>OX387274.1:20000-620000 GCA_947562075.1 Orthosia gracilis | reverse complement strand
ACATCTGGATCTGACATTGCTAATAAATTGAATAATAACTTGGTTGACATTTTTAATAGTAATGATAATTCCTCTACTGTGAAGCATAATAAAACTGACATACATAAAATAAAGTCAAATGATAAAAGTATATTTGTAGAACCCACTAACGACTCTGTAATATATCGAACAATAATGTCTTTAAAAAATATGAAATCGGCTGGATATGATGACATCACAACCAAGCTTATTAAAAAAATAGCTCAACATATAGCATCGCCATTAGCTCACATTGTCAATTTATCCTTAGAACAGGGCTGCTTTCCGAATAGGCTAAAACTGTCTCTGATAAAGCCGCTATACAAAAAAGGGTCGTTCAATCGTCGTTAATCAAACGTTGATAATTACCGACCTATCGCTCTTACTCCCATTACATCCAAAATTTTTGAAAAAATTGTGTACAGGCGAGTGATGAAATTTCTTTCTAAGCACAACATTCTTGTTGACCAGCAATACGGGTTTAGACAAAATAAATCGACAACTTTGGTAATATTTACGCTAGTGAAAGCAATGATGACGAATATTAATGATAAAATAATTACTTGTGCATTGCTCCTAGACTTAAGTAAGGCGTTTGATCGTGATGATCATGCTCGGCTTCTAGAAAAACTTGAAAGATACGGTATCAGAGGTCCAGCAAAAAAATGGTTTCAGTCATACCTAACAAACAACAAACAGGTAACGAGATTAACAAAATTAAACAAATTAAGTAACACTTTAGAAAATTTTGATTCTGAAGCACGGACTAATTGCTGTGGTGTACCACAAGGTAGTATCTTAGGGCCATTATTGTTTCTTATTTACATAAATGATTTGCCTCAGTCAATAAAACATCAGTGTGTATTGTTCGCCGATGACACCACAATTATTATTAAATGTAAAAATTTACAAAATATTGACATTAAAATTAAACAAACGTTAAATGACATAAAACAATGGTTAGATATTAATAAATTAAAAATAAATATTTCAAAAACTATTGTACTTCATTGCAAAACATCTAAAGTAAACCTATACGCCTTAATGTGGCACTTAACAATTACAATATAGAACAGGTAC
Organism: Orthosia gracilis; assembly: GCA_947562075.1. Taxonomy (NCBI): domain Eukaryota; kingdom Metazoa; phylum Arthropoda; class Insecta; order Lepidoptera; family Noctuidae; genus Orthosia; species Orthosia gracilis. The sequence goes on along the minus strand of OX387274.1, from coordinate 618,902 downwards.
ATAATGCAAAGTTCCTGGGTATAACACTTGATGAAATTTTACTTGGAAGAATCACATCAAAATAATTTATAAAAAAATCAATGCAGTGGTCTGACTCATGCGTCTGCATATTCAAGTCTATATTCAAGTCGTCCTGGTCCTGGCCACTTCGTAAATTTATATTTACGAAGTGGCCAGGTTTGTGAGCTCCAATCTTGAACTATTTGAGCGGAAAGATAACACAAATAAAAGGAAACCTACTCATTTAGATTTTGAAATGCTCGTTCCAAAGCTAGAAATTTTTCGGTGGAGCTGCGTTTATATGGCTCCCCTAATTTACAATGCTTTGCAAAGGTCAATTATTCAACTACCCTTCAATAAGTTTTGTGTTTTGTTGCGGATGTGGTTGTTACAAGAATGTTTTTATTCGATAGATGAGTTCTTTTGAAAGTGTCCCTGTAAATTCTATACAATAAAGCACAGACATATTTAATTGTTTAGTAGATATATTTACATAAATTGACGAAATGTGGTTACCTAGTAATTAATACATTAATTAAAACTTGTAATATTGCATGCTATATATTGGCCAAACATGTGTTACTTAATATTGATAAGAACTTGTACCTACCATATTTGAAGCAATAAATAAATGAATTGAATTGAAGTTAAAAATCTCACTGTTTAATGCTCTCTAATAAATAAAAAATATATAATAATTAAATATGATCATGTCTCTGCGCATCGTTCGCTTCTAAAGTGGTTTCCCATACGCCAGCGTAGAGAGCAAAGGGCATGAACTACATTGTACTCATTTCTTGACTCTCCAAATTCCCCTAGTTATCTGGCCCCTTACTTTCAATACATCTGCGACAGCCACAATAAAAATCTACGATCATCAAATAACCGCCTCCTTCAATGTCCTACTCACCGCACTGACTTCATTCACTGTTCTTTCTTTATTCAGTCTATTTCTCTGTGGAATACTCTCCCCCAGGAAATCAGGATGGCAACCAGCCGATTGACCTTCAAAGCCAAAGTTCGAGAACACATTCGTAAGAAGTTGGCAGTAGTATCGTCATAGCGCTAATTTATTTTTATTTTTTTTCTCCCTTGTCTATTTCAAATAATTACTAATTTAAAAAATTACCTGTATTTAGTTTATTTGTTTTAGTATTTATTGTATAATTGAATTGTATTTATTTAAAGCTTATATTTAGACATTATATTCAACTCATTTTACTATCATAATTGCACCTACCACTATTTGTTTCTCCATCACCCAAAGGTCGACTGGTAGAAAATGCCTAAGGCATTAAGTCCGCCTCTGTACGTTTATGTGCTTAAAGTATTAAAAAAATAAATATAAACCCCTTGGTTAATACTTCGCTATGGTATTCAACGGTTATCTGACGTAATTATTAATTTAGAGGATGTACTGGCCAACATGAAAATATTGGCGAAATTATTGGCACATTATTAACGAGGAATGGACGGAGGACTGACTACAACGCTCGGAGAGCCTACTGTTAATATATACTGGATTTAATAAGTAATTATGTAATACTTACTGGTCTGTGTAATTAACGTAGAAAACAGAAACTGCCTGAATAAGTAAGTAATTAGTTAAACAATAAATAAAGATGATTTTTATGAGCACACTAGCTGTTGATCGAAAGCATCGTCATCGGAAACCGGTATGTCCTAGAATTAAATTTTCGGAGACATGTGACATCTAGAAACCCGCACTAGACCCGCGTAGTGGATTACAGCCCCTCCATCTCACATACAGGAGGCCTTTGTTCTAAAGTAAGAGCATTATAGGCAGATTCTACTATGCTTATTATTGTAGAGACGATCCTAATTAAATGATTCTTGTGATTATCATGATTGTCATTATGATTAACAATTAGTACTGTGACGACCCAAAAAAGAAAGATTGCAATCGATATCAAAATTGGGTTAATGCGTTATAATATCAACACAAACATTGTTCAGCTAACCGCCTCGCGCTATAGCCCGTAGCCCAGAGTTCGATAGCGCGTGTTTTGTTTGCCTTGCCCCATTTTTATTGCCCGACCGCCTTTAGTGGCTTCCCCTTCCTCCCAAAAAGAAAAATTTCCAATTATTCCATATTGACTTGTCCCTATAAAATAAGAATGAATTCACAGAATTTTGCTGAAGATTTCTTTGCAGATACTTACGAGTAATTTAAAACGACCGAAGTTGTGCGATATTGAGGAGATACCTAAAAATGTTTTATTTCATTTAGGTACCTATATTATATTTAACTTACGTTACTGCTCAGTATGAGGTTTTGGGTTCGATTCTCTGGCCGCATAAAGTGTTATTGGGTTTTCCATCAGAATTAATTCTCAGTATTAGTAATCATTTTATTGGTTTAGGCCTATAAGTAAACAACGTAATAAAATGCATATTGAGATCTGACTAAGATTTAAGCATGTCATGTAAATATATTCGTGGATACTCACGTTTTATCAAAAGTTTATGAACAAGAACGTTACGTTTATTTATTTACATACAATTTAGGCCATGTTTACAAAGAATAAACTAGCTCTTTTTGAATAGATGTGATAAAATATCATTAATATCTTAACTTAAAATATTATAAAGAGGTAAAATCCTTCTTTGTTTGTTTCCCTCAAATAAACATGAATGAGGTAGTTAAATAACATCAAGTAATTTCTAAAAGTAGTGATCCGACTCACAGAGCTTTCGCTGCTAGAAAGGTACACTTGGCACTAGGGCGGTTACGCAATACATCCGATCCGTGTCCGTAAAATTTCGGTCCGAAGTAGCCGTACTACTTCTTTAGCTTACGCACTACATCCGAACTCTATCCGTCATATTTCAGAAAATTTTGAATTCGGAACTTAGATCACGGACACGGTTCATTCAAGGTTCCTACTCACGGTAGCGGATCCGCGGGACACAGGTAGTTGTTTAAAAAGTTTAGAAGTTATAAACGTTCTTTAAAATAATGATAACAGAGTTTCATTTGATAATAATTTTATATTTTTAATTGGTCCTTTAAAATTGAACATTGTTTTTTAAGGGCAAAGTTTTTGATGACTTTTCTAAGTGAGGTATAAAATTGGGTATAAGGGTAAGCTCTGTACCATGACACCCTGCCAACGCTAGGCAGGTATTCGTGTCTCCGCAAAGGGCACTCGAATAGGTATCTTTTTACTTCGTAGACTAAACTGACATTTGGGTGGTTGCCATTTTATCTTACTTCTTACTAATATTATAAATGTGTAAGTTTGGAAGGCTGTGGATTTATTTAATTAGCCTTCATGCACAAAAGGTACAAAGGCGGACGTACCAGAACGGCTGAACGGATCTGGATGAAACTTGGCACAGAGATAGATTGTAGATAGATCTAGAATAGCACATAGACTACTTTTTATTCCGGTATAATGTTCCCTTGGGATAATAAAACACTTTTCACGCGGGCGAAGCCCTGGCAGAAGCTAGTATTTACATAAAAATAGCGTAGTATCCTGAGTGATCGAAAGTTGATGGAAAATTGAAGTAGATCGAACAATGGAACTATTTCATGACAAAAAATTTACATTTGGGAAGAAACTGGCGGCCTTTATTTAATTTCTACTCATTTATGGCTGCATTTATTTTATTGTTGATTTCTTTTTTATTTCAATAAAAGTTTAGAAACTATTTATGCGAGTATTAATACTGTTATATTTAAATATACTACGTTTGTATTCTTAAAACATTTATTATCACCAATAAGTAAAATTAAATTGATTGTCATATCACAGCGATTCGATGAATCACTAATGATTGAGTCTTACCACAACGCTATGTTCCGCGCTTGCAACAATTTAAAATAAAACAAATTACTAGAAAAACTAAAAACCCAACTGCTAAAAAATTATTAACAGTTAAGAGAAAAATAAGTACCAGGTGTAATTTATACGTTCAATATTCTGAGGTGCTGCCATGGTGCTTCCATGGGTGACAAACAAAGTTTTGGTAGGTTTTTGTATAATTTTTGTTTGTAATACTATTATATTATTAGGAACTGCAGGCGGAGGCCTTGTTTTTCTACTTTCAGTTTTTTTTTTGATAGGCTTGCGCTTGACTACGATCTCACCTGATGGTAAGAGATGATGTGGTCGACGATGAAGCACGCTTGCCTAGAAGAAACCTATTCACTTTTGACTTAAAGACTCCCAGGTTGTAGCCAACAGGAAATACAGACTCCGGCAGGGAATTCCACTCCTTTGCTGTAAGCATAGTAAAAGTATTCCCAAAACGTTTGGAGCGTATGGGTGGGATGTCCATTTACCGATGACGCATCGCCGTACGTCTTGTAGTCCGATGATGGAACGGGCTAGGAGGAATTAGTTCCTGCAATTCCAACGCACACTCCAAAAATGTAACCGATAAAAAACCAACAGGCTGGCAACTTGGCGCCGATGTTCGAGGTTCTGGAGCTTAGATTCGACCAGTACTTTGTTGCCAATATCTTCTTGGCCCGTTTTTCGATTGCATCCAGCTGGTACTTGGCAGATCCGTCCCAGAGATGAGAGCAGTACTCCATGCATGATCGAACTTGAGCTTGATACAACTTTAGCAACTGCTGTGAAGTACCGTCTCACCTCCGCGAGCAGCCAAGAACCTCAAGATGGTCAGTTATCGGCACGGTCGCACCTTGGAAAGAAGGAGCCGGATGGAATTGGCTTCTTTTAGCGGAAAAAAGACACACCCGTGTCTTAGCAGCATTGAACTTGACCAGATAGGCCCCATTCGGAGACTGCCTTTAAGGATAGATTCAAGCGCCCATCCATGTCCCGGAGAGACTGGATCTGAGGTCCAGCAGCACGCGCGTCGGACACTTATCTCTCAGCAACAGTGTTGTCGTCCGCATACCTAAAGGTAATAGTAGATCATTTATGTGCAGCACGAACAATGTTGCTGAGAGTACCGACCCCTGAGGGACCCCGGCATTATTAACCAGTTGGTCAGACGAGCGGCCATCAATTACCACTCGAATAGGTCAACCCGGTCAAACCGGTCTCTCAGAAGTGTGCAATCCAAACGCACAGATCACTGGGCAGACCGAATGAAGGAAGCTCACCAATAAGGCTTTCATGCCAGACCCTGTCGAAAGCCTTCGAGATGTCGAAGGAGAGGCAAGAGCTTTCCCGTGCTTGACGATGGCCTCACTCCAGATGTGAATGGCATACGCTAGAAGTTTCCCAGTTGACCGATTTTTTTATGGTTGTTTTGTGTTGGTATGGTTTAGCAGTCGGGTTTTTGTTTTTATAACAATTTTGTTTTATTTCAGACTTTTTAGTGTTATTAATGAACGAGTTCTCCAAATAAGTTATGTTCTAAAAGATTATTTATTTTACTACCAAAGTTACGCTTATCTTAAATTTGTGGTGCCAAAATAGTAACCTAAAAGTGTTACGATATATATTTTTTTGGAATGGTCTATTTAGTAGCTTTCATTTGATACCCTTTGTTATGAAAACGAAAAAATAAATGTATCACACCCTTTTTATGGGGGGCCCGATATTGTAAAATTATATAGCCTATGTCACTCACACAATTGAGATAAATCCAACAACACCTCATAATGTCAAGCCGTTTGGGCTGTAGAGGGTGTCATAGAAACGCAACCTACATACAAACATACGCTCGAAAAGCTTTAGGTACCGGGTGGGTGAAAATAAGGTCATTGGCAACTGTCAGTTTAGTCTTCAAAAATTAAAAAAAGAAATAATATACTCGTAGCTAGGGATGCCACGAATAGTGTTTTTGACGACTACCAAGTATCGAATACCGAATATTCGGCTTGGCTCGAAGCCAAAGCGCCAAACATTTGGTGACACTGCAAATTTCGCGGGTGACAGGTTACAACCTGCATCTTTCAAGTGGTAGTCAGCAAACGCAAAACATTATCTGAGCCTAACAGAATTTGCTAAGGTTTATTTATCCTTGCCCAGTAGCATTGTATATATAGAAAGCGGCTAATTTCGGCAGCGCATAATTTATGAGGAAAAGCGCAATCGTTTGCTATCAACATATACTGAAAAACTTTTTTCATTCATCATAACTTACCACTGATAGGTTTTAAGTAATAAATAAGCAGATTTTTTTTACATTTTTTTTTTTATTCGTAATATTATGTGGAATAGGCCAAATACCGAATAGTAAGCGAATTTTCTTGGCATCTCTACTCGTAGCAGCAATTACTTGAGTTTAAGATATAACAACAACTTCCTTACTGCGAGCGATACCATGAACGCCTAATGTTGCCATCTTCCCTTTAATTACTCGTACCTACTAGGTATTACCGGTGTACAAGTATTTCTGGTACCTGTACCTGTTACAACATCACGTTTGGTTAAGACACCATACATGTTTGTGAGATTAATACTGTTATGGTAAGACTCATTAATAACAAGCTTCAGAAGTTCTGGAGAGATTTTATTTACCTTTGAGTAATAGCGTCATTTATCAGCACGTAAGTCGTTACGCAGTAATGCTGGGGATATTTGCAAACATGCGGAGTTTAAGTCTTGACCAACTCATTTGCCCTTTTGTACGTAGGTATTCCGTCAGTTATGCTCTTTATTATATTAATTTACCTCGACAACTACTTATTGGAGCAAACATCTTTTTAAATCGGTCAATCTGATCATTTTAAATGAAAATGTTCATCATGTTATTTTTTTTATTAAAGCACATTTTGTTGCAAATATTTGTAACCTACATACACCAAAAAATGGTTAGTTAAACACATTATAAAGAGGCGTCAGTTTTAAAAACTTTATTAAATATATTTCTTGTTCATACTGGACGGAAAAATTGGTACAAACGCTGTTAATATTTACTACACAAAAAAAAAATACTACTAATGACGCCAAAAATCAGAATTATCTACATTACTCACTATCTCAATATTTAATTCTAAAACTCATTAATTTTGGGTAGTCCTATTTTAACAATTGTACAAAACGTGGTTTTAATTTCATTAGCGAATCCCGAAGGACTCCACTTTGTCACAGATAATATAATAGCACTGTAACCGTGTATATTTGATGACACTATACTTTTACGAACTGACAAGTAATAACATTAATTATAAATGTACCTACGCTATCTGCTTTTAATTTATTAATTTACAGTAATTAACAGAGGAATTTTTAATTTACTCAACAAGGCATAAGTAACTGAAAATGATAATTATGTGACTGTTTTCATTGGACTCACTGTTACTTTATTTATTTTATTTTGTTTATGTGTGCTGTGCTGTATCAAATGATCTTTAGGGTTAAAAAGTTTTTACAAAACTATGCCCGAATGTGTTCTTCAAGCAACGTTCGTGTAAAACAACTGTTGTTTAATATCTCTTTTATATTATTGTTTCTGTCTGTTGTTGAATTAACTGGGTAAAATGTTATATTAATTTTTAAATTATTGTGATGCTTTTTTGGTTGAAATAAACGTCTATTTATTTATTTAACAAGCTTTTTCAAATCCCTAAAGATTATATTACAACAACTCAATCCTGCCACATGAAACAGTAATGAGGGGTCAGCTCAATGGACGACATCAAAAATGTATCAAAGTGGTGCTATCTACAGACGGAATTGCGAAACAAGCTATTACAAAACAGACGGCTCTTTAATTATTATAAAAGTACAGATTATATAAATACCTAGGTCATTAGGTCTTAATTTTGCCTTAAGTGACAAACAATTCCGTACCTCTATTTTACTTTTATTGGGTAAAAATTATGACGGTACAAACAATTGATGATGATCAGGATCATAACTAATAATATAAAAAACCGGCCAAGTGCGAGTCGGACTCGCGCACTGAGAGTTCCGTACAAACCTCAGCTTAAAGGTATTATAGAGCTGAGTATTTGATATGAATTTCAATTTAATACCTCTACGAGTTCATGAGGAAAGGGGTAGCAAGTTTAAAATTATTAAAAATATTTTTATTATATGATGTAACAAAAAATTTATGGTTTTCGCAATTATTCCTTAATCTGTGCTATAAGACGTTGCTTCGTACCAAATTTCAAGATTCTAAGTTCACGGGAAGCACCCTGTAGGTTTTGATTCCCTTGCGAGTGTCGTAAATTTGCGGCATAAACGGCTGTTTCTTTTGATTGCGTTGGCATATAAGTTTGATTTTTTCACAGCTTTAAGGGACAGTAAACCTGAGTATTTGATATAAATTTCAGCTTGATACATGTACGCGTTCCTGAGAAAAAGGGTCTGGACAGACGGACAGACGGACGGACGGACAACAAAGTGATCCTATAAGGGTTCCGTTTTTTTCTTTCGAGGTACAGAACCCTAAAAACCGGTCAAGTGCTAGTCGAACTCGTGCACCGAGGGTTCCATTCGTACCCTTAGTACAGCCATGATAAAATTGGTATCATTTTTATTGGTGGCTAAATTTTAAGTGTGTGCGTGTGCTGTAATGGTTGAGTTGCTAACGTTTGGTAGTACGGGGTATAAAAATCAATTTTGACCTTGATTTTTATACACCTAATTATACTGGATACTGATGTCCATAGTCCCCACTATGGACATCAGTATCTAGTATAAATTTCATCTTGCTAGGTTCACCCGTTTCTGAGAAAATCGGTGGTGATTCATGGAGAGACGGACAAGAGAGTCATCTTATTAGGGTTCCTTTTTTTACCTTTTGAGGAACGGAACCCTAATGATTAAGGTACAAACGATTGATGATGACCAGGATCATAACTAATATGATAAATGCGACTGTACGTTTGTTTGTTTGTTACGCTATCATGCCTTAACGCCTAAACAGATTTGGGTGAAACTTGACATATGGATAGAACAGAACCTGGATTACAACATAGGATACTTTCACCTAAAAGAATGTCCCATTGGGATAATAAAATACGTATCACGGTGAAAAACTACGGGCAGGAATTATTTTTTATAAATAGAATAAAACTTTTCAGATCAAGTACTTTACAGCACACACAAGCTATATAGTGTCTGTAGAGCTGTTAATATCTCTCAGTACGTAACGGACCGTCTGTTACACCGTACGTGACACTATGCAGTCGGACACCCCCTTATTGAACCCAAACACCCCGAAAACCCCCGAACATCCCCGAGAAAAACCGTCAAATGTAGCACAAGTAACCACAGGCAATAATAGCCTGAGCTATCTGCTTCGAAAACAAAAAAAAATACTCATCATTTCCTGCGGTGTGTAACTGTGTAGGCTCGCTTGTATACATCCCCGACTAAATACTGGCAGAGTTTCCGCTCGGTAATTAGGCTGTGGACTCATTGCCAGCGATTAGCGGGTGACTTTCTAAACTTCAAATGTTTCTTAGACTGGTTATAAACGTTCGCTTTTCTAAATGAAGAAGTGACTAACTATATAAAAGGTTCCTTTTTTTACGACAGCGCAGTGCTTTATAAGTCCTCCAATGGTCTTTGAATAGAAATGTATCTTCATGTGGACGAGTTATTTTTACAAAAGTCTACTCTGGAACTTTTGCTAGCTGCTGGCAACCCGCGGTGAGTATGACCGTACCTGTGTAAGCATGTGCTACGTTTGGCGATGTCCGTGTATTTGTTCCCGTAGTAATTACAGTGCCGGGATACGGATGTATTGACCACACAACATACCACACCACACCACCCAGTGACATGCCACAGGGTAGCAACAGGGACAACACAATATACCAGTATTGTGGGTTGTGAAGGCCTGATGGGTCAATGACTTACATGGTAAAAATAAGGGGTACAATCTGTTGATTGCAGGATATTCGAAAGTATAATACTCACAACGTAAGGACATGTATAGATCAAACAATGAAGCGAACATTTTCTGCATACCTAACCACTTTTTCCCCGATTCGGCACATTTCTCAATATTTACGGGACTGAAGCGGAAAATGTGTGCCTATCGTCAGCAATTCGTCTTCCCACAAAACGATGTTGAGCCAACATTACAGTCAGCCCAGCTATGAGGGCTCTAAACAGTGCCGCAACGTATCTATCTTTTACTAGAGGTCTTTAAATCTCATGGTTTATCGCAACGGGCGGCTCAAGTGGAATGAATACTGCACGAATAGCCACTTGCTTGCTTGCTTGCTAGCTTGAAACTTTCATTACCTCCCAGTTACCCGGTACCCACCATTGAAAAGGAAAAGAGAAAATGGAACGCTATACGAAACCAGGTTTACTAAGAAAAGATACGACAGTAATCCAGATCGGTCGTAAAAGATCCTAAAAGTGTGGACGGTGCGACCCGATGCCCGGCGGAACATTTTTAACGAACTGTAATCAAACCTGCTGTCCGGAAACTGAAAGTTCAACGAAACGTGCGTCTGTTGTGAAATAAAACTATGTGTCTCTGGTTGCGGACCAAACATAGTTACGCATATAATATCGGACTTTTATTGAGTACGTCGACAAAAAGGGCACAAGGGATGAGAATAACATTTGGAAATGAAGCAGCAAAAAAGTAATGCAAGGAAAATTGTAGCTGAAATCATATAATGTATCGATTTTTAGGTACCTAATCTACATAATATGGAGAGTGAAGAGGGTGAACCTTTTCTTGACGTGATGTTTTGCTTGGATGGTATAATATGCGTGGTTATAGTGTGCATCCCCGAGGCGCACGGCTCATCGTGAAGTTAATGTGATCACGCTGCATTATTTTATTATGCTGCCATTACTGCCAAGACGGCGTCATAAGGAATAGTTAATTACATGGATAATAACTTGGTTTATTAGTTCAGCGTGTGTTTGAGAGGTTTCCTTGTAGATTTTGGAAGTGTGCGTCTCTCTAGAACTATAGTTATGATACAACATATAACAAATGGTAACAAACTATGAGTCTTACATGCATCCCAAAAATGGGACACCGATATTAATTAACGAGTGTCAGTCCAGGCAGTGATAAATACCAGTATCCAGTAACAGTGATAAATGCCAGTAGGTACCATAAGGCTTTATGTTTAAACTCAAACATTCAAACAATATACGAACAAGGGTCGTTTCATCGCTCGGAATGATGTGATATTTCATTGTAATGTCATTCAAAGTACTTGATAAGCGGACCGTCCCGTCCGTGTGAAATAGCTTTTATATATATTATTTTATGGCAGTGCGACAAATGTACACTGCGCCTATAAACCGATATAAATGTCGCTTTATCGATAACACCTTTTAGTTTTTGTTGTGCAGTAAATTACTTAAATTATCTTGTCAATACACAGCCTCTATAAGTACATGGTCAAAGCCAATCGATTGACTAATTCGGTCAATTCAAACACTATAATTAGATTTTACGTAGTGTTTGATTAGGAAACGTAACAATTTAACACATTATTGGCTGATAATAATTACCGCTACACTAAAAAAACAACCGAATTAGCCGTTAACCTGAACGAGAGACCAAATCTTCATGAGTTAATTAACACAAACATCAATAGTAGTATAGTTATTGTTTATTGTTAGTTATTGTTTTTTTTTTTTTTTTTTATTGTAAATAGGCTCGCGCTTGACCACTATCTCACCTGATGGTAAGCGATGATGTGGTCGACGGTGAAGCACGCTTGCCTAGAAGTAACCTATTCACTCTTGACTTAAAGACCCCTAGATTGTAGCTATCGGGAAACACAGACTCCGGCAGGGAATTCCACTCCTTAGCTGTACGCATAATAAAAGTGTCCCCAAAATGTTTTGTGCGTATGGGTGGGATGTCCACCATGTACCGATGACGCATCGCCGTGCGTCTGATTGTCCGATGATGGAACGGGCTGGGCGGAATTAAATCATGCAATTCCATCGCACACTCCCCGAAATGTAACCGATAAAAAACCGACAAGCTGGCAACTCGGCGACGATGTTCAAGGCTCTGGAGCTTTGATTTGACCAGTGCCTCATTGCCGATAAGTCTCTTGGCCCGCTTTTCGATCAACTCTAGTGCATCAAGCTGGTATTTGGCAGAACCTTCCCAGAGGTGAGAACAGTACTCCATGCATGATCGAACTTGCGCTTGATACAAGTTGAGCAGCTGTTCCGGCGTGAAGTACTTTCTCACCTTCGCAAGGATCCCCAACTTTTTGGAAGCCAGCTGAGCCTTAGCCTCAATGTAAGGCCCAAAATTGAGAGTCGATGTCAACGTAACGCCAAGAAGCTCAAGATGGTCCGTTATTGGCACGGTTACATCACGAAAAGTTGGAGCCGGGTGAAATTGGCTCTTTTTAGCGGAAAAAAGACACGCCTGGGTTTTAGTAGCATTAAACTTGACCAGATTGGCATCACCCCATTCGGAGACTGCCTGCAAGGACAAGTTCAAGCGCTCCACCATGGCTTCACGAAGAGACTGGATCTGTGGCCCGGTAGCCCGTGCGTTGGAGAAGTATCTCTCAGCAACAGTGCTGTCGTCTGCATACCCAAAGGTGCCGGGTTTAAGCAGATCGTTAATGTGCAACAAGAACAATGTTGCTGAGAGTACTGACCCCTGAGGGACCCCGGCATTAATATCCAATTGGTCCGACGAGCAGCCATCAATAACTACTCGAATGGACCGATCACTCAAGAAGTCTGCGATCCAATCACACAGACCACCGGGCAGACCGAATGAAGGAAGCTTACCGATTAGGCTTTCGTGCCAGACCCTATCGAAAGCCTTCGAGATGTCGAGGGAAACGGCAAGCGCTTCCCCGTGCCTCTCGATGGCCTCACTCCATATGTGAATGGCATACGCTAGAAGATCCCCAGTAGACCGATTTCGGCGGAAGCCGTACTGGTGGTCGCTAAGGATATCGTTACCTTCTAGGTATGCCAGGAGCTTAGTGTTTAGTACACGCTCCATACTCTTACAGAGTATGGACGTTACAGAGATGGGTCGGTAGTTAGCCGGGTCAGCTCGACTGCCCTTCTTGGGCACGGGCTGTACATTGGCTTGCTTCCAGGCATTCGGCACTTTTCCAGTCTCATATGAAAGGCGGAATAGGCGTGTCAAGATCGGAGACAGTTCAGGCGCACAGGTTCTAAGAACTATAGCTGGTATTCCGTCAGGGCCGCTAGCCTTGTTCACGTCGAGGTTGCGCAGCACCCTACGGACGATTTTGATTACATTACTAATTGGTATGTAAGCTCGTGCATAGATCGTGGCTCATAATCCATATTAACCAATTCTGAGGATAGCCATAAAGTCTCTTTGGTGATGCCCCAATTTTACCAAATAGCAACAATTTCCTGTTGATTTAGAAAACTTTATCCACCTGTCAATCCACCCGTTGCTATACCTACCCCACAAGGCAAACACCGTGATGATCGCGGCACTAATTACATTATTCTCAATTACAAAAATATCCAGAAGGTTCACACTGAACGAACCCAGAGATAACACATCTCAGGACCAGGACTAAAATTACAAGAGAAAAAAAAGTTTAAGTACAGAGAGATTTACTTGGGAAAGTGGTTTCTGTTTTCTCTCTTTTTGTAATGGCACCTACAGCTAAGCAGTATTTTTGTTTAATTCCACCTTTTTTTAGGACTTTTGTGTATGTCTACCTACCACCCGAGCTTATTGTGGTTTTGTATTAAAATTTAAGTGGTGATCCCATGATAATATTTTCTCAAATTTTAAGAACTCCGTCCGTAGAACACTTGGAAATAAGCAATAGAAAATGTTGAAGCCACAAGGCCCAATTTTAAAGATTTTTACTTTGCATTCGACAAATCCTTTGCATCATGGGGCTTCTGTGCCTCATGGTTGGTGTAAGTCCTGGGAGGCTGCAGATTGTAATGTGATCTGACGTGCAATTAGAGAGGGTCACCCTCGGCGTGTTTGTGCGTGAGTCACATGTGCCACGGTCACGCGGAAAAACCCTTTGTTTGGGCGCGCCCTTATTACCCGCGGTGTGGTATCGATGCCAGGAGGGTTGTTTTGAGCCAGTATAGCATGTTATGGGTTTTGTGTTATGGTGGAAAAAGCTACTTGGTGAAAGTATTAAAGATAGGCTCGCCTTTGACCGCTATCTCACCTGATGCCAAGAGAAGGTTTTCAACGAGATTGGAGAGGAGTAAGTTATCTTCTTCTTTAATCGGTCCCTCATTACTGAGGATCGTGGTCACTGGACCCCTTTAAGCGGACAATCTGCCTCCATCGATTCCGGTCCAAATTTGCCATCACCACTTGCTGAAATTTGCTTGAGGACGTAGCTTCTTTCACTTGGTCAGACCATCGTGTTGGCGAACGGCCCCGTGCTCTTTTCCCTTCGGTATTGCCAGCAATGACCAATTTTTCTAGACTTCTATCTCCCCTTCGCATTAAGTGACCGAAATAGGTCAAAATACGCTGTAGGCAGACTGTAGACAATCCGGTCTTGATATCGAGTTGGGAAAGGATTGATACATTAGTGCGTTTGGCTGTCCATGGTATTCGGAGCATCCGCCTCCAGCACCACATTTCGAATGCGTCTACCCTCTGTCTTTCCATTGCTCGGATTGTCCACGTCTTAGCTCCATAGAGGAAAATGGGGAAAATTTATGCTCTGACTAAAGGGGCTTTGGTTTTATAACTTATGCCACGATTTTTCCAGATGTTCTGCAAGCGTGTCATAGCATCTCTAGCCATAGCAATCCGTCGTTTTATTTCTGGGACGCAGCTGCCTTCAGTATTAACAATAGACCCCAGATATATCAAACTATCCACAACTTCGATGCCTGGGATGCTGTAAGCGCCCGATAGCTTTTCCACACGATCTATCACCATAAGCTTAGTTTTCTGCCTACGTATTGCAAGCCCCAACTTGCCACTCTCCACCTCCAATCTATGCAGTATCTCCTTCATGTCGTCATATGTTGTAGCAAGGAGAACAGTATCATCAGCGTAGCGCAGATTGAAAATGCCCTCAAGAGTTTTCCGAATTATATACTCTCCGTATACATTGAAGAGTAAGGGTTAAAGGATGCATCCCTGTCTTACGCCTTTTTTGGTGGAGAACACATTTGAACAGTCGGTATCTATTCTGTCGAAAGAGCGGTTGCTGATGTGGAGGCATTGGATCAAGTCAACAAGATGCTGAGGCGCACCCATGTCTATTAGCACCTCCCACAGCTTATCCCACTGCACACAAATTCCTTTTCATTCGTAAGTTATCTTGGGGACCACAAAAGACCCCAATGAGTTATTTCTCAGCCTCTCCACAAAATAAGTTAAGAAGCGAAGATGTTGCCGCCGCGGACGGTGAATCACGCTTGCCTAATAGTAATCTTTTTACTCTTGACTTATAGACCCCTAGGTTGTAGTTATAACGATACAAAGGCTCTTAGCTGTACGCGCTGTTGCAGTCTGTTGCCAATCAAAAATGTCCTATCAACATACTTATAGTTATTTTTCATTCACGCCCATTCGCCATCCTAAGTATCTCTACATTATTAAGAGCACTAGTTAATATGTATTTATGGAGATGTATAATTACGGGAACCACACGGGCTCATCAATCTGCTCACTGGCACAATTCATTGGGTTTCACTCTCGATCAATGTTTTATTAATGACTTTGTCAGAATACGCTGACATGTCACTGATGGATAACGTACTACGGAGCGTGAGGTTATGCGTGAACGAAACTTTTCGATTTGTATAACGTTTAGAATAATTATAAATCAATTCAGGTTACCGTAATATACGGTAAGTATTTCAATCTGTAAATATGCATGTATCTTTCAGATCTGTTTAATAGATCCGGTACCGTTCCATAAATAGAGATATGAAAAGCGCCTTTCATTCGTTTAGAATAATATCGAAGAGTTGAGAACGTTTTGAACATTTAAAGATCGTTCCGATATGGCAGTTATTGTCAGTTTGGCACCGGCTGCTGTGTGCATTAATAGCTTTCTCTCATCTGCGCAATCTCCAGCAGATGAGGATTTAAAGCAGTTGGATATTTATTTATTTATTATTATCATGGATGGACATAATCACATATGATGTCGATATTATGAGTGATTTCCATTTCTTTGAGTCGGTTGATGGGTCTGTAAACGGCCGACGCAAGACGATTTCACAAAATGGGGTTTAATAGAATCGTCTCAATGTAAGTGAGCGCCACTCATGCTGCAATTAACGTGGCCACCTTGGTTTAAAATAATTGAAGATATTTTCATCGACTCGAAAAGAAAAAGAAGTCTTAACTGTACGGTCATTATAGGAATGTCGTCTTTGTCACTTTTAATTTGAGAAAGGATAAACGACTTTCTATAACCCGGTACCCACAGAAAACTTGGTCAGAAAATTCAGGTGTAGGTCAATGTTAAAGGTGTATTTTAATTTGACTACTTCTAATTGGCTAATAATTACCTCATCATCACCCACGTTTAGATATAGAACTACTCTTATAACTTGCTATTGAAAAATTTATTATAGCCAAAGAAGAATTGGAAATAAACTTCATAACTATGAAGTAGGTAATTCTATCAAAGAATTAAATAAAGTAGTTCATCTGAATGCCCACAAGTACCGATGAGCTCAATGCGCTCCGACGCCGACGAGTGATCTGCTAAGTTTGCTAACTTTCCGTTTCACAGCACTTTGTTTATTTACTGTTAATTGAAGGTGCTTCAAGAAATATCAATGAATTACAAGAACTTTATTATGATCTCGAATGTTTTTTTTCTTTGTAACTCGGGAGTGGGAATATTATCTGCAAGTTTGATAAAATAGCAGATACCTATTTTTTTTCAATGGGGGGTTACCCCTCCCACTGGCACCACTCCCATTAAAAGGTAACGCACCGTTCCTGAGAAAAACACATTATTGTAACCTAACCTCAAAACACTTTAAAGTTGCTTCTGCATCTCTGTCTCCGGCGCTGCGGGAAGTGCAACCCCCTCGCCCATACGTAACAAAACATATGCTGGTCGCCGGAAGCGACCAGTAAGCCGAAGCTGCGGAGGTAAGCGCCTACGGTTTTTATAAACACTGTAGGGGTAGCAGCCAAAACACTTTGTGAAGTCGGGGTCCCCCGATTTGGTTTCGATTTATTTTAACCATGAAGTGGGGGTACACTAACTTACTTTCTGAGCAGGATTTCTAGGTCGTCGAAGAAAACCATAAAAACACCAAGTAACACAAAAAGCACATTCACGAGACTCGGGGGGAAAGGAATGAACGAAAACAAATCACACTTACACGTCATCCATGACTCAAATGCCATAGATTTTTTTATTTTACGTTCTGTTTCAACAATTTTGTTCAAAATATTGCGCCACACACAGTATACCGGTACTGTTTTGGTTGTCGATCATCCATTTTGACGTTCGTTTTCACTGTTTATCTGAGGTTAATTTTTTTTTTGTTATTTTCTCGAAAATTATGCAATGCTTTGTAATAAGAGTGGTAATGTTTTAATCAGGGACCCATCCCTTACCAGCTTTATTCACTTTTAAACCTCTCCTTCTGCCAAACGTTACTAGAGCCAAGCCAATTAAAGCACTACAAAGTGAAAATAACTTTCTTTTTGGAAGTCGGTGTCACTAACGATAAAAATTGGTACCTTCGAAAGTTATTTCTCACATAGTGCTTTAATTTAGAAGTCGGTAGTATTT
This sequence comes from Orthosia gracilis, assembly GCA_947562075.1. Lineage (NCBI taxonomy): Eukaryota > Metazoa > Arthropoda > Insecta > Lepidoptera > Noctuidae > Orthosia > Orthosia gracilis. The sequence continues at coordinate 601,285 of OX387274.1, read as the reverse complement.
ATTTGTAAAAAAGATATTTTCCGAAAGAGTTTTCAAAAACTACAGAACAAAACCTGTTACGATTCTATACGAGTATGAAAGGTTCGCGGAATATTTTCCTTGAAATACTTAATTTATTTTATTAAGAAAATTAAGAAAATATTATATCTACCTGAAGAGTTTTGAGAAGAATTTTGCCATTTCATATTAGTTTGTAAGAATCTCTAAGACTTCTTTTAAATACTCATACTCGTACGGGTTTTACGAAAGAGCTTCTATTCTCAAATAGAATATTAATCCAAGAAAACAATGCTTTCATTCCAGTTCAGTTATTTTTAGTAGGTATTCCGTGCCCTAGCTCGGCTTCTGTCGATCACAAATTTTAATCGATTGAATCTTCGAGGAATTTTATTTTACACTAGCTGCCACCCGCGGTTCCGCCTGCGTGAAAGTCGAAATTATCCCAAGTGAACTTACTACCTGTATAAAAAGTAAGTCATGTGTTAATCCAGGTTATAAACTATCTGTGTGCCAAATCCGTTTCATCCTAATTCGTTCAAGAGTTCTTGCGTGACTGAGTAACATTCATCCACACAAACACACAGGGTATACTAATATGGTCTCTCACAACGAACGGGTCACATTTTTATGCATTTTTTTTGTTCTTGTTTGTTACCTTTCGTGTTTCAAATTATTATTTATACATACTTACTTCATGCAAGTATAGTTTGATAGGTTCTTAACTCCATTTACTCAATGCAAAAAACGACCCTAAGAGAATTGCAGTAAATTAAATTGCGTGTGCTAACAAATTAAAAGATTTGTATGATAAAACGCCCAAAAACAACCGCTGTGTCCATAATAACGTGAGCTGCATGATACATATTTTGTGTTTAACATCAGTGTTATCTCAAACAACATTCTGATAGAGATAAATACTTTATTGCAATCTCATGTAAACATTACGAAATTATTTAGCGAGTTTGCCTCAATGAATTGCAATTAAGAATATTTTTAACAATGATTTGTAAGTAGGAAACGCTTTATAACATATTCATAATTATACAATTTATTCACACGTGCAATTAAGAACATTTTTCTAATCCAATGATGAAAATCTTTTAGATTAAGCAATAAACATTTTCGGGAACACGGGGCACATGACTGCAATATTTTCTTATCGAAAAAGTGCGTTAAGTGTTTGTGTATTGCAATTAACCTTCGATACAATAGGTATTTATAGGTATTTGAATAAAGCCTTAGTCGTGGCCTGTTTTCGTTTCCTCCTATTATATTATACAGGGTTATTTGCAGTCTAACACAATACAACTTTACTCGAGGGTGAAAGTACGCATGATAACTTTTATTATGAGACCAAACTTGAAATATATAAAAAACAGCAGACATTTTCTTCGGGTAAAATATTATTGGATTTTGTACAAAATGGCTGTTTTTTTAACACAACATGGTAGATCAGTTTTTACATAAATTGTCCTTCTGTATTTGGATATGTTTGTTTTGTGTACAATAAAGAATATGAATATATATTATGATTATCAATCACCCCGGAAATCTAACTACCTAGTTACAATAACTGCGCCTTCTTATATTTCTGTGTCAATTTAGAAAATTGTGTAAAACCAAAAAAAATGCTCAATATGCTGTTGACTAGTAACCATGGGGTAGTTAATAATAGAACCACCAGTCAGTAAGCACACAGAACTAAAGAGTAGCGTCTAGCCGTTACCCGGGACTACCCTAGGCGTGACCTCTTGAGTCGTGCGATGCGTTTATTTACGAATACTACATCTCTAATTTAGCATCAACATAAACAAACAACTATAAGAGAATTCTTATTTTACAACATCTTTTATCTGTGTGTAAATAGTCTCGTAGACAAACGAAGCACAAAAGTAAGATCCTTCCCAAAACGTTATCGGTAACGAGCGCGAAATGGAAGGCATTATCACAAGTTGCTTTTTAATTACACACTGATAACGTTATCAGTCGCTCGATACCCGGTTTTCCTAGCGAGAGCATGGTGTGAACAGTGTGGATATGTGTGATATATGTCACACAGCCGAGACAAGTGTGACACTTATCTGAGATAGTCACACTCGTGTGACTCGCAGATAAGTGAGGAAAGCTCAGGTCCTGGTGCATTTGGAGCGGAGGCTTATTGAGTAAGATTTAGTAATCATTTTAATTTGCAGTCTTCATCTACATGTAAAAGTTTAATTAGGCTTTTGCTTGTTTGAGTGCAAAAATATGATCCCAATTCTCATTTTAAGTAACCTAAATATTCTGAAAATATCTGACAATTTTTTATTGACACATGAAATTACTCAAGAAATACTTACATCAAAGTTTTTCAAGGTTCAATACTGTAGACTAACAACACTAAAAACGTTTTATATTTTAGTTTGTTAACATTATCAATCCACAAACTAAATTAACATTCACAGTACTTATAGTCTAAATTCTGAAACACACGCGAGAGACGACTCGTATGTTCGTCGAGTAAAGTTTCGGAGCAGCGCCGCGAGGGGACATAGGACACTAGCGGCTGGGGCGAGCGCGACGCGCCAACTGACGCCGACAACAGGCTACGCTATGAATGATTCGTAGCGCGTAGCACCGTAGACCGCGCTACGAAGTCCCGTAGCACGCCTACGAACGTGTCAGCCATGATTTCAGGAGAGTAAAATGTTAAGTATAATCCCCCTCTCCCAACCCTAGTACTTGTAAAAAGTTCTACTGTTAATGGAATTAATTTAATTAAGAAAATTTTCACGAGTCCACGACGACTAGATAAACGTTTAACAACTTTGGATTTAATTGCCTAAAAATCCTTAAATCTGATTAAACCTTCGCTAATTCGCAAAAAATCTTTAATTAAGCAGAGTCTTTTAGTATTTTTCTCGCAGCCTTCTTTCTTTCTTGTTAAAAGTTTTGCGGATCGAGATAATCTGTACTAAAAATAAAAGGTGGTTTATAAGCACCTACCCAAATAGGTAGATATAAGATTTTTAAATTGAATGGATTTAAGTTCTGCCAAGTTAAGAACACTGAGGCACATTTTATACCTACCTTCGCAATGAAGGCTATCTATGCTTAGGCCTTATGCTAATACAAACGATCATCGCGTTACTTTTGTTTGCGTCAAATCGGTTTTTGATCAACATTGTTTTTTGTTACTACCCGGGGTTAGAACAGGTGACTAAAAAGACATGCTTGATGATGCTGACAGATATCTCTCACTCGGTTCTTCTTCAGATTTTTCAGTGTTGTGGCAAGCCTCTGAAGCCTTAGTGTAAGCTTTATACTTGTCCGATCTCGTTAACGTAAACTTCAATACGTATTTAAATTGACGGTGCATTAACTCAAATGTTCGCTTATGTAAAAGCATGTATATGTTACGGCTAATACCCGAAGTGCGGCTACACCTAGTTTTAGCCGGTTAGAACTAGGTGTAGCCACGCAACATAGTCGACGAAGCCCCGCTGCGCGGGGCTCCTATTTCCGTCCGCAGGGTTTAAAGTAACCTAACACGAACGAGATGACGGGAGCTGAGTTCGCTCGCTTTGCTCGCTCACTTCAGCTCCCGTCATCTCGTTCGAACCTAACCTGTCCGTGTCGGGGTGCCCTAAGCTCCAAACGGCTAATACTAGGTGTAGCCGCACTTCGGGTATTAGCCATAACATATACAATAATTGTGTTAAACTCTTTTTTCAGCAAACGGCGCTGATCCAGTTTCAATAAAAAAATACGTTTACGTTATTGCCATCGAGTCATTATAAAAGCTCGCACTACGGCCACGGAATAAGTAGCATCTGGAGATCATAATGGAAAACACAACTATTCCATATAAATATAAATAAGTGAAAATTAACGTTAGCGCGATCCAGTACCTAAGTACAAAAATTTGCACGAGGCCCTCTGACGCAAAATGTGTTCCGATATAAAACAAATGAAATTTAAAACTTCCCCGATATATTTTTATATCACGCTACGTAATTTATCGAGTAGACACGATATCTTGCGAAAACACCCCGATTGAAACAGTAAAACGTCCATAACTTTAGAACAGCTGAACCGATTACAATCTAAAGTCACCTTTCAAACAAAAACGAAATCAAAATCGGTTAACAAAGTGATCGATCTCTCGCCAGTGGAACTATTATGCGGAACACTCTGCTTTTGAATTGTACCTGTTTGTGTCGCGGTGGCCCAGTGGCTAAGACCTCGTCTCTTGTGCTTGTGCTTGTGGGTTCAAATTCGGGCAAGTATCAATGTGACTTTTAAATTCAAAATAATATTTAAATATTATTACTTTCTAAGTTTATCTTGGATATCGCAAGCAACGGTGAAGGAAATCATCGCTTCGTTCGCATAATCCGTTTTTTATCCTACAGATGGATTTTTAGTTTCACCCCCTTAAAAGTTGAATTTCCAAAAATCCCCTTTTCTTTGTTTTTCGCCTGGTGAAATGCTCATGCATACTGCACTACCACGGTGAGATAGCACAGTTATTTGGGACTCTAACCCACTAAAACTCCACGGTGTCCTCCTGTGCCGCTAATGGCGGGAACACGGGCACGCATTAGCATTCACCACTGTTTTTTTACTAACTAAGAGCGTAAACCAACAATTTCATGTTTTACCTTCCAAACCGAAGAAATTGCACATAAAGTTTCAAATCCTATGTATCCCCTTCATGAATTCTTTTTATCAACCAAGAGCATAAATCTAAAATTTTATGTATCCAGTTTACAAACTGTAGAAATTTCATACAGACTATCAACCCCTTTTTACCCTCTTAGCGGTTGATTTTCCAAAAACCAATAAATACAAAAATTCTTTTTATCAACCAACAGCGTAAATCTAAAATTTCATGTGTCCAATTTAAAAAATGTCATACAAACTGTCAACCCTTTTTTTACACCTTAAGGGATGGAATTTCCAAAAACCCTTTCGAAGTGCTCACTTACATCACTTGAGAAACCTCCGTGCGAAATTTCATCTTTATACGTCAAGCTTTTTTCGATACTTGGTGAAGAGTGAGTGAGACCTTTTGCTTTTATATATGTAGAAGTAAGTCTGAAATAGCCAAGTCAGAGGCCTGTGGGCTTCCCAGTTATTATCTCTAACACCAAACATCCAAGTTGTGCCTAGACACATGCACGCTAACATTTCGATCCGTGTATACGAAACAATTTGTTGCTTTGCACAAAAGAAAATCTTTGGCTTGTTTTTCAGGATCTACTACCATAACAGAAGCATCTTCAACGGTTTTGCTTGAAACTGTTGTAAAAACAAACATCAAGATATGGCCAATGTTATACCTTGTTATCAATCACTTTTAATTAAAGGAATCCATTTTCTTAGAAGCAGGTACAAAACCCATTCTGCCATCTTTCATATTAAAACGGCCAAACCAAAGCACTAAACTACACCATAAACGTTTAATAAATAATAAGTTGGCAGCCAACTACTTAATAGTTACGTTGAAACCTGAGACTTCTTAGACATTGAATAAATCTTCAGAATTGTTCTACAGTGTCAAACCACGATTTATTCAAACGACAACACTCATATATTGTATATAACTATTATCAAAGAGTCATGAAGATGTATGTATATTCGAAAAACTCGGCATTCAGTCGACGAGTGTTAATTCTTTATGATTGGCTCTGAAGCTGCCGCTAATGGGCCCTTGTTGTGTTAGCAGCCATCAAAGTACGCGCGTTTGTTATTTATTCGATATCGAGGTATTTCGCCATGTTCGAGATAAATCTTCGGGGCATTAGCAGTGTTGATGGAGGAAACGGGCCTTTTGCTGGAGGAACGTCGGTTTATTGTTCAATGCTGACTGAAGAGCTTTTATAAATGTTTTGTTGCTAAAATAGCATTTTATTCATGCAAAATATGAATATTTGGTACACTTTAGACTTTGTAAGTATTTTCGTTTCATTAGCCCCCTGATTGCTTATTCTACTCCTACTTACATAACCGACTCCTAACAGCCTTTGAATATTTAGTTTTGTTACAAATAATACAATGTCACAATCTTATTACAAACACTAAAGTAGTAAACCCCAAAGCCCCTTTTCTGCAGTTGACACTTCAATGCCTAAACACAATGCACAGTTGTAGCATTCGATCCTGAGCCAGCCCTATCGGAGCTCGAACATAAACAAGGAGTATTGCGCTCAGACCGCGGGAAGAAACTAATATCTCATTTAGGTGAGTCGTTAGCGAGGCGGGGGTAGGCAGGAACTCGCGTGTCGAACCGCCGCGACGGTGGCGGTGCGCTGCGGCGGCCGTAAGAACTTACACATGATCCCACTTTGTAAACAATACAGACCTCCCCTACACTTTGTAAGAAATGTAGAATGTTCACAACACTAACAAAACGTTGTAAAGCCTTCATATAAATATGTGATTCAGACCTCCTCTGATATACCTACTCGTACTAGATAAATGTAATAATGTAGAAATAAAATTGATGGGTCGTTTACAATATTGATACTGATTACAAGTTATAAAAGAAATGGAACAAGTTCAAGTAAAGGTTGATCATCATTTCAGCCGATAGACGTCCACTGCTGGACATACATAAGTAAGGGTTGCACAAACTTAATGCTGTGTCCTGCAAGATGCGGCATTTCTGCTTTATGTAAAGCTCTATACAATCAGTTGTACGTGTAACAAACCTTCGGGGAGTCACAGCAATATTACTTCAATAAACTTAAATAAGTAATAACATATATCCCTACATATCTATCTTGAACAATTGAAATCCATTTTTCCAAGAAAGCTTTACGAATTGCAAAAAGTAAATTCACTTTCCATCTCCTTAATCTCGCCGTGATCCCTCACTCTTATGATTGTGCGATCAATTCACTGAAATATAGTAATTTCATTAGATGAGAGTGGTTCGCCAGCTACATTAAAACCAATGTAAAAGTGAACGAAATCCGCGCCATATTGTATGCTATCAAAGATCCACACAAATTGAATAACTCGCCTTTCTTCAAAATTTTGTAGGACTCACCTACTGAGTTACTGGGCACATTCCTTAAAGAAGACAAGCTATAGGTAAAAACTACATTTATGTTCAGAGGCCCTCTAATTGATAAAAACATCTTTTCATGTTTATTAGATATTATTCCACTACTTCCGACTCATACACTCATATATTTAGAATACCGTATGATAAGTCATCATTTATTTGTAAACTTACAATTGATAGGCTACAGTTAGATAGGTAGAAACAATATGTTATTGTGAGAGCGAGTTTGTTCATAGTACGGTGACGGGTGCCTCGTAGTAGCTAACAATTGATAGGCTACAGTTAGATAGGTAGACACAATATGTTATTGTGAGAGCGAGTTTGTTCATAGTACGGTGACGGGTGCCTCGTAGTAGCTAACAATTGATAGGCTACAGTTACATAGGTAGAAACAATATGTTATTGTGAGAGCGAGTTTGTTCATAGTACGGTGACGGGTGCCTCGTAGTAGCTAACAATTGATAGGCTATAGTTACATAGGTAGAAACAATATGTTATTGTGAGAGCGAGTTTGTTCATAGTACGGTGACGGGTGCCTCGTAGTAGCTAACAATTGATAGGCTACAGTTAGATAGGTAGAAACAATATGTTATTGTGAGAGCGAGTTTGTTCATAGTACGGTGACGGGTGCCTCGTAGTAGCTAACAATTGATAGGCTATAGTTACATAGGTAGAAACAATATGTTATTGTGAGAGCGAGTTTGTTCATAGTACGGTGACGGGTGCCTCGTAGTAGCTAACAATTGATAGGCTATAGTTACATAGGTACAAACAATATGTTATTGTGAGAGCGAGTTTGTTCATAGTACGGTGACGGGTGCCTCGTAGTAGCTAACAATTGATAGGCTATAGTTACATAGGTAGACACAATATGTTATTGTGAGAGCGAGTTTATTCATAGTACGGTGACGGGTGCCTCGTAGTAGCTAACAATTGATAGGCTATAGTTACATAGGTACAAACAATATGTTATTGTGAGAGCGAGTTTGTTTATAGTACGGTGACGGGTGCCTCGTAGTAGCTAACAATTGATAGGCTATAGTTACATAGGTAGACACAATATGTTATTGTGAGAGCGAGTTTGTTCATAGTACGGTGACGGGTGCCTCGTAGTAGCTAACAATTGATAGGCTATAGTTACATAGGTACAAACAATATGTTATTGTGACAGCGAGTTTGTTCATAGTACGGTGACGGGTGCCTCGTAGTAGCTAACAATTGATAGGCTATAGTTACATAGGTAGACACAATATGTTATTGTGAGAGCGAGTTTGTTCATAGTACGGTGACGGGTGCCTCGTAGTAGCTAACAATTGATAGGCTATAGTTACATAGGTAGAAGCAATATGTTATTGTGAGAGCGAGTTTGTTCATAGTACGGTGACGGGTGCCTCGTAGTAGCTAACAATTGATAGGCTATAGTTACATAGGTAGAAACAATATGTTATTGTGAGAGCGAGTTTGTTCATAGTACGGTGACGGGTGCCTCGTAGTAGCTAACAATTGATAGGCTATAGTTACATAGGTACAAACAATATGTTATTGTGAGAGCGAGTTTGTTCATAGTACGGTGACGGGTGCCTCGTAGTAGCTAACAATTGATAGGCTATAGTTACATAGGTACAAACAATATGTTATTGTGAGAGCGAGTTTGTTCATAGTACGGTGACGGGTGCCTCGTAGTAGCTAACAATTGATAGGCTATAGTTACATAGGTAGACACAATATGTTATTGTGAGAGCGAGTTTGTTCATAGTACGGTGACGGGTGCCTCGTAGTAGCTAACAATTGATAGGCTATAGTTACATAGGTAGAAACAATATGTTATTGTGAGAGCGAGTTTGTTCATAGTACGGTGACGGGTGCCTCGTAGTAGCTAACAATTGATAGGCTATAGTTACATAGGTACAAACAATATGTTATTGTGAGAGCGAGTTTGTTCATAGTACGGTGACGGGTGCCTCGTAGTAGCTAACAATTGATAGGCTATAGTTACATAGGTAGACACAATATGTTATTGTGAGAGCGAGTTTGTTCATAGTACGGTGACGGGTGCCTCGTAGTAGCTAACAATTGATAGGCTATAGTTACATAGGTAGAAACAATATGTTATTGTGAGAGCGAGTTTGTTCATAGTACGGTGACGGGTGCCTCGTAGTAGCTAACAATTGATAGGCTATAGTTACATAGGTAGACACAATATGTTATTGTGAGAGCGAGTTTGTTCATAGTACGGTGACGGGTGCCTCGTAGTAGCTAACAATTGATAGGCTATAGTTACATAGGTACAAACAATATGTTATTGTGAGAGCGAGTTTGTTCATAGTACGGTGACGGGTGCCTCGTAGTAGCTAACAATTGATAGGCTATAGTTACATAGGTAGACACAATATGTTATTGTGAGAGCGAGTTTGTTCATAGTACGGTGACGGGTGCCTCGTAGTAGCTAACAATTGGTAGGCTATAGTTACATAGGTAGAAACAATATGTTATTGTGAGAGCGAGTTTGTTCATAGTACGGTGACGGGTGCCTCGTAGTAGCTAACAATTGATAGGCTATAGTTACATAGGTAGACACAATATGTTATTGTGAGAGCGAGTTTGTTCATAGTACGGTGACGGGTGCCTCGTAGTAGCTAACAATTGATAGGCTATAGTTACATAGGTAGAAACAATATGTTATTGTGAGAGCGAGTTTGTTCATAGTACGGTGACGGGTGCCTCGTAGTAGCTAACAATTGATAGGCTATAGTTACATAGGTACAAACAATATGTTATTGTGACAGCGAGTTTGTTCATAGTACGGTGACGGGTGCCTCGTAGTAGCTAACAATTGATAGGCTATAGTTACATAGGTAGACACAATATGTTATTGTGAGAGCGAGTTTGTTCATAGTACGGTGACGGGTGCCTCGTAGTAGCTAACAATTGATAGGCTATAGTTACATAGGTAGAAACAATATGTTATTGTGAGAGCGAGTTTGTTCATAGTACGGTGACGGGTGCCTCGTAGTAGCTAACAATTGATAGGCTATAGTTACATAGGTACAAACAATATGTTATTGTGACAGCGAGTTTGTTCATAGTACGGTGACGGGTGCCTCGTAGTAGCTAACAATTGATAGGCTATAGTTACATAGGTAGACACAATATGTTATTGTGAGAGCGAGTTTGTTCATAGTACGGTGACGGGTGCCTCGTAGTAGCTAACAATTGATAGGCTATAGTTACATAGGTAGAAACAATATGTTATTGTGAGAGCGAGTTTGTTTATAGTACGGTGACGGGTGCCTCGTAGTAGCTAACAATTGATAGGGTATAGTTACATAGGTAGACACAATATGTTATTGTGAGAGCGAGTTTGTTCATAGTACGGTGACGGGTGCCTCGTAGTAGCTAACAATTGATAGGCTATAGTTACATAGGTAGAAACAATATGTTATTGTGAGAGCGAGTTTGTTCATAGTACGGTGACGGGTGCCTCGTAGTAGCTAACAATTGATAGGCTATAGTTACATAGGTACAAACAATATGTTATTGTGACAGCGAGTTTGTTCATAGTACGGTGACGGGTGCCTCGTAGTAGCTAACAATTGATAGGCTATAGTTACATAGGTAGACACAATATGTTATTGTGAGAGCGAGTTTGTTCATAGTACGGTGACGGGTGCCTCGTAGTAGCTAACAATTGATAGGCTATAGTTACATAGGTACAAACAATATGTTATTGTGACAGCGAGTTTGTTCATAGTACGGTGACGGGTGCCTCGTAGTAGCTAACAATTGATAGGCTATAGTTACATAGGTAGACACAATATGTTATTGTGAGAGCGAGTTTGTTCATAGTACGGTGACGGGTGCCTCGTAGTAGCTAACAATTGATAGGCTATAGTTACATAGGTAGAAACAATATGTTATTGTGAGAGCGAGTTTGTTCATAGTACGGTGACGGGTGCCTCGTAGTAGCTAACAATTGATAGGCTATAGTTACATAGGTACAAACAATATGTTATTGTGAGAGCGAGTTTGTTCATAGTACGGTGACGGGTGCCTCGTAGTAGCTAACAATTGATAGGCTATAGTTACATAGGTAGACACAATATGTTATTGTGAGAGCGAGTTTGTTCATAGTACGGTGACGGGTGCCTCGTAGTAGCTAACAATTGATAGGCTATAGTTACATAGGTAGAAACAATATGTTATTGTGAGAGCGAGTTTGTTCATAGTACGGTGACGGGTGCCTCGTAGTAGCTAACAATTGATAGGCTATAGTTACATAGGTAGACACAATATGTTATTGTGAGAGCGAGTTTGTTCATAGTACGGTGACGGGTGCCTCGTAGTAGCTAACAATTGATAGGCTATAGTTACATAGGTAGAAACAATATGTTATTGTGAGAGCGAGTTTGTTCATAGTACGGTGACGGGTGCCTCGTAGTAGCTAACAATTGATAGGCTATAGTTACATAGGTAGACACAATATGTTATTGTGAGAGCGAGTTTGTTCATAGTACGGTGACGGGTGCCTCGTAGTAGCTAACAATTGATAGGCTATAGTTACATAGGTAGAAACAATATGTTATTGTGAGAGCGAGTTTGTTCATAGTACGGTGACGGGTGCCTCGTAGTAGCTAACAATTGATAGGCTATAGTTACATAGGTACAAACAATATGTTATTGTGACAGCGAGTTTGTTCATAGTACGGTGACGGGTGCCTCGTAGTAGCTAACAATTGATAGGCTATAGTTACATAGGTAGACACAATATGTTATTGTGAGAGCGAGTTTGTTCATAGTACGGTGACGGGTGCCTCGTAGTAGCTAACAATTGATAGGCTATAGTTACATAGGTAGACACAATATGTTATTGTGAGAGCGAGTTTGTTCATAGTACGGTGACGGGTGCCTCGTAGTAGCTAACAATTGATAGGCTATAGTTACATAGGTACAAACAATATGTTATTGTGCCAGCGAGTTTGTTCATAGTACGGTGACGGGTGCCTCGTAGTAGCTAACAATTGATAGGCTATAGTTACATAGGTAGACACAATATGTTATTGTGAGAGCGAGTTTGTTCATAGTACGGTGACGGGTGCCTCGTAGTAGCTAACAATTGATAGGCTATAGTTACATAGGTAGACACAATATGTTATTGTGAGAGCGAGTTTGTTCATAGTACGGTGACGGGTGCCTCGTAGTAGCTAACAATTGATAGGCTATAGTTACATAGGTACAAACAATATGTTATTGTGACAGCGAGTTTGTTCATAGTACGGTGACGGGTGCCTCGTAGTAGCTAACAATTGATAGGCTATAGTTACATAGGTAGACACAATATGTTATTGTGAGAGCGAGTTTGTTCATAGTACGGTGACGGGTGCCTCGTAGTAGCTAACAATTGATAGGCTATAGTTACATAGGTACAAACAATATGTTATTGTGCCAGCGAGTTTGTTCATAGTACGGTGACGGGTGCCTCGTAGTAGCTAACAATTGATAGGCTATAGTTACATAGGTAGACACAATATGTTATTGTGAGAGCGAGTTTGTTCATAGTACGGTGACGGGTGCCTCGTAGTAGCTAACAATTGATAGGCTATAGTTACATAGGTAGAAACAATATGTTATTGTGAGAGCGAGTTTGTTCATAGTACGGTGACGGGTGCCTCGTAGTAGCTAACAATTGATAGGCTATAGTTACATAGGTAGAAACAATATGTTATTGTGAGAGCGAGTTTGTTCATAGTACGGTGACGGGTGCCTCGTAGTAGCTAACAATTGATAGGCTATAGTTACATAGGTAGACACAATATGTTATTGTGAGAGCGAGTTTGTTCATAGTACGGTGACGGGTGCCTCGTAGTAGCTAACAATTGATAGGCTATAGTTACATAGGTAGAAACAATATGTTATTGTGAGAGCGAGTTTGTTCATAGTACGGTGACGGGTGCCTCGTAGTAGCTAACAATTGACATCTGTACGCTGAAATGATGATATTTACAATACATAAACTGATATCACAAAGAGGAAAAATTGTATATTATTTATTTTTCTAAGTTTATAAGAGATGCATGAGCCTATCACGAAAACTCATTTACTGATATAAGGCAACTGTTACCGTAAAATTTGGAGAAAACTAGAGTATCTAAAACACGATTTCTGCGGGATACGGGAGAGATGCCGCGGGAAAGACCTAGTCTAGTAACTGCAATAATAATATATAAATAATATTTTTAATTGTTTTTTTTAATGATTTGTTTTTTATAAAGAAATATTTAAAGTGTGTACAAAATTGAATAAACGGAATATACATAATATTTTAAACAGGGAAAATTTATTTGTTTGTAATGGATATACTCAAAAACTACTACACCGATTTTGTCAATTCTTTCACCAGTAGAAAGCTACATTATTTTACAAATCAATATGACTTACTAAAACTTAACCAATAATATGATGTATCACAATAAACACTCAGTGTTCTTCCTGCTAGCTCCTGTCGGGCACAGCATACATCGAGTACCTATGCTGTGGCCGGCAGGGTCCATAATTGTGACTAAAATAATTATTTCCCTACCAACTATATACATTATAGTACGAAATAAAGAATTCAGATTTTTTAGCCCCAAAAAGGGGCCCCGTGGGGTGGGGTGAAGCCGCGGGAAAAAGCTAGTAGTTATATTGCTCTAGTTAAATTTTAACCTTACTAAAGTCAAGTTACCTTTAAAAAACAATGAAGTATTATTTTATTAAACCATTTATAGTCTCACTTCAGAGCACTTGAATGCTCCTCAGTACAGAAACTATGCTAGTGAAGTCTTTCGCAACTCGAGACTTACCTTCATTTAATGAACTCGCTCATAGTTTTATGTTCGGCCCACATTGTTCAGATACCTGGACCCCGTGCCCTCGAATGTTCCAGACAGAACTATCTTCTCTATACACTAATCCAACTAATACATACTATAAAAGCGAAAGTAACTGTCAGTCTGGGACCTTTACTCGATTAAACCGCTGAAGCGATTTAGATAAAATTTGGTATGGAGATAGATTGAGATCCTGGGAAGAACATAGGATAGTTTTTATCCCGTTACTGTGTTCCATCGGAATGATAAAAATCTTCAAACGCGGGCGAAGGCGCGGGCAGAATATAGTCTGTCTATAAATATTAACAAGACTTGGTTATTTTCTAGTTGGTGCTCTCTCGTAAGTCGTGTGACAACTAATCAGCAGCGTGTTATCACAGTGACAGATTGGCACAAGTGTCGATATTGACGCGAATCAGACGGCTCCTCTGAACCGTGTCACCTCAAACAGAACTCAGCGCCGAGTGGTGTGCGGCGAATTTATGACTACCATATTTTGGAGTTAATCGTCTGGTGACTTCAAAGAGCACATCTTTTCTGTCTCTATTTTGTTTTCTCTCTAAATCACTTACAGTATGTCGCTGTTGCGAATACCGTCAACGAAATAATTGAGTAAGGCTCGCTTGCCACCCTGGGTTTTCTTAAATTCTTACTATCGACGAGTCTGTAAGCTAACCTGGCCAATGTATACATGACATATCCGATAACCTCGTGTTAGCAACTAACTCTGAGTTAAGTTCATGGTGCAAGTGGGCCTGAGTACGAGTAAATTGTAAATCATCATGTGGACAGTAACGGACGGTTTTTGTAAACCGAAGCTCTATTTGTAATCATGAAGTATAAATACTGTCAGGTTCCTACATACATAGTAGACCCTAGGCAAACAGGTTGCTAGGTGCGTTGCAACACCCGATCTTTTGCTTTTCTCGAACTACTAGACTTCATATGTAGGCAAACATTACTTTATGATTTTGATTAGTCTGTAGTGTACAAACTAGTGAAGGGCCGTAGTTTGACGTCAGAGTTGCGTCGAACACAGACGTGGAGGCTGTTCGCTGACAGTTCACGGAACACGACAGATTGGTTGAGAATGAGGCCGTGTTTGTGTAGCGTTCACACGAGAAACGTAACCTGCCAGTTAATTAACTACTTACTAATATAATAATAATAATATAGCCTTTAATTCCATATTTCGCAATTACATTTCAAAAATTGTTATTTGCTTGCTTAACTTTATGTAATAATAAAGTTAAGCAAGCAAATAACAATTTTTCTTACTATAATTAATGATATTAATATTAAAATATAGTTTCAAATTCCATGCATAATCACTGATACTGAACAATTGTTGAAGTTGTAAAAAAGTTGAAACAACTCTATAATAGTATATTATGCAACTAGTGAATAAAGGACGGTTTTAAAGCGAGGGCCATAGATGAATCACGAACAAGTGAAGGATTCTAACAACTGAATCACGACCGTAGGGAGTGATTCATGATTATTGAATCACGAGCATAGCGAGTGATTCAAGTGTTAGAATCCTGAGCGACGCGAGTGATTCATGGCCCTCGATATAAATCCGTTTTATTCAAGAGTTGCATACTATATTTTATACCATGACTACGAAAAAAATAAGGATTTAAGCCAAAAGCACAAGGAATAATAATAAATAAATAAATGGTTTATTACCTTCAAAATTTACAGAAAATGAGAAACCTGGGATTCACATTTTTCGTAAATTGAAGCTGAGGTAGGTAGCACCTATGTTTCAAGCGGCCAGTGACCACCTTCGTTACGTTACATAATTATAATTAATTAAACACCAATACAATTAATATTAAATAAGTATTCACTAAACATCCTAGACCAAAATCATTATCAAAATCCTAAATATAAACTAACTCAAAATTAAATCGACGAAGGAGTTTGAAATTCGAATATTCTTTGTTTGCACAAGAAGTTTGTATCGAGTATTTTATACGCAAGTAGGTTGTATTGCATTGAGAAGGAGGTCAAATATACAGGGTGTTTGGAAGGGAGCTGTACATACGCCTAGGGTAGAAACTAGGGATAGTCTGCTACCTACCCCCGCCCATTATATTGACCTTGGCCTCAAGGTTTTTTTTTAATTTATTATTATTTTTTATTTGACTTTTTTATGATTTTTTGACTAAAACTACCTGTAGCTCAAAATCTATCCATGGGACCGGTCGGCTAATGGTCTTGTTTTAATCGTTAGAGTCTTAGGGTCCTGCAAAAAATTATTTTACACCAGAAAATTGTGGAGAAGAAAAGTTATGGGGCCTGAAGTACCGTAGTAAGGTAAAGAAATAATTTTAAGGGCAACTTTCTATGGGGTTTAAAAAAAAACTAACAGGGTTGGAGTTCTTCTGATTTTTTTAAAACATCCTCAGTCCATGCCCTTTCTAACGATATGCTAAAAGTGTAATTATCACTTTTAGTTTTAAAGTTATTAATTAATTTCCGCAACTAGGGCACTTCAAGCAAAAATTTCAACTAATGAAAATTAAATGTGTTCGATCGTAAAAGGATGGCAAATGAAACAAAAAATTTGGTAATGACTAATGTCATTAAATTACAAATTTTAATTAATTACTAATTTTAATTAATTACAAATTTTGTTCAAATTGATGACCATTGACCTGTAAACATGCTACAACTGCTTTCCTAATTCTTGGATTGGTCGGGGTGGGCCAATTCCCTGGCCCCCAAGGTCGCCTGACCTTACCCCACTCGACTTCTACGTCTGGGGAAGGGCGAAAGAGTTGGTGTACGCAGAAGAAGTACCAACAAGGGAGGTTCTAATTAACAGGATCCACGCCGCATTCGATACAATGCGCGAGGAACTGCTGCTTAGAACGGTGACCGTGGAGATGAGGAAGAGGTGCCGAGCATGTTTACAGGTCAATGGTCATCAATTTGAACAAAATTTGTAATTAATTAAAATTAGTAATTAATTAAAATTTGTAATTTAATGACATTAGTCATTACCAAATTTTTTGTTTAATTTGCCATCCTTTTACGATCGAACACATTTAATTTTCATTAGTTGAAATTTTTGCTTGAAGTGCCCTAGTTGCGGAAATTAATTAATAACTTTAAAACTAAAAGTGATAATTACACTTTTAGCATATCGTTAGAAAGGGCATGGACTGAGGATGTTTTAAAAAAATCAGAAGAACTCCAACCCTGTTAGTTTTTTTTTAAACCCCATAGAAAGTTGCCCTTAAAATTATTTCTTTACCTTACTACGGTACTTCAGGCCCCATAACTTTTCTTCTCCACAATTTTCTGGTGTAAAATAATTTTTTGCAGGACCCTAAGACTCTAACGATTAAAACAAGACCATTAGCCGACCGGTCCCATGGATAGATTTTGAGCTACAGGTAGTTTTAGTCAAAAAATCATAAAAAAGTCAAATAAAAAATAATAATAAATTAAAAAAAAACCTTGAGGCCAAGGTCAATATAATGGGCGGGGGTAGGTAGCAGACTATCCCTAGTTTCTACCCTAGGCGTATGTACAGCTCCCTTCCAAACACCCTGTATATTGGCGTGTTCTAAATTCAAACATCAAAACAGTGATTAAAAGAGCTTTTTATTCACTGTTTTCAGTGAATAAAATAAGCTTTTTAGAGGGGGAATGGTATAAAGAATTATGCGTATGCCTTTAAATTATAATTAGCAATAAATTAAATATAAAAAATTGATTGTTACATTATAAATTAATAAATTACAATTCATTGGTACATTATGGATTAATAAATTAAAATTGATTATAGGAACATTAAAATTGATGATTGAATTATAAATTAAAATTTATTATTGAATTATAAATTAAAATTGATTCTTTCATTCAGAATAACAATTAAAATTACGTTTGATTATTACATTTAAATAATGTGTTGTAAGTATTAGTCTTTATTAATTGAAATATGGATCCCTTTTTGGGTATAGGCCTCCTCCAGCCTCTTCCATGACTCTCTGTTCTTGCCTAAGTTTATCCAATCGTTTCCCGTCGTATTTGTTATGTCATCAGCCCACCGTTTTATTGGTCTACCAACATTTCTTTTACCTTTAGGCCCTTTCCATGTCCGTGTAGCACGAGATATGACCAGCCCATTTCCATTTCAGTGTAAGTGCGTGTGTGAGAGCATCTTTGAATTTAGTTTTTTGTCTAATCTTTTCGCTCTTCACTTTATGAATTTTCCTGATCTTCAATATACTCCTTTCCATTGATCTCTGGGTACAAATGATTTTCTGTTTGACTTTATTTGTAAATTAACTACTTATGTGTACAGAACCCATCAGAGAAGACTTTGCTCTGAGTTGTGTGATCGAATAAAAAATGAAGATATTCGAAGGAGGATCAAGGTTTAGCTCGAAAAATTGCGAACCTTAATAGGCCGTGAACATTGCTCGCAGAAAGGATTGTCGATCTGACCAAAATGTTCGAGAGTGGCGTCCACGTACCGGAAGACGCAGCGTTGGAAGTCCTGGTGAAGGCGGCGGGAATCCGCTTAGTTAATAAAAGTAATTAGTTTTCTAACTCTGCCAGACAAAATCCTAACCAGGGCGTTCCACGAGACTAGATTGTCTATAACTATACCCAGGTATCTTAAACTGGTTGGTCTTGTCAGGAGAAGATAAGCACATCGGTTCGGGTGTGCATTGGAAATGTGAGCCTTAACTGTAAATGAGTTGTCATGTTGCGAGAGAAATTTCAAAGAGAAGGTGATAAAGTTTGTTTTCTCTTCATTAAGGGTCAGGTTATTCACCGTTAGCCAAGACATAACAATGCTAAGAACATTCCCAGCTCTCTTCCTGGCATCGTCCCTGGTTTCAGCATGTACCAGAAGGGCCGTATCATCGGCATAAGTATAAACTGAACAATATGGTAGTGCTAAATAACATAGGCTGTTTACACACCCTAGAAAAAGTGTAGGCCCCTGAATGGAGCCTTGAGGTACTCCGAAGGACAATGTACACTCGTCACTAACATATGTGTCGATTTTAACGCACTGCGTTCGCTCGGATAGATAAGTCACGATGACTGCGATTGCAGGACCTCTAACTCCTATTTGCTCCAATTTTTTGAAGAAGAATGGGTATAGAAACAGTGTCAATTGCCTTGGAAAGATCTAGAAATAAACCCGGACACTTAGATTTTTTATCCAGTGTCTCAACAACATCGTCAATTAAGGCCGCTTATGTGTCTTTACAGGACTTTCCCCTGCGAAAGCCAAATGATTGTTGGAAATGATGTTATTATGCTCTAAGAAAGACACAAGACGGTTGTTGAGAACCCTTTCAAGAACCTTTGATATCACTAGCGGACCAAAATTGGCCTATAATTATTGACACTGTCTCTCTCCATTCTTGTGTATAGGATGTACGACCACCCTCTTTAAAACTTTAGGGAATTCACCTTTAGATAAACAAAGATCACATATGTGAGTGACGAGGGGCACAAGAGTTTATCTGCTCAACTTTAGAAGTTTTCATATCATCGCTTACTATCAGGTGAGATAGAGGTCAAGCACTAGCAAATCAACAAAAAAATTGAACTGATTCCATCCCATCCTGTGGCATAATCAGTACCATAGAAATATTACCCATAGTAATATTTTCTAGTTCGGTTTATCAGGAGAGAGTAGGGCCATTGAGTTCACCTGCATTACGCCTCACGTATAACTCATTTTTCGTAACAGCATTTGCAAGACTAGCTGAGTTTGTGGTATTTCGCTATCCTAAACCACATATTTTAGCTATTTCACTGAGTGAGCTGAAGTGTTCTCACCTAATTCACACTTAGGTCTCATAATACTTACTGACTCACACTGTATTCATATTATTCCATGCCAAAACATTTTACATCGCATCGCATCTATTATACGTTTTGTTGGTTTTTGCATTACTATTCTGCGAATCGGTCTAAAACGATTCGTTTTCTTATAAAATATCTAAAATAAAATAAATAATTATCATATTTTTCAATGTTATGACACCTACGTCAGGTTGTCAAGCTGTCAATACTTTTCCTTTTAAATTTTCTGTCATAGAGTTTCTCACTAGCTTAGCCTATGAAGATTACTTTTGATTTATATAATTTAAATTCTTTTTATCAATATGTTAGCTCAAATATTGTATTTTATAACTTAAATTAATTTACACGCTCTCAGAATTCATCGTAGAGGTTTTGGATTGAATATTACTGGCTGTTTTGAATACTGGCAAGTTGCATTTTTGTATGACAAGATGTCACTAACTTATTCTAATAAAGAAGAAAAAGGACAGACGGTGGATATAAAAGGCGGAACGGCCGAGGGCTTGTGGAGTCTTCAATCTGGTCTGAAACCGAAGAATCGCCTAATCGCTAAGCTCTAAAATTCAAGGTGCTCCAACTTTATTGTGCGTATTAATTACACTGCTACCTCCCTGCCCGGCCTGTTCCCTGGTTGGCTGCCCACGAAGAGTTCCTGACAGTTGTGCTGCCTGCCTATACTACACTACTGCCTACACTACGACCTGCCTGCCCGACCTGTTCCCCGGTTGGCTGCCCACGTCGTGCGAAGCCGGACCTTGATTTCATACATAATCTTTAGTTTATAATTGTTTTTTTATTTGTATTAACGTGGCTTATGTGTGGCTCAGCCCACCTGAGCGACGCGTAACGCTACAAGTTTCTTGCCAATATTTCCAAAGAAGTTATTGACTATACTCAATGAAGCCTTGACTAGATATAGGCAGCAACTCCCTAGGAGTCTAGGTCTGGATATTTGTTTATTCATTATACTATTAATAATTTTCAATGTCTTTAAGGGTTATTTTTGGCTTTTTCCTTTTGTGCAGAAGTTTATTGCAAAAAATGCTATACCGTAATCAGGTAAATTTAAGAATATAATTTTCCGGTTTTATTTGTATTCTCTATGCATGTTATCCCTATTTCTAATGCATCTGAAGAGCTCTGGCGTGATCCAGGGCTTGATTATTCTCAGCCTAGAAGGAACGCTAAAAGTTACAGTATTATTACGTATAATGGACATAACAGTATTAATAAGAAATTCAGTAGCCCAATTAGCGTTGCTAGACGAAAGAAAGGCACTGAAATCGGTTTTTGCAATTTCCAAAACCACTTTAGGCATATCTACTTTCGAGAGAGATTTATTAGTTTGACGTATTTTTATATTTTAAAACAGACAAGAACATTGTCGGTAATATGACTGTCCACGATAAAAGATACTACAGATTTTTCTGGTCTAATCATGACATGATCCAAGCATTTTTTTCTCTGGTAGGTGATGTGTAGGCTGGTAAGAGTCCGTGTGATGCAGTCATAATCATGTATTCATTATAATTTGGGTCATTACTTATTGGGCTGAGAATATTAAAGTTCATGTCTCCCACCAGAAATATATAGGGGGATACCGTCGTTAATATATAATTGAAACTATTTAAAAAGTTGTCTAATTTGCGAAAAGATGGCGGCCAATGTATATCAATGATAACAATGTCAGTGAGTTTGCATATTAGGCAGTTAGCATCAACAAACTGGAGTCGATCGAAAAACGGTTCAAGAGGCTCATCGGCAATGAAATGCTGGTCGCATCTAGGCTCCAGGGCCTTGAACATCGGCGACGAGTTGCCAAACCTGTCGGTTTTTTATCGGTTCCATTTCAGGGAGTGTGCATTAGAATTGCATGAACTCATTCCTCCTAGCCCGTTCCATCATCGGACTACAAGACGTACGGCGATGCGTCATCAGTACATGGTGGAAATCCCATCCTTTACTTTAACCCCAATACTTTCATTATGCGTACAGCAAAGTAGTGGAATTCCCTGCCGGAGTCTGTATTTCCTGATAGCTACAACCTGGTATTTTCACTCTTGAATTAAAGACTTGGCAAGCGTGCTACATCGTTGACCACATCATCGCTTACCATCAGGTGAGATGGTGGTCAAGCGCAAGCCAATCAATAATAAAACAAAAAAACTAAATTAAATATGTGAATATCAATAAATGCAAACATCCGTGACAATGCCAGCGCTAAGATGAAACCACAGCGGATGTGACCGCCAGTTAGCGTTCAGGGCCAAGGTTCCAATAAAGAATCACAAAATAAATCTCATCAATCGAATATTTCTCAGAAAAAATAGCCCATAAATTACAGAAAATGACTACCATAAAAATATAACAGTAGATCAATGTGACGCATCTGCCAGTAAGTCACGCGGTCCCCATCGGTCTCCGCAGCTCTGTGGCCCTGAGGTATAGACTAAACAGTTTCGCGCCATATTTACGTCAGCGCGGCGGTTGGCGGCAAACCTCACGGAAACCATAAATTAGTTTTATTTGATTCGGTCGCGTTCAATAACTCCTCAGTTATAATAGCGATCGCCATTAGCGCTCGTGTGGGAATGCCGCAAATTGTTGTTATATTCACTCGTAAAAATGTTAACATTATAATTCAATTGACACTCTTTGAAATTGTAAAAGCAATAAAATGTACATTCTTTATGTAATTCACCACTATCCATAAAAACGCCCAACTTCCTGAATAAAAGAGATCGTTAGATTTCTGTTTTTAGATTTTTAGGGTTCCGTACCCAAAGGGTAAGGGGTTTGGGAGTCGGTGTCCTTCGTAGGTACAATTTTATTGCGTTCTGGACACCGACTTCCAAAAATAAAGTTATTTTTCACTTTGTAGTTTTCTTATTTGGAAGTCGGTAGTATTTTTTTGTAAAAAGTTTTTTATTTTTCACTGTTTAGTTGTACCTACCTAATAGATAAGTTGTTTAGTAAGTTACCTTAACGCCAGAATAAATAGCCCGAATATCATGAAACTTGAACATAACCGATGAAATGAGAGTACCCCTTAAGAGCGTACTATAATAACATCACGCTATGTTATGAAATGGTATTATCAATAAACAGACATGCGATTGCAGCAATCCCGAGAGTTTTGCCATTATTTATTGAAGAGTTATGTCGTATATCTTCGAAGTACTTCATCAGATCTACACTAAATTAAAATGGGACTAATTTCGAAAAAGGTAAATAAAAGGATTTTCAAAATCGGTCAACAATTGACAGAGATATCGGTATCAAATAATAAACAAAAAAAATAATGATGTCGAACATAGAACCTCCTCCTTTTTTAAGTAAGTTTTGTAAGTCGTTTAAAAACGGGACCCTATTACTGCGAGACTCCACTGTCCATCTATCTGCCTGTCACCAGGCTGTATCTCATGAACCGCGATAGCTAGACATTTCAAATTTTCACAGATGATGTATTTCTGTTGCTGCTATAACAACAAATACTAAAAACAGAACAAAATAAATATTTAAGTGTTTGTGTCACGTTTGTTTATTCCCATACAATGAAAGTGATTTTTTTGCCGGTTTTTTGCGATAATGGTAGGGAGCCCTTCGTGTGCTAGTCCGACTCGCACTTGGCCGTTTTTTTTCATAGATAGGTACAATCCTTAATAAAATAATATACTTTTTTTTTTGACAATCTCTCAATAATCAATTTGATCCTAGGGTCCCGGTCCTTTGAAAGGCGTGCGAGGAGTCGGCATGTATCAGGCAATGTGACACCAACCGACGATTATCCCTGTATGCACTACGCAACTGCACCCAAGGACAATCCCCGGTTGGTGCAGAACTATTGCAAATTATGGAGAAAATATGTATTGGGCTATGGATTTTGTAGGTTTAGTGGATCGACTGGCCAAACCTATAGGAGAACTACCGGCCCTGCCCGACCACTGTTGAACGACACGGCTATAAAATGGCAGGGGGTGATTTGCATACTTAATTAATGGGCCTCCATAAAGGGTCGCTACTATTTAGTGACGTAATGCCAAGAGGGCAACATATCCGTACGTGCTTGAGGAGTGACGAGGTATACCACGGCTATCAGGACAATCCCGAAAGTACGGTCAAGATCCCTACCAGCATATTACTGGGTTGAATAGAATAGAATAGAATATACTTTATTTTACACCAAAAAATGAAGTTACACATCTCTTTTACAATAATACTTATAACTACGGGTATATCTACGGGTATCTTATAATACTTATATCTACAACTTCGTTCCTCCGAGCTCGTTAGCTCTTGCGAATCTGCACTCAAGCCAGCCAATTAAGGCAAGAGAGAGGTGAGAGTTCTGATCCTCGTCAGTTTGCACTTCCACCGTCCAATGAAGGCAAGCCAGAGATGAGGAACAAGATTTCTCCCTAGCGATCAGGTCCGTGGGGTCCCCACCACGACGTCAATGTAGAGATACTGCGGTGGGGTCATTATTATTATTATGAAGGTAAAAACAAGAATTCATCCTAATAATTAATTCACAGCTAGATTCCGGTATTTGTTCCATACACGTGCTTTGTAAACAATTATACTTGTTTCAATTCATGCAAAGCTCTGTTTTAAACACTTCGATCTTGATATGAGTTGCATTCCACACGAAATCGTAAAACTTTATGAAATACAATTTAAAACAGATTTAGCGACCGATTGAGATTTAAATGAATTTAAACGTGCGCCGAACAAATCGCTCCCAAACAGATAGGATTGTTTCACGGAGCTCCTGGGGCCGACCTTTTTACTTTAAGAAAACTTTCTTGATGTATGATAATATGTTTCAAGATTTATCTGTCTAGGGCTCCCCTCAATTTGTAAAAAGAGGAGCTATATTGTCTGTATAGGTACTCTTTATTCCCCCATTCCGCCTTACCGAGCAATACAATGCCAGACGCGTATATTTCAAGGTGTTGGATGAGACAGCAATGTAGATGTTCCTTGAGTTTGTCTTTATTATTACCCAATGTTCTTTCTTTTCTGTTACTAAAATTATATGCAAGCCGATTCCTCAAACTGACCCGTGTAATGACACGGCTTGCATGACATTTGAGTCACATGTACGACGTATCAATAGTGTTATAGCGTGATCCAGGATCATCGCTCGATCGCCCGCGTGTGCCACTCCGGACCAAAACCCAACACGCATAAGGACGCATATATATGGACTGTAGTCTGAAAATAAAGATTTATTATTATTATTATTATAAGTTAGTGAGTTAGCGCCGACCAACTTGCCTAATCTATCAATGGAGACAAACTCGAGACACGTCAACGTATGCACTAACACGCGCCGACTTAATACAGGTAACGGCAAAAGATTCATGCGACAAAAAGTCCTGTAGATACCGGCATGGCCTAATATAAAAAAATCGACAAAAAGTCCTGTAGATACCGGCATGGCCTAATATAAAAAATTCGACAAAAATGTCCTGTAGATACCGGCATGGCTTAATATAAAATATTCGACAAAAACTCCTGTAGATACTGTCATGGCCTAGTATAAAAAATCGACAAAATGTCCTGTACATACCGGCATGGCCCAATATAAAAAATTCGCCAAAAAGTCCTGTAGATACCGGCATGGCCTAATATAAAAAAATCGACATAAAGTCCTGATGGCACCGGCATGGCTTAAGATCAAAAATTCTAAGATGTGGGTGACGTTAGTTCTAGCAATGAGCATTACCGCCTGATAAACACCAGTTCAATGTATGAATACAATTATCTAGATCTCTGTAACACTTGGGGGAGGCCTTCCCATAGGCCAACACATACACATACAAATGACATAGGCTATTGATGATATAAAACTAACATGGATTCTGTCTCAACTTACCACACAGTCCCTTGGAGTTTGTAGGGCGTACTTCGTACCGGACCTTCTGTATCTTCTTTAAGATGAGCTTTAGTTGAGTGCGGGGGAGTATTCTCAAAAGTGCGGGGGCGGAGGGACACATGCGGAGATTGAAGACGCGTCACGTGGAGAAGACGCGATACTTGCTGAGACGTCAGTAGATTCGATGAACTTCGCGGTAATGTCTATATAAATGGTATAAATGGTAAGTCTTAGTTGTTAGATAAGGAAGAATGGGGCACGGCGAATTATTTTGAATTAACTTTTTTTATTTATAACTTTTAGTTAACATATTTTTTTTAGAATCAGGTACATTTAAGTATTAGGTATTTTTGAAATCACCTCTTAAAACCCTTTATTTTGGTACCCCACATGATGGGAAACGAAGAAAAAAAATTGGGCCCCTACAATATGGTGTCCAAAAGCCGCCATATTCCTATTTTCCAATTTTAATGTAGCCGGTTACACTTGCAACGTTCAGACGAATCGATTGACGTAAGAATAATCAAAATCGGCCAACGCGTTTAGTCTCAAGAACGTACATGCATAGACTGATAAACACATTACCCTTCTTCAGCAGTCGGGTAAAAAGAAGCGACTTTAATTGGATTAAGGATGGTATATTGAGACTCTTTAGGCTGATAATATTGGAAAATTGCCCAACAAAGCGATCGAATCCAAGCAGCTCACCAATCGCATCTTACCACTAGTTGACAAAGCGGAATACATTGGACACCATTTTGAAAACAAAAATAAACCTGTGGACAGTATTACTCTGTTCCAAAAAGTTCTATTTTTACGGGTAACACAAAATCTTTTTCTCGAAACCATAATTGCCAATAAATACAAATTGCTGCAAGAATAAAACCAGTGACACGGCAAATCCGCATTAATTTTGATCGTTATAATTTTCAGCGACACTTTTTTTTGCGCTTTATTGAGAAACTACGGCTAATGGCAGCCACGATTAGTACAGTTTGCCATGTTGCAGGCACACCGCACACCGCACACCGCACACCGCTCACGCTTTACCTAGCTCTACCAGTGTCAACATTAACGACCTATGGATTGTCTATTAATGAATGTGTTAGTGTTGGAAGTACGTGTGACGTCACAAAATCATGAATTTTCACTTTTTAAGTTTTAGCTTGTTTTGATACAAAATACAAACTGTCATATTTATTAAGCACCTACCGACAAATATCGAAGTACCTACCTAAATTATTATTGTGTTGTCAAAGACCTACAATTGTTAGAATACCCGCCTAAGTAAATATTGTTGTGTATACAGGAAATAACTCAAAATTTACATTTATGCCACAGTGATGATATTCCTATAAAATATTACGTAATTTGTAATGATCATTGTGATGTATCCTGGATTTTATATTTCTATTTTAGTATTATAAGTCATTTGAGACAATTAATACAAGACTGTCAGTTAGTATCAATATTCTTTCGAATATTGATTAAATATGATTAAATAGGAGATATTAAATTCCTTAATTATCTTGATACGTTTTAAAAAGGTATCATTTCTTAAGAATTGATTATTGACCTAATTGTGAGATTATTTATAGCAATGTAGAAAATGGTGGGGATATCTCACATTTGACCCATTGAGACAGGTCGACTAGTTAATATAAATAGTATGTAATTCGTAGGTTGATACACTTTGTTGTGAAATACAAGCCAGTACAGGCCAGATATTATAGTATGATCTTGATATTGTTTTCCTGAATTGTTATATTTTGTGAAAGATGGACTACACAAGCTTCACGTAAGTTATTTGATATAATAACTTGATAACTGAAATAAATACCTAGTCTTGTCTTTCTGTACTTTTATTCATAAAACCTTTCCCTTATACACCACATACATAGGAACTCTGATACACAGTAAATAACCAGTAACCATCTTGACATATTATATCGATACTTTTACATGGAGTTCTTTCATGATTCTAACAAATGCATGCTGTGGCGAAGTGACAGGTATAATCGTAAAACACGCACAGGGCTTTGTGATATTTCAGGAAGTAACTCAATGGACAGAACATGCTTCTAAAGGTGTTATTTAAATACTTTACCCTTAGAAGTGGTAGGCATCAAACTTACACTGTAAATCGGTTATTAATCTCATCCGAATATGAATTAGCAAGCCCTGTGTTGTTCTGAATGCTGTATCTTCTTTATAAAAGTAATTTATTGTAAGACAACAAAGAAAATTGCCAGATCGTTTTAATGTAACGCTTGTGAACCTCAACTATACAAAACCTCCGTTGCCAGGAGATGACACAGTTCCAAATCTAATGAGACAATGTTGAAGATATCGAAGTATCACATATTGTTAGGGCAGCTTCCAAGTAGGTACTGAAGCATCGTGTAAGCTATGCGAGTACCTCTGCGACCATTTATCAAGTCTTACGTCACATCTCTTGACCTACAGAAAGGTAAAACCTTTTGTCAAAAGGGTAAGTGTATAGACGCCATTCAATAAGGGATCCTATGGTCGTTATAAAAGCCGAACACATCAGAAGCCAAATGTTATTAGATACTTCTCTATTTGATTTTATTATGAAACTAAGGCAATCTGGTTGTTTGTGTTTAAAAAACATCTTCACCTCTATAGTCTCTTCTAGTTGACCATCAGACTCGTCAATTAAGCTTTTATGCAGTCTTATGTCAATTTATTCTGATTTTACCTCAATATTAAACCAGATTTGTGTCAAATGTAAAAAAAAACTGGCCATGAACTTATGTACGTATTAGTTCGGGTCGCAGATGTAACTCGTAGTTTTCAACTAGAATTCTTAAATAAGATATACTTCACACAGGTAATTATATTATACGAGTACGTCTATGTCCTTAGCCTTTCATAAAATAATGAGACGCGGCAGTCTCATCTAGGACAAACTGTGCCACCTCTCGAACTGACACTCAACAAACATTCATCTTAATATTATTTGTGTAAATACAAAGATAGTCGAAACAAAGCACAAATATCCCACATACACACAGCTACAGCGAGACAGTTTAAAAACAAAAGCTTCTAGACAGAGGGTGGAGTTGAGTTTACGTCCTGCGACTGTAGCCGTAGCGAGAGCGAGTGAATAAACACAAATCTTAACAAACTTCTAAACAACTACAAACGGTGTTTTAAAAAAACTTCAGTGGCGGCACTAACATTCTTTATGTTCTCGTTGTGGAACAACCCTAGCACTGGAAACATACGGGCTTAGAGCAGGCACGCTCAGTGAAAACACAAAGTATACAAACGAGGCTGTTTATTAGGCAGTGATTTATAAAAACTCGCTAAACATAGCGATTCTTAATTCAAATTTTCTATTTGAGGAGTTAGAATCTTGCCGATCACTTGCTGATGTTCAGCGAGTATTCAGCATTTACTATAGATGGGTACATTAAGTGCACACTGTTGTGGTACCTGCTGCAGTTTCTCTTAGCTGAATTATAATGTAACCTAATCATCATAATTTTAAGGCTTTTAATTAATATAAATAAACACGACGTGCATGAAATAATTCAATACCTGTCAATGCACATCTAAAGCGCATGGTAAGTGCAGAATACTTTAACATAATTAAATTAGGCAGGCATCACATCGTTTATGCAAATTAGATTTAATTATAAAGTTATCCCTTAAAACAAAGCAGACGTGGGATGTCTTTAACCGCTCGCGCCAGGTCGGTAACCTCGTCCGAATGTTCCCAATTTAATGTTTTGACATTATCGACTGTAGTCAATTAATAAAAAAGTGTTTACTCTTGAATAGCTTTACGACTCGGAACAAATAACACTAACTAATGACATTACGAAATAGATAGACAGACAATTAACTACAGAAGATTTTCTTATTACATCGCTCTCGCTTGCTCTGCTCCGACTACAAGGGGATTAGAGGATGAGAGGAGCAATGCAATTAAAATCTCAAGTAATTTCTAGTAGAAATAGAGCTTTGGATAATTGATAGTAATGTGTACAGACAAGAACTAAGTAGAGCTTTGCGTGGTTGTAAATTGTCTAGATTTAAATTGGCTAAGCCAAACTTGGGTCATCAACGGGGCTTGGTCGTGAGACATTCATTAACAGGAACGTATTAATAGCAAAATAAATATTTTGACGTATGACATGATCTCACAGTTTTATCCAAAGCGGCACAGTCCCAATTTTAGAATACTCTGTCTATATTTTAAGCTATCACGTTCTTATGGGCATGATCACTAACATAATTCTTCCTAGCACTCGCATCATCTCATCGTCTTCCTACCCTTGTCCCGTGTTACTTGTGGTTGGGCAACGCGTTTTCTTTTTCCATAGTGACGTGAGTTGTAGACTCTCTCCTCACTGAACAACAAACTAAAATATCTAGCATTTCGCATACAAAAGTAGAAAATAAACATTTGTCAACACCAATAAGAGTCTGTAAAGGCATACCAAAAGGAAGCATTCTGGGCCCTTTGCTATTTATTATTTTTATTAACGATCTCCCTAAATCGATCAAACCCCACATGGTTCTGTATGCTGATGATAGTACTGCAATATTTGTATCCAAAGACCCTAAGACACATGAACATGCCATAAACTGTACGCTATCATCTTTTTTTAACTGGTTAAATCATAATGATTTTAAAATAAATTTAACTAAGACTTATATAATCACATTTAAAAACAGAAATTCAAAACAAAGCACTTTAAATATAAATTACGAACAAATAAAAATACACAAAATCAACACGACAAAATTTCTTGGCTTACACATAGACTCAGACATTACATGGAAGAAGCATATTGAACAAGTATGTACAAAAATAAGTCAAGTCAAGGTGCTCTTCTGTCTGCTTATCATGCATATGTTGATTCGACACTTAGATATGGTATAATGTTCTGGGGAAATGCCGGTGAGAGAGAAACCATCTTTAAAGCTCAAAAGAAGTGTAGATATGGTATAATGTTCTGGGGAAATGCCGGTGAGAGAGAAACCATCTTTAAAGCTCAAAAGAAGTGTATCCGAGGTAAACCGCACTTTATTATTTTAAAAATATTGACTTTCCCATTATTGTACATCTATGAACTAGCATTGGACATAAGAACTAACCTTAATAAATATGAAACATTAAAAAGTGCAAGACTTGCCAATCCATCCAAACCCCAAAAAGGCTATGTTTGATAAGAGTGCATTTTGTATGGCCCTAGAATATATTAGGTCATTACATATGAAGTTGACGTTTTGTATAAGGGAGGAACATAAAGTCGATTTTTTTGATATAATATATTCATTTAATCAAAGTATGTACCATTGCTATTTACGCACTTTTGCCATCTCATAGGTAGTCCATTGATCCCTTTACTAAAAAAACCATTCGAACGGGAATCAATAAAATCTTTGAAGGCGCATTGGACTGCCCCATCGGAGTTGAATTTTTTCCCTTGCAAGAAATTATCGAAATTTCGAAAAAAAATGATAATCTGTTGGAGCAAGGTCCGGGGAGTACGGTGGATGTCTTAGACATTCCTATTAGAGAATGGGATACAGTTGCAGAAAGAAAATACTTATTTGTAGTGCAACAGAAAAATATAATTTTTCGACTTTTATTACTACGGTTGCTAGGACACGTTAAGCAGTAGACAAGATGTAGTTTATATTAAACTTATAGGTTTGCAACCTCTAACACCGCCCCTTAAACTTATCTTGTTAACATACGTCAGTAGCCAAACCTAACTCGTTTACAAAATACTTATGTTTCTCTACCGACAAAGGTTTAGTCAAGACATCCGCCGTCATTTTGGACGTTGGCAAGTAATTTATTTTTACTGCACCATTGCTGACCGCCTCCCGGACGAAATGATGACGTATGTCTATATGTTTTGACCTACCATGAAACATACTACTTTCAGTCAATTTCAAGGCCGACTGATTATCATTGAAAATAGTTATTTCAATGTTACTACCTATACATTCGTGCAAGAAAGTTTTTATAAACAATGCTTCTTTACAAGCATCGGAGAGTGACATGTACTCCGCCTCAGTACTCGATAACGCAACGGTACGCTGTTTCCTACTTTCCCAACATGTAACAGAATTCCCAATTTTGAAAACATATCCCGTATAAGAACGTCTATCGATTTCATTAGAAGCCCAGTCTGCATCAGCAAAACCTGTCACAGATAAGCCAGTTTTCTTATAGGTAATGCAGTAATCTACTGTACCTTTAAGATAACGCAACACGCGTTTAGCTGCTTTCCAGTGGACATCGGAAAAACAGTTATTGAATTGACTTAATACGCTTACAGCGTGACATATATCAGGACGCGAACAGACCGCTACATACATAAGACAACCGATCAATTCTCGATACTCCAAACTGTCATCCTTTTTATCAGCTTTGTTCAATTTTTGGCACTGCATTGGAGTTTCAACAGATTTGCAGTCTTGCATGTTGTATTTCTTTAATATCTTTTTAATATAGGCACTTTGATGTAGAGTGATCTTGCCATGATCTTTCCTGATTCTTAATCCTAGAACTCTTTCTACAGGACCAAGATCTTTCATCACAAATTCTTTCATCAGTAATGATTTAGTTTTAGTTTTTTCCGCATTACAATTGCTGAAAATTACTAAATCATCAACATACAACGCGATAATTACAAACTTGTCGCCATTTTGCTTTATATATACACATGGTTCAGAGACCAATCTCTTGAACTTGAGTTTGTTGACAAGAATATGATTGATCTTTTCATTCCATGATTTAGGCGCTTGTTTTAGACCATACACAGCTTTGTGTAGTCGATACACCTTGTTATTGCCTCTACCTTTTTCAAAACCTTCTGGCATTTCCATGAAAATGGTTTCTTTTAAATCACCGTTTAGAAAGGCTGTTTTTACGTCCATGTGGTCAATCTCCATATCGTACTCCACAGCCAAAGCTAATAACATTCTTATGGTTTCGTATCTCACTACAGGTGAAAAAGTTTCAAAATAATCCACTCTATACTTTTGTGTAAATCCTTTTGCCACTAGACGTGCTTTGTATTGTAATAGTTCACCGTTAAGCCCTTTTTTCTTCTTAAATATCCATTTGGTCTTTATTGGCTTTGCACCTTTCGGCAAATCGGTTAAGGTAAAGCGCTTATTGTCCAAAAAGGACTGATATTCGTCTTTCATAGCAGGTCGCCACTGCCTGGCTTCAGAACTATTCAACGCTTCTTCAACTGTTCTTGGATCATCACTGCCACACGTTTCTCCCGTCAAAAAACCACACAGGAAGGAGTTCTCATCAGCTTCCACGTATTCTGCTCTCGAGTCATTTGTCTCAAATGAAACATCTGGAACATAAGTAGCATCTGAGTGATGATCTGTGACCAAGCTACTGGTCGAAGCCTCGCTATCGTTAGCATCATCAGTAATCACAGAAGTTTGTTCTGACTCTGTTCTATTCTCGGATACATAAGAAGTCTTAAGTTCTATAATCGCATCTGATTCCACTTTAGTGAAATTCAGATGCTTGAGGAATTGATTCTCAATGAACTTAACATTTTTCGCTATTGTTAGCTTATAGCTCTCAAGATCCAAGAGCCGGTATCCCTTTGTGTTCTCACAATATCCCGCAAATATGTAAGGTTTAGATTTGCGATCCAGCTTTTTACGATTATTTTTTGCATATTATTATTATTATCATATATTTGATTATCTTACGTTGTCTATCTAATTTAAAATTCAGAATTCCACAAATTCTTAAAGTAGTCAAAGTAGTCAAAGTATTTATTCGTGTGCTTTTTGGTGATACAACAGGTCTTGCAAAAATTTTATGGTAACTCAAAAAGCTACCCATTAGGCATACACGTTTTAACAATATCAGAAATTAAAATTGATTTACATACATTGAAATACAAAACAAAAATGTCAAAATTGATTTACATTGAAATATGATATACTAAATAAAAATGTCAAAATTGAGATAACAATTCATATTAGAATACAATTAATTATTATTACAAAATTTAAAATACAATCAGTTAGTCAAGGTGTCAAGCATAAATATATAATTGTCAGTTTTTACATTTTGTCAAGAAGGAATTCGTCAATGGTATAATAGCATTTTTCAATTAAATAATCATTCAGTTTTCGTTTAAATTGTATCAAATTCAAATCTTTGATAGCATTTGGTATTTTATTATATACTTTTGGTGCCATGCAGAGAATGCTTTTATGCATAAGGGCCGTCTTTGAGGCTCTCAGACATAGTTCGTGTCGATATTCCGGTCTTGTTGATCTATAACGTTCCTCAGAAGCTTTTTTAAATAATTTACTGTTTTTCTTGACGAACAATGCAGTCTCGTATATATAAAGGCAAGGTAATGTCAATATCCTAAGGGATTTAAAATGAGGTTTACAACTATCTGTTGGTTTTAAATTACACATCGATCTAATACACCTCTTCTGTGCTTTAAAAACGTTATTTTTCTCACATGAATTTGCCCAAAAAATAACTCCGTAGCGTAATGTGGAATCTACATAGCCATAATATGCAGCTATAACAGCTGCCTGATTTACTACTTTCTTAAGCTTGAATAGAGCAAAGGCGAAGCGACTTAATTTTTTTATGAGGATTGATGCATGTTCTTTCCAAGTCAGTTTAGAGTCAATAGTCAAACCTAGAAATTTTACATGTTCTACTTCTTCAATTCTATTATCGTCAATTAATATGTTTATGTCAGGAGTAGTTACTCTTTGTCTAAACTGCATAATTTTTGTCTTACTTAAATTTAATTTTAAATTATTATGGTCAAGCCAATTAATTGATTGTTGCAATGAGTCTTTGATGTCACATTCATAGTCACTATTTTTATTTTGTCTAACAATGATCGTACTGTCATCAGCAAAAAGGACCATAGGAAAACTGACATGTTTTGGGAAGTCGTTTATGTAAACCAAAAATAATGGCGGTCCTAATACGCTGCCCTGTGGTACGCCAAAAATTATTTCACGTTTTTCGGATACATATTTAAATTCCTTTTTTTCTTTTATAGAAATTCGTTTAATTTCCGTACACTGTGTTCTACTGTCCAGATAAGATTGTATAAGGGAAAGTGCTTTTCCCCTTATTCCATGCGCATTAAGTTTCCGTAGTAGAGTATTATGATCAACTAAATCGAAAGCTTTCGTCATGTCCATAAATATAGCACTAATGGGAATTCTTTTATCTATATCTGTCATTATAATATTAAGGAAATCATAGATAGCCAGATTTATGGATTTATTTTTTCTGAAACCCTTCTGTTCCTTTACTAAGAGATTGTGTTTTGTGAAAAAGGAATCCATACGATGATAAATAGCTTTCTCGAATATTTTTGATATAACTGGTATCAGAGCAATGGGCCTGTAGTTATTGACATCAGTTTTATCTTGTTTCTTAAATAAGGGCTTAATTATTGTCGGCTTGAGTTTATCAGGATATATTCCAGAAGAGATACTAACATTAATGATGTGGCAAATGGGGCCAGCTATAACCTCGGAAACAAATTTTAATACCTTTGTTGAAATATCGTCATATCCTACACTAACTTTGTTTTTTAAATTCTGTATTATGCGATAGACTTCATCAGGTGTAGTTGGGGCTAAAAATATTGATTCGCAACATGAATTTGGAGTCTCATATCTTGCAGATTTTGAGGTATTTGAAAGTAATTCTGCTTGATCCACAAAGTGATCATTAAATGCGTTCGCTATATCGCAGGGGTTTGTTATTGTAACACCGTTCCTTCGTATTTCCGTTATGTGTTCATGGGGAGGACAGTATTTATTTTCATTTATGATCTTCCATGTATCCTTTGATTTATTTGTTGATGTCATTATCCTATGATTATTTTTTGCCTTTTGTGTCAGTTTTATTATTTTCTTAAGTCTATGTGAGTAATTTTTAAGTTTAGTTAAATTATTGCTATTGGGTTTTGCTCTTAGCTGCCAAAGAAGCTGTCTCTTATTTTTGCTACAGCGTTTTATTCCGGGTGTTAACCAGTTCGGATTCCTTTTTAACTTTATTATTTTGTTAATTAAGGGAAAACACAAGTCGTAAAACAGCCGGAATGTTTCAATAAAGCCATCGTACGCTACATTAGGATCATCAGCTTGATAAACTTCACAAAACGATAAAGGGTATAAACATAATCTAAATTTCATAAGGTTATCGTAACTGTAATCACGGGCTGTTATATTCCAACTGTTTATTATACAAGTCCTTTTTACAGGAATCTTTAAAATTTGAGCGGTGTGATCTGACATGTTAAGGTCAATTATATCGTGGATACATGTGTGTGAAAAATTGTGCGCAAAATTATCTATACATGTGTTGCTTTGTAGCCTAGTGGGCTGGTCAATTTGCAACTTTAGATTGTAGCTTAATAGATAGTTAGTAAACTCAATGGAAGTTCTATTTTTTTTCAATGTATTAATGTTAAAGTCACCACATATAATAACATTTTTGCGCGCTTTATAACAAATCTTGGGCAAGAGAATATCTAATCTAGAGTAAAAAGTTTCAAGATTATTTGATTTAGGTATTCTGTAAATACATACAATGATAATATTGTGCTGTATCAATTCGATTGCGCAGCACTCGAAAGCTCCCTGAATAGAAAGTTTCTTTATATCTTCAAGCTCTCTATACTGATGCTCATTTTTAATTAATATGCACGCTCCCCCTCTTTTTGTGCTCATTTGTCCTCCTCATGTGTCCTCATTTTGCACAGCATATGCTAAACAACCAAATACACGTAAGTTATCTAAGTTTACCTTATGTCCAGTGTAAATCTCTTCTGGAGTTGCACCTCTAACTGCCTTTGTAGGTGAACGATTTTTTATGTACACCGCAGTGTTCGCAGCCTCAGCCCAGAATCGTTGATCCAAACCTGCTTCCAGAAGCATACAGCGCACCGCCTCAATAATCGTTCGGTTCGCACGTTCGGCAACTGCATTTTGCTGTGGACAGTGAGGAACAGTAGTATGATGCCGGATTCCACACTTACTCAAATACTGCTTAAATCTCGTATTGATGTACTCGCCACCATTATCGCTTCTCAGGATTTTAATTTTTTTATTAGTCTCGTTCTCTACAAGAGCTTTAAAAATCAAAAAACACTCAAAAACTTTGTCTTTCGATTCTACTAAATAACAAAACGTCTTCCTAGAAAAATCGTCAATAAATGTTAGCAAATATCTCGCACCGCCTATAGATTTCACTGGCATAAGGCCGCACACGTCCGTGTGAACCAGTCCTAACACCTCACCTGCACGTGAAAAGGATTTCTTAGGGAAAGGTAAATTAGTAACCTTACCTTCAATACAGGCGATACATTGCTTGTATGTGGATACATCATAGTCGATACCAGCCGCCATACCACTCTTGAGTAGGTTCATGCTGCGACTATTCAGATGTCCAAGCCGACGATGCCATAAACCCTGAGATGGAAGATCTACCTGGGTACTCAAGGCGACGCTTACTGGCATACTGTGTACGCGCGAAACGGAATTTATATACGCATCCCCGGTTTCTAATTTATAAAGACCGCATGCATCCCGTTTTGCTACTACCTTTCCGTTTTTATAAATTTTACAAAAAATCGATGTAAATTTTACTTCAAAACATTTTTGTGTCAAAATACTGACAGATAACAGATTACATGACGAGTTCGGTATAAAAACTACATTACTGACAGTTACCCATTGTTTTTGTAAAAAGAGTTTCACATTACCACGAACCGATGTAAAAAGTTTTTCACCGTTCGCAACGCTTATTTCCTTTGGCGTATCACACACAAAATCATGTAAAATGTCTCTACTATTGGTCATGTGGCAAGTTGCACCACTGTCAACGTACCACGCATCTCGATCCAGCTTCACCGTCAGAGCCGACAACATAGTCGTCCTACCAGAAGTTTTCTGAACCTTCTCCTCCTCTTGACAACTGGAACTAGATGGCATATCCTTATGCGGTGCTTTCTGTCTGCAATCTCTAGTGTAATGACCTAATTTTTTGCATCGAAAGCACTTGGGACGCTTCGAGATCGAATTCGAAGTCGTTAGGGCATTCTGTTCCGTACCTTCTGCATCACCTCGTCTCTGTGCCTCCTGGAGTAGTTTACTTTTCACCAGTTCACTTGAGAGAGAAAGGCTACTATGCTCTAACGTCATAATGAGTGGGTCAAACTGCTTGGGAAGCCCACTGAGCATTATTATAGCAACGAACTCGTCTTCCAGAGAAGCATTTATGTCTTGCAGTTGTTGGGCAGTATCTATAATTTTTGTAACATACGCCTCCATACTCTCAAACTGCTCTAATTTTAAGCTAAATAGCATTCTGAGGAGACCTAATCGTCTACACAGACCCTTGTCCTCGAACGATTTCTGTATATTCTTCCAGGCATCAAACGCAGTATTGCAATTCCTGACAACGGAGTAAACAGATGGCTGAACACTGAGGCAGATTCGTGCTAGCGCTTTTTCCTGTTTCTTCTTGACTTCGCATTCCGGTTTATTTTTCTTATCGACCTCGTTGACACATTCAAACAAGTCTTCATGAATAAGCAACATCTTCATTTGAAATTTCCAGGTGGTGTAATTATTTACCCCGGAGAGTTTTTCAATTGCGACGGACTGGTTACTCATTTTCGCGATTTCGTAATTTTTACTTGATAATATAATTATTTATATCATACGCGTTCTGCTTCCTCACGCTCTGCTACCATATTAGAGAATGAGATACAGTTGCAGAAAGAAAATACTTATTTGCAGTGCAACAGAAAAATATAATTTTTCGACTTTTATTACTACGGTTGCTAGGACACGTTAAGCAGTAGACAAGATGTAGTTTATATTAAACTTATAGGTTTGCAACCTCTAACAATTCCAATTCAAGCTCCTCTAATACGGTAGCCGTCTGTTGTGCAGTGTGTGGCAGCAGTGCAGCAGCAGTGGCCTAGAGCGATTCACCAGCCACGGCTGTTTTGCAGCTAGCTTTTCCATCATGGTTGTCAGTTGCTGACAATAGACATCCGCCGTAATAGTCTGGCCAGATTTAAGAAAGCTGTAGTGAACGACACCGGCACTAGTCCACCAAACGCTCACAAGTAATTTTTTTTAGTCAATTTTCGCTTGGGGCAGGATTTGGCTGTTTCGCCAGGGTTCAGCCATTGTGATGAGCGTTTCCGATTACTGTACAGGATCCACTTTTCATCACAGGTAATGATTCGATTTAAAATCCCTTCATTATTGTGCCGGTTGAGTTATGTAACGCAACAGTCGACGCGCGTTTGTCGGTTTGCTGCACTCAATTCATGAGGTACCCACCTTTTAAGCTTTTTCACCTTCCCAATTTGCTTCAAGTGGATTAAAACAGGTTTATCACTAACACCGCAGCCTGCAGCTAACTCGGACGTAGTTTGCGTTTCCACAATAGCCTTCAATTCTTCATTATCAACTTTGGTCTCCGGACGTCCACGGGGCTTGTTCTGCAGGTCGAAATTTCCAGAACGAAAACGTTGGAACCAAAAACGCACTGTGTTTTCTTTTGCGACACCGTCTTCATACACATCATTAATCCTTCGAGCCGTTTCTGCAGCACTGATGCCACGATGGAACTCGTACTCGTAAATAACGCGATATTTCAAGTTTTCCATTTTGTTAACTGACTGGCGCAAAGAAAAAACCAAAAGACGAAAAAACAAATGAATTACGGTTTTCCAAACACAAAAGCTTGAGTAAATAGCTGTTTAAAATTAAAATTGAAGAAAGAGAGATATTTGAGATCAAAGTGGCCAGAACGACAAAACGCCATTTTCATAGGTAAGGACCTAATATAATAAACTACCTAAGTACATTAAAGAATCTAATAATTTCAATTTATTAAACCAATAAAAAAGTATTTTATTCAAAAAGCTTTTATTCTGTTAATGGTTATTTAAATGAGAAAATAATGTAATGATTAACTTAAGTAATTGTCCAATAATATAATTATCTAATGTATAGATGATGCAATTGTTTAATTAATAATGTAATATTTTATTCATTTTATTGTAATATTTTGAACACCTGCCATGTCCAAAATCCAAAATGTCACCCTGAAAACTACCCATATTTCGCAAATAAATGATTTTTGATTGATTTTTTTTTCTTTCATATTCCTCGCATAATCCAACCATCTTTTCGAAGGCCTTCATCTCCTCTGCATCCATCCAACATTTATATTCATTACTTTATCAGTAACATGCGTTCCATCCCTTCGCATCGCCAGGAAAAAAGATTCACTTACAAACTTTCAGTCACTGGCGTCACGTTCGCGTCACAAACATCCACTAATATATAATATTCT
Source organism: Orthosia gracilis (assembly GCA_947562075.1). Taxonomy (NCBI): domain Eukaryota; kingdom Metazoa; phylum Arthropoda; class Insecta; order Lepidoptera; family Noctuidae; genus Orthosia; species Orthosia gracilis. The sequence continues at coordinate 561,233 of OX387274.1, read as the reverse complement.
CATTTTTGCCTAGCACTATACTCGTAGTATCATACAAATATAATGCGTATTGACTCTATTCTCGCTAGAGTGCAACGACACCATAGTAAACACAATGTTCCATGATATTAGTAGCTCACAGCTAACGACTAATTAATAGGTCAGTCCTCTGGCGACGCGCTGGTGTTGTGATAAAACTACGATATTGCACATCGCATGCATATGTATGATTGCTAATGTAGTGTAACGATGTGTGAGCGTATTACGTTGTTCGTCATCCTAGTGGGTGTTAGCGGGGTGACAACCCTACAGTAATAACCTTTTAATTAACACGTTCACTAAAGTGAAGAAACTGTTCACATACTGACCACTAATTTGACTGAAACTAATAATCAATTGAGACAACGCTTTTCTTTCGATTAACGTTTTCTAAGAAAGCGACACATACAACATCATATACATTTTTATTTGTTAATATTAGTGAGGCAGCAAGGTTGGTAGCTGAACTGATTACACGATATTTCTAATCTTTACTAATATTATAAAGCTATGAGAGCGTTGTTTAGCGCGTTCAAACAACTACTGGTTGGAATTGAAAAATTATTTTTGTGTTGGATATTTCATTTATCAAGGAAGGTTATAGGCTATATAACATCACGCTATGACCAATAGGAGCGGAGCATAAATGAAAAATGTTGCAAAAACGGGAAAAAAGTATTCCTTTTTGAGAGGTTCCGTTGCGTGCGCTGCGTAAACAGTTCAAGTTACGCAAATATCATGTACTAGCTGACCCCCGCGGCTTCGCTCCCGTCAAATGGTACGTAGTGTAGGTAGGTAGTGTAGGTAGGGTAGGTGGGTAGAGGTAGGTAGATGGAGAGCCAGTTGACGCTGGCGAAGCCGCGGGGGTCAGCTCGTTTATAATAACGGTGCAAAGCAATCGTAGATCATGAAGTGGGTGTGACTGCGACTCAGTCATGTGTCCAATGTGACACCACGAACACAAAATAAATCTAAAAAATCTAAACGATAAATATTTAATTCCTTATTTATAACACTAAATTGTTTATAAAAACAAGGTCAAAATGTTTATAAAAAATTAAAAAAAAGCGGTAGTTTTTATATTAAAGCAATTATTCAGACACGCACACAGGCACGCTTTATAACCGGTTATATATAGGGTTGTCACCGACCTCCGGGGTTCCGCGCATAAATCAAGGTTGTCCCTGAAATACTTCCAAAACACACTATATTCCTATACTCTTTTGTGAATCTCAACTATGCATGGGCTCGCAAATAAAACGATTATTTACATATCACTATTATTCAGTGTCCTTAGGCAATGGTCATAGATTTCATTTTTATTTTTTTAACTAGATGTGCCCGCGACTTCGATCGCGTGGCTGTCGAAAACTAAAATTTACCCAAAACTTGTGCTATGTAGTGAATCTTGGGTGATACTACACAGCCAGTATCTTCACGACGCCTCATTCACACTCATGGGCGAGGGTTATTCTTCCGCGGAGAAATTTAAACCGCAATTCAGAAAATGAAGTCAAATGCATAACGCCATTTAACGAATAATACCTACCTGGGCGACCGATCTCTGCTTGGGTGAAAATAGAAAAAACGACGTTTTCTAAAAATGAAACCTAGCTAGATCGATTTATCGACGCCGAAACACCCTGCATACTAAATTTCATGAAAATCGTTGGAGCTGTTTCCGAGATTCAGATTATATATATACATATTATATACATTAATTGCTCGTTTAAAGGTATTTGATTAGATAGATAGATATAGAGTTCAACTGTCAACGTTAGTTCTATTTTTAACCGACTTTCCAAAAAGGAGAAAATTCTATGTTCGACTTTTTTTGTGTTGTTCACTGATTTGTCCGTCAATTGTGGATCGATTTTCAAAAGTAACTTTCTTTTAGGAAGTCGGTAGTATTTTTTTTAAAAAAGCTTTTGTTTTATTGTTTTGTTGTACCTTATAGGCAAGTTCTTAATAACTAAAATAATAATTCTTAATGCCAGAATAGATTACCCGAATATCATGAAACTTGAACAAAACTGGTGATATAAGGGTGAACTGTACACAACTGCGTACCCCGTTAGGGCGTACTGGTGTGATGTTATGTTCTGAAATGGTTTAAACAATAAACAGACATGCGATTGCAGTAATCCCGAGAGATTTTCCGTCATTTATTGAAGAGTTCTATTGTATATCTCCGAATTTCTACATCACATCTTCACCAAATAAAAATGGGACTAATTTGGGAACATATTCTTTCAAAAAAAAATAGAATATCCAATATAGGTCCACAATAGGAGATATCGGTGAACATAAACAAAAAAAAACAATGTCGAACATAGAACCTCCTCCTTTTTTGGAACGTCGGTTAAATAATATCTATCCATAGCTGGGACTCGAACTCGCCACCTTAAGTGAAATAGGCTACCACGTTTATCAATAGGCTATTCAAACGAACAATAGCGGCAGGAAAATTACGAACCACATTGCACGCACGTCATCGTCATTATTGACATTAGTAGTATGATTAGAGATCTAAAATCTCATAAAAACGTATTTTTTTGGCTCGAATGAAATAGCCCTTGAAGGTATATCGTTGATTCGACATAGGGAGTTCCGCCCCTGGTTCGCTGTGTCCCCTCCCACAACCCACAGTGTTCCTGCCCTTCGCTAGCAAGATCGGAAACATTTTAATATTCTGGGGTACAAATCGATAGGCTATTAGATTTGAAGTCTCATATTGATGGTATTACTGCTCGGGTTACAAAACTTATTTATGTTTAAAGGAAATTGATACACTCAGCTGACTACACTACCCTCAAGACAGTTTACTACGCTCTGTGGCAGTCAATTACGTACTGTGTCACTGTATGCGGGGGTGCACCCAGGACTCAACTTATTCATCTTGAGAAGGCACATAGGGCTGTCCTGAAGGTCATGTCCTTCAAACCTTTTAGATGTCCTAAAGTCAGTATTTTCAGGCATTGTAAGGTTTTTTCTGTTAGGCAGCTTTTTGTTCGCTACTCAAAGTCAAAGTCAAAGTCAAATATATTTATTCAACTGGGCCAAAAAGCGGCACTTTTGAACGTCAGAATTAAAAGTAACAAATCATAAAATAAAAATTGATTCTACCGTGCATTCGGAAAAGTAGCTTGTTATGGAGAAGAATGCACAAGAAACTCCATACTTACTCTTTTAAAAAAAAAGTGTTTTACAATATTTACATAAGTACATACATTAATAAATTCATATATGTGAGGACGATGCACCCAGAATAGCACTATACACTATACTACGTACAGGTATACAGTATTAAAAGCATTAACAGGTGTCTATGTCTAATATTTCATAAGTGCAAGGTTTACCTGACGCTTCCCTAGATGGCGTTAGGATTAAAATAGATCGCGCTAGCGTTGTGTTACCGTGCAAATCTTATGTGATTTGAGTTTGTTTTTATAGACGCCTTGGTAAATTATATTGTCCTGATTAAAACAGTGCGTGCGTTTTATTGGGTGTTCTCGCCTTCGGACCTTGAAAACCTGTTCATGGTCCTTCGAGCCGGATTGGCGTGAAGGTGTTTTTGGTAGTCATCGGTGGTGGTGGTGATTATCACCCCGCAACGTCAGTACTGGGCAGTGGATTGCTGTCCAGAGCATCCCTACAGCGAGGCGTCAGCGGTGACGTCATCGAAGCAGAGGATCCGGCTGGAGGCCGGAGGAGTGACGTTGCGTGGAGGAGCCAGGCAGAGGAGTTCGCGGAGCAGCCACCAAGGAGGCGCTGCAAGTGCGGCATGAGTCGTCGAGTATCAGTGTCAGTGAGTGCATAGTGGAGAAACTGTGAGTACATTTTCGACCTTATTCATAAGAAGAATTTTACTTCAAAAATTCAAGAAAGTGCATTGAAATTTGAACCTTAAAGTCACCAGATAATTAACTTAGTCGTTGGTAATATTAGTTTGGACTTGTATTAATTTTGAGCAAAAAGTGGTTCAGACGGGGAACCTATGCCCGATTTTACTCAATACAATTTTAAAACACTTGTAAAATTTTAAGCATTATCTGGGTCTTAGAAAAATATCGAAATGCTTCAAAGAAACTTTGAACTTTTCTTGTGGTGTTATTGAATGTGTTAACTGGACAATAAGTTTATATATAGTGTTTTAAGTAGCTAGTTGCAAGTTTGGGTATTTTAGATTTGTGACATAATCTAATTGTGTTTTCGATTAAAAATGGAGTCGCTTAACGCCATTCAAGAAGACATTAACGCTAAAATGCTCAAAGCAAAATCTAACTTAAAAAAATGTCCTAAAGAGCGCCTAACTGTTTGTTATATAGAAACTAGGATTGAAAACTTAGAACAGCAATGGCAGTTATTCTACAAAACACATGTAAAGATAATTAGTGAAGTAAAAAGGTCTGATTTGTCTAGTTCAAATTATCATAAGAATGGCTTATATGATGAGGTCGAAGAGTTTTATACGCAGTTTAAAAGCGAGCTGAAAGAAATACTAAACAATATGAAAATGTCTAGTGAAACGTGTAATGTTAGTCCAGGAGCTAGCTGTAGTACAGGATTTAGAAACTTTAAGTTACCCGAGGTTAAGATACCTGTGTTCTCTGGAAATTATAGTGAGTGGCAGACGTTTAGGGATTTATTTGTAGGGTTAATACACAATAATAAAACTCTAGACGATGCGCAGAAATTATATTACCTTAAAGGATACTTAACCGGAAATGCAGAGAATCTATTAAGAAACATTAATGTAATTTCGGATAATTATACGGCTAGTTGGGCAAAATTAGAAGCAATGTACAACAATAAAAGATTTTTATCAAATGGAATTTTAAAACGTTTGTTTAACCAAAAGAGTTTAACAGTAGAATCAGCCACTGAAATAAGAAGATTACTTAGCACCACATCTGATGTTTGGGTTCAATAAAAAATTTAGGGATAGATGTTACTTCTTGGGACATACTTATAATACACGTTGTTAGTGCCAAATTGGATAAGGACACCAGGAAAGCCTGGGAATTAAAGGTAGCTTCGGATACAACGGATAATTTGCCTACCTTTAATCAATTTGCTGACTTTTTAACTGGCCGCTTTCGAGGTCTAGAAAATTTGGAAAATAAGCCTCATGTTCAAAGAAGTTCGCAATCTTTCCATGTGGTAGGGAAAGAAAAAACGGCGTTGTCTTGTCCTTTTTGTTCGGCCGCTCATAAAGTAACTGCTTGTAAAGGTTTTGCTAAAGAAAATAACGATACTCGACGTGATTTCGTACAAAAAAATGGGCTATGTTTCATTTGTTTGGGTAGTAACCACTCTGCCAGATTTTGTAGAAACACCGTCAAATGCCATTTGTGTAAAAGACGCCACCATACATTACTCCACCCTAGCGGTGGTTCTGGGTCTGTTGGTGAGGACACAGATGTTGTTCAAAGGGAAGCAGCGTCAGCTGCTACTAGGAATAGTACCTCAATGGAGGAAATTCAAAAGACCGCTGTCCAAGCGGAGGGATCTACTAAGCCAATAGTTTCATGCCTTTCGACAGGAAGTTGTAAGGATACGGTTTTAATACCTACGGCTTTAGTAAAGGCCAAGTCAAAGGATGGAACATATTGTGTGGTTCGCGCATTAGTAGATCAAGGGTCACAAGGATCTTTTATCACTGAGTCAATGGCTCAATATTTAGGGTTAAAGAAAACTTTAACAAAACACCGTGTTACAGGTGTAGGCGGTAATAAAACAGTTATGTCTAATTCTTCAGTAGTTGTTGACATACGTTCTCGAGTGAATCCAGATTATAGAGTTCAGGTAAATGCATACGTTTTGAAGTCCATCACATCCCTTCTCCCAGTTGTAACAGCAACCAGGGTAGAATGGGTAAGGTTGAGTGAAGATGATTTGGCAGATCCTGAGTATCACAGGCCTAATAAAGTTGACGTTTTATTAGGTGCTGAGATATTCAGCCAAATCATCCAAGATGGAATCAAAAAGAGTACCAGTGGATCGCTCGTAGCACAACAAACAGAATTCGGATGGATTCTTTCGGGTGGTGTCGGTACAGAAAATTCCTCCGACATCAATTCATATCCTTATATCACTGTGATGCATTCTAATGTTCAGGCTGATGACTTCTTACGTAAATTCTGGGAGCTAGAAGCGGAGCCATCGGGAACTGAAAAAAAACTTAGTAAAGAGGAAGCGGCATGTGAGAATATTTATACAAATACCACAAAACGAGACGAAACCGGACGTTATATTGTAAGGTTGCCGTTCCGAGATGGTTACCAAAGTTGTCAGGATGGTGAATCTAGGATCATATCTGAAAAAAGGTTAAAGAGTTTAGAATATAAACTTTCAAAGAATCCCAAATTAAAGGCGGATTACACTGCGGTGATGCAGGAGTATTTAGAACTTAACCATATGGTAAAGGTATCTCCAAGAGGAAAGAATAAAGGGTTGTACTTACCTCATCACGCAATAATCCGGGAAGATAAGCAGACAACTAAGGTGCGCGTGGTATTTGACGCTTCCTGCAAGGGAATAAATGGGGTATCGTTAAACGACGACTTGATGGTTGGCCCGACATTGCAAGCAGAATTACGACATACGGTTATGCGTTGGAGAACACATCCAATTTGTATAGGTGCTGATAAAGTTAAAATGTATAGACAAGTTCTGGTCAATAGAAGTGATACAATGTTTCAAAGGGTTCTTTGGAGGGACAGTCCTGAAAAAGAAATTGAAGAATTTGAGTTAGTGACGGTTACATTTGGTACTTCATCGGCGCCATTTCTAGCAGTGCGGTCTTTACATCAGGTTGCCCTTGATGAAGGGAAGGATCATCCATTAGCAGTCAAAATTATTCTTAATGATTTCTATATGGACGATTTAATGACAGGGGCAGAAAGTGTAGAGGAAGGATATAAAATTCATACCGACATAAAAAATATTCTCGCTAAAGGGGGCTTTCCATTGCAAAAATGGATAAGTAACAGCGAAGAATTATTACATAAGATAACAGAAAGCAAAAGGGGTAAGGCTGAGGAAGTAAAAATAAAAATAGATAATATTACAAAAATACTTGGACTTACCTGGGATCCTCGCGCTGACGTTTTCCAGTACTCTGTAGAACTGCCTATCCCGACGGAACCTTTAAGTAAAAGGAAAATTATATCGGATATTTCTAGGCTTTTCGACCCACTAGGCTGGTTGTCACCTAGTATCATTTTAGCTAAAATTTTGATACAGAAGCTATGGTTAGCAGGTATAGGTTGGGACGAAGAAGTGCCCAAAGGTTTATTAAAAGAATGGATTGCTTACCGTAAGGATTTATCTTCTTTAGTGAATGTTAAAATCCCTCGTTGGCTTAACACTAAATCCAGCAATGTAAAGACGGAGCTTCACGGTTTTTCGGATGCCTCAAAAATGGCCTACGCTGCAGTTGTATACGTCAGAGTTATAGATGCAGAGGGTCACGTAAAGGTTGCGTTAGTTACCTCGAAAACAAAAGTGTCTCCCATCAAACAGGTGTCAATACCTAGGTTAGAACTATGTGGAGCCGTCCTATTAGCTAGGTTGATAGTGGACGTGGCTAAAACTCTGGAAGTAAATGTATCAGATGTGCACGCTTGGACAGATTCCGAAGTGGTTCTCGGATGGCTTAGTAGTCATCCAAGCCGTTGGAAAACGTTTGTGGCTAATCGCGTTGCAGAAATCTTAAAAACATTAGATACACAATATTGGTCATACGTTCCATCCAAACAAAATCCAGCGGATTGTGCATCTCGCGGCGTGGCACCAGGGCAACTCGGCAATACTGCCATATGGTTCAATGGACCCGAGTTCTTAAGGCAATTAGTGATAGAATATAAAAAACCGAAACACTTGATTACTAAATTAGAGGAAGTGAAAGTCCATTCGGGTGTCCTTGACATTTCCTTTTGGGACAGATTTTCATCGCTTTCAAGGATGATCAGGGTAGTAGCCTACTGTAGGAAGTTCTTGCGCTTAAGAACCAATTGTGCTAACAAGCAAAGAAATAAACAGTTATCTACGACAGACCTCGAGGAGGCGATGGAAGTCTGTATTAGAAAGGGTCAAAAAGAATGTTACAGGACTATTGGCGGCGGTGGTCACAAGATTATTTGAATCAATTTTTACAACGCCATAAGTGGGCTCACACAAATCCAGAACCAGCCATAGGTGGCATCGTTCTGATAAAGGAGGATGATTTACCTCCTGGTAAGTGGTTGCTGGGGAAGATCGAGTTAAAACATCCTGGGCCCGACGGAATCACTCGAGTCGTTACTATTAAAACTAAAAATGCCCTGATAAAGAGACCTATTACGAAATTGGCTATTCTTCCTGTAGCAACTTAAACTTTGTGTTTGTAAGATATAATTCAAGAATATGTATAGTTCATACTAGGATGCATATAATTTGTAAGAATTACGAAATTGTTTTTTTTTGTCTTTTCTATAGTATGTTACTATTATATTAAAATTTTGTATCTGTGCACCCCATATTATTAGACATGTTGCATGGTGGGCGGTTTAGATTAAGAGAAGGACATTCTGCAATATTTCCTTGGTGGGCGGTATGTCTATGTCTAATATTTCATAAGTGCAAGGTTTACCTGACGCTTCCCTAGATGGCGTTAGGATTAAAATAGATCGCGCTAGCGTTGTGTTACCGTGCAAATCTTATGTGATTTGAGTTTGTTTTTATAGACGCCTTGGTAAATTATATTGTCCTGATTAAAACAGTGCGTGCGTTTTATTGGGTGTTCTCGCCTTCGGACCTTGAAAACCTGTTCAACAGGTAAATTTATGAATGTGATAAATAGGAACATGGTTCTCACATACTTACAAATATTGCAAACATAGGTAAAATACCTAATTCAACACCAAGGGAACAGTGTGTGAGTCAAATTCTAAGAAAAAAAAAGCAATAACTATGAATAGGAATATAAATTAACAAATTTGATTTTGTCCACCCTAAAGATTGCCCCCTATGGAGCAGGACCAGCATGTTTCCAAGCATTCTTATCTTGAATATAATCATCTAATTTGTAATATGCTTGTTTACAAAGTGTGCTTTTAACTAGAGTTTTAAATTTACCTTCATTTAGTTTTAATATATCACAAGGTATTTTGTTATAGAATTTAACACAGTACCCCATGAAAGATGAGTTTACTTTAGCTAGTCTATAAGATGGTTGATCTAACTTATCTTTATTTCTCGTATTACATTTGTGTCTATCACTGACTTTACTAAAGAGATGTATATTTTTCCTTACATACATAATATTTTCATAAATGAATTGGCAAGAAACTGTCATAATATTAATATTTTTAAATAGTTCCCTAAGGGATTCTCGATGACTTAACTTATATATTGCTCTGACAGCTCTCTTTTGCAATATAAATATGGATTCAATGTCAGCCGCTCGACCCCACAGTAAAATACCGTATGACATAATGCTGTGAAAGTAACTAAAATAGACCAAACGCGCGGTTTCTACATCCGTTAACTGTCTTATCTTTCTAACAGCATAAGCGGCTGAGCTTAGCCGACCCGCAAGAGATGTTATGTGAGGACCCCATTGCAGTTTGTCGTCTAGAGTGATTCCCAGGAAAACTGTTTGATTTACAAAGTCCAGCTTCTCGCCATTCAATATGATGTCGCATTCGGTACTTCTAACATTCGGTAATGTGAATCTAATACATTTGGTTTTTTTTTCATTTAGCACCAAATTGTTTGCTGTGAACCAATTTTGGACCTGAAGAATAGAGTTATTCACATCAAAAAGGTTTTGTGACTGAATATTTCGCAACATATTTATCAAAACTAGTATTATTCATATGTTGCTTTAGGCCATAAAGTTCATATAGCTTTTCCCTGCTTTTACGAATGCCTGGAGTCGCCCAATCGCTAAATAGGAACTTGGTGTAAATACTCTTCGCTTTCAGTGGAAAAGTGTCATTAAATTGCGTGTTGAGTACTTTAAAAAACTCGGCATAGAAATCATTTGGGTCATCTATATTTATAAAGTTTTGAACACATAATTTACTAGTCAAGGTTTTATTAAATTTTTCTAAATTTTTACATGTAATTGGTCTAAATTTTATTTGCATCTTTTGCAAAGGTATGTAGGTGCTAAACGTTATTGTTTGTCCACTGTGATCAGATGTTAATTTATTTACAATTTCTTTATTTAGGAAATCACAATTACAAAAAATGTTATCTATGCAAGTCGCAGAAGAAGCTGTCACTCTAGTAGGCTCCATAAAAACATTTGCTAGATTAAACGATTTAAAAAGACCCAATAACCTGATACTGTTAGAGTTATTTTCTAATAGGTTAATATTAAAATCGCCACATATGATAATTGATTTACTACTAGTACTAACTTTTTTCAACACATCTTCCATTATAGAGTCAAACACAGATAGATTCTGGTAACTTGGAGGTCTGTAGACACATACTACAACATGCTTATCAAGCTCAACACAGGACAATTCAATGGTGTGTTCAACAGACAGTCTAACAATGTCTTTTCTTTCTTTGGATTTAATAGAATTTTTTATAAGTATCAATGATCCGCCATGTATCATACGTTTCCTGCTGTAATGGCTAACTACACAATAATTTTCATAATTAATGGACCTTACTTGGTGATCTTTTAACCAATGTTCTGTTAGACAAATAATATCAAATTTGGTTTTTTTCTAGAAACAGTTCAATTTCTAATAATTTGGAAGAGCAACCTTGAATGTTCTGATTAAATAATTTTAAAGAGTATTGCTCTCCCCTCAGCTTAGTACCACTAAATGGATTGCCAGAAGATACCTTTATACTATTTACTGATAATAACTGATTATTTGCAGGGGTAACTTCTATTGTCTTATGGACTAGTTTAAACTTATGTTGCTAGTTGAACTAGGCAACACAGGGTCGTCAATCAATATAAAATTTGATAGATTTACTATCACTTCATTAATAGAATATGCTATCAACATAGCAATCTTATGTCTACATCTACGCGACAGAGAGAAAGCTCTCTGCGTTACTTGTAGTCCACTAATAAATCTATTAGTGTCAAAAAACAATAATTTGTCACTATGACAAGTCAATATTTGTAAAATGTTATTTAAATTAAAAATCCGCTTGTTCTCATCTTCTGAGAAGCTATCCGAGTAAGGAAAAGCACAAACCATGAGCTTTCCTACATTTAACCCTAACAAGGTGTCAACACCAGCCACTATGTCCTTTTTGGTAATTCCAGTACTATTTCCCAATAGCAAAACCATTGTAGAAGAATCTATATTTGAATTTACAATTCTATTGATAATTTGCTTAAAACTTATATTATGGTAACAAAGATTTGTAAAACTATGTATGGCTAAGGTAATTTTGTAATATTTTTCCAAAGCCTGAACCTATTTCATCACTAAATAATGTTGTTTTACATTCCTGTACATTGTGTACACATGTCTTTTCAGGAAGAGCCAACATTGGTGGAGACAAGTCACCTTGCAGCTGGGGTGGTGGTGGGTAGTTGGCACATCTGCAAGAGGAATTAGTCAAAGATTCATACCTCTCTGCATTGTACTTCACCAAGTCCAATAGTTCCCCAGCCTCAAACAAGCGCTCACTCAAGCAGTCGTACTGCAGCTTTGAGTAGGGCAAGCACAAAAGTAGCTTTGGCTCGGAGACATTTCTATCATATCGGCAGTTATCTTTATAATAAAACCAACAAACATTGCTCCATTTATGCCACTACTTTTCAAGAATGTAAGAGAAGGGTTACAGGTACAGACCTATGATGAAACATAAAGTCTCGTAAAGTTGTATTCTCTTTAATACATGACCATACTCGAATTCTTCTCCATAGGCAAAAATGCTGACTTTTAAATCATTTTGATTTAATAGTGGTTTTTAAATGCAAAAAAAATATATGTATTGTAGTTTACTATAATGTATGTTCTTTTTATTTCTGTGATTTAAAACATGATATCGAAAACTCTACTCGATCAAAAAAAAACTGAAAAGGATCCTAAAACGATGTTTTTTTAATCATGATCTTATTGTTCTAGAAGATTATGAAAGATTCACTACCTAAAATACATATTTAAAAAAAAAGTTAACAACCTGTAGAACTTTATTCTCATGGTAGAATTTATAAAATAGTTTGTTTTAATAATAAAATAATATATAACGCAGCGACCGCCGTACGGCTCTCAGTCGCCCCACAGAGTACATTATTATATAAATTCGCCCGCGAGCCCTTGACGAGGCAGGACATATGCCACTTTTGCTCAGGCTCGACATCCCGCTAATCTATCGACCGATTTATTATGTGACCACAGTGCAATAAAATTAGTAGGTTAGGTAAGTTTTTTAACTGACTTCAAAGAAAGGTGGCTTCAAAGAGGTGTTTCTATATTCGGTTTGTTTGTTGAGTTGTTAAACCGAAATATTCGTCATAGGTGTATTTTTTTTAATTTTATGGGTCGGTAACTGCGAATATTGAATCAATCAAAATATAAATTCAAAAGGGCGCCGACCAAAATTTCGGCAAATTTTGTCAATGGGTGTCATTTTTTGGGGTTGGTAATTGCGAATGTGGAGTCAAAATGAAAATATAGGATGGCGCCGACCAAAATTTCTGAAACTTTCATCATCGTTGTCATTTTTATTGTTTTTGGGGTCGGTAATTGCGAATCAAGTCAAATTGAAAATCCAAGATGGCGTCGACCAAAACTGCCGAAATGTTCGTCTTAGATATAATTTTCATGGTTAATGGGGTCGCTAAATGTAAATATGGGGTCAAAATGAAATTCCAAGATGACGTCGACCGAAATTTTTGAAACTTTCGTCATGCTTGTAATTTTAAAGGTTTTCGGGGTGGCTAACTGTGAATATGGGGTCAAAATGCCAATCCAAGGTGGCGCTCACCGAAATTTCCGAAAATTTCGTCATGGGTTTAATTTTCATGGTTTTTGATAAGTTAAGATAAGATTAGTTTTTATTTGCCTTAAACATGGTATAAAGTTGTAACGTTGTTATTAGTCTAAAGACCACATGTTTAGCTATACAGGACATGAATCAATTGCATGCAAAACAATTATTAGTTAATTGCTGTTCAATGTCACAGATAAGGTCAATACAATAATATAATAATTTATCTGAGAATTGTCCACAATGACATAAGATTATTGTAAGTTTATCGTTAAAAAATATAATTAATTTCATAAAACATATGTTCTTCAGCCATTGCACTAATCTGTTTTTAAATGATTAAATATTATATAACAATTTTATATATTTTGGAATTTTGTTATAAATGCGTATACACAAAACTAGGAAACTTTTTGCATACTTGTTTAGGAGTATCCTGCAGTAAAAGTCTGCATGGATCTCTAGTTGGAAAGTTAATTTGATAGGCTTTTTAGAACAATCCCTTATTATTATAAACATAATTCGTAAATATAGACTGACGGAAGTGGTAATTTAATACCTAGCTTTTTAAAGAACAGCTTACATGACTCGTCAGGACGGATACCACAAATGGCTCTGATGTTTTTCTTTTGCGCAATACATGCCCTGTGTGTATCCGTGCTGTTTCTCTAAAAAATAAGCCCTTATCGTAAGATGGATTCTATATAGGCGTGAAATGTTGTAATTGCTGTTTTTATGTTGGTTATATTCTTTATTTATCTGAGAGCTTAAACAAACTTATTAATCCTTCTGCACAAATTATCCAGATGTACTTTCCAATTTAGATCTTGATCTTTAGTACTCCTAAGAATTTAGTTTGTGGAATTTCTTTTAGCCTGTCAATATTATGTTTGAAATTGTATTTAGTATGTTTTTATTTATTAAACTGAACTGTAATAGTAATAAATAGATTTAACTAATACTGTAATTGTAATAATTAGAAATATCTAAATTGATTTTTAAATTATTTGTCTGTAATCATCTTATAATGTCGTCAATAGTCAATAGATCAATTAATGTCTATCTCATGATCAGCTTTCGTTTTATACTTTTTGTCAAATGTCACAATAATCGAAATGTTAGCTGCAAATAATACACATTTATGATTACTCACTAGCGGTAAGTCATTATGTATAATAAAAACAATAAGGGCCCTAATACACTCCATATAATATAATATAGTTAGAAGAATACTAGGTTATTAGATTTTCATTAACTTTATTAATAACAACGTATTGTTTTCGGTTGCTTAAATAAGACGCGCTCCACTGCAGTGCTAAACCTCTTATTCCATTCTTAGGGTTCCGTACCCAAAGGGTTAAAACGGGACCCGGGACAGACAGACAGACAGACCGCGGAGTCTTAGTAATCTAAGACTCCGCGGTCTGTCTGTCTGTCTGTCACCAGGCTGTATCTCATGAGCCGTGATAGCTAGACAGTTGAAATTTTCATAGATGATGTATTTCCGTTGCCGCTATAAGAAAAAATACTAAAAACAAAATAAAATAAATATTTAAGTGGGGTTCCTGACAAAAAACGTGACCTTTTAGCCGTTTTTTGCGATAATGGTACGGAACCCTTCGTACGCGAGTCCGACTCGCACTTGGCCGGTTTTTTTTCTAATTTTTTCAACAAGATATCAAGTGCCACAAAGTACGAAGGCTTGTGGCAGGTCGAAAAATAGTCCTGTCGTTGAGTAATTTTTATTTATGAAATTATGAATATGTCTTAAAAGATCAGCAATTGCCAGTGTTGTTGATTTATGCTTTTGAATTCAATACTGTTCCTTTGTTATGAGGTTGTATTTGTTAAAGAAGTCGGAAAGTCTCTTTTGCATAATTTTTCAAATAATTTAGATGTTTTAGGTTATCGGGCGATAATTTTTAACATAATTTCTATCGTTTTTTTGTTGTACAGATGTTTAACGAATGGTAATTTTAGGCCATCAGAAAAGTTCCTGATGAAAATAAAAGATTAATTAAATCTATATAAATAAAAAGACAAGTCCTGACTGACTGACTCATCAACGCCCAGCCCAAAGCCTTGGACCTAGAAAGCTGAAATTTTGCACAGAGGTTTTCTTTATAATGTAGACAAAGAATAAGGAAGGATTTTTCGAAATTCAACCCCTAAAGTAGTTACATAAGGGATGAAAGTTTGTATGAAACTCTGTCAATTTCAATTTGAAATGAATGAAATATGGTATTTAGTCTCGCTACATCAAGCCATCTTAAATCACGACCATGAGTTAAGACAACTTTTCATCGGAAATCATCATGAGCAAGGTCTGTGAATAAGCAAAATATCATCTTTGGCAGAGTCATTACACCCGCTCAAAGTTACTGCATGGTGTGTTTTTTTTTCATGAATGAGTGCTAACGCGTGCCCGCATCCCCGCCATTAGCCGCACCGGAGAACACCGTGGAGTTTTAGTGGGTTGAGTCCCACATTACTGCGCTATCTCCCCGTGTTATAACGCATTATGCATGAGCGTATACCCAGTCAAAAAAAAATGGTGTGTTGTTTACGCTGGAAGCGTCATCGGGCCACCAAACGGCTACTGTGGTCGACGTGTTTCCAGAGCCATGATCAACGTCTTTCTCTAGCCTTAAAAGGAATAAATATATTTATTTATATACATTATTATTACCACTATCTTACCATCAGGTGAGATAGTTGTCTAACGCGAGCCTATGAATAATAAAAAACTGGAACTGGAGAAAATGTCGTTCCAACAGGATAGAGCAACGGCGCTCACTGCACGAGGCACAACCGAAATTCTGAGGGCTGCACTATCCGGACTTATCCGGATAAATTACAGCCAATGAACATCGGGTGATAACTTTTGCGCCAACCTGTATTAATTTTTGTATCGTGTCGGTAGTAGGATTCAGATATTGAAAGCAAAGAGGTCTTTCACAATTGCACCTTCCCGTGGAATTCGATCCCACGCGACCAGACCGGAATGAAAGTCCAGCACTCTAGCTATAAGAACACGGCGGCAGTTTAGTTTATGCTCATTTTATATTAATTTTAATTTACATGTAATTTTAATAATTCGATAAAATAATATAGTTCAGCAAATTTTGTAGACTACGCGAACAAAAACGCGGGCGGAAAGCTATGTTCGCATAATAATTTGCAATATCCCACCAGAACTACAAAAAACGAAACAGCCAAAATCGTGTAGTCCACGCAGGCGAAGCTGCGGGCGGAAAGCTAGTAAGTTAATATAGGAATAAATTCTGTACTGCAAGTTTTAATGATTTTTGTACTAATAATATCGTAATCTTCTGAGTTAGTGTTATTTAAAGCTATTATTTCTTTTTTTATCTCATCTTCAGTCATAGAGCTAAGAAATATGGAATTGGGTATTGTCTTGGTTTTATTAGGCTCGTCATTATTACGGTAATTATTAAATTACACAGTGCTAGTCGTAACAATAAAGTAATTATTAAAAGCATTAGCTATGTCAGAGGGATAAGCCAGTGTTCTCTTATCCAATTCTAGTTGAGATATGTTATTGTCACATTTTGTATTTCCAATTTCACGGTTAATGACTGACCACGTTGCTCTGGAATTGTTTTGACTTTTATTTATGTAATTAATGTATGAATTCATTTTGGATTTAAAGATACATTTTTTCAGTATTGATGAATATTTTTTATATCTAAGTTTCTACGTTAGGGTTTTATTTTTATAATAGAGATACGGTAAATATCGTTTAGTTTTGCATCTATTTCTGAGAGCCTTACTTATCTATTTTTGTTTATTTGCATTAGAATTGTTTATTTTAATCTTAATGTTTCGGAAGCACAAAATAATACAATAATAAAAAAAAAGCTCGTGAAATTTATTGAATGCTTTATTTAAACCATGTTTCGTGATGTACCTCTGACCACATTTTTTTGAATTTTCTTTTGTTTTCACTACAATAGTCTATAATATATAATATATATAATAGTTTATAAATAAACTATGATTTGGTTTTTAAACTTTGCTCTTTTACTGGGAAATCTAAGAGTTGTGCTGTTTGCTTTTGGGTTCGCTAAATGCGAATATGGGGTCGATATGAAATTCCAAAATGGCACCGACCGAAATTTATGAAACATTCGTCATGGGTGTCATTTTCATGGTTTTCAGGATGGCTAAGTGCGAATATTGTGACAAAATAAAAATCAAAGATGGCGCCGACCGAAGTTTTTTAAACTCTCGTGTTGTGTGTTATTTTCATGGTTTCCGGCGTTGTTAAATGCGAGTATGGGGTCAAAATAAAAATCAAAGATGGCGCCAACCGAAATTTTTAATGTTTCGTCTTGGGTGTCATTTTCATGGTTTTCGGAGTGGCTAATTATGAATGTAAGGTCAAAATGAAAACATAAGATGATGCCGACCGAAATTTGTGAACCTTCGTCGTGGGTGTCAGTTTCCTGGTTTTTGGGGTCGGTAAATGTAATAAGGAGTCAAAATAAAATGTAATAAATTCTATAGGAGTTAAAGATAACAAGCGAAATGTGAGTGTATTAAACACCGAGTGTATTGTACCTAATAAGATTACAACGTGTCTTGAGATTGTGTGTCAGGGAGTTCTGCTTCTCTGCTACAGTACCTACCAGCCGATTAAAGACGTGTCACTGCCAAGTTGTTTTTTTTTTAAATAAAACTTTGCCCCACACTAAGAATTTCTTCCTGTATCGTGGGTGCGTTTAAAAACATATAAACTCACATACCCAACACCCAGAGCCGGAACAACTATCTGTAGTTCATAAAAATATTTGTTCCGTGCGGGAATCGAACCCGCGACACGCAGCGCAGCAGTCAATCGCTCAACCACTGCGCCAACCGTGCGTGTGTCTGTGGTCTCCGTCCACCGGACTACGGTACTACGCAAACACTACGCGGCTACGGTGCTACGGGGAGACTACGCGGCTACAAACATCTACGCTTTCATAGTAGCGTAGCGTACAACCTTTAATTACGCAGTACACAATAAACCAATAACTGACTGCAAATAATATACCACTTGCATGTACGCACACACTATATTGTGCGTAACTATTTACTATTAACATACTAGCACTATATTTAATGAAACAGGCATGATTGATTACACTCTAAAGCCCACTATAAACAAATATCAATATCATTTAATTAAAAATTCTTAACTACTAGTAGATAACTTGATCGAGTTCAAACGTCCCCTCTTTCACCATTACCCCGCAGGCATTGACGTAGGGTGATACAGAAGGTTGACTCTATACAAAGAGCAAAAACAGTCACAAACACACACGTACATACGAACGTCTCTAACGTCAGCCGGTTGCGAGTGCGCTTGTACTTGCTGTACGTAGTTGACCTTCTGTATCTGTATCTGATGTATGTGAAGTATGCAAATAGGAGCGATCACGCGCCATGTCCTGTCGCTAATGAGTTTACGCCTCATCTATTATTACCTACAAATCGATGTTAACATACCATGGCCGGCGCAGGTTTATTAATTGATATGTTACAGCGTAAGCCTGCTAAGCAGTCTCACCATGGAGTATCGGGTTTACCAGTATAACTGTGTTTTGGAAGTCAGTTGTGCCTATCTGATGTCACTTCATATAAAATAGTGGTAGGTATACTTGTGCATTATACTCGAAGCCGACTCCAACATAGTTGGCAGCAAATGCTAGGCAGATGATGATTTAGTGAAACGTCTTGCGATTGTACGAGTATGCATGGGCCTATAGCTAATTTTATTAACTGCCCGGGCCAGAACGCTGATTAAAACACTGTGAACGCCGTCCAGTTTATGTGGCGTCGCCTCTTCACTAAACAAATTAGCGCTCGGCACTAATTGCTATCCGCAGGTAAATCAACTCTATTTAGGAGATTCAGATTTAAATATAAGTAAGTGAGAGTCTCATTACCTTTGAAGTGTTAATCGAAACTAAAACATTAAAAGTACATAATAATAGTCCACCGGTGAGCCAAATGTCATCTTTAGCGCGATTTTGGACATCATTATAAGTATCTCGTTACCCACCCCGACCACGCCAGGGAAATTTCAATTAAATAGAAAAATATACGAATAAATTGAAACCAAAAATAAAATGACTATTGTTGCTTACTTTAAGTTACACGCGGTTTCATAAATATTTAGGTAAACACACATTATATAACTATCCAGCACGTCAAACTTCGCCTTAAGATTTGTTTTATTATTCCAGTTAGTCTATGTGTAAAGAAGCAATAATAAAATTATATTAAGATAATGTGTGTGTTATTGTCGTAGGTTGAAGGGTACCGGTGCGGTGTGTCTTACTCATGCGGATACAGAGTGTGAATACTTCTTTGAGTTCCTCTCTCACGGTGTTATTTGCTGATGACACTTCTTTGATTTTTAGATAAATAGACGTACGAGTAACGTTGACGACGTAAATAAGGCCTTGCGACAGGTTCAAAATTGGTTCACAGCTAATAATTTAGTTTTAAATGGTAAAAAGACTAAGTGCGTAAAATTAGCCTTGCCGAATGTCAATAGTACTAATTGTGACATTATATTTAATAGGGTGAAGCTAGAATTCGTCGATAAAACGATTTGCCTGTGGATCACGCTAGACTCAAGGGTACTATGGGGTCCACATTTAATATCACTTGCAGGGCGGCTAAGTTCGGCAGCTTATGCTGTTAGAATAATTCACATACCGTTTACTGATGTAGATACTGCGAGGCTGTTCTATTTTAGTAACTTTCATAGTATAATGTCTTACGGTATCTTACTATGGGGAAGGGCTGCAGACATTGAGTAAATTTTTATTCTGCAAAAACGTGCCATCAGAGCGATATACAATCTTCGCCGGCGCGATTCTCTAAGGGAACTGTTTAAAGACATTAACATTATGACGGTACCTTGTCAATATATTTAAGAAAGCATCAATTTACATCTTTTTAGTAAAAACGGCGACAGACATAATTATGTAACTAGAAATAGGGAACAATTAATTAAACCAGGTTTCAGGCTGGCTAAAGTACTTGCCTAGAAGTAACTTCGCTCTTGACTTAAAGACCCCGAGGCTGTAGCTATCGGGAAACACAGACTCCGGCAGGGAATGCCACTCCTTAGCTAAGCATAATGAAAGTAAGTATTTCCAAGATTTTTAGTGCGTATGGGCGGGATGTCCACCTTGTACCGATGGCGCATCGCTGTACATCTGTACACTGTATAGTCCGATGATGAAACGGGCTAGACGGAATTAGAAATGCAATTCCATCGCAAACTCCCCGAAATGCAACCAATAAAAAACCGACCAGCTGGCAACTCTGCGAAGATGTTTAAGGCTCTGGAGCTTTGACTCAACCAGTGCCTGATTGCCGATGAGCCTCTTGGCCCGTTTTTGATCAAATCTAGTGCATAAAGCTGGTATTTGGTAGATCCGTCCCAGAGATGAGAACAGATCGAACTTGCGCTTGATACAACTTAGCAGCTGTTCTGGCGTAAAGTATCGTCTCACCTTCGCAAGGACCCACAACTTTTTGGCAGCATGTTGAGACTTTACCTCAATGTATGGTCAAAATCGATTGTTGATGTCAACGTTACGCCAAGAAGCTCAATATGGTACATTATCGGCAGAAGTTAAACTCAACCGATTAGACAGGGACCAAAACGGTTTACTATCTGCTGGGTAGGAAGCAAGTTCGATCCCTATTCGGCTAATGTGGTCGAACCGAGCCCTTTGCAATATTTTCTTTCAGGACGTAGCAGCCCTGCTGTAGGCTTTCTTCGCCTGACCCACGTCACTCGCCTTGCGCGTTCGACCGTCGACCCAGGCATGCTACACCTCATGTATAAGCGCATCGGCGCGATCACACACGGCGCTAAACCAAGGTCGGTCTTCGTTAAACATTGTTACGCAAAACGTCCATCACGGCGTACGCGCACGACTTAGGATCAGCCGAAGAAAAGTAAGTAGGCTGCCAAGGATATGAAGCGATGCGAAGAAAGATCCGCCATACCCGCCGGGTGCCTCTTGGGCTGGTATCGGGCGGGTAGTAAAGCCCAAAGGTAGGGATACCTACCTAAAGGTAAGAATACCGACACCGAGTACCAGTCTCGATCTGTTGTCAGCAGAAGGTCTAAGCAAATGGCTATATGCGAATCAACATCCGGTACTTTCGTTGCCCCCTGGATCAGCAGAGCAAAATTCAACCACCTCTCGACCAGCATGGTCAGTATATTGGTATGGGAAGTGCTTCTCCTGGTGATGGGCTTTAAAATCCCTCAGTGTCACCAGTTGGGAAGAAGGATACCGTTACTGAGCCTCATCAGCCGCTTCACTTAGGTATTATGTAAGCCCGGTTATCTCCTGATCTCCGCTGTGCGACCGTTAAACATAGAAAATCTTATCCAGATCTGTGTCCACCAGGTCTCAGAGCGCTGAGTATCAATTCTTCAAGGTTTCGGGGATGCCGATAACAGATGTCGTCACTGTTCACGGGTCATGCATACACCCTCGCGTGGCTTGTACTTGTGCTCCAGGGTTAACCTCGGGTTAGAAAGGTGCACCACGTCTGACGGACATCCGTTCTGCGTCTCCGAATGGAACAAAGCGCTGGTTTGTCAATCTCCAGATGATGGTGGACTGCTTCAAGGTTTGAGTGTAGACCTCTAATGTTACAGAGGTTTACCTTATGTGAAAGTGGGTGCTGCCGCTGTACAGCTTTTTTTCTTCTGTTCCTTGCCATGGTTGAGAGTGAAGGTAGGAGAGGAGAAGGAAGTGAGGTGAGATTCCACGCTGGCAACCCACAGACATGCGCCTACGGCACTACGGGGCCGGCCTGCCTTCAGTGGAACAGCTATCTCGACCCAACTCCTCTAATGGAGTAACGGGCATCGTAACCGAAACACGGCTAGGCCGCTTGGCGGTACGTCTTTGCCCGTTATGTTGTCACAAGCCTTCGGTCGAAATCTACCACCAATAAGTCACCTGATAAGCACTATCCGGGGACCACGTGTAGGGATTCAAAACGCTTATTTTCCTACAGACGCGGGTTACTCACTGACAAAATGATGGCTCTTATGTACTGAGTCGTTCGCTCACCTTTCGTCCTGTCTCCTGATTTGCATTCTTTCGGTTGATCTTATACCCTTTTTCTTTTCTTTCTTCTACCCTGTATCATGCAAACTAAATTTTATTTTCATATAAAGCTGGTACTTTCAAAAATGTTTATGAATTTGGAGACGTGGGATTTGTGGGTATTTAAATAAAAATAAAGAATTTTAAATTAAAACAATAAAAACACGCCTGCCTTGTCAAAAAGTGAATTGATAAATTGAACAAAAATTTAAAAACAGTTAAATGATTTTAGTGTTGAATGGGCACAACTAAAAATCAATCTTTTCAGCGAAGTCGGGAGACCTGTGTTTTTAATTATTTTTAATGATATATTTTTATTTCATACCTTTTAGTGTTAAAACCATATTTTTGCAAACGCACACATTTTTTTTATAAGTTTTTCTATGGAATATTGAACAGTACCTGCTGTTTTGTTTATTTAATTTCTTTTGTTATGTTATTAGTGAACGAATGCATATTGAATACTATTGTAATATATTTGTATTTATCTACTAAGCAAACTCTAGACTAGCTAGATCATCATCTAGATAGTTTTTTTTTTTATGAAATAATATTTCCGTCTTTTACATGGACCATGTTTCGCCCTTTATTTTTTTTTAATTTTCAACAACGCTACGCTTCTAAAGATACCACATAAATTGAAACCGGTTAAGCCATTTATAAGTTTTATTAGTTACTAGCACTTCGCCCGCGACTTCGTTCGCGCGATTTCGTTTATCCTATAAATGACACTCTTATGTGCAGTTAGTGAAGGTGACCAAAAATAAGCTATTATTAAATCAATAAAAAATGGCGTACCGTAGATGTACAGGGTTTATTGGTTTGGGACGATTTGTTATTTGATTTAAAGAATAATAAATTTTAGGTTACCGTCACAAAATAAAATCCTCTCCTAACAACTTAATAACCCCATTTTGTCCAGTTGAGGGTCGAGTTTTGAACAACCCAAATATTTTATTAATTTGTGTCTTCTCTTCTTTATTTACCGTTTATGTTAGTAAGATAGACTTTTATGTAAACTTAGATTGTTTACATTATCCCCAATGAATTTTGCCCGTTTTCACCTCATTAAAGGTTGAATTTCCGAAAATTCCTGCTTTGTGCTACCTTAGAACTATACGTCAAAAACGAAAACCTGTCCAGTAAGATTCTTAACTTTGGGTAAATTTCGAAAAACTTATGATGACAACCTTTATTGTTGTCATTGGTTGGTACTTATGTCAAGATTCAAGTTTATTAACCCAAGAAATATGAATCTCCAAAAAATCTTACACCCCCTACTTCGTATTTTAGGGTAAGATTCGAAAAAGTAATAATAACAACCTTTATTGTTGACTTGTAGATTAGTATTTATGTCAACTTTCAAAATAATTTTAACAGCCCCTAAATCGCCTTTTGGGGAAAGTTTCAAAAAACTCACCTCCCCTTTTCCTGATACGTACAACCTGGGAGTCTTTAAGTTAAGAGTGAATAGGTTTATTCCATCCTACATCGTCGACCACATATTCGTTTACTATCAGGTGAGATAGTAGTCGTGCGCAAACCTATAAATAATTAAAAATAAAACTAATTATGACACCCTTTATTGTATAATTGAGGTTGGTATTTATGTCAAGTTACATTTTTTTTCTTGGTGTAATTGGTAGTTTCGAAAAACTAATAATGAAAAACTTTATTGTTTATTTAGTTTGGTATTTATGTCAAGTTTATTAACTGTAGAAAAAAGATTCTTCAAAAAAACTTTAACACCCTTAAATCGTCTTTTGGGGGTAGTTTAAAAAAAATAATAACAACCTTTATATTCATTTAGGATAGTATTTGTGCCAAGTTACAAGTTTATTGACCCAAGAAATCAGATTCTTTCATACAAACTTCAACACCCCCTACATCATCATTTAGGGGTAGATTTGAAAAAATAATGATGACAAATTTTATTACTTACTTAGATTATGATTTGTACCAAGTATCAATAATTTTGGCCAAAATTAATTCGATTTTTCATTCAAACTTTGGCCCTCTTTTTCACCCCCTTAGGGGTAGAATTTCGGAAAATCCTTTCTTATCGGATGCCTACGTCATATAAAGAACACACCCTCCAAGTTTCAGGTCTCTACGACCAGCGGTTTAGGCTGTGCGTTGATCCGTCAGTCAGTCATTCAGGACAAAGCATTTTATATGTATAGATGAAGGAGTAAAGTAACAAACATACATGAGCCCTGAAAACATAACACTCCTTTTTTGGGTGTCGTGTAAAATATGCATTTATTCTGTCGTAATTTCAATCCTTTCACGAACTAGTGGAACACGACCATCAATTATATTTGGCAGAAGGTATTCAAAGAAAAATAATAATTTTGTTTCGACATTTACCCAAAATTCGACGATTTTATCGTCTGCTGATTTTATTTTATTGCTTATATACAGCGCTTTACCTATTTTGCATGCAATTTTAAAGGGTTTTTTAATATTTCACAACATATTTATCAAAACTTATATTATTCATATTTATGTTGTTTTATGCCATAAAGTTGATATAGCTTTTCCCTGCTTTCAGAAAACTTATACGAGGTTATAGCCACCCCAGGCTAGACCATAAGTTATGTCTGGTGAACATAATTGCAATCAGCAACCAGAATACCGGACAGAAATTATGCCTAAATGTTGTCTTCGCATCAATGCTTTTCACAACAAATAAATGTATTGTGACGTACATCCACAAAGTTTATAAATAGTTTTCAGGCACATACGGGCTCACACCGCCGTGTTAGGGGGATTCAAGGTATCAACTATAAATAACAGCTCACATCAACTGTTCGCGACAATATCACACTTGACACGTGAAAAGGTTCATCCAGACGATCGATAATATAACGTTTATTAACGTTACACAATATATACTGAGCATACAAACTGACAAAACACAAGTTAGGTTTCGGTTTATATTAAAAACTGTACCAAACATGTACCAAAACTAAAGTGCAATTTTGATAGGTCACTCAAAAAGCAGATCATCGTATACAATGTTAATCTTGATGAATTGATAATATAATTAGAGTGTTAATACATGGTATCCCTGTGAGTCATTTGTAGAATTCGTTCTTACACCTTAACCCTTACTACAACTAGCATTATAAATGCAACAGTAACTCTGTCTGTTTATTACGTTTTCATACCTAATCTACTGATGTGTTAAATGATTTTGATGAACTTTGGGATACAGACAGATTGGACTTTGGAAAAGGACATAAAATACGGTTAACCCCGGGGGCATGTTCCCGAGGAATAATTGCCGAGTATTGCGCGGGCAAAGCCAGCGAGCAGAAGCTAGTAAAAACGATTCCTAAACCTTCACCTTGACGTTAGTCATTCGGTGAAGTACACACGGTTCAGGTGGGTACCTACTTCGATAGGTGCTCGATATGTCAACTTTACGACTGAAAGGAATGTGTATACCGTGTGTTTGATCAATATATCTACGGTGCCACTTGTACGGCAAGGAACACTTCACATCACTCTCTCTAATACCTCCCGGAGTATGCGACGGTTGACTCAATACACCTCAATCTTTTATACGGGTTGCCCTAAGTATTTATTTATTTAAACAAGCTCTTTGAACTAATAGATACTAAACTTAATATCGCTTGACAATACACATCCAATGAGGCCACACATGATGGTGCTATCTTGTCCGGTTGAGGAGTTGATGGTGCCACCTGCTAGCTCCATTATGACACCAGCATCATCCTACAAATATTATAAAAGCGAAAGTTTGTAAGTGTATTTGTATGTTTGTAACTCTTTCACGCAAAAACTATTGAACGGGTCTGGATGAAAATAGGCACAAAGATAGGTTATAGTCTGGAATTGCACATAGGCTTGTTTTTATCCCGGGCATATGTTCCCTCTGTTCACACGGGGTCTTCTACTTCACAGTCGCTCAACGATGCTTTGGCTCTACAACAGTAATCTCAGATATCACCCCAGATCACGGGCTTTGAAGTCCATTGTGCCCTACGCAGTCTGAAATATAATAGAAGCCCAGACGAGGATGGCATTTCTACTGAAGCTCTCAAAATAGGGGAACTAGTACTACTTCCACATATCACAAATCTTTTCAATTCAATATTGCGAACCGGTTCATTCCCGTATCAATTTTGTCATCCTACGATAATTCTGTTACACAAAAAAGGTGACAAGTCCGAAATCGGTAACTATCGCCCCATCAGTCTAGTTTCGCATTTGTACAAGACATTTGTAAAAGTGATTGAAAACCGCATTTCGGAACAACTTGACGCCCAACAGCCACCTGAACAAGCAGGGTTTCGACGAGGCCTCTCCACTACTGACCATCTGCACTCCCTGAATCAGATCATAGAGAAGTGTACTGAGTTTAAGATTCCTCTATATCTGGCGTTCGTGGACTACGCCAAAGCGTTTGATAGTATTCACCACGATTCACTATTTGATGCCCTTCTCAATCAAAACATTGACACCACCTATGTCAACTTATTAAAGTATTATCGTATTATTATCGTAATAGTACAGTAGCTGTAAAAATTACTACCACAGGACCATCCTTTCCTATTGAAAGAGGCGTCAAACAAGGAGACCCGCTGTCCCCCAAGCTGTTTACTGCCACTCTTGAAGAGGCTTTTAGAAAACTATCTGATCCCTGGGCAGATAAAGGCGTTGTCGTTGGTGAGAAAAGGTTGACTAACCTCCGTTTCGCCGACGATATCGTTCTGTTCTCATCTTCGGCAGCTGAACTTGGCGTAATGCTGAGTGACCTTAACAGGACGAGCCTCGAGATTGGACTTCGGATTAATATGTCGAAGACCAAACTCATGACCAATAGCGTCCAGCAGAAACTGTGTTTAGGAGATGTGGAGATTGCATATGTTCCAGAATATATCTACCTCGCCCAAAAAGTCTCTTTCCAGGCGAGACAAGCAAAAGAAATTGCTCGCCGCACCGAAAACGCCTGGAGGAGCTATTGGTCGATGAAGGCGCTCATGAAGGGAGACCTCCCAATTTGCTATAAACGCAAATTGATGGACATGTGCATTCTCCCTATACTTACATATCGAGCTCAAACCTGGTCTTTGACAGCGCGGCAGAGGTTCAGGCTTGAGGTTAGCCAGCGAGCAATGGAGCGCAGCATTCTGGGAGTCAGATTAACGGACCGCATCAGAAACACAATGCTGCGCTCCAAAACACAAGTCGCCGACGTCACCCAGAAAGCAGCCAAGTTAAAATGGGACTGGGCCGGACACGTGTGCCGCATGTCAAACGATTCATGGGCTAAATCAACCACAATGTGGCTCCCGGAAAATGTTAGGCGACACCGCGGCAGACCCAGGCGAAGATGGCGGGATGAACTTGAAGCCTATCGACGGGATTGGTCCACAATTGCCCTAAACCGAGAGGATTGGAAAGAAGAAGGGGAGGCCTTTGCCCTGCAGTGGGACAGGATAGGCTAAAATAATAATAATAATATGTTCCCTCGGGATAATTTTCGACATTCACGCGGGCGAAGCCGCTGGCAGAAGCTAGTATTACCATATTTATTATTTGAATGTTGTCAAAGTTACATATTAAGTAGGTATGCAGTTTCAACTATATCGGATACGAAGTTTTCGGACAAACAAACGAAAGCAAGGTACTCGTAATATAAAGCCTGTAAATAGAGCTGATATTTCAATTGCCAGGTATTCGCAAACCACATCATAATGTGTATTAAGTTGACGTGTTACGAGAGGATTCGATTGATCGGTTCCCCTCTCGGAGGGAGGCACTTCCGAGGCGATCCTCACAAATCCGCCTCAAAAGCTCGCAGCCACGTACTGCAATAACTGACGCTACCAGCTTACTGATTACTGTACATTCATGGCAAGCATCATTACTGTATCAAATATTTACATTATGATATTTATTGCACTCGCTTATTTTTATTCCATAGCTTTTGCCCATTATATTATATAGCTCCTGTCAACTCTCGAGGTCATTTTTGTTCATTAGGAAACGGTGCATTTTCTGAGATAAAAGTAGTCAACTGCAGAAAAGGTTAAGGCGATATATACACCACAATGTTAACGCAGTACTGGCCGTGCGCCCACTCGGAGCCAAAATATCAACATTGTACCTCCTTTTGAACAGTTTTGTTAGCAAAATATTATTTAACTAGCACTTCGCCCGCGACTTCGTTCGCGTGATCCATGTTTTATCCTACAGAAGATGACTTTTTAGTTTCACCCCCTTAAGGGTTGTATTGCCAAAAATCAAAAATCAAATCTTAGTGGTAACCTACATTATAAAAAGAAGCCCTGTTCAGTTAAATTCACCAAAAATCTTTAACGCTCCCTACATCGTCTTTTAGGTTTAGTTTTGAAAAACTAATATTGAAAACCTTCACTATTTACTTAGTTAAGTATTAAGTCCACCTTTTCACCTCCTTAGTGGTAGAATTTCCAAAAATCAATAAATACATGAATTCTTTTATTTTACTTTTTTCATGAATTTTTTTATAATCTTTAATGTCACGTGTAGTAGTCACTTTAAAGCGTAGAAGCTTCACACAAAATTTCAACCGACTTTTTACTCCCCTAAGGGTAGAACCTCCGAAAAAAAAGAACTCGTTGTTGTTTTATTAACCAAGAGCGTAAACCAACAATTTCAGATGTTTTACTTTCCAAACCGAAGAAATTTCACATAAAGTTTCAACCCCTATTTTATCCCCTTAGGGGTAGAATTTCCAAAAACCAACAAAATACATGAATACTTTTCATCAACCAAGAGTGTAAATCAAAAATTTTACAAACTATTAAAATTTCATACATACCTACTTTCAACCTTTTTTTACCCCTCTAAAGGTAGATTTTCCAAAAACCAATAAATGCATACATTATCAAGGTATTGAAGCAGTCTTGAATATGAAGTAATTTATTTTGATAAGGCTTAATACCAAGATACAAATAAAGAGCCTTTTCTAGCGGCGGCATTTCAATTAAAATTTTAAAATAAAAAGAACACTTATTGTGGCATAACTATAATAGTTAGACATATGCTGCCCCGATATTTTTTGTACATAATGATGTGTTCTGCACAGTCGTAGTACATTATTTTATTCTATCATCAATAATTTTCGCAGCGCACGCGATGTAAAGAATATTTTAGGTATTTTTTTATACCTTGGGTTACATTATTGGAGTTTTAGTAAGGATCCCTCATTTTTTTTTTTAAACATTATATAGCCTTTATCACCCGGGGATAGTGTAGCTTCCCAACAGCGACAAAAATTTTCAAATCGGTTCAGTAGTTTCGGAGCCTATTCAATGCAAACAAACAATCAAATCTTTCCTCTTTATAATATTAGTATAGATTTACATATTTATTTTCAGTTATGATGAAATTCCAGCCATCAATTTTTCTGTGTAAAAATATTTTTAAACATCCAAGTCGTTTAGTAGGAGTATCCAAAAGTTGCGAAAAATATAGTGTTGCTAATTATTTTTTAAAGCAAAACTATTTGTTATACAAAAAACCATGTTTATGTGAAACAATAATAAATATTTATTTTTTTCAAACCTTTTAACCTTGCCGTTACTAAGGAGTATACTTTAAAAAGTCACCGTTTTACGGCACTAAAGCGGATGTAGGCCCTTAAAGCTGCGGAAAGTAAATATCACTTTCTACAGAATAATTGATAGTTTATCAATGCAAAAACCGATCAATTGCTATATTATTTTGTCCCCTTGAAGGACAACAACAAACATACTTTTTAACCGACTTCAAAAAAGGAGGAGGTTTTCAATTCGACGGAAGTTTGTTTTTTTATGTTTTTTGCCCGTTTACTCAAAGATTTATTTTGATTATTTTGTTTGAAAGGGTATACTTGCCAGGTGATTTTACGGTCATAAGGTCAGGATCTGATGATGGGATCCTGGAAACATATAGCGATTGATTTCGGTATTTTCATCAAAAATGCAATCGTTTGCACTCAGAAAGTATCATTTGGTGAAGTGTAACTGATGAGGAAGACCACATATGTCCACTGGAAAACCTTAATGCTAAATATGTCACGGGTGTAAAATATATTGAATAGTTAACTGACTATCAAAAAGCAAATACTTATAGATAAATGGTACTGATGAAAATGGTATCATCGAACTTATCTGATGATGAAGCCGGAAGGTAGATACTGGAACTTTTGGTAGGTAGAACTGGAATTTTATTTTGTTAAAAAGTTTTCGCATTATAATATATTAGCTTCTGCCAGCGGTTTCGCTCGCGTCAAACGTATTTTATTATCCCAAGGGAACATTATACCGGGATAAAATGATTTTCCAGACTATAATCTATCTCTGTGTCAAATAGCATCCAGATCCGCTCAGCCGTTCTGGCGTGATTGAGTAAAGAGCATCTATCCGTCCAAACTTTCATCTGTCCATTTATAATATGAGTAAGATAAGTAGTATAAACGGCATCGATCACAAACAGGTATCGTTATCCCTGGCGAAGTTGCCGTCATTCGATCATAAGCTGAGCATGAGGAAGTTTCATACTTTACTCTGGTGGGCTTCCGGCGGCGCCGGCGAGTACGGCGCGTCAGGCAACTTTCGACGCCGGTCCGGCACGTGTCCGACCCGGAATGTAGGTCAGCGATACCAAGTAACAATGACAGCCGAAAACCAACGCAGCAACGCTGTAACGAAGCACACTGGATACTTGTTATGTTTATCATTTACCAGTTTCAAATGCGCCAATTCAAGTGTAATATAGTGATGTGTGATTGACCGTGCCATTTGGATAGCTGTGCAACAACAATTTGATAACAAATAAAGGAGACCTCCTCTATTTGTTAAAAATAATATATATAGAAAAGCTATAAATTGGTACTTCTGTAGTGACTTTTGTTGTGAGTCGAGAGTTTACCAGCTCTGGGTAAGAGTTGCTGATTGAGGTGTTTTGTCAACAGCCTGCACTAACCCAAATATCATAATAAATTGTGTTATCCTCCTTCACGAACCGCACCCCGCCCCGGGGACCATAGAAGTGCCTTTATTACAATACCGACAACATGCAGGAAAATATTGCGAAGGCATTGCTATTTATGTGTTAGTGCTCCTAATAATATACAATCTGAATGTTCACCATTATACCGTTTGAAATTGCAATCGAAAACTGAATAGCGGAACGACCTATTATTGAGATTGTTTTATAGGTCATACAAAGTGAGTTTAGCTTGGCTACACGAGTCACTAGTCAGAATGCAACTCTACACGTCAATTTATTCCAGCCATACATGTTCCCGAAAGCTGACACGATGGTCGAGATCTGGCAACACACCGCTATTGGCGCGCTTCCACTATTTTGATAGCCGTACTATTAAGCCATCAACTTCAGTTATCTGTAAAACAATCGCTCTACCTCGCTGTTTAAGTAACAACCTGAGAATAACACGAAAATGATTTACTTGTTTACTTTCCAGTTTTATCTGTAACTTGTTTAAACCGCAGATAGGCAGATCTATCAAAATGCCGTGGATAGCAGAGTTTCGGGGAAATTACATTAAATAACGCGTAAAATACGGTGAAACACGCCGTAAACTTATAATAGTCATATACATAATGAATAAACGTAATACAGAGCGCGCTGGCTCGCACAACATTGCAGAAAAACATACATAGTACAAATAGAAAATCCAGTTGAAAAAAAAGCACTCGATGATCTGAGAGTGCGATATTTTTAAACTTAACTGACAAATTGACACATAGATAGGTACACAATTACACATCTGCCTAACCTTTCAGGGAATACTGATTTGATGCTATTTCATATATGAGCCTTTTCCTTAAGTCTGCCACATGCATCCATTTGATCCTTATGAGCGACACTATCGAATGGTGTAAAAATAAAGCATGTGACTTTCTTTTCAAAATCAACGGGTTCGATTTCTGGCTAAACATATTGATTTTTCAAAAATCCAATGATGCATTTTTGCTTTCATTTTTAATTGACAAAGCTTACTACACGATCCAAGATTTTCTTAATAGTTAGAATCTTTTACAATCTGTCACCATACACCTAATTCTTATTTTGTATAATACTTGCTTTATAAATGAAGTACTCGTATGCCTACTAAGCAGGACATAATGGAACTGTAATTTACCTAACATCTTACTTTATGTATATATGTCATGGAGCAAGTGATTAATTTGTACACTATGTATAATGCCCGGGCATTATGAATCTAGTCAAGTCAAATCGGGCAATGTAATAAATACTGATTGAAACTTCTGTATTTATCACATTGTCTGGTCATTATGAATATTGCTACGTAACGGTTGGGCAATTCGATAATTGTGGTCAAAGAATTAGTACAAGAGCGAGCGTAGTGAGATCTGGAGCTTAGGGCATCTCGATACGAATAGGTTAGGTTCGAAGTAGAAGCAAAGCGAGCGAACTCAGCTCCCGTCTTCTCCTTCATGTTAGGTTTCTTTAGACCCTGCAGACAGAAATAGGAACCTCCGTCGACTTTGTTGCTGACTTTGTTGCACTTTTTAACACGCTGGTTGATATCTACAGAGGTCGAATGGGTGTTCACCTTATTACTCCGGTGAACTTAATTCAACAACTAATCACTATCTCAGGAAGGTTACCGAAAACTCTGACGTTACCTGTCGAAAATATTCAAGAGGAAATCAAAGATGATTGATTATTGTAATTTACGTCAGAGCCAGAGTAACTGACAGCTTTTTCATGTACGAGCTTCACATACCCTTGGCGAGCGACGAAGACTTCGTCTTATACCAGAATATAGCTTTGCCTATGAAGAATCCACAAAATGGAAATGAGAAGATTATTGTTCATGTCTCATCTAAATACATAGCAGTAAATCTCGAGAAGAATACTTACGTCCAAATGAACGATAAGAGGTTAAATCGATGCATCCAACGCAGCATAGACAACTTCGTAATTATGAACTTATCTATTTACTATTTACAAAACGCACATGCACCATGTGAAGCCAAGCTATTAAGCCATCAGATGTCTCTGCCCTGTATTACAAAGAAAACTGAGTGTGAAACTACCTGGGTTGAATTACATAATACAAACTGGCTGGCGATATGCTGTGACTCATGCATACTTCGCACTGTGTGCGACAGTGACGTTAAATCACACGTCATCAATACGTCATCAATAGTGTCGCTGAAACAAGGATGTCTTTTGAGAACGAAGGATTTGAAAATACACTCTCACAACAACTACAACAGCAACGCGAGACTCGACTACGACATCCAAATTCCGTCTCTCGATAAAACTATAAATAGCATTGTAAATAAACACTCCACGTCTCAATTGAATATTGTCACAATGAAGATATTGCAGTTGTTGAACAGAAGGTGCAACATAATGAAGTCCAAAGAGCGACTTCCTGCGACACTAACATCTCTTTACTTACTCGTAGCGGCAGCTACAGTCGCAATAATCTTATGGATGGCAAGGAAAAGAGGCTGCTGCATCAAGAAATCTGTTGCTGAACGAAGACGGAAATATCAAACTAAGACAGAAGACGTCGAGCTCCAGGTGATGCGGGCGGTAAAGGAAACCAAATCTGCGGACATATCAACTGAAGTCGTCGAATTTAACTTTTAAGAATTACTTACTTAATTGTTTTTTTTTTGTAATCACTTCTATTTTTTTTTATTATTGTTTTTACTATTATTATATACTTTATTGTTCCTCGGGTTAGGAATATGTACGGTTTACGTACATGTATTAATAAGTTTTGCTGATGAGGCATATCGACCAATAATATTGTAATTTCGTTCAGTTGCGGACAGTGTCAACTTCAAGCACTTACGGAACGCACGTTTGTAACTTCTACTACTAACTAATAAATAGAATGTCAATCAAGTGCATCGTTTCATTGATTGTACATTAATAGTAATTTATTTATTAAAACTTTATGCATAAGTAACAAAGGCGGACTTAATGCCTTAGGCATTATCTACCAGTCGACCTTAGGGTGGTGCAGAGATAAAACAAGGTAGGTGCAACTAAATGATAGGATGAATAGAGAAAAGATACGAAAAAAAAGGAATAATAAATATATACTTAGATACATACATACCTATAAACAATGTTATATAGAATCCGAAACGAACAAATCAATTTTGTGATGATTCTGCAAACTTCTTGCGAATGTGCTCACGTGCCTTCAATTTGAAAGAAAGCCGACTGGTTGCCATCCTGATGTTCTGAGGGAGCGCATTCCAAAGGGAGATTACCTGGACAAAGAAGGACGAGTGAATAAACCCAGAGCGGTGAGAGGGACATTGTAGAAGACGATTATTGGTGGAGCGAAGATTCTTACTGTGGGCAGAGCAAAGGAATTGAACGTTAGAAGACAAATAAGAAGGAGAAGTGGGTTTATCAATAAAAGAAAACAGGGTAGTCAAGGCCCTCAGCGCTCTACGCTGACGAATGGGTAACCATTTTAAAAGGGATCGATGTGGGGATACATGGTCGTACTTCCGGAGATTGAAGACAAATCGAATACAGTTATTCAGAAGGCGGTCAAGTTTATGGAGTAGATCTGCATTCAGGTCATAGTAGCACACGTCATCTCCATAGGCAATTATGGGAAAGATTAGGGACTGTACAAGCATGGCCTCTATGTGAGCTGGGAGAAGATTTTTTAGTCGATACAACGAACGCAACGCTCCGGTGACCTTTCGGCTGACACTCGTTACCTGTTTGCGCCAGTCAAGGCAAGTGTCGACGAACAGACCAAGATCCTTAACCTCGGAGCTAAATGGAATTGATACGTTGTCGTAGATTATGGGTGGAACAGTTAAGCCATCAATCTTTCTCAAGCTATGGGGACTCCCAAGTATGATAGCCTGACACTTCGTAGGATTAACCGCCACACCGAATCGGTCGGACCAGCCTTTAATCGTAATTAAATCCCGGTTTAACCTTTCGATCGCATCAGATAAGTTGTGAACACCTGACTGACAGTAGAGCTGTAAATCGTCAGCGTAAAGATGATACGCACACTGAAGCTCGGTGGTTACTAGATTAACGAAAATGGAAAATAAAAGAGGAGATAAAATACCGCCTTGAGGGACACCAGCTGCAAGGTCACACCAATCTGAAGAAGAGTCTCCAGCACGAACTGATTGCTGGCGCCCCCAAAGATAAGAGGAAAACCATTCCAGTACCTCGTGAGAGACCATAAGATAAGAAAGGATAGACAAAAGGACATCGTGATTGACGGTATTAAAGGCATTTGAGAAGTCGATTAACACTAAAGTTGTAACTTTAGTGTCCTCCATTCCCCGCCTTATATCATCAGTCACTTTAAGGAGAGCTGACACGGTACTGTGCCCGGGCCTGAAACCGGATTGAAATGGGCTGATGAGGGAGTTGTGGTATTTGAAGTGAGACAGTTGTTTATGAACACAGGCCTCGAGCACTTTAGACAGAAAGGGAAGGATGGAAATTGGGCGAAAGTGGCCGGAAAGAGTGGGATTGGGAATTTTAGGCAAGGCTCGGACATGAGCTTTACACCACAAGGAAGGGAAAACACTGGAGTAAAGGGAAAAGTTAATGATGTGAGAAATAGCAGGAAGGAGTTGATCCAAAGGCGACACGATCATATAACGACTGATGTTATCGCAGCCCACAGCTTTGGATTTAATGGATAGGATTATCTTTTTGATCTCTCCCGGGTCGACTGGTGTGAAGACAAAGGGAGAAATATTGAGACGCGTCAGACTAGCAAGGTAGTCGGTAGTATGAAGTTTGGTTAGACTATCTAGCATAGGCACAGTAGTGAAAAAGCGATTAAGATCGTCTAAGCAAATTGTGTTAGGAATATCTGAATGCCGCGGTTTGCCAATACCTAGGGTGCCAAGGAATTTCCAGATATCGGCAGAAGATGATGAAGAAATGTTATTTAGAATGTGACGTCGTTTAGCGTTGCGTATCATCTGATTACACCGATTCCTAGCTGCCTTGAACAAGCTCCAATTCGCCTCTGAGCGATCCCTTTTGAACCACCTAAATGCGCGGTCCCTCCGTCGCATTGCCATCCGGATTCCCCTATTCATCCAGGGAGCAGGTGGACGCTTTAACTTTACTCTCCTGACAGGAGCATGAGTGTCATATAGTTTAGTCACAGCATTGTTGAACACACAAACTTTGTCATCCACTGTACCAGCTTCCTGTAAAAGTGTCCAGTCAAGATTCGAAGCATCTTTTTGAGGTAGCTCAATATCCATACGTGCAAAGGCACGCTTGTACTGGAACGTGGGTTTGGGTTTTGGAGGCTTAAGGACATAGGACAGGTAAATAAGATCGTGATGAGAAAATCCAGGGGCATCATGTTGACCATGCGAGGATACCAGGGAAGGATTAGAGATGAGGATCAAGTCGAGCCTGGTATCTTCACCAACTTTATTATGATGAGTGGGTTGGAGAGGCAGTACATGAAGACTGGCTGACTCGACAATATGCAGGAATTTACGGGACCGAGGGGAGTTGTGGGAAAGGAGGTTGGTGTTAAAATCGCCCATGATGATGTGATGTGCATACTCCGAACCCAAAGATTCAAGTACCGATTCGAATTCGGTGAAATAATCAAGGGAAGGAGGACAATAAACAACACCTAAAACGACTTTAGATCCCTTGACACAAACCTCTAGAAAAAGGAACTCAGCAGAACCATTACAAGCAGAAGTGGAGAGAATTTTAAAAGGGAGATCTCCGCGAAGGTAAATTGCAACACCACCCCCTCTCTAACCAATCCGATCATTCCATAGAAGAACGAAACCAGGAAGAGAGTAGGTGGTAGATGGAAGTTTAGGTTTGAGCCAGGTCTCAGAAATCAGGACGGCGCGTGAACGTTGTTGTTGGAAAACGTATCGTACAGTTCGCTATGGTGGCTTGGAATGCTTTGAGCGTTAATGTGTAAAAAATTGCGAACGGCAAACGTTAAACAGCCGGTCAGGATTTGGGCTGAACCTCTGACGCAATAGGTCGCCAAGTGTGTCCGTAAGAGAGCTGAAGCTAACATCGCAAGAAGATGCAGTTGATTCGTTGGCAGAGTAAAAAGATTCGCTGTCTGATAACATCACATAAAAGTAAATAAATAAGTAAAATATATACCAATACTATACACAAGTCACACAAACAAAACACTACACGTAAGACAGGCGCCTGCATCTCTGCACCACCCGCCAGCTAACATCAAAAATTGTTCTATGTACACACTTCGACATATAAATTTAATTGTAGGACATGTACATGAAATGAGCGCTATATAGTTTTAACGATAAAAAGTGTTCCAAAATTACAGCCTAAGCAAAATTATGCATTAATATTGGTACTCGGCACACACCCTGTCAAGCAATCATGAAACTTATCCGATTAACGCCAGATAACACCTTGATTTGACGGTACACAAACAATAACATTGCTTGACATTTAGCGGTCTTACAAAATAAAATAAAAAATGTTGAGGGTAAACACAATAAAGTCATTATGTTGTTATCAAAGATTACTATTAGTTGTTACTGTGTTGAAGTTATTAAGCGAAAATATATATTACTAAGCTATGCAGCAAAGTGTTATGACGAAAAGTGATAGGATAACAGCATAATAAAAAACATAAAAGTGACAAGCTAGTTAGATTTCGGGAGCGCAAATAAAATAGCGTTTGCGTGGAAGTAAGATTTTATTACGACCCGAGCTTTACAGAAGTTCATGTAAGACTAACTTAGCCTATCTTAATTTTATTACATAGCAAAACTTATCCATAGGCTGGTACCGCTGGTGGTCGGCTACCTGCGGTCGCGACACACATCCTGTCACGTACGCCTCAACGCAAAGGCGCCAAGTCAGCGTCTAGACTCTACCTCAGCGTTAGGTTGGGAACATAACTCCTCCCCCCTAAGATCAAAGTTATAGGAAAAACAGGGATTTGCCGAGAACTTTGCATTATTACAAATTAGAATAAAATCATAACCTGAAAATTGTAAAGTTAATTACACTAATAGTATAGGTCTTTGATTAACTTGATCATCTTCAGGTCGAGCGGGATTATCTTCAATAGCTCTTAAACGACGATCTCGCTCTTTACACATTTTTCTTACATCATCCGAATACTTATATATAACTATAGCTAAAGACAATAAAATGACAATCGCGTATAAGACAAAGGGCGACACTAACACTTTCACTTGTGATTTCACTTTTCACGTTATTATCACTATTCTTCAAAATATAATTCAGTTGGTGTATGTCATCCAAATTTACTCCTTTCAGATCTATAGGTTCGATATTTGCTGCGTCAAGAGTTAGATCTCTCAAGTCAGGTAAGTTTAACAGGGGAACAGGCATATAATCTGTTTGTAGTGAGTAAGAGCGTCGTCCATGGATTCAGATATTATCTATAAAGACATCACATTGTCCTCCTACAGTTGGCAGGTATGTTCCTCGTATGCGTTCCTTTGTTTCATCGTTATTACAAGTCTGTGATATGACTTGATTGCGTTTCGAATACACTATCCAACTATTGGGACCAATTCTTTGAAATTTCAAGAACTCAGATAATATCTTACGTGGCAAACAGCGTGCCGGGTGGTCGTGGTACTTCATTAGTTGCTCAACGCACGTTTCTTCCACATATTGGATCAGTTTATCTTCAGAGCAGAGGTATTCTTTAGCTGTTATCTCTTGACACGGTTGATCAGTTGGACGATACTTTGACCCTTCTACTAGTAGGTACGGAAATTCAGGAATAACAGCAAAGGTAAGATTTAAGGAATCATCTGACATAGGAATGGAATACAGTTTATAGTAACTATAAGTTGCATTATAAATTAGTGGAACTTCGATTACAAATGTTAGTTCTTCATTCTTAATGTAAGCTTTTACAGATAATGATTCTTTTATATTAATTAAATTTCGTTCATTTACAGGGTACATTAGATTATCATATTGGCTTATATATTTTAACACTTTCAACAGTTCATTAGGATTCATTACAGCCTTATGTAAAACTGACAATTTACTGAATGCAATAGCCGTTTCAAGTTCACTGAGTTTTATATAGAGAGTTCTAAAATTTACAATAAATTGATTAGGTAAGTAATCCGAAGACATAGGTCATATAAATTGAATGATTTTCTTTTGTAGTGAGTTCAGTTACAAGGCTTTCAAGTAATTTAATACGCGCGTCTATTATTTTTGTATTTTCATTGATTATTTCAGTAGAGTTCAGAAAATGATCCAACATTTTAGATATCATCGTAAATTTGTTAGATATTGCTTGTTCTTGAGTCTGAATATTACTGATCAGATCGTCATATCTAACTGCATTTCGTGATCAAGATTACCCGTTATAATTTTGATGATCGACCCTAGAGGGTTGATAATACCACGTTTGAATCTTTTAGATGGAATTAATTGTTGTAATTTTTCTAGGCACTCATTTTTAATGTACTCCACCTGTATTTTAAAACTCTTGAACTCATCTGAATACGATTGGTCGGGTGTAACATTTGGCTAAATTCGGAATATTTTTTTAATATTAAAGGAAAGATCAGTACCAATGCATTGGAGGTTGATTATTTTAACAATAGACCATTTATCATATTGTAGAAACGCTTGGCCTAATTTCACCGGGAGAATCCCAGAGTTTTTTGTTAATCTTTACCACTTGAAGGGCCTGGCTTGGGTGAGCCCAACTGGTCGTTGTCCATGTCACCAGGATCAAACACTACCTGTGGAGGACGTTTAACATTTTTAACTGGAGCTTTAGTATCTCTGTTTTTTACTTTTATCGGTACGATGTTACGTTCTATCTGACCTGTAACTATGGCCTTTTGATACCTAGGTTTATCTTTAGCTTGTCTTTTATTTACGGCTTTAGTGAAGATCGGTTGGCCTATTTCTAAGACTGGTCTAGATTCACCTCCTCGCTTTGCTACAATTCTTTCCTTATTATTTTTTACTTTTTCAGAAATATATTTATAAAGTGCTCGTGTTCTTTTCTTATGGTCCCTAATTAGTTGCTGATTGTATGCTTTGTCGAATTCGGAGTTAAAAGTAGAGTTTAATTCTGTATGACCAAACGCAGCTTCAAACGGTGTTAAATCAGTGGTACTGTGGATAGTGTTATTGTAAGCCATAACGGCGTAGGTCATAACTGATGCTGCGTCTATAAATTTCTTTTCATATTTCGCTAATCGATATATTTCTATAATTGTGGAGTGAAACCGCTCTATGAGCCCCATAGAGGGTTATTGGGTTTGCCTATGTGTTGTTTAATTTTATGCTAGTCTGTCAGTTCTTTTAGTAATTCATTATTAAATTCGGTTCCCGGATCAGAACTTATCTTTTGTAGTATGCCGTAAAAAGAAAAGTATTTCACTAATGCTCTGACCACATCGGGTGTAGAGCGAGATGCAATTTCTATGGCTTGTCCTAATTTGCTAAAGGCATCAATTAAAGTTAAATAGTATTTCGATTCTATACTAAACAAATCTATGAATACTTCCTGAAAGGGTTTGTTCTGAGTTTGTGTGAGCTGCAGTACAGGTTTATTTATTATTTATTTATTTGTTTGTGAAAGGTAGCTTAATTATTATAATATAATTAGTTTAATTGGTGTTCGCGCCGTCTACGAGTCCTGGCCGATGACGTCACGCGAACCGGACGAGAGGTGCGGCGCGGGCCGGCCGCGGCGACACTCGCTCACAATACTCAAGAACGACGCACGCGCATCGCCTTATTATTTTTTCTTAAAACTATTTTATTGTAACGAAATTCATTAAACCAAATCAAATCATAATACTTTGTTTTTAATTGTCTGCTCCGTGGACAATATTGGCGACCGTTAAGGCAAAGAATTTGCAAAATCTCAAAAAGTTTGAAAAGTAACGGAACATCGGTGACGAAACAAAGGAATCGAGATCAAGGAGGTGGCTGCCGGGTGTGCTTCGGCTGCATTACTGAACCAGGGGAGTGCTCTTTCCTTTATTCCTTTGATCCATACTATTCCTTTCTATTTGTGTAAAAGTGTATTTAACATTAAATCTATAAAATTAGTGAATTGTTTCACGCGAGTTCCGTTATCTGCTTGCGCGCTTAGCCGGTGCAGTGAGTGCATTTTACGCTTAATCTTGGTGCTTAGCTATTCTTTATGCTTCCAAAGTGCACATCGCAACGAGTGGTTCCATAATTATAATCACCGTCTTAATTGCTAATGTGCAGAATAAGTACATAATCATATTTTGTGCGTGCTATTTCTTAAATACATAATTACTTACATAATTACAGCTTAGCATTCATTTCAACTGTCGCAAGCGTGATATTCTTCCACATAATTAGCTCAGTTTTATGCTTAAAAATAGCAAATTAATAAATTTTTATTTTACCCACATTCTTAATTAATAATCGGATTTCTTTGTGTGATTAATCTTTTCACAAGCCACTTCTCATGCCCAAACTTATTCAGATTAATTCATTATCATAAACAAAGGCAGTCACCGCAGTTTGGCCGAACATTCCAGGATATCAGCGGATCGCGCGTAGTGCGCGTGACCTACATTAGACCGACCGGCCGGCTGCGCTAGCGCGCAGGTGCAAGGGTCCAAGCGGTTACACCGAAGCGTCCGCCGCTCGGCCGTCTGTGACACCGTGCAGTAACAGCTACGAAGATTGGATCGCCGCATAATCAACATTGTGGTTTGATGCACATTTATTATCTTATCTAATTTGTTTATTTGCCCTGAACAATAATTGTATTTATTAATAATGACTTCTGGAAATGATGAAATTCAAGAAGTCGCGTCGGTGAATGCAGCCTTAAAGGAATTAATAAGTTTAAGAGGCACTAAAAAAGGTCAATTAACTAAGTTTAATAATTTCGTAAGCACTTTATCTGAAATTCCTGTTCAATCTATTACAAATAAACAAAATAAGGAATTAATTGTTCGGTTGAGTAAAATAGAAAATATTATTCATGAATTCGATGAAATTCAAAACAAAATCGAAGTGATGACCGAGGAACCTAAACAGCGTCTCGAGCGAGATTTATTGGAGGACCTTTATTATTCTAGCGTAGCGTTTGCTCAGGAAGTCATTGAGTCGTACTCGAAAGCTAATCCTGATAATAACAACGACGTAAATAGTCAACCTTCTTATAAATCTGCGAACACGGGTTGCAATCACATGAATAATATTAAGCTTCCAACTATTAATTTACCTACCTTCGACGGGAATTATCTTAAATGGCTCGAGTTTAGGGACACCTTCGATGCGTTAATAAATTCAAACGAGTCAATGTCCAATATAAACAAATTTCATTATTTGAGATCGTCTTTGGTAGGCAGCGCGACTGTAGTCATTAAGTCCATTGAATTTACGGCTCAAAATTATATAATAGCATGGGAACTGTTATGTGCTCGTTACGATAACAAGAAAATTTTGATAAACAATCATTTAAAAGCTTTGTTTGCTTTAGAGCCCATGACCCGTGAGTCTCACAAGGCTATACAATTTCTGATTGATCACATATTAAAAAACTTAAGATCACTTGAGACCTTAGGTCTACCCACTGATAAGTGGGACGTTCTTATTATTTACGTTATGACTACGAAATTGGACCCGGTTACTTTATCAAAATGGGAAGAACATAAAAACAATTTTACAGACTACCCTACCTTAAATAATTTTATTAAATTTATACGTAATCGGGCAGACATTCTCGAGACTATGTTCGTTAGTAAAAGCGACAAACCGAAACAAAATGTTTTTTCTTCACAAAAAGATATAAAAAGATCTGATAGTGATAATAATCATAAAAATTCGTTTCAACAAAAGAGTTCGAAAAGTTTTGTCGCTTCTGCTAATAATAGCAAGTCAAAGCATAATAACACTGACAATCATACATGCCCATTCTGCAATCAAAAGCATAGGATTGTGGAATGTAGCACATTTAAAGACTTGACACCGCAAGCACGATCAAGTGAGGCCATAAAACTTAATCTTTGCTTGAACTGCTTGAGGAGAGGCCATGCCGTAAAAGACTGTCGCTTGGATGGCAGTTGTCGAGTTTGCCGACAAAGACATAATTCTTTGTTACACGTAAATCAAAACAATGATAATAATCAAACAGGCTCAAATTCATTATCTGTTTCGCTGTCAGCACAGTCACAAGGTCAGGTACTTTTAGGTACTGCTGTAGTGCAAGTCATGGATCCTAAAACAAAAAATATTTATACTGCTCGCGCGTTGCTTGATGCAGGCAGTCAATCATCATTCATAACAACAAACTTAAAAAATACAATGAAGTTAAAAACTCAAAACACTAGTTTTTGCGTTACCGGCATTAGCAATAATACGATTAATTTGTCGGACAGCTGTGAGGTGATTATTCAGTCACTAAACAGTCCTTTTATCACTCATCTTAAGTGTTTAGTGATGCCTAAAATAACTGGTCACTTACCTAACATTCCTGTGGATGTTTCGCGTCTTAATCTACCCGCGAACATAAAGTTAGCTGATCCTAATTTTAGTCAGCCATCAGAAGTCGATCTGCTTTTAGGTGCAGAGATATTTTTCGAAGCTATTTCTCCTAACAAACATAATATGGGGCCGGGGATGCCCATCCTCCAAGATTCTCAATTCGGATGGATTGTAGCGGGACCTCTTAATATAACAACAGGTTCACTTAATAAATCAGGGATTAAAAATACAGTTTGTAATTTTACTAAAGAAATTAATAATAACTTAACAAAATTTTGGAATATCGAGGAAGTTTCTACTTCAAAGCTACCTTTATCACCACATGATGAGTTCTGCGAACAACATTTTGTTGAAAATACTACCCGTTTGGAAGAT
Source organism: Orthosia gracilis (assembly GCA_947562075.1). NCBI lineage: Eukaryota > Metazoa > Arthropoda > Insecta > Lepidoptera > Noctuidae > Orthosia > Orthosia gracilis. The sequence goes on along the minus strand of OX387274.1, from coordinate 517,176 downwards.
GGTAGATTTTCAGTTAAAATGCCATTTATTGAGGATCCTGAAACAGCGCTTGGCGAATCCTATTACATGGCTGAAAAGCGATTCTTAAACATTGAAAGGAAATTACTGAAAAATTCAAGCCTAAGAGAACAATATCGTAATTTCATCAAAGAATACGAGGAGCTTGGTCACCTTACTAAAATAGATAGACCATCCTTCGGTTACTTTATACCTCACCATGCGGTGATACGGGAGACAAGCGAGACAACAAAACTCCGGGTCGTCTTTGATGCGTCAGCTAAGACTACTTCAAAAAAATCGTTAAATGACATTCAAGCCATAGGTCCGACCATTCAAGATGAATTGTTTGACATTCTAATTCGGTTTCGCCAGCACAAATACGTTCTGGCAGGCGACATCACGAAGTTTTTTAGACAAATAAAAATTGACGAGTCTCAAAGAAATTTACAGCTTATCCTATGGCGCGATGATGATTCAGGGCCCACTAACATTTTACAGCTTAACACTGTCACATACGGTACCGCTGCTGCACCGTTTTTAAGTACAAGATGCCTTAAGCAACTAGCAGATAATTGTACAGATCCTATAATATCAGAGGTCATAAAACATGACTTTTACGTCGATGACCTACTTACTGGCTCATCCAATCAAAATGACTTATTACACATTCATAAAGGTGTGACAGAGACACTAGCTTCAGCTTGTTTTCCCATTCATAAATTCCGTACAAATTGTTCCCAGATATTCACATCCCCAATGGAGACTAAATCTCTTGATCTAGATAAGGATTCTAATGTTTTAGGAGTCCTGTGGGCTCCAAACACTGATTTACTTAAATTTTCTATTAATATAAATACAGACACACAAACACTCACAAAAAGAAACATTCTATCCAATACATGCAGAATATTTGATCCTCTTGGCCTTCTGAGCGCTTGCACAATTACTTTAAAAGTATTGTTGCAAAAGTTGTGGAAACTAAAATTAGAATGGGATGATCCCGTCCCACAGGATATTAAAAAGTCATGGGAAAAAGTAATTAGCAATCTTAACCTTTTTCTTACAGTATCTGTTCCGAGGTACGCGATGGGTTCCTCACCCGTTAAAACGGAACTACACTGCTTCGTGGACGCCTCCCAAGACGCCTACGCAGCGTGTGTGTACTTACGTTCACTTGATGCTGATAACGTCGTAACTATAAAACTTTTGTGTTCTAAAACTCGTGTAGCGCCTTTAAAGCCTGTGACAATTCCGCGACTTGAATTGTGCGCGGCATTGCTGGGTGCTCGCCTCATGCATAAAGTCAGTAACGCACTGCGTTGTGGAATAGACAGTAAATACTTTTGGTCTGATTCAACCATCACGTTAGGTTGGATTAGAACTCAGCCTAAATTATTGAAAGCATTTGTATGCAACCGCGTTAATGAAATACATGAGCTTACCGAACGAAACTCTTGGAGATACGTACCAACCGATCTTAATCCTGCGGATATGGCTTCAAGGGGGGTAGCACCGAGTATTTTAGTTAATTCTTGTTTATGGTGGGAAGGCCCACCCTTCCTCTTAAACTCGGTATCGGAATGGCCTACTCACCCAAACATAAAACTAGATTTACCAGAAATTAAGGTTAATATTACTCAAGAAATTCATAAATTCATTAATTTTGAAAATTATTCTAGTGCTACAAGGCTTAAAAGAGTCTATGCTTATGTATTTCGATTCATTAGTAATTGTAAAACTTTAACTAAAAACAAGTCGCCGTTGAACGACGTTGAACTTCAACATTCTCTTGATTTTCTTATAAAAATGGCTCAGCGAGAATCTTTCTTAAATGAAATCGAAACTTTATCTAACGGTAAGTGTCTTAAGCCTAAATCACATATTTTAAGTTTATCTCCATTCATTGATAACAGCGGTGTGTTGAGAGTAGGCGGTCGACTCAAAAATGCTGCTATTAAATATGAGAAAAAACATCCAGCTTTGCTAGATTCCAAACATCATTTCACAAATCTCTTAATGACAGCCGATCACCTGCGTCTCGGTCACGCCGGTCCTCAACTTCTCCTATGTTCATTCAGAGAACAGTTCTGGCCTATAGGAGGCAGAAATTTAGCCAGAAGTATAGTTCGTAAATGCATAATATGTAAAAGATTTAAGGCTAAAACTATAAATCCGTATTTTGGTGATCTGCCCTCTAGCAGAGTTACTGAATTTTATCCATTTCAGACCTGCGGAACTGATTTCGCTGGCCCCTTCATGATATCAAGTAAGAAGGGTCGCGGCAATCGAGTGTCTAAAAGTTATTTATGCATATTTATTTGTTTCGCTTCAAAAGCAGTACATCTCGAGACAGTCAGCGATCTCAGTACCGCAGCTTTCATTGCTTGCCTTAAACGATTCATTTCCAGAAGAGGGAAACCTTATAGTATTTATTGCGATAATGCAAAGAATTTTGTAGGGGCAAAAAACGAATTGGGTAGGATGTTGCGATCCAGTCTACGTTCTGTTCATGATTTTTCTAGCAATGAAGGCATTAAATTTGTGTTTAATCCACCATATTCTCCTACTTTCGGTGGGCTATGGGAAGCTGGCGTAAAGAGTGCTAAGCATCACCTTAAGCGTATTGTAGGAAATGCCAGTCTTACTTTTGAGGAGTTGAGTACGCTTTTTACACAAATAGAGGCGATCCTCAACTCCCGACCTCTTACTCCTTTATCACCTGACCCCAACGATCTCTCTCCTTTGACCCCAGGGCACTTCCTGATCGGGCGGCCACTGACGTCACTGCCAGCACCTCCAGGCGAGAACAAGAAACCCAAGAACCGATACATCTTAATTGAAAACTTAAGACAACAGTTTTGGGCACGGTGGACGCAAGAATATTTATCAGAGTTGCAACAGCGTACAAAATATCGCCTACAGCAGCGAAACTTACAAATTGGTGACCTGGTAGTTTTCAAAGAAGAGGGCCTTCCACCTCTCAAGTGGAAGATGGGCCGAGTACAAAAAGTATACCCAGGCGCTGACGGAGTAGTCCGCGTCGCCGACTTCAACACATATCGGGGAACGGAGCGGCGCGCCGTCAACAAAGTATGTCCGCTCCTAACAAACCATGAAGAGGAGGAGGAGGCTGAATAGAGTCTTGAAAGTGATTGCTCCTTTCAAGGAGGGGCAGGATGTTCGCGCCGTCTACGAGTCCTGGCCGATGACGTCACGCGAACCGGACGAGAGGTGCGGCGCGGGCCGGCCGCGGCGACACTCGCTCACAATACTCAAGAACGACGCACGCGCATCGCCTTATTATTTTTTCTTAAAACTATTTTATTGTAACGAAATTCATTAAACCAAATCAAATCATAATACTTTGTTTTTAATTGTCTGCTCCGTGGACAATTGGTTTTCTGTCATACTTAGAGGTTTTACAACGATCACATGAATTGATTATGGCGGAAACGGTTTCGGATAAATTTGGCCAATGATAATAACGACGGATTCTTTTAACAGTTTCCGTAACGCCACGATGGCGGGTTTTGCCTTTGTGTAACTTAATCACAATAGCTTTCTGTTCCTGTTCATCTTCAACGTAAATAACGCGTTCGGTACATTCATAGAAATTAACCATATCTTTCTTAAATAGTGAAACTATAACATTACTAAAGTCTTTTCTATGTTCTAGATTCTCGAAATAAATGAAATACTTAATTTTCGTTTTTACATATTCTTTTAGAAATCTTTTAATATGATCTTGATTATGAAGGGGCAAAAACACTTCTAACACTTTTTGTTTGTCTCTAGACAAGTCTTTTACGTGGAGCTCATTACGAAACCAGCTAAAAACTAAGATTTGGTTAGGCTTGGTATCTATTGCTTCCTGTATCCAACATAAATTAACCGTTTATATCGGGAATGGTTATATAAGGATGTTTAAGATTAGCGTCAAACTTAAGTTCTATCATTTCGGGCGAACACAAACTAAATTTATTTGAAAATTTGGGACATCTTTCGAGTCTACTTTGTTTTCAGTTGAATGCGAATCATCAACTTTTTCAATAGCTTTAGGAATTTCAGAATTTAGGTCCTGATCCCCGCAATCGTTATTAATGTACATATTTGTTTAGTCATAGTATCCCACATTACATATGACATAATCATTGTAATTGGGGTCATAATAGTACTGTTCATTACTGGTATAAAGCTCGTTTATAGGAAAACTTTGTGGTTGCTTAAGAGGTGCTGGAGCAGTTCTCATTGTCACATCACGGTCGCCTGATAAATTGTTAGGGGGACGGTAGCCCGAAGGTTGTGAATCTCTATAGCCGAATTGTCCTACTTGAGGTCTATAACCGAATTGTGCTGCTTGGGGTCCATAACCAAATTGTGCTGCTTGGGGCCTTTAACCGAATTGTTGAGGTTGTTTATTCCCGAGTTGTGGCAGTTGTGGTCGAAAACCTATTTGTTGATTCGGCATATTTGGACGTACAAAAACTTGGTTAGGTATACCGAATTTAAATTGAGTTTGATTTGTAAAAAGCCTGTAGTAATTATGTTGCAACTGAGGCGCTGTAACCGTAGGTTTCGGATTGTTCGAACCTCAAATAACGCCTTTTTCAGATGATGGCAATAACTGATGACCCTGTGGCCGGTGTTGTAACATTTTACTGCGTAAATTGTATTGTTCCTGGAAGTTAACCTCTTCAAGGACGAATTGTAAGGCTTCTTCCAGGCTACTAGGATTTTTAATTCGAACAATCCGTACCATATATTCTGGTAAGTTGTACATAAAAACGTTAAGAGAAGTATTATTATAAATAACTTTCTTATCTTCTCATAGTGTAGCGGAACCGTTCTGATTAACCTTGGATATTAATACGGCGCGAATATCTTGAATATGGCTACAAAATTCTAAATATGATTCATTTGATTTAATTTTTAGGGTTTCGAGCTCAATCGCCACGCATTCCTCACTCATAGGATCACCAAAATGTTGGATCATCAAAGATTTGAATTCGGAATAAGTTTCAAGGTCGCCTCTTTCACTTAAAAGAGCCGCTGCCTTACCCTTTAATTCACTTGTAATATTCTGCATTAAAAGTTCGTTTCGCTCTGAAGTCCCTTGATATTTTCCAATGACATATTCGCACTTCCGTAAAAATAAACTAAGTATATTAGTTTCATCAATAAATTCGGGAATTAATTTTAAAACATCGTGAGGTATCGAAGTGTCTGACGATTGCATCGGAAACGGTGTTTCAGAACGAACCGAATGGCCGCGACCGCCGTCGCGGTTAAAGGAACTTGACCTTGATTCATTTTAGATAAAATTAAACCTAAGTATATAAAAATCAAAAATTAAAAATGCAATCAAATTGTAAAATTTAAAACAAAAAATAAATCTCAATTTATATGTTAAATCACACCATAGAGTTAACAAGAATAGACAGAAACACTAATTTCGCCTTTTTTTTATAAACTAAATTAAGCTACTAAAATACTAATTACGTCTAATCACAATTTTTAATAAAGGGAATGAGGAAGGATGTAGAAGGTTACTCACATGCCGCTTGATATATTATCACCATCTCTGCTCACTCATATAATTTGCGCGTTATCTAAACTTATTTATTTGGTTCGAAGATTGCCCAATATAGAATGTCTCACTGATTTTAGGCACGACGACTCTATATATAGTCAGTAAGCACTCGCGAAACACAGTCCACATGTTTTAATGTATTTCACAGGTTTTCGCACTTGACTTTTCGCGGTGGAAACAGTTTGCGACAATCCTACCGGCTGCGCTAGTTAGATTTCGGGAGCGCAAATAAAATAGCGTTTGCGTGGAAGTAAGATTTTATTACGACCCGAGCTTTACAGAAGTTCATGTAAGACTAACTTAGCCTATCTTAATTTTATTACATAGCAGAACTTATCCATGGGCTGGTACCGCTGGTGGTCGGCCACCTGCGGTCGCGACACACATCCTGTCACGTACGCCTCAACGCAAAGGCGCCAAGTCAGCGTCTAGACTCTACCTCAGCGTTAGGTTGGGAACATAACTAGCTTGCTATGGTAAGTAAAACCTTGCTGTCTATTGTGTACACAATATAAATGAAAATAAGTAGTTAAAGATACCATTAACGCGTATTGTTTGGCAGGTTACCGCCTCCCTGGACCTTCGGATACTTCACCAGCAGTGGACTCAGTTCGTCGAAAGAGGCTATCCTGTGTTTACTCCCGTCGGGTGCCTTAACCACAATAACACCGTCCTGAGTCCAACAAGATCGCATCCCGAAGTGGAGTCGCGCCCTCCCAAAGATGTTCTGCCGGGTCCTGGTCAAGAATTCCTTAACTGAGATAGAGGAACCCTTTAGGCCTGTCTTAGCTTTCCAAACCGCAGATTTATCATCATAGTTTGCAAACTTCACCAGAATTGGCCTATGATGATCTTTATTGGCTACACCGAGTCTATGACAGGACTTTATGGATGATGCAGCCAATGGTATAGGGGCCAGCTTCTTATTGATGATGTCCAGGACGACTGTACCGCTAACCTCACCTTCAACCTCTTCTATGCCCTGGAAGATTAGCGCCTTCCGCCGATGTCTGGTCTCCATCCCATCAACCTGTCTAGCACACTCGCTAATCTGTCTTCGGAGCAGGCTAAGCATGCTGAAGATTAGCTCCCTGAAGGTACGAAACTCTTCAGCAATCCTCGCTACGGTATCCTTGGCAGGCCCTGCGCATTGGATTTGCGCTTCCAACTCTCCCATCTTCCGGATAAAACTGTCCTCGAGGCTTTTTTGTGCTGATACAATCTCGTCGAGTTGAGACATTGTGATCTTCCAGTGCCTAGTGAAATTGGTGTATGTGAAAGTGCAGATGATGTGCTGGCAGGTGGTGCAATTTTCTCTAGGAGTCACGTAAATGTGCTGCAACGTGAGTACCGGTATAGTGGACGTTATATTGTAATAATTTGTATAAAACAGGCACTTTTATTAAATATTTATATTTTTCAATATAAAATAAATTTGGAAATACGTCTATAGTTATTTACGTACTTATCTATTCTATATTGACATCAATGTCAACATTACAGTAATTTAATAAAACACATCTTTTTATAATCCGGCCCAATAAGTGATGGGCATTATTCAGAAAGCCCGGTCAATGTAATTATTTCAATAGTTTTTATCATATTGCCTACTCATATTGGGCATTTTTTCAAACTGCCCGGGCATTATGAAAAGTGCCGTATTAATCACTCGGTCCATAACATATACATGTCGCATCAAGGCTGGCCGATAGATGCAATCCATCGGGAAGTCACGATGTATTCCCTTAGGTTAAGTCTTGGTCTTAGGTTAATCGTGTGTGGGCATGTAGTTGGGTGGTAGAATCGTAAAAATGAAATCACCGAACGAATTATTCGATACGAGTACACTGAGTTTAGTCAAACAGTCACAACTCACAGTTATAATATTTCTTAATAATTACGGTTCGACAGTGAATGGCCTCAATTGGGACTTTATAATAAAAAAGTGGACTGTATTGGAATAGGTATATTGCTATGATTTACACTATCAACATTTCGGCAATATACAACGGAATGCCCGTAATGGCTGGCGTCTGTGAGCCGAGCGGTGCGGCGGGCGCGCAGACTGCCATCGCGTCGCGGTTTCGGTACTCCGACAACCCGCGCCTGCCCCGCGGAAGCCCGAGCATATGTGATGCGCTAACATTTTCCCCGGGATGAAGGAAAGTTCTCAATTGTCGATTGGAAGGGGACAGATGCAGTTGAAAGCACGACGAATGGTGTCCCCCTTCGTCTTCACTTCGGACACTCTCGTGACTCCGTCTACGCCAAGATAGGTCGTGACCCGGCCCAGGGACTAGAACAGAGGCGGCGTTGTTTTGTCCTTTATCAGGACTAAGGACCCCGGCTTCATTTCACCTCTGGAATGAAACCACTTGGATTTGGCCTGCAGCAGAGAAGTATACTCGTTATAAAACCGTCGCCAGAAACGCTATCTGATGTTCTGAATTCTTTTCCAGCGATCCAGTCGCGTGATGTTGGCTTCAGTCACCTGAGGATGTGTAACTGATAAGAATGGCCGTCCAATTAGGAAGCGAATGGGAGTAAGTGCTGAAAAATCGTTAGGGTCTGAAGAAACACGAGTAAGAGGGCGTGAATTAAGAACCGCCACTATATGAGTGAGACAGGTAGCCATTTCTTAGGAGCTGGCGGGGCTCCGGGCCACTTGCGTGGTGGTCAGGAGGGAGGACGCGGAGCCGGCGGCGCACAACCCGATCTCAGGTCGGGGAGGACCGCCTCTACGCCTCTTACCTAGAGGCAAAAACGGTCCTCAAGCCGGCAATGTGCGCCGCCAAGGACTCGGCGAGGGCCGAGATGCTGGAGGGTCTCGACAGGGATCCATATGGGAGACCGTACAAGGTGGCGCGGAACCAGTTGCTTGCAGTTGCACTGTCGGAGACCCTCGAGCCGGCGTTGCTGGATGGGGTGTTTCGGTCCGTGTTTCCGCGCAGGACCAACTTCACCCCACCAGTGATGGACCCCCCACGGGAGGCGGCTTCGCTGGAGGTGGAGATTCCCCCGGTGACGGCGGATGAGATTCGCATCGGGATTCTTCGCCTCCGCGCAAAGAATACTTGCGGGGCCTCCGGGCCAGTTACTTGGAGGACCGAGAGGTCCTCCTTGTGGACAAAACGGCGACGGTCAGGAGGTACAGCGCGGAGTCCGGTGTTCCAAAGGGGTCGGTTCTAAGCCCTCCCCTGTGGAACATTGGTTTTGATTGGCTCCTGCGGGGCACCCTCCTCCAGGGCACGAGTGTCATATGTTACGCGGATGACACTCTCCTCGTTGCCCGGGAGAGGGACTTCACAGAGGCGGCCTGTCTGGCCTCGGCTGGCGGATCCTTGGTCGCTGGGAGGATCTGCCGGCTTGGATTGAGGGTGGCGCTGAACAAGACCGAGGCCGTGTTCTCCCACGGACCTCGGCAGCGCTGCCCTCCTGACGCCCACATAGTCGTGTCAGTATAGAGGTCGGGGCCCAGATGAAGTATCTGCCTCACGCTGGACAGCAGGTGGCGCTTCGGCCCACATTTCAGTGGGCTGTCGACGCGCCTGCTGAAGGCTACCGATGCCCTGTCGTGGCTTCTCCCAAACTTAGGGGGGCCCAAGGCGCGATGCCGGCGCTTATATGCCGGCATACTCAAGAGTATGGCCCTTTATGGGGCGCCCATCTGGGCGGACTCCCTCCACAGGATGGAGAACGCGACCGCCATCCGCAGGCCCCAAAGGGCCATTTCACAGCGGGTGGCGAGGGCCTACCGGTCGGTAGACTTTGCGGCTGCGTGCGCTCTGGCGGGCACCCCTCCTTGGGAGTTAGAGGCTTGGGTGCTCGCCAGAGTGTACGAATGGACGGCGCGGCGAAAGGCGCTCGGTGAGCGCCCCGCCACGGAGGAGCGGTGGTTGTTTCGGAACGCACCTGCACCGGATCCGGAGGGAGGAAACCCCAGCGTGCCACCACTGCGGCGCGGCGGAGGACACGGCGCAGCACATACTTGAGGTGTGCCCAGCCTGGGCTGGGCTGCGCCGTGCCCTGAATCAAGTGGTCGGGCAAGACCTCTCACTTCCCAGTGTGGTCAACTCCATGCTGGGGAGTGAGGAGGCCTGGGCGGCGGTTGCCTCCTTTTGTGAGGACGTGATGTCGCAAAAGGAGGCGGCGGAGCGGGCGCGGGAGGACGATCCTCTCGCGCCGCCGCACCGCAGGCGAAGAAGGGGTGGGAGAAAAAAGGTAGCCATTTCTTCGAAGGTGAAATGAGTAAGATGCAGTAATCGTTTTAAATGATGTTTACATGATTTTACAGCAGCTTCAGCCAATGAATTAAAATGAGAGCTGTATGCAGGCGTGAAAATAAATTCAATACCTTGCTGCGTCATTTCAGATGCAACATTTGATGATTTCAAGAACCTTTAAATCTCGTTTGTTGCGCCTACAAAGTTAGTCCCGTTATCGGACGTGATGCTTCGAGGCTTATTGCTTCGACGCGCCACGAACCGATTTAGAGCGGCCATGTAGGCCTCAGTGGTGAAGTCGGTGACGAGCTCCAAATGCACGGCTTTCACTGCCGAACAATCAAAGATGCACATAAGAAGGACTTTGTAAGTTTGCATCCTCGGCCTTGACGATTGGGCACCTTTACAGGCCCAGCATATTCAACATAACTATTTAAGAAAGGAAACTCAAGATTTGTCCTTGAGCTGGGTAGTTGACCCATGATAGGTTGAACGTTCTGAGTGAGCCATATGTCGAAAACATTTAAGACCGAAAAATCTAGACAAGTTTCTGCCAGCTAGAGTCCAAAAAGTTTGCCGTATATATGACAATAAAAACTGTGGAGCAGCATGTACAAACTTTAAATTTTGCATTTGAAATATAAGTTTTGTAATTATGTGCTTACTGCATAAAACAATAGGAAGTTTCACACTAAAACCGTAGCGGGAGTTATCGAGCCTTCCGCCCACGCGAATGAGGTTATGATTGTCAATGAACGGTGTCAGAGGAAGCAATCTACTTTTGCGGTTACTTTTTTAAAAGAGTACGTTTCGAAATTGGTCCCGTTTTAATTTGGTGAAGATCTGATGAAGAACTCCTAAGATATACGACAGAACTCTTCAATAAATGAAGGCGAATCTCTCGGTATTGCTGCAATCGCATGTCTGTTTATTGATTATACCATTTACAGTACGCTCTTAAGGGGTACGCAGATTTCTCATTTCACCGGTTATGTTAAATTTTCATGATATTCGGGTTATCTATTCTGGTGTTAAGGTAAATTACTAAACAACTTGCCTATTAGGTAGGTACAACTAAAAAGTGAAAATAAAAATCTTTTTTACATAAAAATACTACCGACTTCCAAATAAGAAAACTACAAAATGAAAAATAACTTTATTTTTGGAAGTCGGTATCCATAACGCACCACGTCGGTACCTACGAAAGACCGACTTCTTCAAATGTTATTTTTCACTTTGTAGTTTTTTTATTTGGAAGTCGGTAGTCTTTTTTTGTAAAAAAGTTTTTTATAACATATTCTAACAAATAAAATATTTGATTTGATTTGAAGAATCGCTCACCGCCGTTGTTGATTGGCACAGAGGCAGTCGCACGTGATAGAATCATGAAGGAACTCCATGCAAAATATTGATATATATAATATGTCAAGATGGTTACTGGTTATTTACTGTGTATCAAAGTTCCTATGAATGTGGTGTATAAGGGAAAGGTTCCATGAATAAAAGCACAGAAAGACAAGACTAGGTATTTATTTCAATTAGGCTTTTCGCTAAACCTAGTTCTCGTGGAGAAGAAGGGCAAGAAACTCCACGGAAGCTCTTCTATAGTATTTATAGATATCTTTTATAATCATATAAATATTGTTTATCACAATAAAGATCTAATTCCACTATTACTATTATATGATGAATATAATTCCGATTCCATTTACCGAATTGCGGAAAGTTTTTTTTTTACATTTCAATAAGTATCTCAGTGGTATCAATGTCAAAATAAATGGGAAATCAATAATTGAATATTGGTAAAAACTACTATTCTGCCTCAATTAACTAATAACGATTCTTTGAAGTACATATGTAGCCATTAACGGTTTTTCTACCAAGTTGGGTATATTTTTGCAAAAATACCCTCCGATAATAAATTTAATAAAAATTCTAGACAAGTTTCTGATAAATAAACTGAAAACCTTAGGAATTATCGATTTACGCTGTTTCAATATAATATTATACATAATAACAAAGATATTCAACAGTAAATAAAAACAAAGCCTCTGAAGGCCTTACCACTTTTAGCCGTTTCATGCTGCAGCTGTCAGCTGTCCATAGTCAGAATCCGATGCTCTGACCAAAGTTTGCAGATCCATGTCGTACAGCTTCTAGATCCGCAAGATAGGCAGCTCGCAGTGCCATCGGCTAGGGCAGCATCACGAGGACATCGTCTTGGTGCGAGTGGAGTCGGTGACTCGTCGACAAGTTGTTTATGAAAATGACAAAATTACATTCATTAGAAATCTTGTGTAAGCTAGAGCCGAGTCCCTCTTCTGATGATAGAATCATGAAGGAACTCCATGCAAAATATTGATATATAATATGTCAAGATTTTTGTTACTGGTTATTTACTGTGTATCAAAGTTCCTATGTTTGTGGTGTATAAGGGAAAGGTTTCATGAATAAAAGCACAGAAAGACAAGACTAGGTATTTATTTCAATTAGGCTTGTCAATTAATTCATATTGAGGCTCAAGAGAGCTTACCGCCCATTCGCTAAATCTAGTTCTCATGGAGAAGAAGGGCAAGAAACTCCACGGAAGCTCTTCTATAGTATTTAATGATATCTTTTATAATCATATAAATATTGTTTGTCACAATAAAGATCTAATTCCACTATTACTATTATATGATGAATCTTGTAACATTTCACTTGTAACATTGACGTACCATATTGTGGTCATTAGGAATAAAGACCACAATATGAAACGGGTAGTGTTTCAACACAACCATTAGCAATAATTAGGTTATAATATCAAATGACTTACGTGAATGATAAAATGATAAATGATTTATTTCTGTAAGTAGGTTTGTACAAACACTTTTACATGTCGATCATATTTTTAAAACTAGATGAAGTCGGCGTTTCCTATCTGACTACTCTGAGAAGAAAGGCCGAAACAAACTCAGAGGGAATCTTGTGCAGTTTCACAAAATATAACAATTCATGAAAACAATATCACTATCACAATTACAACATAATATCTGGCCTGTACTGGCTTATAGTTCACAACCAAGTGTCTCAATTTACGAATTACACACTATTTATAGTAACGAGCCGACTTGTCTCAATACGTCAAATGTGAGATAACCCCACCATTTTCTACACTGCTATAATAATCTCACAATTAGGAAAATAATCAATTCTTAAGTAATGAAACCTTTTTAAAACGTATCAAGTCAATTAATGAATTTAATATCGCCCATTTAGTCATTCTTAATCAATATTCGAAAGAATATTGATACTAACTGACAGTCTTGTACCAAATTTCTCAAATGACTTATAATACTAAAATAGCAATATAAAATCCAGGATACATCATAATGATCATTACAGATTACTTAATACTTTATAGGAATATCATGACTGTGGCTTTAATGTAAATTTAGAGTTATTTCCAGTCCACACAACAATATTTACTTAAGTGGGTACTCTAACAATTGTAGGTATTTGACAACACAATAATAATTTAAATAGGTACTTCGACATTTGTCGGTAGATGCTTAATAAATATGACAGTTTGTATTTTGTTGACCATTGTTCTTAAAAAGTGAAAATTAATGATTTAATGACGTCACACGTACATCATATTCTAACACACGCGTTTACTAATTTACCTCCCTCAGGAGCGGCGTCTTCGAGAGAGTCGAGAATGGATGTAGTGTAGAGGACATCGCTTCAAGAATTGCCATAGCGCGAGCTACCTTCGCACAAGTGTGACCTGGCAATCACGGAAACTGACCCGAGGGATGAACGTAAAATCTTTGGATACAATTTCAAATCCGTGCTGCTCTACGGCTACAAAACATGGAAGCTCACAAAGTACAATCTCACGACAAATCCAAGTATTACTGTCGCTTCATCGAGCATAGCAACTACTTTTTTGCCAGCTTTTTGCTGTTAGTAATTCTGCGACAACCCAAAAACGCCCACACTACTGAAATCGGTGGCAGAAGTTGCCAGGAGGAAAACCTGCCCATACTATGTTTAAAATTCCGAGTGGTCTAAGTCACAGAGAGCCCAGTTTGTAATATTTCTAAAAATAGCGATATACGGGTTATATAGGTTTTACGGGATGAATGCACAATGGCCAACCGTAAAGCAGTTGAAGCAGCAGATGTAACATGACGTGATAATTATCAAGAAAAATGAAATGGCCAAATCATGGGTGGTATACCAGTATTTTTATGTATCGAGTTTCGGAGCTATTTTGACCCCACGAAATGACCAAGAGGCAAGCCCATGAAAACATTGTAACGGTACCTGATTAAAAGTCACCAATTAACAACGAAACTTGATAGTTCACAAGCAGAGATTTTAAGAGGGTACAGTGCAGGTGATAGTGTTTTTATACCCCGATTTCCTCTCACTCCAAACAATTTTTCTTTTAGTCTTAAGCGAGTCCAGTTTCCGGTGAGCCTATGTTACGCAATGAAAATTAAATATGTCCAGACGCCATATGAGGCCAGACGCTGAAAGTTGCGGATGTGGATCTAAGTATTAGCAGTTTTTCGCAAGATCAACTCTATGTGAGTCTATCGCGTGAAAACAATCCTAGACGACTTTGATCTTACGCTCCAAAAAAGTCCCAATCACATTCCCAAGCAAGCGTGGCCGTCCCCGTCAAATCTGGTGTTGCACAGTGTTGGCAGATGCGATGAGCAAACGGAATTAAGTGGAGCGAGCTGAAGCGTGAAGCTAAAGACCGATCTTGACGGATAACTTCTGTGGGTGCCCTCTGCCCCATCTAGGGGACATAAGTAGGACATTATTTAAGTCAATTACCCCTATGAAGGTAAAGACGGTGTTTATAAACTAAAGTTCACGTGAACAAAGTCGCGAACAGAAGCTAGTGTTACTTACTTCCTCACAACACATCGTTATAAAAAGACCTGTATATACTCACCTACTTTTTAACCGACTTCCCAAAAAGGAGAAAGTTCTGTTTTCGACTCTTTGTTTATTTGCCTTATATTCGGAGTCGAAAAACGGAAAACAATAGGTTAGTTCCAAAGACACCGACTTCCTGAATGAACAAAATAACATTTTTTCAAGTTTTTAACTGGTTGATTAAATGTTGGTGAACACGGACCTTCTGTATTTTCCTGTGATTTCGCGGGATATTTGCGTGCGGTGCACCCGGCGCATGATCTTCAGCCATAAACATCGGCGCTTGATTGATCTCCTAATGAAAATTTTAGTATCGCAGAAATGTATGAATTTATCGTGAGTTTGTGAGCTACTGCTCCGAGCCCACGTAAATCAATGTGTTGTACTTTATAAATTACCTGTCCACATAAATGAAATTATTCGTGCGACTTTATGACTAAACAATTGGCTGGATGATACGTTTATAGAGGTTAAAGTTCGATCTTCGATGTTAAAAATTGTTTGGATGCATAATTTAAAGTTTCTACCATTAAAAGCAGAAAACAGTCCATCCAAAACGCGTTGTAAAAATTAAATCTATCAGTCAATCATAGAATAGAATAGAAATATATAGCAGACACTTCCTTATGAATTATATGAATGATGATGAATGTGTCGTGGTGGCTCAGTGGCTAAGACCTCGCCTCCCGTGCTCGATGTTGTAGGTTTAAATCCGGGTAAGTATCAATGTGTTTTTAAAACAGAATAGAATAAAATTGATTCGCATAAAACAAATTTTCAATTCATATGTATTTCCTAAGTTTATCTTGGACAACGCTGACAACGTTGAAGGAAACATCATGAGGAAACAGTATTTGTAAGATTGTGCTCCATTGATGTAATTGCTGCAAGGCGTTCCAGTGCCAGGGTAAACAAACAAATAAAAATAAATCACATTACACGGGCAAATCATAAGAACATACGTAAGACTAGCAAGTCACTGAGATATGATCGTGTTCCATACCGTGCAGCAAACAGTCCTCCTATGTTCAGCTGTACGTCATACAACTTCACTCACACAGTCGATACAACACTAATTTGTTCCGTTTGTTTGTGCACCACAAGGCAAGCGTGACCCGAACCTTGTCGTACATATGGGGGAATTTGATGTGTCTTTTTGGTAAACAATCTCTTTTTGATCCGCTGTCTCTATGGTGAAATGGACCTTGATTGCGATACTGGGAGTAAAAACAAAAAACCGGCCAAGTGCGAGTCGGATTCGCTTAACGAGGGATCCGTACAAATATTTAAATTCACTAAAATAGTTAGGAGTCGGAGTCCCCTCATCCTGATTCAACTCCTTTCAATATTTCACCCATTTGATTGCTGCCATGAGCTCCTTCCGAATCAGTTCCGCCAGCAGTCTCGACGGCCTGTTGCCGCAACAAAGAATATTTTAAGTTCAGGCGCCGGGGAAGCTGGGACTCACCTTTTGAAGGAGCTTGTGGCACTAGTCAACTCACTGCTCTCCGGCGGTGTGATCGATGCCATCGTTGATTTCTTGTACGAGGCCAATTTATATGCTCTCCGCAAGCGGGACGGCGGCATTCTTCCTACTGCCGTCGGGTGTACCTACAGACATATGGCAGGCCAACTTTGTTGTAAGCTTTACGTCCAAAGGCTTACAAACAAATTCCAGCCCTTACAGCTTAGCTTTGGCTCTAGTGGGTGGGTGTGAGGCCGCCATACATGCCATTTCTACCTTCTTAAGTTCCGGTAAGGGTCATCCTCAAGGTTGGTGTTAAAAACACCTTCAATTCTGTTAACATGGACATTTTGCTGGCTCAAGTAAATAAGAGCTCCCAGAAATTTTCGGCTTATTGTGACAATGTTACAGGCACCCATCAAAATTATGGTTCACTAATGATAAGTATAAAACATATTGGCATAATTTACATTGGCATAACGAAATTCAGCATAATGATCATTACATTATGAGGCATTCCTACGTTTCTTGCAGTATAAAACTAGGAAATATACTCCCAATTATGGAGCGCGGTGCAGGAGATTTCATATCTTGCCATTGCATGAGCGCAGACGCATTGCTGATGTGGCATACTTATTTAAAATAGCAAATGGAACTGTTGATTGCCCTGAGCTGTTAGGTAGTTTAGGATTGGTCACACACTGCAAAACGTTTCGCAAACCCAGTTTATTGTATGTCCCTCACTCCAAATCCGCGTACAGGCAGAATTCATTTCTGATCCATGCGAGCAGAAGTTTTAATAAACTGGCTAGTGAACATGATTTGGACATTTTCAACACCAGTGTTTCTCGGCTCAAGCACTTGTTAGTAAAAAACTTTTTTACGAGTAAGTGATTTGTTTGTGTCTGTATGTATTTTCAGTATTTTTTTTTTCTGTAGTTTTAGTTTGTAGTTTTTAAGTTTCGTAACTTTTCTTTATAGGTATTTTGTATCTTTATCGTTTGTTGTTTTTTAACCGACTTCGCAAAAAGAAGGAGGTTTTCAATTCGACTGTATTTTTTTTTTTTTTATGTTTGTTACCTCAGAACTTTTTATTGGGCGAACCGATTTTGATGATTCTTTTTTAATTTGAAAGCGGGTGCTTGTCATGTGGTCCCATTTAATTTTCATCAAGATCTGATGAAGAACTTCGGAGAAATACATCAGAACTCTTCAATAAATGACGGCAAATCACTCTGGATAGATCCAATCGCATGTCTGTTTATTGTTTACACCATTTCATAACATAACATCACTCTGGTACGTTCTTAAGGGGTACGCAGGTGTGAACAGTTCACCCTGGTATACTCTCATTGCACTGGTTTCGTTTAAGTTTCATGTTATTGGGTTAATCTATTCTAGCTTCATTTTGGGCACTATGCGCGTAGGTACCTAGCCTATAGAACTGGTCCATTATGTACCACAACTAAAAAGTGAAAAATAAAAAACTTTTTTACAAAAATTACAACCGACTTCCAAACAAAAACACTACAAAGTGAAAAATAACTTCAATTTCGGAAGTCGGTGTCAAAAAATGAAGAAACGTAAACAGGAACACCGACTTCCGAAATTGAAGTTATTTTTCACTTTGTAGTGTTTTTGTTTGGAAGTCGGTTGTAATTTTTGTAAAAAAGTTTTTTATTTTGTTAGTGCTTTTATCTGTGGAAACTTGTAAATGGCCTTCAAATCCGTATCGTTTCGGAATGTTGTTCTTACTAGCTGTAAGTTTCCCTAATAGCATAAAATAAAATAAATAATAAAATAAATAAATGTTTTGCAATAATATAATTGTTGGCATAATAATAAGGAAGCATAATGTTAGAAACGCATAATGGTATTTACACATAATGTTCCTTGGAATAAAACAAACATGTTGGCGGCTCAAGGGTGGCCCAAAGGCAAGGACTCAATTGGAATAGGTTAAGGTCCTTAACCTATTCCAATCGAGTCCTAAACTTTTTTTTCTGCATGAAGAAATGTTCATGCAAACTTCGCTACCACGGGGAGATAGTGCAGTTATGTGGGACTCCAACCCACTAAAACACAACGGTGTCCTCCTGTGCCACATAGGCTGGGAACACTGGCAAGCGTAAGAAGCCATCCGCGATTCCGCCGCGGCTGTCTTTCACCTAACCAGCCTCTGGGGAGTACCCCCATTATTGGCGCACAAGAACACATTGCACGCCGTGACCACCCCAGGGACTTAAACAGCAAGGTAGGGAATTGACTCCAAACCAACACACAAAGCAACATAAAACATCCAACAACATAAAAATTATTATAACGAATAAATATTATGCCTTAAAAATGTATACTACTTCAAATTCAGCCAATACAAATTAAAACAAAAGACAGTTATGCTAACCTTGGCATTATGCTAAAGTATTAATGTGCCACAGTATTATTATGCAAATAAAAGTTATGCGAAAACATTATGCCAAATAATATTATGCCTAAAAAAATTATGTCTAGAGGGGTATTCCCCAAAATTATTGTATAAAGATAATGTTTTGAAATTTTCAATACGTCGTTGCCAACAAGGTGACCCCCTCGGGCTAATCATTTTCAGTTTGGCTAATCATAATCGGTTATTCAAAAACTAAATTGGAAATTTAACATTTGGTATTTGGATGATGGAACACTAGGAGGTGCCGTAGACACCGTTTTAGCAGATTTCCAATTCTTGAAAGAGCAGTTCAAATCCATATTTTGGATAGACTCTCCAAATATTTGTATGACCTACAGATAGTTGTTCCGGCTATGGGTGTTGTGTATGTGAGTTTATAGGTTTGTAAACGTACCCACGATACAGGAAGAAATTCCTAGTGTGGGGCAACGTTTTATTTAAAAGAAGAAAGAAAAGAAAGAAACTTTCAGTCGGCTTTTACTCTCATTAGGTATTGTTGTTCTGAACCAAATTGTATGTACTTTTTCCGCTCTTATCCTTTATGGAAACAGATTACATCTCTTGGAAAAAAAAAACGAAATTATTCGATGCACTCTGAATTCATGTTAAATGTGACCTTGGATGACCGAGCCTGGATACAAGCTACACTACCCATTCGCTTCGGCGGGCTCGGCATCCGCAAAATTTCTCTTCCGGCCACAGAATCAGCATTGCCACCCAACGTGGTAATGTTGCCAGCTTTCTGGGCACTTTTCACATTGACAGCGATGTGGACGAATTTTTTGACGCCCAATGAGCCCTGACCTTTTTATACGCGTTCGTAGTTTTTGATTTTAGTATAACTATAAGAAGTTTTTGTTAACTAAGTGTTGTATACTATGTAAATTTTTATAAATGTAAATAAATCCTTTGATTTCAAGGTTGAATAGTTAGGTAATATTACTGGTGTTCATAAACAATGAAATCTCTGAATATTGCTCCAACGAAAATATAAAGTAGATTGAGGGACATAAGTAACATTGCCGTTGAAAAACTGTTGTCCCCGTACTCGTACATCGACATAAGTCCCGGTCACTTTACCACCTGTAAATTTTTTTTTTTTTTTTTCTGTACAAATTTACGGTTTTCGGGTTTTTTCCTTTACTTGTGCTATAAGACATTGCTTCATGCCAAATGTCATGATTCTGGGTGGGCAGTACTGTATACATTTTCATTCCCTTGCGATTCGTCAAATTTGCGACATAAACGGCGATATCTTTTTATTCCGTTGATCTAGAAGTTTGATTTTTCACAGTTCCAAGGGGTCGCAGACTTGAGTATAAGATATTAATTTCAACTTGATACCTTCACGCGTTCCTGAGTAAAAAGTCTGGACACACGGACAGACAGACAGAGACAGACAGACAACGAAGTGTAGGATCACTTCGTTGTCTGCGGCTGTACGGGTCCCTTTTTCTTCCTTTTGGGGATCAGAACCCTAATAAATGTGCCTTTGCATACCCAACCATTTAGCTTATTGTATTTGCCCTTCTTCACATTGTAGTAGAGAATCAAACCGACATGAGTCATAATCATTAAAAAATACGATGAAAGTTCTCCTTTCAGGAATGATTTCTCAAAAGAAAACTTTTGTACAAATTTTAAAAGGTTTTTCATTACTACATTCAAGATAGAGAATGCTGTTCCAGTAAATCACAGGCATCCTTATACGTTTAATGTTTACAATGATAGGTAAAATAACTAAAGTTTTAAAACGAATTCCATTCCATAACAACGAATATCTGCTACATCTTCATCCATAAATAAACGGCCATAAATATATACAACTGGTGAACTCTTTCCAATTGACAGCCAATTACTAAACAACCAGTTCCGGCTGGCGGGCGGTACGTGGACGGCTCGCGTACGGCTTGCGTACGGCTCACTTACGGCAGGCGGACGGGGACGACTGAATCAAAATCCAACAGATGCTCCACTTGTCGGATGCAACCTTCCTATGTAACTATAAGTTAACAAGGATAAAATCTTACAAAAGAGTCAAGAAACTTTAGTTTGTTCACCGTCGACATCGTAAGGGAGCAGCAACCGAGGCGGCTTGGTCGCTGTAAGAGAGCTACCATTCCTACTCTAACATTCCGATAACAATCACTATCTCTGATTTATTAGTTGAGTCTGAATAGCCGGAATAGCTCCGGTACAAACCGCGTCACTCCTACACAATGGAAAGCTACCCGCGATCCGCTGATAACGTCATGATTATTTGATTACTTGACAATATTTCGAAAACAAACAGGATACATTGCGAATATTTTCGCTTAGTACTTAAATTAGTTATAGGCGTTAAACAGAATTACCAGGACTTGACATCCTTGTAAAGTCCTTAACTGAAGCTTGTACAACTACGGTTTCCCTTAATTCCCAGAATTTAACTATTGTGGGAGTGTTTCAATCAATACAAGGTTGAAGACGTAGGCGCGAGATTCTGTAGAATATAATGTAATTTAGTACCTGTTCTTGTAAGGCTCTATATGATCAAATACGACGAATATTCACCATTGCCCCGGCACAGTAATCCTATAAACTATAAAGTTGATTGTCAGAGGCTGTAGACACGTGTCAGTTGGTCAGATCTGAGGCGACCGGTCAGACGTAACCGCAGGCCAAGAACAGGAATAATAGGCTCAGCTGCCGTAACACAGCGGTCTTAGCGTCCGCCGCGCATTGCTAGTGGACACAGAAGGTTCAGTTAAAGGAGAACTTCTCCCGTCTAGAGACTGATATCTGGAGAAGTTAAAAGGCTTAGTAAGATACGCAGCAAGCAGTTTACGGAAGATACAGTTCAGCTCTAGTTGCATAAATGACAGATCAAGTTTCAGAAAGAGGCTGTCGTACATACAACAGTGAAGATGCTCTTCTGAAAAAACGATCAAAACTCGATGTATCATAAATAATATGCCTTTATGATTGTAATCTGGATTAGTACCTCTGCGCCTACATTGCATCTCGTCGTGTAGGTGTGGGTTCTCCATCAAGTCGGGAACAGATTACAGCGCGTCAGGGCACGGACACGCACAAATCTGAGTCAAACCGGACCTAAGCCGGCCGCCGGAGATGATTCCGCCGCCGGCGCGATCACCCGACTACCTGAATATCAATCACTTTGTGCCACAAACACGACATACTCCATTTCATCGACTACAGTTTATAAGATTAGTCAAGAAAACATAATTATTTTTTTCGTTGAGGTTTCAAGAATCATTTTCATTGAGATTTACATCATCACTATATCACCATCACTATAACTACATATTATAAAACAAAGTCCCCCGCCACGTCTGTGTCAAACTCAAAAACGCCTGAACGGATTTTCATGAGGTTTTCACCATTAGACAGAGTGATTTATGAGGAAGATGTATAATTTGTTAAGGTTTTGTGTAAAATTTCGGCAATGTCAAGCCATCTGGGAGCTTTAATCGAAAATGCTGCCTAATCCCTTTGAGATATAACTCAACAATGTATTGCCTCTTTTATGGGTGTACAGAAAAGTCCGCGACATAGTGGCACAAGTCTATATTTTAATGATAGCTTACTATACCCATTCTGACTTTAAAAAATAAGATCACGTACAATGCGGTAATTGAAAGCTATTTAGACGGAAACAGTATTAATCCTTATCAACTTAAAAACGTTAGTTACCTACCTTAAGGAAGGACCTCAGATTAATTCCTCCGTTAGGTAAAGGTGTTAGGTAAGAGTGATTTTCCTTCCAAAGTTGAGAATAGCTGCGCTTCACATGATTCTGCGCATCTATTCGTAGGGGCGTAGCTCATGTAGAGGCTTTCCACATAAGACGACCAACCTGTTCGGCCGCTGACACCTAATACTGGCGACTTATAAGTTTGGAAGGAAATCGAATACAGAATATTTGAAATATATCGAACGCGTGTAGTTTTTTGTTTAGCTGGGACTTCTGTAAAAGCCGCCTGAGGGCAGGCACGTTGTTGATTCACTACAAGTTAAAAGTAATTTCTGCTTATTATTTGAGCTCCCTGAGCTACCCCCTCACATTACCTTAAGCATTTCATGCACATTACGATATCCTTTAAACC
Organism: Orthosia gracilis; assembly: GCA_947562075.1. Taxonomy (NCBI): domain Eukaryota; kingdom Metazoa; phylum Arthropoda; class Insecta; order Lepidoptera; family Noctuidae; genus Orthosia; species Orthosia gracilis. The sequence continues at coordinate 494,405 of OX387274.1, read as the reverse complement.
ATATAATTTAAATGAGTATCTTAGGAGTTTTCGAATATAAAAAATTAACGCACGCGAAAATAAATACAAGCGTGTCTCACCCTACGACAGAAAAACATGTAGGCATAATATTTTATGCTCTGCTGAACTACCCGTGCGAAGCCGCTACCTCCTCTATTTTTGAGCTCCATTCGAAAGCGCTTACCTAGTTACTATTTTGTACAAAAAGTGATTAATTAGTCGCAAATAATTAGCGTACAACTGTGATATTAGTGTTTTACAAGCTTACTCAAGTAGATACATCAGATGGGTACTTTTGCGTAAGTAAATTTACTGAAATGTATTACTATGTTATTTTTCTGAGCTGAAAGATTATTATTTGACACAATTAAAATGAGTTAATTAAAATGTAAAAACACTCTCACAACATCTGATTAATTTGATTGTTTTTACTTTGTACGTTGTTTACAGAATCTACTGAAGAGCTAAATATAAACTGTAATGAGGTATCTTACTAAAACCAGTTAGAGCCGTCTTTCAGGAGCGTCTGTTTCCAGAAGGAACTTACATCTTTTTTATTTATCGATAGGCTCGCGTTTGAACACTATCTCGCCTGATGGTAAGCGATGATGGGGTCGACGTTGAAGCACGCTTGCTTAGAAATAACCTGTTCACTCTTGACTTAAATACCCCAAGGTTGAAGCTATCAGGAAACAAAGACTCCGGCAGGGAATTCCACTCCTTAGCTGTGCGCATAATGAAAGTATTCGCAAAACGCTTTGTATGTATGGGTGGGATGTCCACCATGTAACGGTGGCGCATTGCCGTACGTCTTGTTTGCCGATGATGGAAAGGGATTGGCGGAATGAAATTGTGCAGTTCCATCGCACACTCTCCGAATTGTAACTGATAAAAACCGACAGATTGCCCACTCGGCGTTGATGTTCAAGGCTCTCTGGAGACCAGTGCATCTCCTTTGAAACAAACATCACATTATTAGTAATCACGGCTTATAAAAACATCGTGTAGGTGGCTACGAGTAGGTCTCATTGAACATATACTTGTACAAATTTTCAAGAAAAGACATTACGTATGATCATTTTAAATGAAGCTCATCTAAAGTCTCAGAAAGTGAATTATTCGCTTTGTTGTGACTGTTCAAAAACTAGCTTTTCGAGCAAATTTTTCGATACTCTGTACGGATGGCGTGTTTGTGTAAAGGTTCGGGAGTAAATGACACGACAATTGATGAGTAAATACTGCTCTTTATTAGATGATTACATGGTTTTATATACTCTCCCTCACATCTCCCCCATATTACAAAAATAAAATAAAAATTACATTTTATTTTATTACTAAAATACAAAATACATGACCTTAATTTATGAAAGCTACAGTGACTTGATGTTTATTCTGATTATAATACTCATTTTTTTTGTAATGAACACAGGTATGTATTTTTATTTACATATGTACATTATTTGTAGACTAGAGTTAAGACTAAAATAAGAGTAAAATATTTAAAATTACGGGGCGTCAAAAAATTCATCCACATCGCTGTCAACAGGAAAAGTGCCCAGAAGGCTGGCAGCATTGCCACGTTGGATGGCAATACTGATTCTTTGGGCAAAAAAAAGGCCAGCCCTCTGGTCTCGTGAAGAGTCGACCAACCGTTTGGCGATATCCCGAAATAATAGGTGTGCACTCGGACCCCATGGCCCTAATGTTTCAACCCCAAACGGATCAAACACATAATTACCAATTAAGTTGTTGTACTTGCGCCGTTTGAGGTTTTCAGCACCTGCAGCAGCCGCCCCAGCGCAGCCCACCGTACTAGGAAGATGGGATGGTGCATGGGTGTCGACGCAAGTTGCATCTCACACCAAAGACCTACCCAACTTCCATGGCATTATGGTCATACCATCAGGTCTCTTCCCATCAACGCGTGCCAGGCCATTGGGTTCTAAGACAGCTGGCACACCGGCGGTGGCAAAAGCACGACGGATGAGATCATTAATGCCGCATAGCATGCCGCGCAATCCGACCTGCACTCTTACTGCATGAAAGACCATGGTGTCCGAGGCAGTCGACTGCTTCACCGCATTGACAGCGATGTGGAGCACCACAAGGAGCGCCCAATCGCAGGCATGTAGCGAGTCGGAAGGTTGTGTCACCTAGCATAGTGCCTATGTTAGGTGACGGTAGTGCCTGAAGCCAGAGGCCTGACTCCCACTCACCCACAGCCAGCAGGCGGCACGCTCAGCAGTATTGGTAGACGTATCAATAAGGTTATTCCGTACCAACCTGCAGAGCGGCTCATCCCACTGTCTCTGGGAGAATGGGTTCTCGGGCCGATCCGTATCCGGGCAAGCCACTTTCCAAGCGTCCTCTGCATCGGTCAAGCACGGCACTTCCGAGTCAACCAAGGAAAGAGCTAAAATTCTCCTGGTTAGCTTTTCAGTGCTGTGGACAGAAGACAGGAACGCTGGTAAGCTTACACTAGAAATTTTGCGGACGCCGAGGCCACCAAAACGAATTGGTAGGGTTGCTTGCAGCCACGCTCGGTCATCCAAGGCCACATTTAGAATGGATGTTAATGTGTTACGAATAATTTGGTCAATTTTGTCCAAAAGTTGTGGTTTCTTCCAAAGAGGAGAAGAACGGAGAAAATACATAAAATTTGGACCGAAACAGCAATACCTGATAAGGGTGAATGCCGAATGTAAATTAATTTTGGAGAGTCTATCCGAAATATCATTAAAATGTTTGATTTTGTCTTCGATGAAAGATGAAAAACTTTCTTCCAAAATAGGGGAACCTAGGAGGTGCAGGGAACTTTTTTCTAAGATTTTAATTTGCGGGGCTATTGCATTAAATTTTTCTAAAGATGATTGTCTGTCGGTAACGTCAGAGAGATAAATTTCGCACTTTGAGGGGTTAAGTTCCAGGCCGATAGATTTAAATTTCTGTTTGAGGAGTTGCAGATCATTCAAAACGGTGTCAACATCGCCTCCTAGCGTTCCATCATCTAAATACCACACGTTAAATTTTGAATTTAGTTGTTGGATTATGGGATGAATAGCCAAACTGAAAATGACAGGCCCGAGAGGGTCACCTTGTTGGCAACCAACTGCAGATTCCAAAATATTGTCCTTATATAATAATTTTGATGGATGCCTATAACATTGCCACATAAAACCATAAATTTCGGGTAGTACTTTTTTGACTTCAGCCAACAAAGTGTCCCTGTTCACGGAGTTGAATGCGTTCTTGACGTCAACCTTGAGAATGACCACACCTTTTTGTGAGTCAAGAAACGAGGATAGGGCATGTACGGCAGCCTCACAGCCCCCTCTGGAACCAAAACCAAGTTGAAGGGGCTGGAACTTAGTTGCAAGTGTTTCACTGTACACCTTGCAACATATTTTGGCTGCCAAACGCCTGTAGGTGCAACCGACAGCAATGGGACGGATGCCGCCGTCCTTCTTGCGCAGGGCACACAGGTTAGCCCCATACAAGACGTCGACGACGGCATCGTTCACGCCGCCGGAGAGCATTAAGTTGATCAGAACCGCAAGCTCCTTCAAGAGCGACTCACCAGCTTCCCCGGCGCCTGAACTCAACAAATCTTTCAAATGCTGTGGAGTCAGGCCGTCGAGGCCGCCGGCAGAACCACTCCGGAAAGAGCTTACGGCTGCGATCAACTGCGGGGCTGTAATTTGGAAAAAAGATGAATCCTTAACGAGGGGGTCGGGGTTGACGGGCGGGTCGGGGAAGGTGAGACCATCCGCAGGCGCTGGGTGTTTACTCTCTAGAGCTGCAAGAGTCTCCGGAGAGTAAGGCGCCACCACATCACTGCTGAACAGTAGTCTGGCCGCCCCCCTTATGTCACCCTCACTTAACTTTGATTCCACATGAGCACAAATGCCTTTCTGAGAAATATTAAAAAACGGTAATTTGGAGCCTAAAATGCGGGCCGAATTGTTGCAGTTTTCTTTAATTTGATTTGTTAATGACTTTTGATTTGCCAAATTTGCCTTAATTTATTGAGTACAAATTATATACGTATTTAAATGATGTGTACTCCTCTCGTACATAACCTTAGAATATAAACACAATATATGAGTAATTAGACATACGATTAACACATACATTGCAGTACATAACATAATTAAACTCGAACCTACAGTCTCGCGACTGCGGTCCGTCTCCACTTACCACTGAGTCTACGGACTATCCAAGCAATTTGACACTGTATGCGTCACAACACATTTGTCAATACAGGCTAAAAATAGATACGTACTAAACAGTATGTAGTTCTAAACATAAAACAATTTGGTTCTGTTTTTGTGTAAGATGTCTGTTTTACCTTTTATTTCGACTTCTACATTGGGTGACAAATCTCTAATTACAGTATATGGTCCAGAGTACAGTTGTTTAAGTTTATTGCCAGTTTCGTTTTTAATTAAGATTTTGTCATTAAGCTTATAGCGTACAGGGTTAACATACCTGTCATATATACTTTTCCTGTCTACTTTACTAGTAACTAAATTTTTTCGCGCTTCGGTTTGGGAAACCTGAAGTCGGTACTTAAGTTCCAGTGGGTAGCTATCGTAATTATAAAGAGGTTCTACGCGTTTTAACAAATTATTTGGCAAATTACACTTCTTACCATAAACAAGTTCGAAGGGTGTGAATTTCGTTGAAGTGTGAACTGTCGTATTATAAGCAAAGCACCAGAACGGTAACCAAGTACTCCACAACTCGGGTTTTTCTTCGGTTTGGATTCGCAAAAAGGCACCGAGGCTTTTGTGAGTATTTTCTAGCGCTCCGATGCTTTGGTGATGATATGCAGTTGAATTTAATTTTTTAATATTAAGTAATTTGCAAACCTGTTCGATGGTTTCAGACATAAATTCTGTACCTCTTCCGGTAGCTATCTCCCTTGGTACGCCATGCTGTAATATAAAATTATTCACAAAGGTACGAGCTACTTCAGCTGATGTTTTAGTGATTAGGGGATAGGCACATACATACTTTGATAGCTCACACTGTAATGTAAGGATGTAAGTATAATCATAGCTGTCTTTATCTAGTGGTCCTACTAAATCTAATAAGATTTTATCAAAGGCCGAATGAGCTGTCGACGTAATTGTCATGGGCTCTTTCACCTGAAACGTATACTTATGCTTTTGACATTGGGGACATTTTTTAACAAAATTTTGGACATCAGTTTCTAAGCCAGGCCAAAAATAATATTTTTTAATGTTAGTTAACATTCTTCTCATGCCCGCGTGGCCACTCGTGGGCAAAAGATGAAAGTCATTTAGAATCACTTTCCTATCATCCTTGCTTTCTATTCTTTCGACGTCTTGTAAGATGCATAATCTAGGCCCTTTCCAGTTATTACACTTTTTTATTTCACTTGTTAGTTTTTTCTACAAATACGTAGTTATTTTGATTTTTGATAAAATATACTTCATCAATATTAACTTTTTCACAAAAATCGCTCAGGTCTCACGCAAATTCGGCTCGCTTAATTTGTGATTGAGACGCTGGCTTTATAAATGTTGTCTTCTGTTGCGCAACATAGAATAATAAATTACTTTCAAATGTTATTAAATTATCACTTCTAAGTTTATTTAAATTACTAATGTCAGTAAATCTTAGCTCTACTGCGTCTTTCGGCTTGATATGGGTTGCCACAACTCTTGGTTGATCAGGCCAGTCGTTGGTGGGCAACATATCATCCGAAGGAGCAGCGTCTAACTGTCTCTTTTGAGCGCGCGTCATGACCATGGCATGCAAGCATTCATTCATTTCATTCAGTTCCTTTGAAGTCACTTTTATTCTGGACAATGCGTCTGCAGCCGCATTCTCCTTTCCTTTCACATATTCGATTACGTAATCATGTTCTTCTAGAATAAGTCTAAATTTGAAAAGTCTGCTAGAGGGATCTTTTAAATTAAATAAGTAAACTAGTGGTTTGTGATCAGTACGAATTATAAATGTGCGACCGTATAGGTAAGGTCTGAAGTATTTTACGGCCCAAACCACAGCTAGGAGCTCTTTTTCTATAGTGGGATAGTTCATTTCCGCTTTATTGAGACTTCTACTAGCATATGCTACAGGCCGGCCATCTGAATTACATAAAACAGCACCAATTGCATACCCAGAAGCATCAGTTTGCACAATGAATTTATTCTGTTCCGAAAAATCTGGGTACTGTAGAATTGGAGGTGACATAATACTTTGTTTAATACTTTCAAATGATTTTTGGCAATTTTCGTCCCAAACAAATTTTGAATTTTTCCTACATAAACAATTTAAATAGTATGTTTTGTTTGCAAAATCTGCTATGAACTTTCTGTAATAGTTCGCGAAGGCAACAAAACGTTTAACGTCATCCGTACTCTTGGGAACTGGGTAATTTTCCATAACCTTAATTTTGTCTGGATCGGGCAATATACCATTGCCTGACACCACATGGCCCAAATATAGAATTTCCTTCTTAAGGAAATCGCATTTTGAAGGATTTAACTTTAGATTTGCGCTGCGTAATTTTTCAAATATTTGTATTAAATTTTTATTGTGATCTGAAAGGCTGCGCACCATACAGATTAAATCGTCAAGGTACACTAGGCACTTGTCATATGATAACCCGGCCATTGCTATCGTCATCATACGCGAAAATGAACTCGGGCTGGTCTTAAGCCCCATAGGCATCCTAGTCATCTGGTATTGACCGTCTGCACAAAATGATGTATATTTTCTACAGCTTTTCTGAAGTCCTACATTAAAGAAACCTTGGTTCAAATCTAAATGCGTGTAGTAAATGCATCCAGACAGGGAATCTAATATGTCAGAAATGTTGGGCAGAGGGAATTTGTCGTCCTGTATGCAATTATTAAGTTTACGGTAGTCTATGACTAACCGCCATTTCTTTTCTCCGTTAGAGTCAGATTTTTTCGGCACTAAGACAACTGGGCTAGACCATTCACTAGAACAAGGCTCAATAATTCCTTGTTCTAGTAAATTAGCCACCTGTTTCTTTAATTCAGCTTTCTGAGCATGCGGCAATCTGTAGGGCTTGACATATACGGGGGCTACATTCGCTTTCAAAGTTATTGTGTGTTCATATAAACTCGTTGTACCTAACTTATCACCCGGAAGAAAAAATATATCCGAATATTTCGCGCAAATGGATTCGATTGATAATTGTTCTTCCTTATTTAAATGTTTAAGCGATAATAAACAAAATACTTTCTTAACACGATCAGCGTTATTAGTGGTTTCATGAAACGAACATATATCATATTCACTCGCTTTATACAGAGTGGGGTGTATAGAATTTAAAACTAAGTCAGACTCGGACGTATTTAAAACGCGAATGGGTATTAATCCATTTGTGGGCTTAACTAGACTACTCGCAATAAAGATCCCTTCTTGCAGTTCTGTTGCATTGACTAAACATTCATCAGTCTCAGATACCGGAATAAAATGAATCGACTCTGATCTCGCCGGTATAGTTATGTTATTATTCGTCATCATCAAAGGTAAAGATATCTTTAAATTGTTATTCCACAGTAACAAAGTCTGATTACCAAAATTCAACACCGATTTATACTTACTTAAAAAGTCCTGCCCTAGAATACCACTGCCCTTACATGGCAATGATTTAAAAACAAAGAATTTATGGTTGAGAGTATGATTTCCAATAACAAAGTTCAGATAAACGTATCCTATTGCCTGGACTTTGCCTCCAATTCCATTTACAAAACTTTTCTCTGTATGGATCGGAATGTTTTGCTCTTGCACATGTTTATGTTTAATGGCTGAAATGGATGCGCCGGTGTCAACTAACAAGTTATAAGAATAATTATCACGAGATTTAAGATTTACGTAGCCTACACTATTACATGATAAAATAATGTTATCAGTCCCGAAAAAACTGGTTTTCTTCTTGTTCATTCTCCGTGGTATTTGAACTTTGATGCGGGTCTGAGTTATTCAAAGTATGTATTTGCGAATAATGCGAACGCTGGTACCTTGGTGAATAAAAATTGGACCTACCTCTGTTTCCGTGGAATGTCCCAGTAGCCATGCGCCAGTTCGCCTGTGGTCCTCTCCGTACCTGAGTCTGATCACCGTACCGAGTAGTCGGTTGATAGCCGACTCGCCCGCGTCCTCTCCCCGCAAAGGAGGGGCGGCCTCCACGCTGTGGCCTATTTTGGAATGATCGGCCTCTGTAATTTAGGGTTAAAATGTCATTGGAAGTCGATGGAGTTGTGACGTCTTCGTCTACAGCTGATTGTATGGCGTCCTTTAGTGACGTAAATTTTTGGGCAGAAATTATCGTGCTTAGACGGCGATTTCTTAACCCGTCTGCAAAATACTTAATGGCCTGCTTTTCATTTAGGGGTTTTAGGACTTTAAAACTTGCATCGTTGCCATCCGATTGCGAAATTGTTAATTCGACAAACATTTCCATTATCTGTTTACCGAACTCGTCGATGGATAAATTATTTTGTTTAAAATTTTGAAGCCTACGTTGTATTGCAGTAGCACACTTTTTGGGCAATAATTGTGTTTTCATATCTGCTATAAACTCATCAATATTAGGGTACGATGAAGATAACTTCAGTTTCGCGGCTGGGGAAAGTCTACTTTTTAATACAAAATTTAACAACTTTGCCTGCGAGCTTACGTCTAATTCGGATTTGTAGTGTTCTACGCTTTCAATAAACTGTCGTACACTAGCCTCATCATCTTTACAAACTGGCAATAAATTTAACGCAACTTTAAGATCAAACTTAGTAGTCTCTGCCATGTTTACTGATTCACAGGGTCTCTTTGAGCATAAATCGAAAACTTGTTTATATAATTTATCAAAACTAGCACATAAATCATGAATTTCATTCAGTTGTACTTAAAGATTTTTTGGCTGAAGTATAATATTCTAAAAATAGATTATATTCACTTAATAATTTGTCCGCTTCCTTCAATTTAACTACAACAATATTACCCTTTCGTCTCACCGGACCAATCTTAATTAAGTATTTTCTTATTTCAAACAGACTGTCATATAAGCCCCTTAAGTTTTCTTCCACTAAGATATATTATTTATAACATGGTTATAAATTATGTACTATCATATGCATACATTTAAGTGATTATTATATCTATGATTATATACTTTACCCTTAACTATGTCCTTTATAATAACGTAGGATACATATTTACCGTGCACTACACAACACACGACATTTCCGCGCACTACAAAGCAACACGAAATTTCCACGCACTGGTATTTTCACTGCACTGATATTTTCTCCGCCTCGTAACTCAAATGATGTCCTCAGTCCCTTTCCTGTAACTTCTCGCCTCCGGCTGGTCTCTCGGATCCCTTTCTCTATCTGCTCTTCTTCTCCATAACGAGAATCGTAATCTGTCTCGCCTTATCTCGTCAGCCATCCATTGTCGATGACATCTTCTATATAGGGTGAAGATACCATACAAAAACGCCAATGATGTTATTAGCAATAACACCAACAAGATAATATTGGTCGAACTGGCGTGCACAGCCAGCTGTTGAATGTACGCGCTGTTATTACCTCCTGCTGCGTTCTGGGGTACTATTACTTCTTCCTTGGTGTTAGTGGTGCCCATTTTTCAGATTATTCAAAAGATAAGGTAAAAACGTAGTGATAGTTGAACAAAGATTGCATTTGATGCACTGCATTGTGAAGCTAAGTGTCCCGATTTGGTCAAAGATATGTAAACATCGTGTCTCGCACTTACTGCGCTGGCAGGGTCGCCATGTACGGATGGCGTGTTTGTGTAAAGGTTCGGGAGTAAATGACACGACAATTGATGAGTAAATACTGCTCTTTATTAGATGATTACATGGTTTTATATACTCTCCCTCACAACTCAAATAATTTATTACTGAAGAATAAACCTCGCTGTTTGACATAATTTCTATAAAAAGCTGTCAAACCGCCTTTTTATTCGTCAGGTACCTGACCCGTACCCTGACGAGTCAAAACTATCATAGTTCGAGTGTAAAAAAGGGACAGATGTATACAAATCAAATACATCTGTCCTTTACACACAAAATAACCTTACTCTAAGAGCGTATGGTCACCCCCCCTGACTATTGAAAAATTGGCCCTTTATGTTCTTATTGAAACTAATAACTGAACTTGACTCTGACTTGACAAGGCTCATATTTTAACAGTCTCAACTAAAAAGAATCCTTGTGTAAGTACTTAAAAGCCAAGGCTTTTAAGCCATCCTTAGAAGTCAAAGAATTCACTCATGTGTTCAGGAAAATCTCCACAAAAATCAAAATGCTGCTTTCTATAAAACGATTATATGAAGAAACTTCCTCTGCACATATCAACCACTCATACGAAGATCAAACAGATCTGTACTTATGTATTTTGTGCTTATTACACTCCACCTAACATGCGATCAGATAATTACAGCTGGGAGGTACTACATATTGAAGACCTGAACAAAATCCCAGTAATTCTAGGTCCCAAGAAGTCAGAGTTGACTATGGTATTAGGCTGCCTTTCCACCAAATACGTGCAAAATAATAATACAATTAGATTAGTGAATAAGCCAATAAATTGTCTGGGTAAATGAAATTAATTATAACAAGAGAGAATAACAATTAGCCACAACGTATGTTTAATTTAATCTATCTAGACAGGCGGCAGCGCGTCAAGCCAAGTTCAATCAAAAAAGGAACTGGCGACGCAGCAGCTGTGTGTAATATTACACGAACCATTTGGAGCCACTTTTGTCATCTTAATAACTCAAAATCTATTAAACCCCTAAGATGAACTATAGACCAAAATTTCATAAATATAGCTTTAACAGTTATTTAGATATTAACGTTCAAAAATCGTCATTTTTATCACTGACTGACCAATAGACCAAAACTCTAACACAGTTCCGGATGACCTAGAAAGTTCAATTTTGGCATCCAGATAGGAAGTTGGGTGAATACAAAGGAATAAATCAGAAATTGGTAAATTTTTGGTACTTACTGGTAAATAAATGCATTTATCCTTTATTTGTTTTGTAAGAGCTTACTTTTTGTCAAATTTCGTGATTCTAGGTCAACGGGAACTACCATATAGGTTTTCGATCCTAAAACTATAGGGTACCTCCGGTTGGCCTAGCACTGTAAATTTTGGTTGAAAGCAAGGTCTTACAGCAAAATTAAATGGAAAATGCCGAAAAATTAAAAGTTGAAAATTAAGGTAAATTTTGGTACTTACAAGTTTTCGCGATAATCTAAATTTGCCCATATCTTTGTATCGTGTTGACTCAAGACCTTGATTTTATACAACTAAGGGTTCAAATTTGCTAGTTCCACCCGTTCCTGAGAAAATCAGTGGTGACATACGGACGTTTTTACCTTTTTTACGTTTTTACCTTTTGAGGTACGGAACACTAAAAACGAGTAAATGAAGTACTCAAAAAGAACGAGGATGATTTGTCGCTAACTGCTGGCTTAGAAAATGTCATCACGATAAAAATAGGTGACGTGTAATGTTGCGAAGAAACATAGATAACAGTAAGGGACTGGTAAACGGATCCATTGGAAAAATAGAGAAGGTAAATTGGGACATCGACAACAGCAATAGCGCACGTAAAATTACAATACAATTTAAGCGTAATTTAATTTACAAACTAGAACGAGTCAAGACCAAGTTTCAGATATTAAGGCGATATATACGCCCCAATGTTAACGCGGTACTGGCCGTGCGCCCGCTCGGAGCCAAAATATCAATATTGAACCTCCTTTTGAACAGTTTTGTTTGCAAAATACTATTTCATTTACATATGCTATTTCAGTTATGAAGAAATTCCAGCCATCAATTTTTCTGTGTAAAAATATTTTAAACATCCAAGTCGTTTTGGAGGAGTATCCAAAAGTTGCGAAAAATATAGTGTTGCTAAATATTTTTTTGAAGCAAAACTATTTGTTATACGAAAAAAACCATGTTTAAGAAATAATGTAAATGAAACAATAATAAATGTATAATTTTTTTCAAACCTTTTAACCTAGCCGTTACTAAGGAGTATGCTTTAGAAAGTGACCGTTTTACGGCACTTAAGTAATGTATATGTTCACAGGGACCAATTCGCTTTTTGCTTAGCATATGCTATTACTATCCACAAATCACAAGGCCTTAGCCTTGACAGCGCTCTTTACGACATAGGCGCCTCAATATTTAGTAAAGGACAGGCTTACGTTGGACTCTTCAGAGTTAAAACCTTAGATGGAGTACTTACTTTTTTTTTCAGTCCGTGAGACGGCATTATATAATATGATTGACATCTTTAATTTATAACTTAAGCACACATATTCACTGATACTATGACATTTAGATTATTTAAAGTATCTATTTTATTTACCCACGTCCGTGTGTCATCAGCGGGGTGCCAACTGAAAATCAGCGCTGGGTGTCTGTCGCCCAGCAAATGCTGGGTTGGTAACCCTTTCGGTATGGGCACGCCCGGCACAAATGAAAATGAAAATGTGTGATAAACAGACATGCGATTTTTTATTTATTCTTCAACAAATTTACATTTGTGTCGAACAGTGGTTTTAACAATAGATATAACACAACAATTTAACAATCATCACAAAGCCAGGAAAAAACAAACACCACATTCCACATTGGTCCTAACATTATCATTCTTAATATAGTAATAATTATACCCAACAATCCAACCCAACATCAATTCAGAATCAATATAACCTAATTTCAAGAAATGTATGTCAATAAAATTAATTAAGATAGAATGTCATGATAGAATGCTGGATACAATAATCCAAAGTCACTAAAATATTATCACTTAATAGTTTGAACTACTTTTATCTTTGAGAAACTCTTCTATGCTGTAGTAACATTTCTTCAACAACAATGACTTTAATTTTCTCTTGAATTCATTTGGATTCATAGAGTTTTTAAATTCTACCGGCAATTTATTGTACATATTCACTGATTGCACTCTTGAGGCATGTTTAACGACATTAAGTTTAGGCTGTATGAAATTAGGTAGATCCCTTCTTCGCGTTTTTATTCTGTTATGTCTCTGTTCTTCTGTCTCAAATTTATGGATATTTTTGATAAAATGACTAAGCAGGACCAGAATATAGAGGCATGGTACTGTGAGTATGTGCAGTTTCTTAAAATGATCTCTACAAGACTCCGTTTGTTCAATGCGAAGCATAGTTCTCAAGGCCCTTTTCTGCATAACGAAAGCAGCATTAATATTGTATTGGTAGCTGTTGCCCCAGAACTTTATGCTATATCTAAGTCTAGACTCTATGAGTGCAAAATATACCATTCTGAGGTGAGCAATGGTTAATTCATCTCTAAGACTCCTGAGAGCATAGCAAGCACTACTCATAGTGTTAGCGACCACTTCCAATTCCTTCTTCCAATTTAAAACTGCATCTATTTGTACCCCTAAAAATTTTACATTGTCTACAATATCTACTTTATTCCCTAATAAATGAACTTTGACAGTATCGTTGTTCTTCGTGGTTGATTTAAATAATATACATTGCGTCTTTTTTAAATTTAGTTTAAGATCATTCATAGTGAACCACTTCTCAAGAGCACATAGGATAAAATTTATCTTCTTTTCTAAATTTTCTATATTGTCGCTAGCTATAATAGCGCTCGTGTCATCGGCAAAAACTATAAGTTTAGTATCATCTGAAATACTTTTCATGTAAGCTATCAGATCATTTATAAATATTATAAAGAAGATAGGGCCTAGAACTGATCCTTGTGGTACGCCTTTATTTATTATAACTGTGTCTGATTTGTGTAGTTTTTCATGCCCATCTTTTTGAACAGTTTTAATTTCCACATACTGCATTCTATTATGCAAATAGGATCTAAACAAACTCAAAACATTTCCCCTAATGCCATAGAAATCTAACTTATTAAGAAGAATGCCATGTTCCACCGTATCGAACGCAGAACTAAGGTCGAGGAAAAGTCCTGCTACTTTTAGTTTAGCATTCAACTTATCCACCACACCATCAATTAGCATGTCAATAGCATCTATTGTTCCTACATTATTTTGATAACCTAATTGATGGTCGGTTATAATTTTATGTTTACTTAAATGACAAACAAGCCTCACTTTCATAATTTTTTCAAATATTTTAGAACATACCGGCAACAAAGAAATAGGCCTATAATTCCCTGGATCTGTTTTAGCGCCTTTCTTGTGTATAGGTAGTACTCTAGCTAATTTAAATTGCTCAGGAAACACACCTTTATTTACATATTCGTTTATTGTATCGGCCAAAGGGCTAGCTAATACATCAATGTTTTCTTTTATGATAGTCATAGGAATTTCATCATGGCCAAAAGACTTTTTACTATCCATAATCTTTACTAGTTTGAAGACTTCGATAGGTGTTACAGGTTCAAAGACCATATCCTCTTCTACTCTGATCCCATGATTTTGTAGATACTCTTTTGCTGTATTAATGTCACTCATGTTAAAATTCGAACTACTACGGAACTTTTCCAATAGAATATTAGTTACTTCTGACGGATTATGAACTATTTTATTATTATCCATAAGTATCAAATCGTCATTTACATTTTTTTTAGGATTCCTTTTACTATTTATAGTTTTCCAAATAACTTTACTAGAATTCTGAGCTAGATTTATTTCCGTTCTTACTGCTAGTCGTTTCGCATAACGTACTACTTTTCTATATACCCTAAAATAATTACTACGATATTTTACTATTGAATCGTCACAATTAACTTTGTCAACAAAATTTAGAAACCGTTTCATTTTACTAGCGACTCTTATTCCCATAGTTAACCATTTTGATTTGTTGCTGTTTTTTGTATTTATTTTTATTTTCTTCTTATTAAATGTGTTAGAATGTATTTCACTGAGTTTGTCAATAAATGTACTTGCGCACCAGTTTTCTTGTAACAACTTTTGCCTAAAACAAGACTTGTTCCCTTCATTATATAATCTTCTTTCAATGTACATATACCGTTGCTCTTTATTATAAGCCACTTTTTCCAGTGATAATGTACAAAATAGGCCGGCATGCCCATCAGATAGACCATTGTGGTCTGTATCTACACTTTTAATAATCGTCTCATCAATATTAGTCAATATGTTATCTATACACGAACTTGAATTATTGCGTCGAAATGTATCTGTGTCAATTAAATGTCGAAAGTTGTAACATGCCAGAAGTGATAGAAAAGAATGTCGTTTTGAGTCATCTTTGGATAAATTAATATTAAAATCACCACAAATTATACACTGCTTATTGATGAAATGTTGTAACAGCTGTTCAAGTCTCTGCATAAAACTATCTATATTACCATTTTCAGGAATTCTGTAGCAACAAATAATATAAGTATTTGTCTCCAAATCCTTTACACCACAAACCTCAAAACAGTTAATTTCATAAAGTTGTTTACAAATTTGTAGGTCTTCAACTTTCTTGTCATTTAATGTTAAGATCAAAGTACCTCCACGTTTTTTATTTAATCTAGTGTTATATGAACTCAAATTATAATTAATTAAACTAAACTGGGCTGCTAATGATTGATTTAAAAAATGTTCACTAATACAGACAAAATCTATTTCTTTGTTCAGTTCGCACAAATATATTTCAAGATCATCTTTCTTGCTGTTTACCCCACATAGATTTTGATGGTAGATAGTCAATGTTTTGTATATATTGCTTGCACAGTTCTCCCGAGATAATACAATTTGTTTATTATATGATTGATGATTTACGAAAAAAATTTAATGAATTATCTTGTTCAGAAACATTTAATTTTATCAAGTCCGGTCGTTCCAGATCAACATATATATTATCTAAAATAGTCTTATAAATATTTTTAATTCCCTTTATGTTAATTCTTCCTGTTTTATTTGAGAACATGTCAAACGTGAGATTTTGGTTTGAATCAAAAAAATAAGCATAATTATTGTTCTGCAATTCCAGACTTAACAGGTTATTAAATATTTCAACTTTATAATTATGAATAAGAGCCCCGCAAATGTATGTTGGAGTACATAATATTACATTTGTGTGGGTTATATGTGCTAAAGATTCCCTTATTGTTTTTACCAACCCAATGCAGTTATCTGCGCCCCTAATGTCTTCTTCTCCTAACATGATAACACAGTAGTCATTCATGTTATACTCCAATAATTTGATGTCAATATTCTGTAATAATCGTTGTGTACTACAATTTGTCAAAATATGGCGACAGTAATTAAATTGATGGGCAAATGTGTGTTCCACAGCTTGCAAGGTGCCATATGAGTTACTGTTGGTCAGGATGCACAATTTGGTCTTCGTGCTGTTGGATATTTTTGCAGAAGTCATATTGTTGTATTTGGATGAGGAATCACTGCTATTTCTCGCTTGCTCCAAGGCATTTATTTGCTTATTAAGACATATAATCTCGCTTTTCGCTTGTAATAGTTGTTGGGCTAAATCTGCCATTTGTATTTCCAGTACTTGGGCTCTAGTATTATCAGGCCCAGGAGATGGTGTAGGTGGTTCAGTGGAATTATTACTTCTTTCCTTCGGACAATGGTTAGTAGGACTATGACAAAAATTATCTGTTAGTCTGCGTTTCACACTATTTTTCCTGTTCGATGAGATATGTCTTTTTGTCAGAGTTCGTTTATTTAGTGTTAACGCTGGACTGCTGCAAATTTGTTTCAATATAAGAATTTCTTGAGAAAGCTGACTTATTTGGTTTTTCAGGTCTACATTTTCAATTATAAGGTTGTCCATTTCATTTTGTGTAGTTTCAAGGTTTGATTTTAGAGCTGTCATTTCAGACCTCATTTCTTCCACATAACCTGAGAACATGTTTGTAGATAAGTCCAGGCTTTGTCCTAGTTTATCGCTTGACCCTGAACAATCTAGGGAGTCAGAGATATCCAAATTGTCTAGTGATTGGGACAACGGTTTTTTTCTCAAAGTAACATTCGGTTCACCAGCCATTGTTCCTAATAATACTAAGAAAAAAAAAAACAGGAAACAAAAAGTGTTTTGAACTTAGTGGGGCTCGACCCGGTGACCACGGCGCGCAGAATATTAGAGCCGCTACATAAAACCGCTACGCCACAGATACTCTCCTGCGTTCGTCGAAATTTTTGATCAGTACGCGCTGAGCGATGACTAGTGCGCAGGCGACGGCGGGGACAGTGGCGGTTAGCGCGGGAGGTATCGAGCGCTCCGCGGGTTGTCGTAGGTCATGGATAGAGTTCGTTGACACACTATTCAAATTTTGACCTTTTTTCCACAGTTCCAATTTTGATTTTACTCTGCATTACCTTAGCCAACTACTATAAGAACTACACTGTTCAATAGGTCACTTCACCGGCTTTGAGGAAACAGTATATTATTGTTACAATATCCACTTTTTACCACTTAACTTATTTAAAAACTGAGGAGCAAAAATAACAACGTTCCGTCTTTACGAAGGTAGGCGGAAGAACAGAGGATTGCAGCAATCCCGAGAGATTTGCCGTTATTTATTGAAGAGTTCTGTTATATATCTCCGAAGTTCTTCATCAGATCTTCACCAAATTAAAATGGGACCAATTTCGGAACATACTCTTTCCAACAAAATTTTTAAAATCACTCCACAATTGACGGAGATATCGGTGAAAGTATATAAAAAAAAACATACATAATGTCGAACATAGAACCTCCTCCTTTTTGGGAAGTCGGTTAAAAAGCGAAAGGTCACTCACTCAGTCATCACGAAATATCGAAAACCACTTGACGTATGAAGATGAAATTTGGCAAGGAAGTTTTTCAAGTGACGTAAGTGCGCACTAAGAAAGGATTTTTGGAAATTCTACCCCTAAGGGAGTAAAAGGCGGGTTGAAAGTTTGTATGAAATTTCTACAGTTAGTAAATTGGACACTGAAATTTTAGATATACGTTCTTGGTTGATAAAAATAATTCACGTATTTATTGGTTATTGAAAATTCTACCGGTAAGGGGGTAAAAGGGGGTTGAAAGTTTGTACGAAATTTCTACAGTTTTTAAGTTGGAAACGTGAAATTTTAGAGTTACCCTGTTGGTGGATATAAAGAATTTATGTTTTTATTAGTTTTTGGCAATTCCATCCATAAAGAGGTGAAAAAAGGGTTGAAGGTTTGTATGAAATTTTTACAAGTTGTAAGTTGGACACTTGAAATTTTTGATTTACGCTGTTGGTGGATAAAAAAAATGTATGTATTTATGGGTTTTTGGAAATCCACCTGTAAGAGGTAAAAAGGGAGTTGAATGTTTGTATAAAATTTCTATAGATTGTAAGTTGGACACGTGAAATTTCAGATTTACACTATTGGTGGATAAAAAGAATGTATGTATTTATTGTTTTTTGGAAATGCCACTCCTAAAGGGATAAAAAAGGGTTGAAAATTTGTATGAAATTTATTCAGTTTGTAAATTGGACACATGAAATTATTGATTTACGCTCTTAGTTGATAAAAAGAACTCATGAATTTATTGGTTTTTGGAAGTTGTATCGCTATGGGGATAAAATAGGGGTTGAAACTTCATGTGTTTTTTTTTCGTTTTGGAAGGTAAAACATCTGAAATTATAGGTTTACGCTCTTGATTACAAAAAACAAAGATTTTTTTTTTTAATTTCGACATTTCTACCGCTAAGGGAGTAAAAAAGGGGTTGAAAGTTTGTGTGAAGTTTCTACGCTTTTAAATGTAACACGTGAAATTAAAGATTGACGCTTTTGGTTCATAAAAAGAGTTCATGTGTTTATTGGTGTTTGGCAATTCTATCACTAAAAAGATGAAAAGGTGGAAATTTGTTGGGCTTATATATTTGTAACCTGGCATAAATACTAACTTAGTTGAGGGCGAAGTGCCAGTTACTTTATATTTGGGGGATCCCCTCACAGTGCTTACGTCCACGTCGTATCCCCTGGAAACATCCCAGTTCTGACCACCGTAACGGAGTGGCAGACTGGGCACGGCCAAAGTGCACTGTGCGATCGTAGCGAATCTATTGCCTTGTCGTGTACGATATTGCCGAGAATATGTCTAAATCTGCGCGGGACGCCCGCGGGCGGTTCTTAAAAGGCCCTTCTCAAGGCCAACCCAAAGGCCCTTCTCAGGGCCAACCCAAAGGCCCTTCTCAGGGCCAACCAAAAGGCCCTTCTCAGGGCCAACGCGACGCTTCAGCGTCGGAAGAAGGGCGGACCTTCTGCGATGAAAGGGTGGTAGAGTTGACGGTCTCCGACAACGACTCCATTATGTCGGACGCGAGTTCGACGGTTGCCGAGAGAGAATCTCGGCGCAGAAAGCGCGCTTTTCTGAAGGATGGTTCCGATGGCTCCTCGGCCTCGGGTTCGGCGAAGGAGCCCGCGAGGAAGGTCAAGGCAAAGAAGCCGACGACAATAGCGGACACCCACGACGTGGGTCTCGCTGGCGCCCAACGTCAGTTGGATCTGGCAAGGCGGACTCAGCTCCAGCAGGAGCTGGAGGAGCGGGTTGCGGCCAAAGAGGAGCGGGCGCGCGTCAACCGTGCCAAGTCCGGGTACGGTGCGTCCCACGTCCTGTACGCCGACCACTCCCTGCTGGAGCTGGAGCGGATGGCCGAAGAGGACGAAGAGGGCATCGTGGAAGTCGCCTCCAAGTCCTCAAACCTGAAGGGGACGTTCCAAAAGTCCCTAAAATGCCGGGCCGCGAGCATGCGCAGCATCGTTGCGGAACTGGTGCAGCGGAAGGCTTCCGATGAAACGCGGCAACTGCAGGCGAAAGTTGATCGCCTGCAGTCGGAGGTCAGCCAGCTGCACCTTAAGCTGGCTGAAGCCACGGCCTCGCAAGACCGGCTCCTACCGGAGAAAAGCCTCCGACCGCCGCTAGCGGCGGACAAGAGGCAAGGCGAGCCGGGGCCGACCTCTCAGGAGGAGGACGCCCTCCTCCCTTCCACCACCCCGACCAACCAGCAGGGCTGGACGAGGGTCGTCGGCAAGGGGAAGGGCAAAGGCAAAAAGACGGCAGCGGTCGTCCCTGCCGTCCCCGCCACCACCCCTCCCAGCCAGTCACAGTCGACTGGCAAGGGAAAGGGGAAGGGGAAGGGGAAAAGATCCTCCCCAGCCGTCCCCGCCACCACCCCTCCCAGTCGCAGTCGACTGGTAAGTGAAAGGGGAAGGGGAAGAGCTCCCCCCCAGCCGGCACCAAGAGGAACCTCGTTTCTCCCAAGACCGCAGCCGTCGTGGTGACGCTCACAGCGGAGGCTGCGGAGCGGGGCGAGACGTACGCGTCCGTCATGATGCGGGCGCGTACCAACGCCGATCCCACTAGACTGGGGATCGGCAAAATCTCATGCCGTCGGACACAGGCGGGAGCTCGTATATTCGAGTTCCCAGGGGCGGAGGGCGGTAAGAACGCGGACCTCTTCGCAGCTAAGCTGCAGGAGGCCATCGCAGACGCGGCCAAGGTGGCCAGGCCGGTGAAGTCGGCGGCCATAGAGGTGACCAATCTGGACGATTCGGTCACCAAGGAGGAGGTGGTGGCGGCGGTCGCAGCCATAGGGGGCTGCGACGTCGCAGCGGTGCAAGGCCGGGGCATCAGGCCCGGCCGCGGCGGCATGGGCGCCATTCGCCTGGAGTGCCCAGTCGCCGCCGCCAAAGCCGTCCTCGATAAGGGACGGCTAGCCGTCGGCTTCAGCTCGGGTGTAGTCCGGGCACTTGCAGTACAGCCCCTGCGGTGTTTCAGGTGCTTCGGCATCGGACACACCCGGGCCCTCTGTCCGTCCAGCGTAGACAGGACGGACAGCTGTTACCGCTGCGGCAAGGAGGGCCATAAGGCCGCCTCTTGCAAGGCCGCCACGCCGCACTGCGCGGTTTGTGCAGCTAGTAGCCGCCCAGCAGGCCACATTATGAAGGGGAGGAATTGTAATCCTCCCCCCAAGAGGGGAAAAGTGCAGGCGACGTCCCGACCTGTCACTGCCACCACCGTCCCAGAGGCTGGGACCACGGCGGCTGTTGAGGAGGCTCCTCCCATCTCCTGGTGGTGACTAGCGGGCGAAGGGCGCGGGGGTGCCCTAGCTCGCATTGCACGAGTCACCACCCTCGTCGGGCGGGAACGGCCGAGCACTCGCGGTCGTTCCCGGGCCTCTCCACTGAGGGAGGGGTGTGAAGGCATTATAATGAACATATATAATCGTCCATATACATATGATTTTCAGCCTCGTATGTGGCTAGTGGGTACTGATCTTTACTTTCAGCAGCAAGTTGGCGAATCACCCTCATAGCCAAGTATGGCGAACTTGAAACACCAAAAGAAACCCTATTGAATTCGTAAGTTTCTAGTTTACTAGCGTTATCGAACCTATATAAAATGCGTTGAAAGGCGTGATGTTTAGAGTCGAGTTTTAATTGAAAATACATCTTCTCGATGTCAGCTGCAACAGCGACGGAGAACATGCGTACATTTATGAGTAAGTCAAATATGTTACTTTGTAAATTAGGACCAATATATAAAATGTCATTAAGAGATTTACCTGATGAGGTTTTACAACTAGCATCAAGTACTATGCGTATTTTAGACGACTGTTTATCGGGGCGATAAACAGCGTGATGCGGAATATAATAATGCGGAATTTCAAAGGAGGGATTATCAACTTTGGACAGATATCCTTGATCTATGTAGTCTTGAATAGTGGCGTTATAATTTTTACGAATATCGGGATGCGAATCTAATTTCTTTTCTAAATTAATGAGACGTCGGTGAGCAATAGCGTAAGAATTTCCTAATTCAGAATATGGAGTTTTAAACGGTAACTGTACAGTATATCTGCCAGTACCATCACGTGATTGCGTAGCGTTAAAGATAAGGTCACAGGCCTCATCATCAAGGCTCCTGTGAACTATATCAGGGACTTTTTCTAATTCCCAGATGCGGTAGCGCAGAAAAAAGATTTATTATTATATGTATTAATATTTTGGAAGATAGGAGTGCGAGTATCTAAGCGGTTATCACAATCTGCCCTACCCATGGCAATGTAACCTAGTGTAGTCTGTACAGCGACGACCGATGAACCGGGTATTGTAACCTTTCCACTTCCTAATAGGAACGGGAATAACTCGTTGCCAATTAGACAATCGATCTCGGCCGGTAAATGGAATGCATCATCAGCCATAGGTAAGTTGCGTAAGTGAATTAGTTTTGACGTATCTATAGGTAGACTAGGTAAGCCGTCGGTAATATTTTCTATTACGCGAGCATGGATAATATACGAGCAGCGTGAATCAAAGCGGGAAAATATTTTAAATTTCGTAAATCCAATAGCAGATATTTTAGATTGGCCTATACCAAGAATGGTTGAGTTATCGGGAGTAATGACTAAATTAAGGCGTTCACAACACGACTTTGTGATAAAATTACTCATTGAACCTGTATCTAGAAACACGCGAACCTTATTTGGATTCTTATTTTTATATACGTATACAGAAGCAGTAGGTAATAAAACTGTAGTACTATTACTATCGATATTACAAGTAGAAGCGGTCATTGATAACGCAAGATCATTTAAATTTTGGCGCGCAAACTTATCAGCGGCGGCGGCGACCGAAGAAACATTCGACACGATCGCGGCAGGCAGAGCGGTAGTGAGGGGAGCGGCGCGGGGCGCGGGCTGCTTGTTGACACACTGATAGTTCAGCGGCGGTGCGTTAGGTTCGACTTCCGATCGCGGGGACATCGGTTTGGTTTTGAAAATATTATGAAAGTTTTCTACATGTAAGAGCGTATGATGTTTGCGTTGACATGTGGAACAAGTATTTATTGATTTACAGAATTTAGTATCATGAAATCCTAGGCAATTACGACAGAAACGATGTTTATTTACTAGTTCAAATCTAGTACGCAGGTCTTGATTAACAAAAAATGAACATTTGCATAGAGGATGCGAGTTAGGATCATTACATCTTTTACATGAGCGTTTTTGTATTTATTTATTTATTTATTTATTAAACTTTATGCACAAGTACAAAGGCGGACTTAATGCCTTAGGCATTTTCTACCAGTCGACCTTAGGGTGGTGCAGAGATGAAATATGGCAGGTGCAAACTAATGAAAAAAAAAAAAAATGAGTAAAGAAAAATAAATACCTCAATTTAATATATATATATCTATAAAAACATACTTAGATAAATACATACATAAAAAATATGTTATTGAGAAATCGAATCCAACAAATTAACTCTGTGATGATTCTGCAAACCTCTTGCGAATGTGTTCGCGTGCCTTCAATTTGAAAGACAACCGACTGGTTGCCATCCTGATGTTCTGAGGGAG
Organism: Orthosia gracilis; assembly: GCA_947562075.1. NCBI lineage: Eukaryota > Metazoa > Arthropoda > Insecta > Lepidoptera > Noctuidae > Orthosia > Orthosia gracilis. Next base: position 471,034 of record OX387274.1, on the reverse strand, counting down.
CCCATTCCAAAGGGAAATCGCCTGGACAAAGAAGGAGGAATGGATAAACCCAGAGCGGTGAGAGGGACATTGTAGAAGACGATTATTGGCGGAACGAAGAGTTTTACTGTGGGCAGAACAAAGGAATTGGACATGTGAAGTCAGATAAGAAGGAGAAATGGGTTTATCAATAAAAGAAAACAGGGTAGTCAAGGCCCTCAGCATTCTACGCTGGCGAATCGGTAACCATTTCAAAAGTGATCGATGTACGGATACATGATCATATTTACGGAGGTTGAAGACAAATCGAATGCAGTTATTTAGAAGGCGGTCAAGTTTATTGAGTAGATCTGCATTCAGGTCATAGTAGCACACATCATCATAGTCAATTATGGGAAAGATAAGGGACTGTACAAGCATGGCTTTTATGTGAGCTGGGAGAAGGTTCTTCAGTCGATAGAGCGAACGCAACGTTCCGGTGACCTTTTGGCTGACACTCGTTACCTGCTTGCGCCAGTCAAGGCAAGTGTCGACTAGCAGACCAAGATCCTTAACCTCGGAGCTGAACGGTATAGCTACGTTGTTGAATATTATGGGCGGAACAGTTAAACCATCGAGCTTTCTCAAGCTAAACGGGCTCCCAACTATGATAGCCTTACACTTTGTAGGGTTAACCGCCACCCCGAATCGATCTGACCAACTTTTAATCGCCATTAAATCCCGGTTAAGCCCCTCGATCGCATCCGATAAGTTGCCAACACCTGCCTGACAGTAGAGCTGTAGGTCGTCAGCGTAAAGATGATACGCACACTGAAGTTCGGTGGTAATAAGATTTATGAAAATAGAGAACAGAAGAGGAGATAAAATACCGCCTTGAGGGACGCCAGCTGTATTGCGGGTGAGTGAGTATTTGCGACGAAAGCTCGAGTAGTTTTAGAATTTGATGTATTATTATTATAATTATTTGAGGAGCGTTGAGTCAAAAAAGGTTTTGTATTTGAGCTAGGATTACGTAGCGTTTGTATTTTACTTTGTTCTTTAATAAATTTAGAAAGATGATTGAATGTAGGTATTTGAATATGTCTATGCGATTGCTCGAACAAGTTCACTACCTATTTATCGAGTTTAGTAAGTGCGACGTGAGTAATAATAAAATCTGAGAGATCGTCAATATTTAAACGGCGTAAAGCGGCTTCTGCAGAGTAAAATTGTTCGAGGAATGTATCGATAGATTGATTTGGTTTATAGTTTATTATTTGTTGTACGTAAATGGAAGCTTGTACTCGAGTATCTTGGTATTTTTCTAATAGAGAATTCCAAATTATAAGATAATTATTGGCGGTAGGTGTAATACCTGAACAAACGGTTAATGCTTTGCCGGACAAAGAACCTATTAAATATTGAACTTTTTCGGCGTCTGAGAGATGCAGATTATCGTGGATAAGACTTTTAAAATTCTCGTAAAATGGCGACCAATTATATGGCGATCCATCAAACGAAACTAACTTAAGGGGCGGTAACTTGCGGTTCAACAAATCATATTTATGAGAATTATCAGTAGTGTTTTTAATAGAATTATTTTGTGTGAGTGTGGATGCTGTATGTTTTACGTAACAATACAGTTCGTCAAAGGATTGTAAGGCGGCGTAGTTCGGTTTTGCGGATGGATCATTTTCTAATCGAGCCATAACACACGAGTCCAGAGTATCCATGAAATTTGATCGTATAGTATCTACCGATTGAATGCGTGCTAGAAATTGCGATTGAAATGTTGGATCGGAAACCTTTAGATCTATATATTCCTATAGCCCTAAGATCGTATATTCTGCATAATCTGGTAAAGATTCTCCATCTTAGCTTCGAGAAGAGATAGTTTTGAGTAAACCTCGTGTTCATCATCACTGGCTGTCTTCCTTTTTGGTTGTCTTGTTGACGCCATTTTGAGAATAGGTATCTAGTAATAATATAACGTGCGTGGATGCGTTAAATGTTTTTAAATGCGTGAAATAAGCGTTAAATATATATGCGGATATCAAAATATGAATAAACAAATAATTAAATATCTAAAAGAGTGTGCGTTGGATGTGATTTAGCGAGGTTGCTGATGCGGTGCGAAATGCGACAATGGCTGCCGTAATTTCGAAATAATAATTGTGTGAGGGAAGCGTTTGCGTATTGGGTGTGGTTAGATGAGTGATTGAGAGATTATATTATGTTTTTTATTCGGCGAGAGGGACCAGAACTTGTGGGCGCAGCGGGAAAAAGGCAGTAGGTAGGTACTTACGGGTGCAGGATTGGAGCTTTGAATAATAATGTCCTTCGATAGTTTTAGCAGTAGAGTTTTCACTATAGTTGAATGCTGGTAAGCCACCCACAAAGTCTGTTTGTCACACACAACACTTATATTTGAGTTTTCTTTGAGAACGAGAGGAACGGGAGCGCACACGCGTTACCGGAGTTGCGCTTTTTTGACAACTGAATAGCGAAATGACCGGATGACCGGAAATAGGGGGTAGGAAGGGGGGTGCGCGGGAGTTAAGGATTGGTCCTCGTGTATTTGATTGAATGATGTGAAATGAATGTAAGTGTTGCTATTTTAATAATTTGAGTGCGTGAGTAAATATTAATAATATTTAATTTATATTTTTAATATGGCGCAGACAGTTTGTTTTATTCATATTATTAATGATTAATTGTATTGTGTGATAAATCGGGTCCCGCAACAATTTACTCAGACGCCTAACATCAACCAACTGGGGGGGGCTCACCTCACGTTCTCTGGACTACTGGCCTAGCACTCTGCTTCTCGGCTGTCGAATATGCGTGTCCAGTGTGGCACCGTTCCACCCACGCCAAGGATGTAAATGTTGCTCTTTACGACACATGCCGTACAATTACCAGCTGCCTCAAACCAACCCCTGTCAGCGTACATCCGAAATTGCGAGTGCAGTCGAGAAACAAAAGCAGGAGCGTGAAACCAGACACCCACTGTTCGGTGCACAACTACCGTCGCAACGGCTGAAAAGCAGACACAGCTTCATGAAAACGGTGAATTCCCTGTCAGGAGAACCGGCCGATGCTCCAGACTGCAGAATACTTTTCAACCACCAACGCATTATTTACCTCCAAGTGAGAATCTTCCCGCAGGAACCTTCCGTGTTCTACATGGAAGTCCCTGAACCACCTCAGAACCCAGGTAGGAAGGTGTAAGCCTCACAAAATGGGGTTACTTCGACGGAGCAGCGGCAGTTTGTGTATGTGGTGCTGAGTCGCAAACCATGCTCCACCTCCTGTCCTGTCCTCTGTGCCCCAAAACATGCAACCAGGGTGATCTATGTGCTGCCACAGTTGACGTCGTGGAGGTGCCTAAGTTTTGGGCCAAACGAAATTTAAAAGATTATCGTGCCAGCGACAAGAATATGCCTTGTTGTTTTTACGGTTAAAATTTTTAATAAGGGAGAAAGATAACCAAATATGTTTCATTTGTTACTAAAATTTATTAAAAGACTGATATAGTTATAAAACTGGTTTGGTTTGAAACAAACTTTTATAGTTACTAGTTCCGGAACCAGTTCCGGAATTCCAAAATCAGATCTCCAGTATTGGAACTCAGTTCCGGAATTGAGAACCTTGCGATATTGCATGCCCTAGTATCGACCCTGCGATATGCGAACGACACGACGCTGTTTGCGACTAGTATTGACCACATGGAATAGTTATTATCCAGGGTGGAACATACCAGCTCGGCATTCGGTTTGGGAATTAACAAAAGCAAGACGAAAAAGATGAGAAACAAAACGTCGAGCGTACTAACGCAGAAGTTAGGAGTCACCCAAATTGCGAACTGTGATGTCGTATGTGTATTTTTTATGTATCTACCTAGGCGCTTTAATATCAAACCATGGTGGTTGCTCGGATGAGATCAAGCGACACTTGGCTATATGGCCAAGTCTGCTATGGATAGGTTAAAGAAAATACGGAGGAATCCTAATAACACCAAAGCCACCAAGACCCAGCTCATGCGGGCACTTGTGTTCAACCTTAGTTATTCCTGTAAGCAGCCGAGACCCGCTGAAAGTATCTGAAAAGAAGAAAATATACGCTCTTGAAATGTGATGCTAGAGGAAAATGCTTGAAGTGTCGTGGACCGACTTCGCACCAATATTTATCCATTCTCCAAGACATGGCATCAAGCAGAGTCTATCGTCTAAAGGCCAGGCTCACGTACTCAAGTTCTTCGGTCACGTATCCTGACGAGGCAAAGACTCTATAGACCGGCTTGTAGTTTTGGATAGAGTGGAAGGAACGAGAGCGCGCGGCAGGGCGCCCATGCGATGGACCGACCAGATTAAGTCGCAGTTGGCGGCGCATTGCACACGAATACCAGCCGACAGGGAGGAATGCCGTCGCATCGTTAAGTGAATTGTGGCAGCCCGAAGTCTCACTGCAAAATCATGACCACTACCGTTCTGCCAAGAGCGTACCGACGAAGAAAAGAACCAATCTAACAAGCTAGTATCTCAAAACTATCAAAATACGTAATATCTCAATTTAACATAATTGAGTATTACCAAACAAGAGAACGTCTTTATCGTCAGTTCAGTCCTTGCGCGGATTGTTGGACTTCTCGACGGACCCCACGGGTTGAGACCATGCATGCACTGAAGCACTGAAACCAACGAATTTGTTATTTGTACACCAGTGTGCAGATGACATGCAGGCAGGAAGGCATTGCGGTTATATCGAGACCCTCGTCACGATGCGTCGAGTTGTGGTGGCTCTCAGATCGTATCACACACAAGGTGAGGCTTAGCGATGAACACGATAACGTCGGTCTAGTAACATGTAAGCACAAATACTGCCAGTCTGTCTGTCGGTACACCTAAATATTCGGCCTATGGATTTCACACTTCGATTCAGAATCTTCTTACGTTAACGATACGACACGTCGAATTATTCGAACTAGTAGGACTACAGTTCACGTTTGACATTAAATCTCTATGGGACAAAATGATAGGCTATCAGATTAATTCTTCGTAAGCTGCTTAGTGATGCAAGGCTATTAAACTTTGTCGGTGGCTGGTATAGCTTAAGTGAATTGACCGAAATTGTGATTCATCGGTAAACCAGTCATAGCGATGATACCATCCGTTTGACGTCCTAAACGTTGTATTGATAGGAAAAGTAGGTAAGTTTTCTGAAATCAAGTCAATAATATATATAATGATTTATATAATGATCCATGTCTTTCCATTAGTACAAAATTACAAAAAAGCGTAGCAAATAACTCCAAGGTTATAATATCTAAATTACTTTCGACTAGTTTGTATAAGTATTACTTGCATTTGACAGATTGCAGTTTTTAAATAATGTCTGAAGTCGCTGTTATGTAGTAAATCATACTACGAACGGCGGTAAAGTGGTCACAGCGGACTACTTCGACACCCGAGCAATTAATTGGCATGTCTTAAGTGGCTCTCCTCCCTTCCCTGTTCGCACTGGACCGGATACTTCCCCTACATGCTGCACCACCGGACATACAGATGGCTCTCACTACAAGCAAGGTTCCCTGAGCGTCATAGGGAATCGTAATCACCAACTTCTAGTTTCACCAGATTCTAAGTTTTTGTTCAACTAGAAGGCATCTAGTCAAACTAGATGTTGGTGATTACGAACATCCGTCATCCCCAACATGAAATGTGAAATGATTAGGTATCGGACAATCGATTTTTTTAATCGTTATTTTAATTACCCAGCCATTATATATTATCATGCAGCTGTCCAAAAGCCTTCCCCCGACATCCATATTTGACGCGGTCTGCTGCGAAGCTAGGTAAAAGACATCAGAATAGGTACTGTTGGGAGTGGACATTCTTATCAGTATTTTTGTGTCAATTGGCGAATTTGACAAAAACAAAAGCTTAGCACCTCTTAAATAATTTACTATTAAAATATAATAATAACCAGAAGTCAGCCTCCTGAACTAACTAATTAACTATCACTAACTTTCCAAGAATTCATTTAAAAGAGAAATTTAAATATGAAGCGAAAAAGTTATTAATTTTGAAGTTGATAAGAAAATACTTAAGTAATAAATCTCATCGAATGATGGTTAGACTTATTTGACTTTTCTGTTTGGTGCCGTATTAAACGAACCGTGTAAACTTAGTGCAAGTTTATTAAATAATTACACAATGTGGTTAAATCGCTGAAATTCCTGAAAAGCCTAGATATTTACATTTTAAAAGAAAACCTTGTAATTAAATGTGGTTACCCGTGCGTTAGTCTAGGCCCGCTAGCAAAGGGCAGCGTATTCTAAATGTCCAAATACAAAGTGTCATAATTCAGCTTTATTCTAAAGCTCGTGATTTTCTAAGCTCTTTGTAAGAAGATTTAGAGTTTCGGCATTAGTATGCAAACGTGAGCACTCGTTTATTTTAATAGAATCTGTCTACCATCGCGCAGCGAGTCATGAATGAAGATTTTATATATCTACTCATTAAAAAAATTGATGTAATTTTTTAAAGAACTCTACAAACAAAAAATAAAAAACTGCGTAGTGTAGTGTGTGTAGCTCAACTTGTACAAAGCGCAAGTACGATCATGTATGGAGTACTGCTCTCACCTCTGGGACGGATCTGCCAAATACCAGCTTGATGCACTTAAGTCGATGGACAAACGGGCCAAGATGCTTTTCGACAACGATGCACTGGTCGAGTCAAAGCTCCAAGGCTTATCGACGCCGAGTTGCCAGTCTGTCGGCTTTTTTTTATCGGTAACATTTTGGAGAGTGTGCAATGGAACTGCACAATTTGATACCGCCCAGCCCTTTCCAGCTATGGCGCAATGGCGATACGTCGTACGTCTTGAAATCCGATACTTCAAGACGTATGCCATTGCGCCATAGGTACAATAAAATAAAAACTTTCATTGTGCGTACAGCTAAGGAGTGGCATTCCCTGCCGGAGTCTTTGTTTCCTGATAGTCACAACCTATTGGTCTTTAAGGCGCAGATACCCTTCAGTAGCCAAAACCACCGGGCGTATTTTAATGAAATTGTCACCATCTCAAAGACAATTTAATTATCTACATTTTGATCTGAGGCTTTTTTTTAAGTCATAGTATAATAAGGAAAGTACAAAAAACTATTTAATTTAGGGTCGCGCGGCTGTGGAACGAGGGCCATTTTGTTGATCAAGGTCGTTGGCTACAGTCGTCGCCTTAAGTCAATAGTGTATGGTCTTCTTCTAGGCAAGCTTGCTTCACCGTCGACCAAATCATCGCTTTTCATTAGGTGAGATAGTCGTCAAACGTGAGCCTATAAATAAAATACAAAAAAACTAGTTAGGTAAGTACCAATTTTTTGTGTTCACTGTGTCTAACCATTAACTCATGAGTTTTTTGTCTATATTACAATGCAAGAATCTTGTAAAGTGAAATTAAAATCTATCGGCAATCGGCAAATGGCTTCGTCGCTGAATGTCAGTTTAGCAGAAAACCCTTTCGCAAACAGTCCCTTTCGCAAAATGTCGCTTTCGCAAAATGTCTCCTAGTCGCTAAAAGTCCCTTTCGCAGAATTTCCATTATGTGTTATGTTCTTTAAGTCGAAAAATTAAAGCCAAATATGTGTTTGGGTTTATTATTGTTTCTAATTACCACGACTCGGTATATTTTTAACTGTTCATAACTTTGTTCAATTGTTCATATTGATCACAAAAAGTCGGTAATTGTTGCATACTTGTATTAATTACACTTGTATTGTATCTGTTGTTATTGTTGGGCGCACGGTTGGCGCAGTGGTTGAGATTGACTGCTGCGCTGCGTGTCGTGGGTTTGATTCCCGCACGGAACAAATATTTGTATGACCTACAAATAATTGTTCCGGCTCTGGGTATTGTGTATGTGAGTTTATATGTTTGTAAACGCACCCACGATACACGAAGAAATTGCTAGAGTATGATTAGAGATTCCTAGAGTATTATGAGAGTATGGATTAAAATTAATTGTTCGCAAGAATAACCAAAGATAAAAAATAAGGTACACATAACTGTTAATGTTAAACTTATTAAATAAAACAGTATCGGTAATTATTCATAATTATTGATCACAAGAAATCGGTATTTTTTCATACTTGTATTAGGTAGTTAATTAAATAAACAAAACAGATTTTCTTATATTGTTAATTTTAAGCTCAACTTATCTAACAATACGAACAACTTTTATTTATTGTGATCCCTCTGAAAATCGTGAAAATACCAGTTTTCCACTCGTTGTAATATACAGTTCAGGGGGCTCACCAGAGCAGAAATTGTTCGTATTAATGGATAAATCCATTCCAAATATTACGAGTTAAAATTTAATGTTCCCAAGAATTAAAAAACATGATGGTAAAAAGGAACATTTTGCGAAAGGGAAGTTTCGCAAATGGTACATTTTGCGACAAGGGGAAATTTTCCGAAAGGGACATTCTGCGACGAAGCCCAGCAAACAGCAGATCTATGATATTCTTGAGACGCGACCGTTTAGTGTCGTTACTTGGTATAATTGAGTCAACAACCAACAGCTGGCTCAACTATAATCTAAGTCTCTATTATGATATCGAATACCTTTAAACGAGTAATTCTTGTATATATACATATTTACAAGAGTATAAATAATCTGAATCGATTTAGTATACAGGGCCTTTCTGGGGCGATAAATCGATCTAGCTTAGATTAATTTTTAGAAAACGTCGTTTTCTCTATTTTCACCCGAGCAGAGTTCGGTCGCCCAGGTACTATTCCTTAGGTACAAATACAAACTAAAATGTATCAAGCAATAACTACAACAATGGCCGACCCGCATTGTCAAACGAAACAATTGCTTCCTCTCGACTCCCCGGACTGCTCCGCTCACCGCGACCGCTCATTGACAACACAACGACCATAGATATAAATCTATGTACTTCGCGTGTCAAAAACAGAGAAAAATTACGATCAATTATCGTAATCTGCGATTTTCATTTAGCATAATCGTCTCCGGAAATCCACCGAAACCTAGAAAAATGCCTTTTTATGACATATTGAGCTGTAAAGACCGTATAGAAAAAGTTGGCCGAGGCATTGGCATTTTTTTTGTTTCATTGGTAAGTAAATTTTATTTTTAATTGTGTGTGAAAAAGTGGCACGCTTGGTTTTCATACAGATGGAGGGACTTGCGTTATCTAGTTAGATTTATGTCTGTGACAACGACACATCTCGCCAGCGAATTCGACACGACACAACGACCTCCAGCTATTACTTACAAATAAAAGAGAATCATTTTCTAAAGGGTAACTGATTTCGAAACTTTTTCTTTGCATTCATTTTCCTATGGGCATTCCCGACCGTTTTTATGTTCACAGCAGGAGACAATTTGTTTATAATTATCTATAAGAAAGGAAAATACAGCGACAGTATTTCTCTTATGTGTAAAAAAATATTATAAAAAAGTTATGATTTGTTTTTTCAGGCCACTAGTTTTATTGAACGCAGTGCCATCTGTTTTCATTCACATGAAACATCTTCAGCGCACGAGCGAGGTAGAGTCGAGAAGAGCGATAAACAAGTGAATGCGAGTAGCATACCGAGCATTGTAAGTACTTCATGTGATAGATCACAGATGGCGGTAGTATAGCTGATAAAATAATAGGGTTTTGTAACAAAACTATGAAAATTAAGTGGCATAACTTGAATAATATTAAGAAAATTTAAATAGGATTACTAATTTTACAGTGAAACTGCCGTGGCATTGATCTAGTGATTGCTAGTTCAAGCGAGATTGTGGACAAGGTTCGATTCCCAGATAGAACAAACAATTTGCCACCTTGAATTTGTGTTGACGCTTAGAACTCAAAATCAACTGTATTTTCATTATTAAATTGACTATAGTTTATAAGACCACATTCTTCCATTGTCTAATTAAGAGAAGAAATGGAGTAGCTATTTTATTGTATCATCGTGATTTAAAGCATTGTCTAAAGGTCATAACCGGTACGACACACATTTTGGTTGAATGTAAATAAGTAAGCAAATCAGGTCGTCCATATTTATTAGGTTGCTCATTATTCTAAACAGTTTGCATTATAAATTAACCTAGTAGTGGCGGCGCGGGCGCGAGCGCGCTAACCGTCATTATTTGCGGCCGCCTGATGAGCGTTGCGACTGTCGTTATAACACTGCGCCACACACCACGCAGCTCCGAGCAGAAGGACCGTAGGCTACGTCTAATAACACCAACTACGTCTTAGAAATCACGTAAACGAAGTTTTGATCCACTGCAGTTAGCACATGACACGTGGTTCAATATTCTAGTCCTGTAATGGCTGCAGCATTTGCCTGCCACAGAGAGTGGGTCTTCTGTGTTCCCCCGCAGTGTGCGTTGTTATGTGTTGCGCTATCAGTCCGCGAGATGTCACAGTTCAGGGGCTATCGCACGATTTATTATCTGTGGCGATAGCGCGGCGACAGCACAAACACAGTCACACGTCCCTACGCGAGTGTTGTCAACCACACTCCTCATTATAGATTGTGTTTGGTATCAAAACAAATTGTTTATCAAATAACATTTATGATTCCCAGTGCTGTCCCGGACGCGAGGTCTTGCTTTACTACCTACATACAGTAAAATCTTGGTGACTACAAGTCGTACAAGCGTGTGTGAAGTATGATAAGTTCATAAGTATGGCTTGTGTTAATGAAAGTAGACACTTAAACTGGTTCCACTGGGCTTCCCCCAACAGTCCCACAGCACTCTCACTAATTAAATATGTGAAGTCAATAAGAGAATATTGTTTCTGACGTAGGTAAATGCTTTTATTCGAAATCCTCACAACATTTGATTGTGTGCATTGTAAGATGATCTACATTTGATCCTACACGTCCTGATAGTTAGCCTGGCTTACTATCTAATCTTTTAACGACGAAACAACATGTTCTCGCATAACTTGTGTTTCGTGAGCAAGGAACACAATGGTACCTACCGAAAGTAACAATTAACGTAACGGACAATTACCCAAAATGCCAAAATTTCTCTCGCGTCTTGCAAGTTTATGTTCCTATTGGCTAATAGTTATCCTGAAATCCGAATCAGATCTTGGTAGGATCCACTTGAGCATTATTTTACTTCACTTTTATTCAATTCCTTATTCAACAGTGCAGTGAATAGTTTTCAACTCGTACTTTATGACTTATCATAATATAAATATTTAGTCATTGAACCCAACAGGAACCACATGGTGTTTGTCAAGCCCAAGCTACACAAGTACAGTTAAGAGTACATTTTAAAAGATAGCTCTAGAATTTCTTGGCTGTGACATTATCTAACTAATATTATAAATGCGAAACTTTGAATGGATGTACGTTTGTTACTCAATTACGCCAGAACGGCTGAACGGATCTGGATAACATTTGGAAAAAAATAGATTATAGTCCGGAATAGCACTTAAGCTACTTTTTATCCCGGCTGGTGTTCCCTTGTGATAATTTGCGACTTAGAATATTGTTAGACTTACAATGCGCAGCCACTGTTTGCTGAGACTGACCAACGACTTTAACTGCGAGAACGGCAACAGGATCCCTCTGCCAGCCTTTTGTGGACGGAAGCCAAACATTCAGTCAATGCTCCGCTACACGAGAGTCTAGATCAAAGGAAGGTGACCAGCATTTGAAGAGATCATAGTCCCTACCCTATACAATTAGCTCTAGCTAAGTATTTAGGTACCATCCTCGTCCCGCTGCCGTCACATTCACGTGCCTATTGATTCTTTTCTAATAATATTAGTACATTTATGCTATTAGCTAGAAAGCGAACCTTTGTGAGTAGCGCGCCATTGATTTAATAGTCAAAGCCTCCTTTATTTTAGTTTTTACTGCAAATGTGCATGTGAGTAAAACTAAGCTCGTCAAACATGTCGGAAGCGGTCGCTCGATAACACCCACACAGTCGCTTCCTATCGGTGGGAGTCTGGGAACATGCCACAGACGGAACTACCTATTCAGAGGACGAATCAAATTATAGACATGATTACATAATAAGCACTTTAGAAGAACAAAAATAGTAAACCCTTGCAAACATAAAATAAAAGATCACTCTCAACTAGCCCTAATCAAGTGAAACAGCGTGGTATCAAGTACGTCATAGAGCTACAACTACTACTTACGATTGTAGCTGCTGGCAACTCTGTGTTATTTCCCAGTGTACAATTGGTTTTATTAGCTATCCTCCACCGAAACACGTCACAGTAAAAATACAAAAGTAAAAATAGGGTTGTTGGTATCAGTTGGCTGGTCAAATTATATTTTTAAAGTTGAAGGTTGGAGAACAAGAAAACTAAAACGGAATGCCTGTCACTCGGTAGGGGCGCAAGCCAACTACACACCACGAAGCCCTGTCTCAGTTAGACAGCCTCAGCCAGGCGGACAGTGTGGTTTCAAGTTATTTTAGTTAAGTAAATGAATCCCAGGACGATAGATAAAAAAGGTGTTACATTATGACACGGTCACGGTGCTACCGTATGCGGACAGTACGGAGCGGAGGCCGGCTGAATAGGCTAGTAAACTACACCATTATTTACCATCTACAGGAGAGAATCCGAAACTCCTCGCAACTTACCGCGCGTTAAAGAGCTTGTTTAGCGAACTGATAGAATATTGAAATAAGTAAAAGCAATAGGGCAATGTAATCGATCCCTTTTTCTTATACATTTCAAAAAATCATTCCTATCGAATAGTTCATCATAACAAACTAGTAATCACTTGTGCAAACAGTTATCGTTCCAACATTAAGATAACTTATCCACAAAGCATGATTAGTATACCGATATCAATCGTGTTCAGACTACAAAAAAATGCTGCCGTTTGAGATACTATCACCAAATGCTGACCATCTTAAATTAATGTTCGACTACTGCTGGGCCACTACTGTTGTTCCACTGACCGGGGCTAGCCGGCGATGTTCACTTGTTCACCCCGCACATTAATGCCCGCCACGGGCCTCCCGCCTGCTCCGCCCGGGGCGCGGGCCAATCGACACAATAGATACTAATCGCCACTTAATTGATCATAATGAAATCGGTGATCAATATCTACAGGCCTTCCTACACAGTAACCAAAAGATTGGGCATTTGTGTTCTCTTGTCTGTGTTTGTCTTACGACAGTTATGAGATAAGGATTAGCACTCTACCAGTACCAGCGACTTCGTTAGCGTCGATTTCGTTCCTAGAAACTTTTGATACCCTTAAAACCACTCAAAGGGGTATTATTGAATACAATAATACCACCTAGTCTGACACACTTACTCAGAATCTCAGATGTAATGTGTGCCAAGATTCAGGCTCGAAAAATTGAAGGTTCACCTAAAACAAATGAAAATAAACTAAGTAGATAAAATTTCGTGGTGCATGTAAAATATTAACAATAAGCTGGAGTCTTACTACATACAGCTTCTGGGCATTCGAAGGTCAATTCTTTATGAATGACCTGCACTACGTAAACAGGTAAGCATCAATCATTCCTCGGTAGACGGAGACTTTGCACAATTAATAAGATTCTGATACAAAACATGAACATAATAATTTTGTTTTTATTCTATCTAAAAATACCCGTATTTTTTATGAGGTAATCTGCATGTTTATTCGCTGTTACTCAGATTAGCATAACAGTGTAATTACTGGCTCACAGCGCACACCGACGAGTTCCAGCGTTTTGTTTTATATCGCAGAGGTCACGATCAAACTATTTCAGCATCATTCCCAATTCATCCGCAGCTAATCGGTCGGTTATTCGGACTATCTCTAGTTTTTACATTTTTTTTATAGGTTTAATTATATTTTTTTTAATACCTTATATTATCATACCTTGTGGAGGGCCCGAGAAATAACTCGGACAATTCGACCCATTGGGATCCATTGTGGTCCCCTAGATAACTTACTCCACCCCAATCTTCTACTTCTTCTTCTTCTTAAAACTCATGAAAAGTCTTTTCATGAGTTTTACAACGAGACTAGGAGAATATTCAAATCTTCTCGAGACCTTACGGTCCCGGTCTCTTGAAAGGCGTGCGAGGAGCTGAAGCCAACTCGTAGAGGCCCCGTTAGGAATGTATAAGGAAATGTGACACCAACCGACAATTATCCCTGTATGCACTACGCAACTGCACCCAAGAACAATCCCCGGTTGGTGCAGAAATATTGCAAATTATGGAGAAAAAATGTATTGGGCTATTTTGAAAGTTTAGTAGATCGATTGCCCAAAACTAGAGGAGGACTACCGGCCCCTGCCCGACCACTGTTGAACTAAACGGCTATAAAATGGCAGGGGTTGACTTGCACACTCAATTAATGGGCCGCTAGCACTTTAGTGACATAGCGCCAAGGGGGGCAACACATACGGAGGTGCTTGAGGAATGGAGAGGACAATCCTGGCAGTACGGTCAAGATCCCTACAAGCCGATTACTGGGTTAGTTTTCTTCCTTCGTTTGCTCTTGGGAATCTCCACTCAAGCCAGCCAATTAAGGCAAGAGAGAGGTGAGAGCTCTGGTCCCCGTCAGTTTTCACTCCAACCGGCCAATAAAGGCAAGCCAGAGAAGAGGACTAAAACTTCTCCCTGGAGATCAGGTCTGTGGGGTCGTCACTGCCCATTAGCTCGCCACAAAGCTGCCCTGCGGATTATATCTCTCTTATTTTATTCAAAATGTAGGTAGTAAATGGTATTATTATTTTACTTATTTCTCATCTTTACTAACTTATTTTAAGTATTACTAATACTACTGTTAAGGGTTTAGCATAAGCATATATTTATACTGTATGTCGTTATGTGATAATTAAACACTTTTTAACCGACTTAACAAAAAGGAGGAGGTTCTATGTTCGACTTCTTGTATGTTTTTTTTTTTTTTGTGTCTGTTCACCGATATCTACGTCAATTGTGAACCGATTTTGAAAATTCTTTTTTTGTTTGTTAGAGTATGTTTCGAAATTGGTCCCATTTTAATTTGGTGAAGATCTGATGAAGAACTTCGGAGATATACAGCAGAACTCTTCAATAAATGACGGCAAATCTCTCGGGATTGCTGCAACCGCATGACTGTTTAATTTTTATACCATTTCATAACATAACATCACGCCAGTACGCTCTAAAGGGGTACGCAGATGTGTACAGTTCACCTTGATACGCTCTCATTTCACCGGTTATGATCAAGTTTCATTGCATTCGGATAATAATCTATTCTGGCATTATAAGTACTTACCTCATTAAAGGCAAGTTGCTTAATAGGTACAACTAAAATGTGAAAAATAAAAAATATTTTTTACAAAAAAAATACTACCGACTTCCAACTAAAAACACTACAAAGTGAAAAATAACTTTCTTTTTCGAAGTCGGTGTCCATAACAATACATTATTATCCTGGTTTGCTACTGGATATCAGCACCGGAGCGCGGGAGGACTTAATAGCCCAGAAGTGAATGGGACTCTTCTGGAGTGACCGGTAGACAGCTGGCTAGGTCACTGCGGGCTACTTAACCATTTTTCGTCGTCGGCTAATTCTTTAAAACTCTTTGGTTGCTTAGCTTAGCAGCTCTGGCAGTAAAATTATTAAAAAATCGCATTTAAAATGATAGAGTCAATTGGTAAAAGAACCATAGGAATCCTACTTTACTGCAGTTAACCCACAATGTTCAAGAGAACGGTCCCTACAGCCATACAGCCATACTTGGCGTATTGAACTAATTAATATTGAATGAAAGACTTCAACGGAGCCGCACAGTAGCCACGGTTCCTTACCTAAGACCCGTCCTTTACGCAACAATCTGTATAGCGCACCTGACGGCGGCGGCGTTATACAGCGTGTGCTCGAACAATGCGCGCCGCTGTGGAGTGTGGACTGTAGAGTGGTGCAATCATATCAATGTTAATTGAAACGAGTTCCGATCAGGTTGTCTAACGCGGTGGATGCCCGCGGGTGAGGAGGGGCGGCTAGTCCGACACCACACGTGACAGGTACTTGCAGAAGGTACATTCAATACAAAGATTGAAATTAGGCTCAAGCTTTGCGTCACATAGACATCTAAGAGCTTACCATACCAAGCAGGATTTTTCGTTCAGGAACTGATCCACCTCATTACTATTCTGCAGGCTGGTAAAAACTTAGGCAGCCAACTATTACTACTAGATTGACCTCACGATGAGCTTGACACTGGCGCAATTATTGCAAGACATACACACATAAACGCACCCTTTTTCTCATTTACCTTTTTAGGGTTCCGTAGGTTCCAAAGGGCAAAAACGGGACCGTATTACTAAGACTCCGCGGCCCGTCTGTCTGTCTGTCCGTCTTTCACCAGTTTGTATCTCATGAACCTTGAAAGCTAGGCAGTTGAAATTTTCACAGATGATGTATTTCTGTTGCTGCTATCAACAAAAGTGGTGTTCCCATACAACAAACGTGATTTTTTTGCCGTTTTTTTTTTGCGATAATGGTACGGCACCCTTCGTGCGCGAGTCCGACTCGCACTTGGCCGGTTTTTATTGTAAGCATCATTATTGCTTGCCGGGCTGAGTTGACAGAACTGCTAGCTAGGAAGAGACATTACACAAAAAATCATTCTATCAATGATAACAACTGTCAACCGTTAATGTGGCCAACCTCGTTTGCCATTTGGTTTCTCCCAAGTGACCTTTCGGTTACTCATTTCTCACAAATCTTGAACTTTTCGACAATCCTTACTTATAGAATATCACTTTGTCTGGGCGTTCACGTGTGTAATAAGCAGAATACACATGTTTTTAACAGATGCGGCAAAGCCACACCACGAGTGTGACCTCTGCAGCTTGTCTGTGCCTTGGTGTGGATGCACGCGGCCCTGACCCGCCGCCGAATACTTTGGATCAGTGCTAGCACCTAGTTACCGCAGCGACCCGCCTGGCCGACTACTGATCGAGATATTCACACACTTACACGACACGCTTTTTCTCTAAGTATCTAGCTACCGCCACAACCTGTTGCTTCGCTTCCGTGCTACTGACACCCAAAATACAGAAAGTTCGTGTCGTCAGCGACTCGCAAAGTATTGGAATGTTCGACATTGCACCAATATTTCATAATGTGTTCAATATAACTCCATTTTTGCAGATCATTGTTTTTTAATGTGCTTCGAGTTGGACATGTAGCGAGATATAGTGTTTGGTGTTCTGTCGACAAAATTATGGATAAGGACAGTAAGATGATGGCTAAATAATAAGTATCTCGATTATTCTTCCTGCTGTGTAGGGCACCCAGCAATGCTGTGTCCACTAGACACTGCGATTATTGTCTGCTTCCCCAATGATCTCCTCTGATGCATTTCGTTGCCGATTCGAGACAGTTGATTCAGTTCTGTAATGATGTAAAAAAAAAAAAATTGTTACTGGCATTGAAGTCTAATGAAAATAGATTGGAGGGAGGAGGGTTCTGCTTCGTCAAAAGGTTCTGCATTAGCTATCGGCAACTTCTAAACATGAGATTAATAATTGTGTTGATTACTTAGCAGCTCTTAATGAAAACATTATCTGTACGCCAGTAGGTAGGTATGTAGTGGGAATAGTTCAGGCATATCTCACGCGTGACTGCCTGTGATGTGGGTCTGTCAATCAGCTGCAGTTTACTGCTCATCGGAAACAAATTAAATAGTTTACTATAGCTAAGTAGCAAACAGAATATTATTGGTTGGTAAGTAAATATAATGATAATATCTGTGTAGGTACAAGTAGCGACTTCTGAATAAAACTTTAAAGGATTAGTGTAATGCAGTGTATCAGTAGTATATGTCAGTTTGTTATCGCTTCCTGATTAGATACAGATTAGGAAAACAATTAATTGTTAATTTTATCTACACGTGGTGACGCGCGACGGAGCAAGGTTTCCTCGACCTTCTGGAATCCGGACCATCTGTCAGGAATTCAATAACAACATTATTATTATGTAATGCATTACATCTACCAAGTTAACATGGAACTGGGTTGATCAGATTACCTTTGCAATGGATAAATAAACCCATATCAGCAATTGATTTTGCGGCAGACCTAGGCGAGGTCACAAGGCGAAGAACTAAACTAATACCATATAGCATAGCCAATTGCCATAGACAGAGAAGCGAGTTCTTTGCCGGTATGAAGAAAATATTCGATAATTATGATTCTGTAGTGGAGATGATCTAAGTATTTGTAAATTTTCTATCTCCCTTTTCGAAAACAAACGTTTTGGTATTTTTTTAATAACTACACAATCTTTACAGGACTTGATATAGAAAGGTTGGTGCAACACAGCATGGTGCTCAACACACGATGGGATACCGCGCGCCGCCTGCCGCCCGACAAATATCGCGATAACCAAGTTTATCGCAGCCCCATAAAAACGTATCGGCGCCTTATCTGCTGTCACCGCTACAGAAATAGAGCAACGAATATTTATACTTAATCACTATAATCGGAAAATAACGAAGAGACACGCCGATAACACGGCGACCTCTCAATGTGTCCGGTGACGACACAACTTAGACCCGATCTTATGTTCGTCATGCTAAGGTATTGTATCGGTTGTGTGGCTCGGGGCAGTGATAAGACGTGCCCCCTGACCCGCGCTTCTCGATGGCCGTATCTCAAGAACGTTCCGTCGTATCGTATCGTGTGGTATCGGGGTCGACACTGCTCCATCACATGCCTCAAGTGAGGGACGACCAGGAAAATTATACACTTATTATTTTATAGCAATTAGCAAACACATCTACATACCTACCGAGATTGGGAATGAGCTACTGGATCCCTGGACTCTGCTGTTACATATTCTAGTAAGTTTACGAAATCCATTTCTACGGTGACGTTGGCAATCACGTTAAAATGTAGAGAAGGCTTTTTTAGGGTTCCGTACCCAAAGGGTAAAAACGGAACCCTATTACTAAGACTCCGAGGTCCGTCTGTCTGTCTGTCTGTCTGTCTGTTCGTCTGTCACCAGGCTGTATTTTGATGAACCGTGACAGCTAGGCAGTTTAATATGTCACAGATGATGTATTTCTGTTGCCGCTATAACAACAAATATCTACTAAAAACAAAATATAAATATAAATGGGGCTCCCATGAAACAAACGTGATTTTTTTGCGATAATGGTACGGAACCCTTCGTGCGCGAGTCCGACTCGCACTTGGCCGGTTTATTTTTTATCAATGCAGACACTTTAGTTCCAAAGCGAGAATATAAAATGGGAAGCTTTCAAGATGCTACGTGCAATGAAAATGTGTGTGAAACAATCCAGTGCTGTCATATCCGGCTCAATCACCACAACACTAGTCCCGGGATACCATCAGAACGCACTACAACACCAGTCCCGGGCTATCGTCACTTACTCACTGCAACACTAGTCCCGGGCTCCAATCATGCTATAATTAGCTCAATGAGCCGGCCAGCTAATGCATTACACGTAAGAACAGTTTTCATGTGTGTTCATAAACTTCATAAATTAAAAACTTACAACTTTACCGTTCGCAGTCACGCGATACTAACTTGTTGTTCGTTCGCCTAGAGACCGGTGACCACGTGGTTTCAGCCGCAGCGTAGTTGTAGGAAACCACTCTCAAGCATTTACTAAGCCATCAGAATCTGTATTCTACTTTAACGGGTCAGCTCCAAACTTAAATTGACTAGGAATCTGTTCGCTTAGAGATTGCTGAAGCACTTACTCGGCACCAGATATAAGCAAGGAGCTCGGCACTGCTTCTCAGATTGCCAGGTTTTTTCACGCCGTTTACAGATTGTTTCGTTAGATATGTGGCAATAGGTTTACTGATCTGTTTCTGTTCCAAATGTTTCTCTATGTAATATTTGTGCCAGTGTGCATGACAACCCATATTGTAATCATAATTACTCAGCATTATTTTCAGAACCCTAAAAAGTAAATCTACTTACGTTATCATTTTGTTATCCATACCTAGTTTAGTAAATAATTATTATTTAATTAATAAAAATAAAATCGTTGACTATAACGTTGTTTTCTGAAAATCTACTTTAAAGCGGCCAACAAAGAAAACAGTTACTTTCATATAAATCAATTAGCATCGCAATGAACGTAACGTGTCATATGACGTCAACACGTAGCGCCCCGGAGCTCCGGACACACTATACTACCAACATCGCGGCATCGGCTCGGGACAACGGACGAATGGATTGTTTGCCGATTGTTACCGAAGCCAGTCGACAAACAGTGGCTAACAGAATATTTGTATCGAGCCTTCTAATACATTAGAGAAACATAATAACTAGACACAGCAGGCCCAGTGCATCCAATATTCTAAACACAGCTCCTGCCCGCGACTCCGTCCACATTTAAAAATGTGAAATACAAAACGCATCTTAGAGCACTCGGTATTATTAGGGGAAGATAACCAGTTATTGGCACTATAAGAGAGTGCCTCCGCTAGCTCCGTAATCAAATGCCCAAGAAATCATACTGAAATGCACTAATGCACACAAAATTATAATGACATCGAAGGAAACATTCTAATATTTATTTTAAGAGTTGTTTCATCCAGGGAAATAGTAATTATACATATATTATCACAAAAATTACAAAAATCCTAGTACTGGCATAGAAGTTTCAACATTGCGTAATCTATGGTTTTCCTATTTTTAGGCTATATACTCAGAAGTGCCAATAACAGGAGGGCTGCCAGCGATAGGCTGGTTTACTCTATCAAGCTTTCAACTGGTAAAATGTTTTTTTTTAATCGGATTTGTAATAAATGCCAGAGCATACATTGGTACTGTGAGGACTCTGCTCATTTAAAGGCAAACAAACTCCTTGCCTATATTAAGACTGGCAACAGATAACACAGTATTGAAATTTGAATATAAAAATAAATGAAGATGTTTTTGCTAGGCTTTGATGGTGAATTCGATAGACGCCGCATTAATATATGATTTAAAAGTAATTTCTGCGTATTAGTAGCACCCTGGCTACGTCCCTTACAGTACCATTACAACCAATCTTAAAAGAAACTTTATACCTCTTTAAAACATTTGTCTAGATATTTACATAAATTGAAGGGATAGGACAGGCTTAAGCCAAGCCCAGGAGTGCGGCAGTTGAGGCTGATATAATGATGTTTTTGATAAGTTACGGATTCACATGTGAGCTTTGTGGAGACCACTAACTGCAGTCGCAGACGTAGACGGCCTAATAGGCAAAGTGTCACAACATCTCACTAGATCGAATAATGATGTCAATTGAATTGAAACTGCGAGTGTAGAGACAGTTAAGAGTGCTCCTTCTATATAACATTTGTTCGAGTTCCCGTGAGGGGCACGCCACGGGGCGGGCTGCAGGGGACAGGGGGGCACACGTGTGCACTTGACCAAACACGCTGTAAGTATGTCAGAGCTGACATGCCCACACACCATTACTCCATTTTGCCGAACAAACAGACTCGCCACAGCCGCGGGGATTCGGCGCAGCCATGAGGTTACTCGCTTGAACACGGCACAAACGAACAATGTCTTTTCGATGTACTTATCTTTTAACTTTGATCATACAAAACTCTCAGCAGGCTTTTAATAGATCTCGTAACAACTCACTTAAATCTAACGTACTTGAGGAATCGTTTCTTTGGGACTCTTCGAGCTATCCTTTCGGCACCTTCGTGTTAGTCATTACGATTTTTGGTTCTGGTTTTTAGGAACGGCTGTGGTTGTCGATAGACTTGCTGGTTTGTTCGAAAAAAAATAATATTAAAAGCTGATCAGATGAAGGGACAGACAATAACATGGAATATCCTAATGAATAGATTTTTAGAAAAACGTAGTTATAAGTTTAGAAGTATGTAATTTTTACCCGACTGCCGAAGAAGGGTGGTAATGTGTTTATTCTTCTTCTTTACCGGAATGTCAGGGACATTCCCGGTTCTTTTCGTTTCGGCCATAAACAAAACGTCTTTTTGGCGCCTTACGTTTACTTTTAAAAAAAGTTAGTGATTGAAAATAAAACTACAATAGATAAAAATTTGCTTGCCAATAATGAATAGAAAGAGAGAAAAACTAAATCTTGTGACATTCCCTGATCTGTACCCTTCAGATGTGCACATACCACCTCAAAGATAAGTACGAATCGGCGAACTCTGCCACCCCGTACAATTGAGTTTTCGTTGTTTGTCAGTAACAGCCTCGTCGCAATATTTTCGTAACAGTTAACAGTGTGACAACATATCTTTTTAGACTGTGTGTGATTTTTTCAGTCTACATATTATTCTTATTATTTTTTGTACACAAAACAAACATATACAGTAAGAGAGCTTACGTACAAAGGCGAGCTTAACCCATAATTGGATTAACCTTACATGATTTCATATTTATTTTGTACGTTGTGGTTACAGACATGGCACAGATGATGAATGCTATGCGGACACAGTACCTACGAGTACGTATGTCTCACGTGTCCATTCAAATGAGACAGCTTGGCCGGCGCCAGCAACATTGACTCACAAATGTGTCGCCCCGAGTCCCCGACCGGCCCACTGGTAGTATGTGTAACTCCATCACAACACCGAATTACAGCCAAATTCCACGCTATTGTAATCGGTTCACTGCTACATTTGATGATGAATCAATTTTGGAATAGATTTGGCCTACCTACTGCTGAAAAACCGCCAAAATAGGAAAGATTGCTGGTCTGTATTTTGATACCTGTTATAATCAATGTATGAAATCAGGAATTCTATACAATTCCTAGGAAATATATAGAATTCCGAAAATCGATCGGAAAAGTATGAAATAAATATTATTTCACAAATTGCCTAGGAATTCTATAAAATGCCAAAGCAGCAATAGGAACTCTGATAAAAACAATAATTATATCGGCCCGTTATGGAGTAAACGAGGGTTTGGTAGCATTCATTACGTAGCACGTGGTCGTCATAGTTCATTATTGCGTCCGAATCTCGCTCACCAAGTTCAGAAGAAAACACTTATTTTTAACTAGTTTCTGCCAGCGGTTTCTTCCGCGTGAAAAGTTTTTTATCATCCCAAGGGAACATTATACCGGGATGATAAGTAGCATATGTGCTATTCCAGACTATAATCTATCTCTGTATAATCTATATCCAAACTTTCGCATTTGTAATATTAGTACGATTTTATAAATTTCTTGATTGTATTCTGATTGAGAAGCTCATGGCTAAATTATACCAGCCGCACGGGTCGATCTTCAAGATTAATTTACGCTTGCCAGTACATAACGAGATTCCGTTGTGACTTGGAAAGATCATTAAACGATTGGTTCCAACTGTTATTTGTAGATCTTTGATAGTCGTTACAGATAGTCAGGATTCAGACATCAGTTTTTCCAATGGGTATCAAGGTTAGGAAACACAAAGTAGGCGCTCTAACTTATTTACCCTATGACTAAGTGGCTAATAGAATCTCACCCTGGAACGTTTTCCATAAACAAGTGGTCAGTAATCATGTTATTTTCGTTGTAGCGCTTCTAGGTTACCTAGACTTGTATCTAGGCCATGTATTACTTGTAACACCACATAGTTGAGATAATGTGTTTGTACGAACCAGTACAGAGGTCTCTATATACTTGTTAGCGGGCTTACCGCTTTCAGGCACATTTGGTACCTGAAAGATTATAGATATCCCAACCACACTTCTAGGCTAAGGATAGCTATGATGTTTTGGGAGATAGTCGGCTTGCATGGTTGAGGGATCCCACAAGTTTTCATAGAATCAACCCTTCCAGGGTGCGTACTCGCTCGAGGGTTAAAGTTGCACCTACCAAAGTGCTACATCAGGGTGGCACAAATTAACTTTTCATGTTATAATTTTGCACTTTTTCGTCGAACTGACGCTTTCAGACAGTTACGCGCCTGAAGGATGTAAATGTAACTATACATGTCATGTATTTCTATAGCCTAATAGAAGGGCAACAAGGTTCATGTAGTACAATAGTTGTAACTTGTTTCGTTTTAGAAGAAATAGCTTCTAAGTTAAAAAATCCACAAAATTTCCCTTCATCCCTCGTTTTTCCTGGAGAATATCTTCAGGGAATATAGTCACGGACTTGTTTGTGTGTTCGCTGAATAGAGGATTTCAAGGCGCATCCGCCCATATATAATATGTCACGATTCTTTCAGAAACCAGGGGTGTTTTGTTGATCTGTGGGTTAAGTGCATGATAAAAAATACCTAAAAATAAAAACGAATTTGCAAGCGATTTCACGGTCCTTAATAAAGTAAATTCTCGGGATACGATAGTGCGCATGCGCGTCGACTTAATTGTAGCCATCGACATGGAAATAGTTCCTCCTTCTATTCACTGGGAACCTGCAGAATGGCTTCAAATAGTCATGAAGAATCAAGTCTTTTATTTCCTACGTAAGAAGCCTTCACCTCTCAACACATAGAAGTCATCAATCAACACCCCAGACACCAGGACTCTTGAATACTGAAATATAGGTACAGGACGTCAACGCGCTTGGTCGGTGACGGGGTACGAACAACACAAGTCATAAAATTGAACGCAAGCCCTTGAGCTCATTCTTATCTGCACCCCTTGGACTGATGACCTACTAGCTGATAAGCTGAGCGGTGAGCGTTAGCAACTGTCAACAATACAGATATTTTATCAACTATACTGTCCCAAACGATACCAACTCCAGTCTGTGTGTATGTACTCTGCTTACCACGTTCTTGTTATTACGACTGTGATTATGTAGCTTTACTGGACTGTCTCGTCTGAGCTACATGCTAAGCTCTTGTCTTAGTTTCGATTCCTAAATTGGTCAATAGTTAATGGGTGTTTCTTTTAGAATCAACAGTTCGAAGTCTGCTCAATAACGGTAAGGCTTGCCCTCTGCCACAGCGAGTTATGTTTCTATACCATTTGGCTACCTGTACCTCTACTTAACGCTTCGGGATGAGCGGGCGTGATGTTATGCCTGTCTTATAAGCTGGAGCATGACATGTGCGCATGTTGCTAAGTGCTGTAGACACCGATCAGCACACATCGGCGGCCGCGCGCCGCCGGAGCGCCAGATGTGCGCCGATCGACACAGGAAGTAAAGATTATCGCGATCTAGACTCCGTCGCAAGTAAGTTCCCATCTTGAAACTCAAGTCAAACATAACATAACATTGAATTACATAATTCGATGAAAATTCCCATCACAAAAAATAAAGCAGAAAAGTGATATTGAAACAAACGAAGTCAATTTGCGTATTTTAGTGTCAGTCGACTACCCGTAGTCAAACAAGTCCTGTTTGTTTAGTTGTTCCGCGCCCAGTCACCCGCTGCCCACGCTGGCCCACCACACTGGCCCACCACACTGGCCCGCTCGCCACCATTTTTTCGGTCCCCAGTACACGTTTTATCAGAAAACTTCGCGTATCTTTGTAAATTCGTGTCGAACATGTCCTCCTTGCTTGAACCCAATTTCGTTTTATCAGCTGTAAGTCTGCAAAAAATACATAGGTACAAACGTTCACACGCTGGTATTAAATGTTCCACAATTAACTGGAAGCTTGTAAATATCTACCTAAATGTCAACGTGTGCTTGCAAAAATGAACTTTAACGAAAAAACACTACATTCAATAGCAAAACCAAATATCCATCAAAGTCTTCTGGGCACTTTCCGGATGACAGCGATGTGGAGGAGTACTTCGACGCTTACGTATACCTTTCTTTTTTATATATATGCAAGTAGTTAGTTTTAGTCATGGATTTAGTATACCAAAGGCTTAGCACTCACTGTTATTTTTATTCGCGCGAATTTTCAATGCGTGTTAAGCCTAAGTTATAGTTCGGCCGTTCAGAGAATGCGTTCCTGACACCTATCAGTTAGTCACGACTAGTGATGGGCACAACATAACACTGAGTTCGTTACCGTTCCTCCAAAATGAACCGCCGCATTATTTTTAAGATTATTTTCGTTTTAAATTGGCGGAATCATTTAAAATTTACATTTTAGTTATTTAAGTGGAAACCAAAAAGAGTAATCTTAATATAATAAAATTGTTTTATTTATTCTTTGTTACAAAGTTACAATCTGTATTTCTATGCAATAAAGTACAGAATATTAATCAGACTCCGATTCGCTTGAGGAGGTGGTGTCTTCATCATCATCTTCGCCTACATGTATAATTATATTAATTATTTGAGCTCAGATTAGCTCGATCGCGTTATATTGGCAATGATACGGTGGAATTCTTAGAATGCGATGACCGTACTCCAGAGCCAGTTCATCGATTTCGTATCGCACATTTGCCGCTTTATTTTCTTTAACTAATTTAATTAGCTCTGCTTTTAGCATCTGCATATTTGCGTCACTGCCTCTTGCTTGTAACCGAGCCACCATTTCTTCTTTTTTATTAGCTTGGGTCTTATCACTCGGTTCAAATACATAAACCACCTACTGGTTTATGTATTTGAACCGAGTGATAAGAGACATTATCCATGAATATTACAGAAGGCTCTGGTAGGCTGAGCAAAAGCACGTTCTGGAACCACTCTTTAAATGTAGTGGCATTCATTTCCTCGTGGTAGACATTTGTGGTTTTTGATTGAAATGCCAGTAACGCGTTCTCCACAAAGCCGTAGTTTGCAAAACCTGCGTGGCATATTATCAGACGGGCCCCCTTACCCATTGGTACTTTCGACGTCGACGCTTGTGTATCATCCGTCCAAGTACGGGAAACCGTGTGATTGGCGTTTAGCCATGTCTCGTCAATGAACACGACATTATCCCAGTTATCAATTTTTTTTTCCTTTTCTCAAAAAACTTATCCGTTTTAAAATTATGTCGTATCGTTCTGATAAAATTTTTCTTTTGTCTGTTTTTTTATACGAAAAACCAATATCTTTTAAGATTTTGGTTAAAGCAGTTTTACCCCCGCTAAACAGTCCAGCTTCTCTTAACGATGCCAAAAGCTTCTTCCTGTTGAGGTATTCATTTCTGGAATAGTAACCATATATATGATTTCTGATTGCATCGGCGTCAAAGGTGTCAATATCTGTCACGGGTTTAGTTCTACGTTTCTTCTTCGGAGTACGTAAAATATTATATTCCGTGCCAATAGAGCCGAACTTTTCTTTATTAATATTTGTTATCGTTCGTTTGCTAACTCCAAGCGCCTGAGAGACGCGTTCTTGTACTTGTTCGACAGGTACCAGGGGTCCGCAATTTTGCCGCTCCCGCTCAAAGTAATCTTGCAGCTTGATGATTAACTCACGGGCTCCACTTTTCAATGTTTTTCCACGTTTAGGCATTATTATGCACCAAAAGTAAAAAGAACGCAATACAAAACACAATCGAAGTCCGATTTAGCGCCGATTTCAGTTTGAAAAGCAGAAACAGTCCATTAAACGAAAGCCGGGTAATCAAATAAAAACAGATTGAAAACACTTGAAGAACGTGGTCTATGCGCACGAAACGACAACAGACGACTGTTTTAGCGTCACAAAATGGCGGCCCATAACGCCATTTGGGGTTACCATTTTTAATCTAAGTATAAAAATGCTAGTAACGCCATTTGGGCTTACCATTTTCAACCTAAATATAAAAATGCTACTTTCTTTCGCGCGTTCGGTTTGGTCGTAGTTTTATTTTTTTATTTCATAAAAGTTATCTTATAGTCCATTATTTTCAAATTCTTAAAAAGAAAAACAAAACGTATTATTTTATAAAGTATAACTGTATAAGAATAGATTACGATACTATTTTTGCCTGTTATTGTTAGCACAGCACTACAAATATAAAGCGCTGACATAACCCTGTAATAGCGCAGTATAGATTTAGAAAAATATTGTTTACCAAGTTATTTGACACTCAGTTTGGCACAAAATTATAACATTCATTGATTATTGATATAATAATGTTGTTTTAATGCTCATCAATTGTTAAAACGGTAAACCACCAGCAAAAATATTTTTATCGCAACTGCAACGCCATTACAAAGTTACGTCGTCAGTTCAATCGCGACGTGTCAGGAACGCATTCTCTGAACGGCCGAACTTTAGTATAGTTTAGTTGGTAAGTCTGCACATTATTTTATCAAATAATTTAATAAATAACAAACTTAATATTTCGAGTCCTCGAAAAAATATCTACCTATCGTAAAAACTGAAAAGATTCCGAATGAGGCGTCAACTCAATATGTTAGCACTCATTAGGTACAATTCGGTTCCGTTAGGAATAATCGTGAATGAGACAAAGTGCGAAGGTTATCATCACAGAATAATTTAATATTCTTTTTAGCAACTGTTCATATTAGGCATACAAAACAGTGAGATAATAGTGTCAAAGCGGCGCACCGCGCACGTGCTCCCAGACGTAACATGCGCGACACATGTGCACACCACCCTTATACGCTACTTAGCTACTCTGGTAACTAACAAGCGATCATTTGATTATTGTATGACTATTACACTCTATACTGCAGCCGCTTTCTCCGCGACCTCGCTATTGGCGACCGCGAGTGTGTACCGATCGAGGTTTTTTTGTCGTTCGGTCGCTCCTCTCCGTACTCGACGAGCTCACAAAAACTTTATCTATCAGACTTAAGCTGTTATGTAGTGTAAAGATATTTAAATCAGCTCACTAGACTTCGCAAGAAACGTCAAAAAAATAATCAAAGATTCGATCGCTGTCTCGTATCGTATCTTTTGTAATTTTGTAACTGAATAAATTTTTATTGCCCTAGTTGCTTTTAATGTTTGGTTTGAAATTAGGTATACGATTCAGTACGACTAACATTTCAAGAAAAAAAAACTACATATGGCAATACAATATTTATCACCATCATCGTAGTCATACTAAAGCTAAATAGAGTATTCCTGTCAAAACAGCAGTTGTATAATTTGTGGTAGCAAGCGAGTCGGATTTCATGAAGCGCAAATGATCCACAAACCGCCACTTTATCGTTATTTGTGTGTTTAGTTAACAAGGCAAATGAAACCACCGCAGATCACAAGCGAGTGTTTAACACTTACACCCGTTGTTTAGTTACAGCGCGTGGAGATCTGACACACTGCAGTAAGAACAGAAGGTTAGCTTGAAAACGGTGGTGATTCTTTCACCATCTTTGACCTAGCGTAGCATGTAATTTCAATAGTCTAAGAGTCCAGCTTATTTTAATTTGTTTTGTTAGCACTGATGTGCAATAACAAGCTCTCATAGGTGTGAAATTAGAACAATGGTGTCTTGTTGCAAGATCTTAGATTAAAAATGCAGCAGGAAGATCCAGACTATATGCAGTCCTATATGTAATGTGACACAATGTGTTGCAATGTGCACAATGACAAGGTGTTTCTGTAAGATTCCTAAACTGCGCCTTCTTCTGCGTGTTCTATATTCCAGTTATCAAGTGGATGCCACTCGAGTGCACTTTCAATTTGGCATCACCAAATTGAAAGCGTGATACGCGTGATGAAATAAATTACACAAAGTAAAGCGCTTGTTCGGGTTCGTACCCACGATCTACAAATCGTAAGTCGAGGCCGTAACCACTGGCTATCACCGCTCTCAGAAAAAAGATAATATCAGGAGTATACGGCAAATATTATCTATTTGGACTTTTAACTTCTGAAGGCCAAAAACGGTCAAAATCATTTTTTTTTATGTCCTGTTCTTTAAAATAGACAAACTAACACTTTCTGTTACATTAAAGCATCACTAGCTTTTGCCAACGGCTTCGCCCGTGTTAAGTATGTTCTACGGGAATAAAAAATATCCAGCTCACATATTACCTGGGCTCACACGTAACATACGTTTTTATCAGCACGCGTGTCAAGTTTCATACAAGTAGTTTGCAGTCGTGGAGGCGTGACAGATTTATAATAAAAAAACTAACCTAAACATTCAAACATATAAACTGTCTCGTGATAATTTGTCAAAATAGTAAGATTAAAAACACAATAATAAAGAGATTATTTCAGCCTATGTTAGTATCTACAGTGCGATTCCAATATACAGGCTGCATAGAGCGTACAAGTATGCCTTGGCGACATCAATCAACAAACATTTTAACTGTCTGGCCACGCTGCTGAGTGGTCTTGGCGCGTAGCGTCCGTGTTGTCTCTACGAGTGCCGGCCAGACATCAGCGCAATGTGCGAGCTTGTTGACTCCGACGCGCGACGCAACAGTGCAAGCTATTCACTTTCGCGGCAAACAATCCGGCGCAGCAATTAATGAAGCGTCGAGCGCGCAGCCCGCCGCCCGCGGCGCCGCTCGCGCCGCGAGCCGTGACGTCACAGCCTCGCTACTGCACGCCACTGTCAGAAGGACCAGTCTGCACGGAACCAACATGTATTTATTTCCTTCACAATGGTAAATCATTAATATGTCTGTAGATTTCTATCTCTAACAATAGGCGTATTTCGGCTAAATCGATGATGATGAGGAATCGTGAATATGATTGGCACTGGTGGCGTCACTAGCCGGGATCAGATGCGCAAACTCGTGTTGCTGCCGTATGGCTTTGCTTTGGTACCTAGGTGCCTAGGTCTGCACCTGTAGCCGACTGCAGGCGAATTTTATTAGTATCGTATCGCTATTAACTCTTGAGTAGCATACAGTCTTGTTGACGTGTCATCAGTCAACCTGGAACATCAACTTATAACCAGTTGGCTAGTGTGTACGAAATGCTCGGGTCGAGAGTGTCTGTGTAGTGAGGCGAACTCAGAGATGACATAATGGATTCGTTGCTTACTATTATTTTATTTTAGAAGTGGATCTTCTGTTCTGTCTTGTCGTGCGCTATTAACGTACCTACTTCAGTAGCGGACATCTGCAGATTTCTTCATCATACTTATTAAATGCATATGGCGTATTATGTAAGCAGAGAGACTTTGTTTCTCGTCGATAACTGCATATACCTACTAGTGCGGAGTGCGAACACATTGACATATTTTGCGGATGACATGCGGAAAATACGTCGCCGCCTACCCCTTCCGGTGCTGACCGACTGCGGATGATGTGACGAATATAAATATTGTTTTAGTTGACTTTTATCACTCGTTGTGTTTTGAACTGTAGTCAATGAACTGCCTGCTGCGAGCCGATCTAAAAACTAATTTGGAATCGTAAAACTACGATATTTGCTTCCACCAATTTGTCAGCTCCAACACTTTACGTCCACAATAAAGCCATACGTTTGCTCGAAAGTGCGACAGTCTGTCAGTGTGGCGCGGTTCAATTCGGTGACATCATTAGTGAGGGCTCGTCACAATTATGATAAACGCGTGAGTGAAGGGTGCGCGCCGGCCCGCGGGACCGCCGCCGCCACCCTCCACCTCCACCTGTGGCGCGCGGCCGGCGACCTGTGGCGCGCCCCCAGCCCCGCTCCTCTACCGACACAACCCCTTCCGACTGCTCCTCACAGTTGTCACACGATTGTCTAGCGACCTCCGTCACTCAGAACACTTGAGGGAGAACTTGAATGCGGGTTTATATGTATATACTTTTGCATGGAACTTTTGCTTGAATGTAAAGCTTGAACTCTAGCTAGTTTTATAATTTACATGATTGAAAGTTCAATAGAATGCATTTAATGACATTGGACTGTTGCCGAATAAATCTGAAATGTTGATGATTTCTGATTCTGCTTAGTGTGCCGACTGTGCTACATACTCGTACAGTAAGTACAGTCTTATTAATGTTTATCAAAGTGTTGTCTACGACAAAAAAACAATTGCTGACAAAATGGACAATATTAAGTAATTACAAGTAATTATAAGTTCCACGAAACCCGTGTTTAGCGATCTAGACTATCACTATGCACTACAATGTACTAGGTCGGCAGAGCATACGAAGGCCGGTCGAGTTACATATGACACGTCACGTGATCATTCCGCGCTCTCAGCGAAACTCCAGCCATAGCTGGCTTCACTTACAGTAGCACAATATCAATTCAGGCACAATAAACATCATATCGGATTCAGTCCTCTAGTAATACTAACCAGCGCACACTGCGGTAGCACTAGCACGTTCTTTACTAAGCAAACATAATTTGTCTGAGTGACGTCCTTAACGCATAATTCGCATCGACTTTGGACGTCTAAATTATGACGGAGTGAGGAGTGAGGAGTAGGAGCACGTAGAGGCCTGCTTCGAAGGACATCTGAACATGAAGGTTTCACATTCAGTTCAGCCAGGAATCACACCGAGCGAAGCCTTAGCCGCCGTTCTTGCACAGTGGAGCGACGTGCATGCGGCGCGGTTGTTAGACGTCCCACAGTTGTCGTAATTATGATGAGTAGTGTGCGGGCGCGGCGCTAACGAATGGCGCACATTAGCCACCCTCGGCCGAGCCACGAGCCATGAGCTCCGCTCCCGAGCCACTAACCCCGAGCCACGAGCCCCCGGCGAGCACGCTGTTTGGAGGTCAATAGCATGGCACGCGGACACGCGCCCTTTACTTCGGTCATCACGTTATGACATCTACTAATTTTTAATATTTCTGTATTTTTACCCGACTGCCGAAGGAGGGTAATCACCTTATTACAAGCTTTTTGTACGAGTATGAAAGTTGTTCATAGCGTTTTTTTTATCAACTACTTCCTCTAAACTTTTACGACTTTAAAATTTTGCATGTTTGGTCAGTTCTAAACACAATACACTAAAATTATAAAAGTAATAATTGATGATGTAGCCAGGATTGTCTCCTCACGTCAACAGTTCGTAGCACGGACGCGACTTTATCTTGATTATTATCAGCATGACGAATTTGTGTGTATTGGAGATAATACCTGTATAATGAACGACCACTAAGGCTAAGGGTTTGTTACCATATTTTTCTTTTTCTGATATATTGAGAGATGCGGAACCGCTAACCGCCAGTACCTGTCCAATACGTTGTCCCACACATTGGCAGTGATTCCGTCGGAAAGTTTTATTAAATTATGTTAATAAAGTGAATTTTATGGTTGACATCTTGCGGCCAACTGGTCAAATCAACTTTCTATCAAAACTATAAACTAGGTACTTACAGCGGCTCGCAGTTGAGGAAAACATAGAATTCGGTTCCTCATTAGTTGTATCGTATCGTATAAGTAGGTAGGTACAGTCAATCATTTCAACTCACGATATCCCAACGTTTCCGACACAACATTACCTTTTAGTCCTAAACTCGCCGATACAAATGACCATCCATAAAAAGTGATGACAGGAGCGTCCTAGTGCTATTGGAGCCCTGTACTGTGTGAGCCGCAAACTCGCCGCTGTTACCTCTGCGACTGATAGGAGCGTCCTAGTGCTATTGGATCCCTGTACTGTGTGAGCTGCAGACTCGCCGCTGTTACCTCTGCGACTGATGGGAGAGTCCTAGTGCTATTGGATCCCTGTACTGTGTGAGCCGCAGACTCGCCGCTGTTACATCTGCGACTGACAGGAGCATCCTAGTGCTATTGGAGCCCTGTACTGTGTGAGCCGCAGACTCGCCGCTGCTACCTCTGCGACTGACAGGAGCGTGCTAGTACTATTGGATCCCTGTACTGTGTGAGCCGCAGACCCGCCGCTGTTATCTCTGCGACTATCAGGAGTGTCCTAGTGCTATTGGAGCCCTGTACTGTGTGAGCCGCAGACTCGCTGCTGTTACCTCTGCGACTACGAACATGTCTCAGTACCAGCCTTTCTTGCCTGGATATGACAGCACTATGATGTGACAGCGTGAAGCTCGTAGTCTGTAACGTAAGCGGTAACACAATCCGAGCGAACCCACATTTGCTCACTTTGTGTACAATATCTACCTACTTGTTTACAATTCTAATTGATACAGAACGGAATTCATGGCCCTATTTTATTTTAATACATTGGTCAGTTTCGTAGCTACACGTTTTGTGAAATCGGCAAGTTCACGGCCGAACTAGATCATACATTGTTCCACGGTCGAGTTTGAAATGAGAGCCACGACTCACGGCGAGTTTATAATGTCAGTCAATAATATAAATAATAAGTAGGAGATACGTCAAGTCTTGCTAATTGTAATCATTTGAAACTAGTGTAGCGACTGATTCTGTGTAGTAATCATCAATGTCGTTAAAGTAAGTGAATCTTGATTTACTTAAAGAGTTCAGTGATTTAGTTTTGAATACCTCTGCTATATAAGGTGACGTTGAACTTGCAAATAAATTGTAGAACCACCCACTTCCCTTGAAATATCTCAGTTAATGTCTGGTTTCTGTGCCTCTAAATTTCTACTGTAGGCTCTTGAACGTAAACTTCTTATGGAAACACTCTTAATAACCTTAGAGAAGAATTCTTATTGCGACATCATCTGAATAAGCGACCAAATAAAATAATACTTATAAAAGT
Source organism: Orthosia gracilis (assembly GCA_947562075.1). Taxonomy (NCBI): domain Eukaryota; kingdom Metazoa; phylum Arthropoda; class Insecta; order Lepidoptera; family Noctuidae; genus Orthosia; species Orthosia gracilis. Next base: position 436,707 of record OX387274.1, on the reverse strand, counting down.
ATGGCGTTCATACAGTTAAACAACTTTTTAATTCTGTTGGGCTTTTGACCCACGTTACCATACACTTATGCACCCTTTCTTTTTCTTTGTTTGTTCGATAACATAGGCAGTGTTTGATATAAACATATTATACAATTATTATGAAAATATTAACTAACCCGAAAATATGTCTGAAATAAACATCAAGAAGTTATGTCTCAAATCAAGAAATTATCTCACGCCGCCGTGCTAGTATTTAAGAAAAAATGGCTTTATCGCCCAAACTGTGATAAAAAATGTGATTCAACTCATGTCACAGTAGTCCGGTGTGTGTGCGCCACACTCCCTGTACTATATGCTGAACTGTACGGTCAGTTAGACTCACTATTATTTATAGTGACGACCTCATTAGTTCTCTTCCCTGTAGCCGTCTGCTGTGTACGCTAAATCAACAATACAAAGAATGTGAACAGTAAAGGTCGCTCGATTGTTTGCGACCCACGACCCACGACTGACGCGCTGTCTCTGTCTATATTGTCAGACAGAATCAGCCAGAGCATCCTAGTAAAGAAGGTACTTAACTAGTAAAATACTAAAATAACGTGTTCACGAACGTTGTGTGTGTAATACTTGTAATGATGGAACCGACTAAGTATTAAGATTAAAAGACTACAATCACAGCCAAAAGGGGATAACCGCCACTTTACATACTTTACAGGAGAGTAGTTTAAAGTTCAAAATAAGTGAAAAAAAAAACATGTATATTTTACTGTACCTAGGTTCCAAAACTTTCATTATTTACCCATATAGCTTTTAAACATGTCTCTACGAAATGGAATTGTTAATTAAATATAAATCACCCTCCTAACACCATTTACTGTCGCTTACCCTTAAATGCTCCTGATTTTTCTAACAGGAAAGAACTTAGTAAATGAAATCAACTCACTGATTCACTTCCAACCTAAATGATTTAATAATTAATAATAATAATTAATATTTTTTTCATTTTGATTTTACCATTCGTTTTATTTCAATTTAAGAAAAATAGCATACCTTTGAAGTTTCTATTCATCAAGTGGAACCAATATGATATAACGAGCTATTGGTTAATGACAGACGAACAAGGAAATTGTAATAAGTTAATTATCTATCAAATACATAATCATCTTATGTAAACAACTAGAAAGCACAATAAATATATATGTATTTTTGAATCTATTATATAGCATATATATATATATATATATCTATTTGTGTTTTGAATAAGTAATTTTGAATATTCATTGTTGGTATTGTTGCACCACTGACAACCCCATGTCATGTCCACGCAATCACTGTCCATTCAAGGTTTCCTGGAAGATCGCAAGATCGTGGTATGCGATAAGGCCGCCCGTTGTATATTTGAGGTCTATGTATGTATGTATGTTCCTATGTGGCGTTCTAGAGACCAAACGCTTTGGCCGATTTTGATGATTCTTACGTCAATCGATTCGTCTTAACCTTGCGAGTGTCACTGGCTACATTAAAATAGGAAAATAAAAAAATGGCGGATTTTCGGTGCCATATTCCAAACCAATCATGTGGGGTATCAAAATAAGGGGTTTTGAAAGGTGATTTCAAAAATATACAACACTTAGATGTTTGAATGTACCAAATTCTAAAAATAAAATAACTAGAAAGTTGTAAATAAAAAAGTTCATTAAACAGATAAAAAAAACCCGACTGCTTTATAAGCGAACTAAAACGACGTAAAAAGGAAGAAAATCATGCTGTGCAGTGAAGGATACATCTAGTTTTGGTCAGCCACATGTATTTTAGTATTAAGTTTCTTTTGTTCCTGTGTTTTCTGGTGTACAATAAAGTATATATAAATAAATGAATAAAGCAATATGTGATTAATTCTTATAAAATTAATAACTTAATATCTTTACCCAGAGACAGGATATTAAAAAAAAATATTTTTGTTTGATCAGTCTTTATTTTTCAAAATTACACAAAACAACAATTACAAATTGTAAGTAAGTCTTGTACTATCCGTCATGATTGTGAGCCATTCGTACCTAGGGACTACTCTTAGGAATGACAAAAGAATAATAAACTTAACTTAAGATCAGGCGCACGACCAACGGCTTTAGACGTGCTTTCTGAGGCATGGGAATGAAACACCGCCAAATTCTTAACCCCGGGCTGTACTGAGAATTCATCAAAACTCCTAATTAATTCTTGCTGACCCAATCTGGCATTCAAACCCTTGATCTCTCTTGGTCTCATGATCCTCAGCCGTATATACAAGCCAACAAAAAAATAAAGGACTCAAAAATTAAGCTATACTAGTTTAACCAATCATTTTCTCTGAACAATCTAGCAAAGGAATGACTTTTTATTTGTAACACCTAATATAACTAATAACATACCCATCGATGACACCGTATTTTTTCCGTCAAAGTAAACACAAAATTCCGCACCAAAATAAGTCACTAGCACGCGTGGTTCTTATGCAACGACAACGTCATTTGTTTCGATCGAATAAGTGAGGTAACCGATGTTTTTTTGTTATAATTTCGTAAGCGAACCGCCAAACCTTTAATTTACCTACTAATCTAACCACCATACTCGTCAAATTAATTTGGAGATAAAAAGTATAAGCGACAATGTGTTAGGCGAAATTCGTTTGGACAATTTATCCTAAGCCCCTTCGATGAATAATATAGTCACTTGGGAAAATAGCACCAAGCGCCAAATAAAGTCTCAGAAATGTGGCCTAAATGTAATAAATGACAATTATTTTGACCAAAGAAACTGACATAATACTCTAACTAAATTTTAGTAAAAAAATCATTTACAGCCCAAACCAATTATTCAAGCAAGAAATTTTTATACAAAGCCAAAATTGCGTTACTCTCAGTTTTGAAAATACTATTTTTATCCAACCAACATAGAGGAAAAACAACATCAAAATAACTGTCGTTTATGACGAAAAAGTAAGTCTCACGACCCTATTTTTTTACGGCCCAAGCGACACAAAAAGTTTGTCCTAAATTCACGAAACTGGTCTACCAACAGAAGCAGAAAAAAAAGCCGATTCTAACGATATATATATAAGTCGATTTCGCAAAAAATGTCGCTTATCCCTTTTTGGCCGTTAGGCATAGAATTTGTTTCGGTGTTTCTTCACAGAATAGTCAACTAGGAAACTTGTAGTTTCAAACCTAAATGTAGCCCAGCCTGGTGCTACGGAGGACACAGTCCAAGCTGAGAGGGTGTCTCAGAACAGTGTCTTCGTACAAGACATATCTAATATAGCACAGCATTTGGCACAAGTAGACAGGCCTGAGAGTGCTGGCTTTCCATCTAGTCATACTAATGATGGTTTTCATTTAGTTATGTTTTCAGATGGTATTGGAAGAGGTTTAGGTAAATTAATAAATAGCAATCAGAGTCACTCAACTTTTAATTATTGCATGCCCGGGTCATCTTACAAGTACACAAAGGAATCTGTGTCAAAGAATGTATATAAACCAGATACCAATATAACTGTATTTATAGTTAATAGTATAAAAGAAAAAAAAAGATGATATCACTGAGTGTGTAAACGAAATGTTAAAGTTAAATTGCAATAAAATAATTTTGCGTACCTTCGCTTACTTGGATAAATTATCAAAAAATAGACAAAATAGTCACTGCATTCACATGCTTAATAAGCATCTGCACTTTCTTATAAGTCACTATCGTGAGAAAATAGTTTTTTTTTGACATCAACATTTTTGTTGACAAATTAAAGTCGACAGGCGATACTTTGTATCTGACTATTAGGGTAAGACATCAAATAGCTTGGCTATTATCGTATACGGGAACACCCAAATACTCCGAAATATTTTATTCCGAATTTCGGTTTTCAAAAGTCCGAATTTCATAATACCTAAGAGTTATAATGTCTATTATTAAAAATCACGAAATTTATTTTACCGAAAGTCGTAAATGCAGTTTTCTGATTTCCATACGTCCGAAGAATCAAATGCTCGAAGGGTTCTCGGTCCGAAAAACGGCATTCCGATTTTCAATATTTCGAATAAACTAAAAGAAAACATGTTGTGCTACATAATTTAGTGTCAAAAACGAATCACTGCAAAACCGACTTCATGCAGTCTTGTCTGTCCTACCCTAAAGTGTAATTTAAGCCCGCATAGGCACGGAGGGGTGAGGCGGCCCGCGAGCCGAGGAGCAGGTGGTTTGAAGGCCCGCCGCCGCGGCTTAAGTTGGCCGGCGAAGCCGGCCAGCAAGCCGAAGCTGCGGTGGTGAGCGTTAAAACCATCTGCGACGATAAGCTCGCGTGGGGCCGCCCAAACGCAGCAGCGCCGGAGCCGTGACAGAAACAATGCTTGCTGCATGTTGCATGCCTGCTTGCTTGCTGCTTGCCTGTTTGCATGCTGCGTGTCTGCTTGCATGTTGCATGCCTGCTTGCATGTTGCATGCATTTTGTTTTACAAGGCGTTTTTATTTCGGAATCGTATTAATCGGTATTTTAATAATCGGGATTCGTATTTTTGATGTTTCGAATTATCATTAAGTAGGAATTTTTGTTTTTCGATCTATTGAAACTCGGTATTTTGAGAATAGTAATTATGAACGATAGAAATATAGAAATATTGAATTTTGAACCATTCGGAATTATGAAAATCGGTATTTTGAAAGTCGTAATTGTGACTGACGGAATAAAGTTTTTCGTATTTATGTAGTGGACCCATCGTATACAATAAACTCAGACATATGTAGTATGTCGAAGTATCCAACTATTATTGATATTAGTAATAGTACTAATTTAAAGGCGGTCAATACCTTGAATAATGCCAGCGAAAATGCTATTAATATTTATTCTTTAAACTATGTAGTTGATAGGACAAGGAAGCGCAATAGTTACGAGTGCATCCACCACCAAGAAGGTACCTTCTTGCTCGCAAAAAAAATAACTTCAAAAAAGGTCTGATCAGAATTCCATGAAATTATTCCATCAGAATATTCAGGGTTTTTCTTCGAAGCAATTGGAAATCGAACATTTTTTTTAGAAAAAGAAACAATATTTAAAATTGTTTGTTTCATTGGGCATTGGCTGAAAGATTATGCAATGCAAATCAATTATTCCCACAGTATAATTTTCACAATTGTTTTAACAGAAATATTATGTTGAGTGGGGGTTCACTTATATTAATTAAAAATGGTATTAAATCAAAACCTCGTAAAGATATATCAGTAAATACCTATCAGTTAAACATAGTGTTGAACTGTCCTGTGTAGAGCTGTATAAGCATGTCATAGTGTGCGTCTACAGACCCCCTAACTATAAGAACTACTCTATATTTGAAACAGTGATGGAAGATGTTTTGGCAAAACTTGCAATGGGTAACTAGTAATTGTCTATGGTGACTTTAATATTGATATTTTAGAAGATAATTCAGATATCAGTAGGTTATCAAAAACCTGGTTACTGAAACCTTAAATTCTTCGCCTTCGCTTGTTTTTGGATTATTAAACGCGAATGTTTCAGCCTTCCCGAATGAATTTAACTTTTCACATATAAACCCCATTACAGTAATAAAAGCGAATCAAGATCAAACCAACCGAACATCTATGGGGAATAACTATTTTAGGGATTATACAACACGGGTGAGTGTCCACAGTAATCCCTACTCGAGTACTGCTCCTTCTGGATCGGGGTTCTGGAGTCAAAAAAAAAGCTTGTACATCCACTGTTGTGTGTGGATCGAGGCTTTCCGAAGCTAATGAAATATAGTAGGGTTATATACCACTTTTTAAATCCGGGGACAGTAAAGACGCAAATAATTATATACCAGTATCCGTTCTGCTGGTAAGGTATTTGAAAAGATAATGCTAAATCAAAAGCTCCTTCATTTTAATACGAATAACATCTTGCATGATAAATAGTATGGTTTCACCAAATGACGTTGTACAACTGAAGTTGGTGTCACTCTATTAAAATACATATTTAATGCGTGGAAAGAGGCACAAGATGACATAGGTATCTTCTGTGACCTGTCGAAGGCATTTCATTGCGTTAATCATGAAACATTACTTCTGAAACTTGAGCATTACGGGCTAGGGCACTCATCGTTAAGTTTGATAAAATCTTATTTGAATGATAGACAGCAATTAGTTCAAATAAACGGTGTCAATGCTTCAGGATTAAACGTGAAAATAAGGGTACCCCAGGTCTCAATTTTAGGTCCTTTCTTATTTTTATTATACTTAAATGATTTACCCTGTTTATTGGAAAACAAACTAAACATGGTGTTATTTGCTGATGCCATATCTTTTATTTTTAAAATATAAGGAAGTACTTGTCAGGTTGACGACGTAAATAACGCACTACGGCAGGTTCATGATTGGTTCACTTCCAATGATTTAGTTTTAAATGGTACAAAAAACTGAGTGCGAAAATTTTGCCTTGCCTAATGTCAAAAGTACTAATTGTGGCATTATATTAAACAAGGAGAACGGTTTTCCTGGGGATCACCCTAGACTTAAGGTTACAATGGGGTCCTCATTTAATATCAATTGCAGGGCGCCTAAGTTCGGCAGCTTATGCTATTAGAAAAATCGTCAATTTACTGATGTAGATACCGCGAGGCTGATCTATTTTAGTTACTTTCATAGTATTCCATAGTAGTAGTGGTAGTTGTTGTCTTACGGTAAATTACTATGGAGACATTCATTCAATTTTTATTCTGTAAAAACGAGCCATCAGAGCGATATACAATCTTAGCTAGCGCGTTTGTCTAAGGGAGCTGTTTTAGGACATTAACATCATGACGATTCCTTATCAATATATTTATGAAAACATCATGTACGTGAGAAATACTTTACATCTTTTTAGTAAAAACGGCGACAGACAAAATTAAGTTACTAGAAATAGGGACCAATTAGTTCAACCAGCTTTCAGACTGGCTAAAGTAGCCTCATCGTTCATGGGGTACTGTATAAAATGTTACAATAAAATTCTTCCCCACATTCTGGAACTGAATGAGACGAAATTTAAAACTTGTAGAAAACGTATACTATGCATGCAGGCATATTATAAGTTGGGGGATTTCTTCTCCTCTCGTTCAGTCCATCCGAAGGCTGTCTGTAAGAGATTGCCTAGTGCGATAAGATCGCCCGTTGAACACTTGTTTTTGTAAATGTTTGTATGTTCTTAGAGGTTCCGTTAGGTGACACCTGTCTATATCGCTGGGTGTATCCCTGCATAATATTCCCAAATCGCTGACTCAACTTATAAAATGATAAACCTCTCTCTGCTACTCTTCTAAATAAGTCAGTTTGATGGTATGTTTTTGGGCTCATAAAATAACATCCTGCATCCAATCCAGCTCAACTGGAGTTTTCTAATCATCGATAATCTATTGTAGATAAAGGTGATTATGATATTTGGAGTTACGCAATTGATGCAGGATGCAGCTCGCGTTCCTGAACAATCACTTGTGAGTTGTGGCTTGTGAGGGTGACGTCATAGGGCGGGTGGTGTTGACGTCAGGCGCGGGGGCTCGTGACAGCCGCACTCATCTAATTGTGTGATAGCGGGAGACGCCGCTAATTCATTTGCGCGCTCCGTTAATTAGGCGGCCGCCGCGCGCGCGGCCGGGCCCGCGGTCACACCTCGATGCTCGGGTGGTGGCACGGCGATATTACTTACAACAACGTTGGATCTGGTACCAAACATAATTAATTCGACAATATGCTAGTTACGTCCAAATTACTCTAGGTAACACACCGCAAGCCAGGCGAGCCTAACGTCTGGTCTGTGAAGTCTACCCAACGTAGCCACTGAACTGCGGCAGGCAGGCCCACTGTGCCTTACAGGCTCCGTCACTGTGCCTTAACTTCAAGCCAATGCTGTTAGATCCTTTTTTTGATACATTGTATGATTGAAGTTGGCTGAACTACAAATCTGCTGTACACTGTACAGAGCGGTATTTCGGCCATACCTGCCGAGTGGCGCCGGGTGCCTGCCGAGTCGTGAACTGCCCTGACTAGGGCCCTGTGGTGATGACATTCATTAGTCATTCTTAAAACACTTACGGAACACTTTGTTCTTCACACAGTTTCTGTTACTCGTACAAAATTACTCTACTACTGAGAGACAGCATAAACAAAATAAGTTCGGCTCTCGCAGTAACAAAATAAGAGCTAGCTAGGTAACTAGTGAATGATCTAAGCAACTCTATTTCTACCTCGATCAAACATTTAATAAAAATATTGAATCCGTGTAATCAATTCCGTCAACGTAACAGAAGAGTCGCGGGTGAGCACGGCACCGTTCTCACAGACAGTGCGGGCCCCGCAGCACGCAGCACGCACCACGCGTAACCATATGCACAGAAGTTTAACACAATGCACTTATGTATTGGACACAAGTATAAGTACGTATGAAAGAACACTATGACGCGCGGATGTACACTGTGCCTTATGAAACGTTATCTGTAATATCTGATTAGTGTTCAGTGAGGCCTGAGGAGTGCACCTTCTGTGGGTGTGTTAATGCACGATGAGCAATGCGTTGCACACAGACACACGAACTTCTAGCTAGTGCCACCGCGGAGTTGACCAGGGACCAAGCCGCACTCTACTACAAGCGCAGTGGAGGAGGCCGCCTGGCGTGCTGCGTGTGACGTGTGCGGTATGTGCGGTATGTGCGGTATGTGCGGTACCACCGATTATTGTAGTAGCACTTAAGCCGGGGTTTGTCGTACTAGTCAACTTTTAACACCGGTCAATGTTACGCGCTGTATCACACTATGTAGATCGCATATAATTCGAATGTGCTGTAATGTGTGGCAGCTCGTTGTGTGTGGACACTTTCCCTCGGCCGCTGCGACGCTGATATGAAATTCGAATTAGTGAAAATACAGTTAGAGGCGCCAAGTATGCGCCTACGCCGGCGTGCGCGCGATATGTGCTGTACGCCGCCACGGTGACACGCAGCCATACTCATTCATAAAATATTACATTGTTTTCCTTGAACTATTTATAGAATTATTGGCGCACCGATAACGAGCTCATATTTGAAATAATGTGGTTACCCACATTATTTAACATCGTTTCATTATTTCGACTGACGTGGTTGTTAGCTCGCGAGTCGTGGTGCAGCGTGCGACCACGTGTCGCATGAGAGTGCTGCGGCCTGTGGTGTCCGTGTGCCGTCTACTACTGCTGCAGACTACATCTTTACTCTGTGTTGCAGAGGATCAGGGAACAATCCGGGGTGCGCTGCTACTACTCGTGGCTTGCCTCGAGAGCGGCGAGGACTCGGGTTAAGACTTGACTTGCAACCATTCAATGTGCCCTTCTCCCCTGTGGATTTAACGAATGATTCTTAAAGTCTGTGCGAGGGACTACAATACTAATGTTGAGCTACAGCCAAGCATGCCTGTTCCATGCAAAGTGTCGCCCATCCACGTAAATATTCTAACTGTTGCACTACATAGTTTGGTAGCGCTAAAGTTCCCGAGCGAGCGGCGGCCTCGCGCGGGTTATCGCGCGACCTCTTATCACCCGCGCGCACACACACGCACACGTGCGCACACCGCGCAGCACATGTGTGCGTATGAAATAGGTCGCGTATGTCGCCAGATGTAATTAGAGCAAGAAACTGTTTATTGTTACCCGACTAATGGCCGATGTTCATTTAATATTATCTAGTTACTTGAGTTATGAATGTCGATAGAACTGCACGCTGCAGGGAAAGCGGTTGTTCATGTTATGCGTCTATTTTTTGTTTAAATGATGTATGCGTGTCGGCAACTGGTCGGCTCGGTGCCGGGCCAGCAGTCCGGCAGTCCGGCTGCAAACAAGCTCCCGGGCCACTGAGACTGCTGTGGCAGGGGTACGTGTGTGGACTGAGACTGTACTATGCGTTGGTTAGTTGCAGATTACTAGTATTTTAAATGGAACCTCTGCTAACACTACTAAAGTTATTATTGTTATATAACTAGCAACACATCTGATTGCTAAACTTTTGGACTTCTTACTACCCGTAAGTCTAGCAGAAGTCAGCCCTCAGCCGGGGCGCCGACAGGCATGCTACAAAAGGATCAATGTGGGCAATGGATCGATGTGGGCAATGTAGTATGTATTCATGTTATTGAGTAGCTAGTGACCACACCTGGCCTTACCTGACCTCTGACGTGTGCTGTTCACTTTCAGTGGGAACTTCGTTGTTACGGAAATAATTTTCAGCTGAAAATGAAGGCGGGGCAGCTTCGTGAATGATGAGCAGGAGGGTGCGGGGCGAGGGGCGCGGGGCGCGGGGGCGGCTCAGGTGGAATAATTGTCACAATAAACAGTCGGTAATGGAGTGGCGGCGCGCCCAACGAGTTAATTAGTGAAATGACACCCTCCGGCCCCCGCGCCCTCGCGCCCCGCGCCCCTGCACGCCAGCCACCACCCCGGCCACTCCTCTACGCGGCCCACGTGCCCATTAAATTATCTCCAAGTGCTTATGAATTTTTGGCAAGGAATTTACAGTATTGAGCCTGTTAGGCAGTAGGTACGTGTAGCTAAGCAGCTTCGCCTAGTTACCTATGCATACATACAACACATTCATTTAGCATGAAAGCTTCCAGAAACCAGCTCTTCGGGGAATTCACTATCATAATATTGGTTTAGTATAACAAAGTGAACAATTACTGGTTACCGTATAATTATAATCTAGCCGCGGAATAGACCGACCGCTAAGCATGACGTACTATCTGCTGGGGTGGACTTCGATGTAAATACTACGTAGCAACTTGAGATTAGCGCCACAGACACAGCTCTCTTCCGCATGAAACTTTACTTTACAATTCAATAACTAAATATAAAATTAATGTGAATTGATCTGTACATGAGATGTTAAAAACTTAGAATATCAATTCCTCTCTCTATGTCAGAGAACTCAGAATTGCACAACTCAGAATGCAATAAGCTCGCCTTTGCAGATATTAATTTGTCCCAGTATGTGTGTGCGTGTGTGTGTACAATAAAGAATAAGAATCAATTTATTTTTCCGCCGCTCTTTTGTCTTGTCATGGTGATAAAAATGTCTTTATATTCGTGAATTTATTCAGAGCACAGACTTGTGAATAATAATACAGAAGTTGGAAAACCAGCACAAATATTCTCTCTATGTTTTTTTTTATTTTAGTACATGAAACATGAGTGTACTCTGTCATTACTATCACTGCCCGCCGCAGTCCCTCGTATGTCCCGCACCAATTCACAGGGCACGCTAGCACTCTCCAGTGCGAGTCATATTCTGAACTTGAAAATCAAGTTTTAAAAAAATCCTTGTTTACTATTCAAATTTAACAGAAAATATCAGTCACTGTTAATGAACTAGGGCACATGAGCTCCGCCAATAGTTAGGTGCTGATAAGTTCGTGCTCTGCAGAGGTTCTCGTGACTAAGTAGAAGCCGCACTGGTCGACTGTTCAAGATAAAAGAACTCTTACCGATTACGCTCTGTGGATGCTAGCGAGCATCCTATGCTCCTAAACTCGTAGCGTGCTTCGCTTTTCATCTCGTAGCAAGCTACTCACCGCGTCCCGAAATAAGTACGTGCCGCATCTCGTAGCAAGCCACACACTTCATCTCGTAGCGAGCTGCGCGCCGCTTCTCATAGCACATTACAAATCAAATCACTGTTTATTTGCTCAACCATGAGTATCATGCATACATAACAAATAACCAGCATGAAGAGATGTTCAAATAAAAAGATAATGGAACGTCATATTCGTCTTAAACAATGGCATGCAAATCTTATATATAAAATTCTCGTGTCAATGTTAGTTACCTTACTCCTCCGAAACGGCTTTACACTTGGGGACCGAGTCACCCACGTCCGTAGGAAAGTACCCTATTCGATACCCTACACGTGGTCCCCGGGTGGTGTCAATCAGGTGACAATAACTGGTGGTAGGCTTCGGCCGAAGGCTTGCGACCACCCACCGGGCAAAGACGTACCGCCAAGTGGCCTAGCCGTGTTCCGGTGCGATGCTCGGTGTAGCCAGTTCAGGAGATGGGTCGAGGTGGCGGTTCCATTGCAGGCAGACCAGCCTGACGCGCGCTGTTAGGGGCGTATCGGGCGGCTGGTCGCGGAGGGTAGCGGGATCCGAGGCACGGTGCACCGCTGGCCGACCGCAGGTAGTTGGGGGCCCAAGTAGTGTGCCAGCCCCACACGAAAGGCTGCCCCGCCAACTGACGAAAAATCCCGGAATGCACCATCGTGCTGGTTGGCGACCAGAAGGGAGGGCCCGATGGACATTCCCGGGGGGGGCTCAGGCGTCCCCGCAGTGTCCAGACTAGTCCCCCAATGATAGCGTCCCTTCAGTGCGTGTCTGAAGGTTAGCAGCGTGGAACCACATCTCACTTCCTTTTCCTCACCTAACTTCACTCGCATCGAACTATGAAAAGGAGAAAAAAGTTCAAAGTTAAACAGCGGCTGCACCCCCTCCCACTCAAAGTGCACCTCACGAACATCAGAGGTTTGCACTCCAACCTCATAGCAGTCCATCATCACCTGGAGACTGATAAGCCGGCTCTCTTTTTCCTTTCGGAGACGCAGATCAGATGTCCAACAGAAGTATCGTACCTAACTTACCCAGGGTATACCCTGGAGCACAATTTTAAGCAACGCGCGGGTGTATGCATGTACGCCCGAGACGACATCTGTTATCGGCGTCTCCGAAACCTTGAGGACTCTAGGTTCTCTGTGCTGTGGGCCATGGTGGACACGGGCCTTGATAAAATTGTCTACGCCTGTGTCTACCGCTCGCACAGCGGCGATCAGGAGACAACCAGGCTCACAGAGTATCTTAGTGAGGCGGCTGATACGGCACAGCAGCGGTACCCTTCCGCCCAATTAGTATTACTGGGGGACTTCAATGCCCACCACCAGGAGTGGCTTTTCCCGTACCAGTTCACTGATCATGCTGGGCGTGAGATGAGAAAGCTTTCGCTTGCTTTAAATCTCACCCAACTGGTCCAGGAGGCAACGAGGGTGCCGGATGTTGATTCGCACACAGCCAATTGCTTGGACCTTCTGCTGACAACAGATCCAGACCGCTACTCGGTGTCGGTATCTTCACCTTTGGGTAGTTCCGACCATTGTCTGGTGAAGTCTGTATCCGTTCACTCCCCACCCGATCCCAGCCCAAGAGGCGCTCGGCGGGTTTGGCGGTACAAGTCAGCAGATTGGGATGGGATGCGTTCTTTTTTCGCATCTTATCCTTGGCAGCCTACTTGCTTCTTTTCGGCTGATCCTTCGCCGTGCGCGGACGCCGTGTCGGATGTGTTGCGTCGGGGAATGGAGTACTACATTCCGTTCTCTGACGTAGCAATGTCTAGCGTTGACCGGCCATGGTTTGGCGCCGAGTGCAAGCGCGCCAACACGCTTAAACACGAGGCGTACCTGGCATGGGTCGACAGTCGGGCACGCAAAGCAAGCGACATGGGTCAGCGGAAGAGCGCCTACAATAGGGCTGCCAAGTCCTGCAAAAAGGTGATGCGACGATCTCGGTTTGACCACATAAGCCGAATTGGGACCAAACTTGCTTCATACCCAGCGGGTAGTAAAGCGTTTTGGTCCCTGGCTAAGTCGGTTGAATCGAACTTCTGCCGTCCCTCACTACCACCACTGCTGAGGCCCGACGGTTCACTGGCCCACTCCGCTGAGGAGAAAGCTAACTTGTTTGCCTCTCTTTTTGCGGAATCTTCACGTCTGGATTCTGGTGACGCGCGGCCCCCTTCTCCTCCTGATGGATGCGAGACGAGTATGTCGGACATTCGCATCCATCAAAAGGACGTTCGTAGGGTGCTGCGCAACCTTGACGTGAACAAAGCTAGTGGCCCCGACGGGATTCCGGCAATTGTTCTCAGAACCTGTGCGCCTGAACTGTCTCCGATCCTGACACGCCTCTTTCGCCTTTCGTATGAGACGGGAAAAGTGCCGAATGCTTGGAAGCAAGCTAACGTTCAGCCTGTGCCCAAGAAGGGCAGTCGGGCTGACCCGGCCAACTACAGACCCGTATCAATAACGTCCATCCTCTGCAAGAGTATGGAACGAATGCTCAACTCCAAGCTCCTGGCATACCTAGAAGCTAATGACATCCTCAATGACCGCCAATATGGCTTCCGCCAAAATCGGTCAACTGGCGATCTTCTAGCGTATGCCATTCACATCTGGAGTGAGGCCATCGAGAAGCACGGGGAAGCGCTTGCCGTCTCCCTCGACATCTCGAAAGCATTTGATAGGGTCTGGCATGAAAGCCTTATTGGTAAGCTTCCATCATTCGATCTGCCCAGTGGTCTGTGCGATTGGATTGCAGACTTCCTGAGGGACCGGTCCATTCAAGTGGTTATTAATGGCCGCTCTTCTGACCTACTGGGTATTAATGCCGGGGTCCCTCAGGAGTCCGTACTATCAGCAACATTGTTCTTGCTGCACATAAATGACTTGCTAAAACCCGGCACCTTTGGGTACGCGGACGATAGCACTGTTGCTGAGAGATACGTGTCCAACGCGCGCGCTACTGGACCTCAGATCCGGTCTCTTCGGGAGGCCATGGTTGGGCGCTTGAATCTGTCCTTGAAGGCAGTCTCCGAATGGGGCGATGCCAATCTGGTCAGATTCAATGCTGCTAAGACCCAGGCGTGTCTTTTTTCCGCTAAAAGGAGCCAATTCCACCCGGCTCCTTCTTTCCGAGGTGTGACCGTGCCGATTACTGACCATCTTGAGGTTCTTGGCATTACGTTGACATCGACGCTCAATTTTGGTCCGTTCATTGAGGCAAAAGCTCAGCTGGCTGCCAAAAAATTGGGGATCCTCGCGAAGGTGAGACAGTACTTCACGCCAGAACAGTTGCTAAACTTGTATCAAGCGCAAGTTCGATCATGCATGGAGTACTGCTCTCATCTCTGGGACGGATCTGCCAGGTACCAGCTGGATGCACTTGAGTCGATCGAAAGACGGGCCAAGAGGCTCATCGGCAATGAAGTACTGGTCGAATCTAGGCTCCAGAACCTCTAACATCGGCGCCGAGTTGCCAGCCTGTCGGTTTTTTATCGGTTACATTTCGGGGAGTGTGCGTTGGAATTGCATGAACTAATTCCTCCTAGCCCGTTCCATCATAGGACTACAAGACGTACGGCGATGCGTCATCGGTACATGGTGGACATCCCACCCATACGCACCAAACGTTTTGGGAATACTTTCATTATGCGTACAGCAAAGGAGTGGAATTCCCTGCCGGAGTCTGTATTTCCTGATAGCTACAACCTGGGAGTCTTCAAGTCAAGAGTGAATAGGTTTCTTCTAGGCAAGCGTGCTTCATCGTCGACCACATCATCGCTTACCATCAGGTGAGATAGTAGTCAAGCGCAAGCCTATAATCAATAAAAAAATAAATAAAAAAAAAGGCAGAACGCGTGACGGAGACGCAACGGAGACGCCCTCACGCCCCTAGCCACCGCAGGAGACGCCTTGGGCGTCTGGAATCGCAAGCCGATTCCCGGCCACCGTAGGCGCGGGCTTGCGGACGGCGAGTAATGGGTAGCTCGCCGTCTGATAAGGACCAGGCCCGAGTCGACGGCGCGTAGTGTTCCACGCGCGCCTCAAAGAGACGTCAGCACAA
Source organism: Orthosia gracilis (assembly GCA_947562075.1). Classification (NCBI taxonomy): domain Eukaryota; kingdom Metazoa; phylum Arthropoda; class Insecta; order Lepidoptera; family Noctuidae; genus Orthosia; species Orthosia gracilis. The sequence goes on along the minus strand of OX387274.1, from coordinate 421,048 downwards.
CTGACGGGGTCCGCTAGGGCCGATGCCTGTCTTTTTTTTTTTTTTTTTTTTTTTTTTTTTTTTTTTTTTTTTTAAATACTGCTACCTCCAACATGGTCGGAGTCTACTCTGAGCTATACTTTCATTCCAGTTCTCGCATTTATTCCTCTCGCACTTTCATTCCTCATACTTGATCTTTCTTTCATACATCCTCATTTGTGTCCGTTATGGGTGGGATTCCCAACTATCATCTAGCTATCTATCTATCTTTCTTTATTTTATTTTATTAAAACACCAGGGAGAAGACTTTTATTTTACATTCCTTATGTATACATACTTAGTGTAACTTATTCTATTTTACAGGTTCTTATATCTTATTTAACATTTTTCTTATACATTTATACTTAATGTAGTTATGTCTATTTTACAATTTCTTATGTCTACTTCTAAATTTTTTATATGGCTAGCTTCTTATATTTAGTCCTTCATAGTTTTACAGATTCTTATATCTAGTATTATGCTATTCTTATTTCTTATCTTAACAATAATTACAATCTTACAGAGTAGGGGGAAACAGTTCGTGTTCACTTACTTATACTCGTATCTATACTTATATTAATTTAATTCTATTACATATTGCACTTATTGCATGTTTTCTTAAATTATTATGCAACTTTTTAATCTATGCTAGCCCTTAATATAATACATTATATTATGACAGCATATTTTCTTATGCGGTTTTGTTCCTTTTTATTACCAATGACGCTATTTCACTACAATAATCCAGAAACAAGTCTATTTTATTCTTTGCCATCAATTGTGTTACGTTTTGGGCGATTACATCCACCGCGAGTTTCTGCTCTATCTCGTACCGCTTTTTTGCGGTGATTGGGCACTCAAAAAGTATATGCGGGACCGTCTCTTCGACGCCCGGCTCGCAGGCGCACGATGGATTCTCCTTACACCCGAAGCGTTTCAGGTATGCAGAGAACCCACCGTGCCCCGTCAGGATTTGTGTGGTTATACTCGTGTGGGTCATCTTGCGCACCACACTGTGCGCCGCCACCGCATCCGGGAAGAAAAGTTTTGTGCCCGAAGCCGTATCACCCGTTCTATATCTCTCGTTCCATTCGCCAAGCGTTTCCAATCGGATTCTTCGCTTGACGAATGAAACGGGGCACAGATCATAGTCCGGCCTCTTCTTCAACCCCAGGGCGGCCCCCCTCGCAAGTTGGTCGGCTCGCTCGTTCCCCTCCAGCCCCGCGTGGGCTTTGATCCAGAACAAGGAGACGCTTTTGTTCTGGAGCTTGCAGCGTCTTAAGGCGTCCCTGGTTTCCACGGCCAAGGGGTGAGGGGAACGCGCGTTGGTCACCGTTTGGAGAGCCGCCATAGAGTCGCTGAAGATGCCGAACGTGGTTTCACTGCGCCTGAGCGCCTCGCCTGCCGCTCTTTGTAGAGCCAGGAGTTCTGCCTGATACACGGTGCAATAGGACGGCAGCGCAAGCTTGAGGGTTTTCGTTTCGGCGGTGCCATTCCATAGGGATAGCGCCGCTCCAACCTTGCCCTCAATTTTGCTGCCGTCGGTGAAGATCCTTACAGCAAAGTTGCTGTGGTTGTTGTATTGTTCCTCGTCTACCAGGCTTCCAAACTCCAGGCTCATTTGCTCCGCGGGGTGCGGGGCATCCAGCGCCGGGAACATCCGCTCCACCTCCCTGTCTCCCAGCACGGGCTGGGGCACCCCCCTCCTGGCCTCGTAGAGTGCAGCCGCTTCCCGAACTCGAAGATCAAGGGGGAGCATCCCAGTCAGCACCAAGGCCGAGTTGAGGGAGACTGTCCTATATGCCCTGCACATTTTCTGCGTGATTCCACGCTGGACGGTTCGGAGTTTTTTGATAATTCCCACCTTTTTGGCAGCAGGCGCCCAGACGCTGGCAGCGTAAAGTATTATGGGCTCCACTGTCGCCACGTAAATTAATCGGATAACCTCCGGGTTGAGTCCCCAACTGACTCTTGCGGCTCTGCACAATCGCTTATAAATGGCTATAGCCTTCCTACAAACGATTGAGACGTGGGTGTTGAACGTCAGCCCCCGGTCGATTGTTATGCCCAGAATCTTTATTTCCTTTGACATGCCAATGTCGATCCCACCCATGCTCAGGCGCGGTGTGTCGTATTTCAGCTTTTTGGTTATCACCATTGCTGTGGTTTTATGTGGAGCAAACTTAAGCTTATTCTCGACACCCCACTCCAGAACACGACTGAGAGCGGCATTGGCACATTCCTCCACCTCTAGTGCGGTCTCCCCGTCGAAGACCAACAGAACATCATCCGCAAACGCCTGGATGTAATGCCCCCCACTCTCCAATGTTTTTAGAAGGGGGTCTAGGACCAGATTCCATAAAATCGGGCCTCCGATTGAGCCCTGAACACAGCCCTTACTTGTTTCTTTGCTGTACACCTCTCCGCCGTACCTGATGGAGACTTTTCGGTCCCTGAGGTAGCTGTCTATGACCCGCCTAAGATTTACTGGACAATTCTCCTCCGCCAGACGGACTCTAATCGCTGGCCACCAGGCACTATCAAAGGCTCCCTCTATGTCTAAAGATACGAGCGTGATTATTCTTTTTCTTGCTAGCTTTTGATGGATATGCTGCATGAGAGCATAGAGGGAGTCTTCGGTGCTCCTTTGCGGCATGAATCCGTACTGGCGGGTACTCATCCGCGGTAAAAGATGGAACTTTAGGCGGGCCACCAGCATCTTTTCGAATATTTTCCCCAATATAGGCAAAAGTCCAATCGGCCTATATGATTTGGGGGTGGAATAATTCTCTTTGGCAGGCTTCCTCAGTATCACAACCGTTGCCTCTTTCCAGGATGTGGGGAAATGATGGTGCTCCAGGCACTTGTTCAGGAACATCAAAAATACTTCCGGATCATTACTCACGGCATGACAACAAATATCGGCTGTAAAGCCATCAGAGCCCGGTGCCTTCTTTGGATTAAAAGATTCAAACGAATTCTTTAGTTCTGCCAGCGTAAACGGTGGATCGCAAGAATCATCTTGTTCGCCAGAGTTTACGTGTTCGGCTTTTATTCGGACGGATTGGTGATGCGCGTTGTCACATTCGAGAAGGTCCTCCGGATAGAAAGTTTCCGCTAGGAACTTCACGGAGCCTCTTGCGTCCAACACCTCACCGTCTCGCTCCAATGGCTGATCCTCCTCCCTACGCTGTGTCCTACCTATAACCCTGTATATCCCTTCCCAGACTCCCTCCCTATCCTGCTTCCCACAGAATTCCTTCCAACTCTCGGTCTGAGCTTTTGCAGCCTCCAGCTCATACTCTTCCTTCTGTTTCAGGTACTCTTCTACGACCTTCGACCGCCGGACTGGGGCGGCATTGCGGATCCTGCGCCTCTTGGTAGCGACTTTCTTCTTCAACTCAGCGAGTCTCTCGGACCACCACGGTAAGGTAAGTTGTTCTTTCACTTTTTTAACAGGTATTGTTAGGTTACATGTTTCGTCTATTGCTTTCTGAAGGTTGTCTGTCATTATGTCGATCTGTTTTGTATCTTTTATTTTAAAAATTTCAGCTGATGTGAACTTGAAGTCTATTTTCAATTGGGCTAGCTTCTCATGAAAATAGGACCAATTGGCTTTCTTGGTGTTGTATTTCCTGGTTGTCCTCTCGATTTTGATACCTTTTGACCTTTGCAATAGGATTTTGAACGTAATACCATTGTGGTCCGAGCTCGTAAGTCCCTCGTCGACCTTCCAGTCGTCTACCAAGTCCAGGATGTCGTTGGAACAGGCAGTAATGTCCACGTAACTACTGTACCGCTTTCCTTCTCGGATTGTGTCGAAGGTCGGAATTTCCCCTCGGTTGAGTATGTTAAGGTTAAGCTCTCCAAGAGTTCCCACCAATTCTTCACCTCTGAAGTCAGCCGTCGAGCTGCCCCACCATATGCTTTTTGCATTGGCGTCCCCTCCAACGATCAGCTTTTTGGAGCCGACTGCGAGCCATATTCGTTTCAGGTGTTCCAGATAGGGCCCGATAGGCTGATCTGGCTCAAAGTAAAAAGAGACAAGTGTGATCTCCCAGGCACTGGTCAGGATTCCCACCACAGAGATGTTATAAGTGGTGAGTTGCGGGTACTGCTTGACTGTAAAGTCACTGTTAAATACAGCTATTGCTGCTTTTACAGTCCCTTCTCCTATGCCAGTGTTCTGGAAGATACGAACGCCCCTGTGACTCTTCATTACTTTCGCCCCCCCTACGTAGGGTTCCTGTAAAAGCGCCACCGCCGTTCCGCGCTTCGTAGCCTCTATCAAAAGCTCGTTGGTGGCTAGCTTTTTTCGCTGGAGGTTAGCCTGCAGCACTCCATAGGGGAACGTTGGGGTGCCCTTAGCAATACGCGACCGCCGATCTGGCCACGTCATCCCACTTCTTCCTCACAGGGCAGTCAAGGCTAAACGCACTGTGTTGTATGCCTTGCACTATGTTGGCTCTCGTGCAATTCCGGCAAGCGGGCGGTGAACCCGAGAGCCATTCTGGACACTCTGGTCTCATGTGTGGACCGCCGCAGTGGCCACACAGGTCAGCAGGCTCCTTGCAGAAGCGTTTTCCGTGCCCGAATCCCAGACAGCGAGTACACTGGACCAACGGGCTCTGGTCCTCCACTCTGATGCGCTGGAGATCGATGCGTACGGTCCCGGTTTCTATAGCGCGTCGCCAGATGGTAGGCGAAACGCTGACGATGACGTGGCCCCAATGAGGGTTACGAGTCCTCCTTCGATATTTTATTTCTACCCTGTTTTCACCACTGCCGAGGCCGTCAAAAATACCCTTATTCTGATTTCTCAGTGCTTTTTGGATGTCCTCGTCAGTGTGCATCACTAGGACATGTCTGAGAATCAGAAGCGGGTCTTTGTTTTTGACTTCCTCGACAGTGAGGTCAACTCCTTGTTTCTGAAGTCGGGTCGTAATCTTGCTCCTTTCTTCCTCAGTTTCCAATCCTATAATAACTTTCCTATCCTTAGCCTTTCTAACCTTTTCTACTTTTATCCAGCCGTCTGTTGCATTCACCGCTTTCCTTACCTTGCTAAGGACCTCGTCGCCCGATTCGGTCTCGTCCTTGGAGGTAACCACGATCGAGTGTAATGTACTGCGCCCTGGCAGTGACTTCACTACTCGACTTGCGGCCACGTTCGCGTATGAGCCCTTCTCCAAGAGTTCCGTCTGGCGGCCCATTTTTTGCTTAAGCTCCTCCATTCTTTCATTGCTCTCTGCAAGGAGCCTAGCGTGTTGTTCTATTGTCTGTTGTAGACTACTTGTGTCCATTTCTTTACTAGGTATCGGTTTTGTTGGTTTTGGGTCTGTCTCTACTGGCCCCACCTTGGACAGTTTCTGCTTCGCCACTTTTATCTCTGTCTCAGCCTCCTTTACCAATTGGTAAAGACGTTCCGTTGCTTCGGATATAGCGGTCTTTATCTCCGTCTTCGTATTCCTAGAGCTACTTAGATGTAACTTTGTCTTAGTCAGACAGGCTTTAGCCTCCGCGGTCCGATCTGCATATTTTACTTTTGGTGGCGGGCTTCTTTCGATGGACTTTCTCACTGCAGTCACGGTCGTCATTTTGCTCTCCTGTGCCAAGGCAGATTTGGTCTTAGCTTTCGCAGGGCCGGCCTGCGACGTCTTCTCCATTGTGTACGTGTCATTGGTGGGGCTGGAGTTTGTGGCTTCCCACTCACCTATACTACGTCTTACGTTGAGGGGAGCAACTGCCCCAGGTCTTGATGGTGACTTTTCACCGTCTTTAGCATTTGACGGCGTTCTAAAGCCGAACATGTTGGAGATATGCGTCGGTCTAAATGTAAAACGTCAATAGGGACGAAAAGAAACAAATAAAAAATAAAATAGAATTTAATATAATTAAAGCTGTTGTTCAAAAGAACAAAACCGCTAAGATGTCTTAACTCTATGATACTTAAATGTAAAAACCGTCTATATAAAGACTTTAATCAAGGTCCGGAGACTTCAATCAGTACTCAGGGGGCTCCACATAGGCCTTTGAATCAAATGCTGGTCGTAAAAACCGTTTTCAAAAGTTTTGTGTAGAGCGGCTCTATGTAGAGTCTCCTTAATATAGTCACCGGATAGAGCCCACCGAGCCCGACCCAACGAACCCAAACACGGCCACTCTAACCCAAAGGGTTCCGGAGATAACCTAATTTAAAATTCTGGTTGCTAATCCTGGATGACGTCCAGAATCTGGTTACTGGTGGTTTTCTCCGGAACCGTCCAGCCGAATACCACCGTGTTCGGGCTTCCCTGAATCGGCCCGAAGAGATCCACCCCGCGACGCAGGTTTCAGGCCTGAAAAATTTTGGGTCCTGAAAGACGCTGAAAACACGCCAGTCGGGTAGGGCAGGGCCAGCAAACGTCCCCAAAGAAAACCCGAGCGTTCCACGACCTCCGGTTCGGGAGCCACCCGAGTCTGAAAAATCGTTTGACAGTTCGAGAACTGTCAGAGTCAATATCAAACCCGGGCTAACTTTCCTTCCAATGGCCGATGCCTGTCTGGGTCGCGGATAAATTTGAAAAAGAGTTACCGTGGCCCTGGCACAAGCAACTGAAGGAACACGGGTGGGTTTTAGTCAGTAAAAGTCTGACACGCCCTTCCGCTTCACCCAGAGCGGAAGAAGTCATTGGATGATTCCCACCCAAAAAAAAAAAAAAAAAGGCTAGGGTAGATAGGGTTGGGTAGCTACCTACCCAACCCTATCTACCCTACCCTACCTACCCTACCCATTACCTAGTTTGAGTAGGTAGGGTTGGGTAGGTAGGGTTGGGTTGGTATGGTAGGGTAGGTAGGGTAGGTAGGGTAGGTAGGGTAGGTAGGGTAGGGTAAGTAGGGTAGGGTAGGTAGGGTAGGGTAGGTAGGGTAGGGTAGGTAGGGTAGGGAAGGTAGGGTAGGTAGGGTAGGGTAGATAGGGTAGGGTAGATAGGGTAGGGTAGATAGGGTGGGGTAGACAGGATATGGTAGGTAAGGTAGGGAAGATAGGGTAGGGTAGGTGGGTAGAGTAGGTATGGTAGGTAGGTAGCCAATTGACGGGAGCGAAGCCCCGGGGGTCAGAAAATTGTTTTACTATTGTTAAAACACCTGATTCAGGTTCCATCACACCTTAGATGATATAAAAGTACAATTCAAAAAAATAATTCCAGAATATCAAATTTAATAATAATGAAAATGTGCAAATATCAATAAAACAATACAAGTCCAAATAACCATTTTAGAATGTCTGATAAAAATTAAATAAATGTAAAACTAATAAATCAAATCAAAATAATAATTCACAGTCAATTTCACAGAGAAATTATAAAACATGTCAAGATATCAAAATAATTATAATAATCATCATCATCATCATATCAGCCGAAAGACATCCACTGCTGGACATAGGCCTCCCCCAAGTGTCGCCACATTGGCCGGTCCTGTGACCGAGGCCTTCCAACGCAACGTCTTTCGGTTCGCGGTCGCCACTCGAGAACCTTTCTGCCCCATCGGCCATCCGTTCTGCGAGCAATGTGCCCTACTCGTATAAGTAGTAGTAAGCTTTATCTGATAGGAAATTCTTAACTTTCTTTTTAAATGCCAAATCACCTAACTGCTATCAGCTTTTAGGACATTTATTATAAATTTTTGAAGCCATGCAAAACGCTCCTCAACTCGCAGGTTCTTCGCATTTTATCTCGTAGCGTGCTGCGCATTCCCACAAGTAACAAGCTACTTTCCGCGTCTCGAAGCACACTACGCTCCTCATCTCCTAGCAAGCTACGCACTTCATCTCGTAGCAAGCTACGAATTTCAACTCGTAGCGAGCTACGCACCGCTTCTCATAGCACACTACGCTACTCAACTCGTAGCGTGCTTCGCATTTTATCTCGTAGCCAGCTACGAATTTCAACTCGTAGCGAGTACGCACCGCTTCTCATAGCACACTACGCCTCTCAACTCGTAGCGAGCTACACGCCGCTTCTCATAGCACACTACGCTCCTCAACTCGTAGCAAGCTACGCATTTCATCTCGTAGCGAGCTACGCACCGCATCGAAGCGAGCGAAAAACATACTGAATAGGCGACTATTATACTAAGTAAGTAACTATTTATCCGGTTTTGAATAATACTTTTTAGGTATTTTTGATTCTTGTATTTGGGGTTCTATTTAAGCATATTAATCTTTTGAGAATAGCGGAACAACCGACGAGGCGACATCGCTGTGCAGCGCGGTAGTTCGGGTGTATTCGTGTTTTCAACGAATTAGGCCCGGTCCCACCAAAGCGAAGACGAGAGGAGATTTGCTGCAAAGCTGGCAGGTTTTTCCATCAAAGCGAAAAGGAGGTGCATAGCGGAGAGGAGATATGAGCTGTGTGTAGCGGAGATGTGAGCTGTGAGAGCTCCAAATCAGGTCAAATGACGCTTTCGGGTTTGCGATGGACGGGGAGAAGCCATCGGGAAAAAGGGCGCGCGTGCGCGGGTGCTGCCCCGGCTGGGCAGCACCCGCGACAAATTGTGTCCCGAGCGAGCAAGCGGTGTGGCAGAGCGAAGATGTGTGTGACAACACACATCTTCGCTCTGCCACACCGCTTCCTCGCTCGGGACACAATTTTTTTATAGAGAAATAAGATATCTCTTCTCCTCTCCGCTTGATCCATTTCCACCGAAGCTAAGCGGAGAGTAGAAATAACTAAATCTTATTGGTTATTCAAAACACATATCCTTTCCTTTTTAGAGGATACCGGGCCTTAGTCCAAGAGCGAGCTCGGAAGCTTAAGTGCCCTAAGGCACCCATACATGGATAGGTCAGGATCGAAGAGACAGACATCTCCTTCATTTTAGGTTACTTTAGACCCTGCAGACAGAAATAGGAGCCCCGCAGCGGGGCCCCGTCGACAATTTGAAACATTCTCTCTTATTAAACTTTTGTATTCGACCAGTGTATGTCATCCACTTAGTATTTCAGTAAGGCATATTCAGTATTTTTGACACCTTTAATTTGAATTTATTTTCGCTCGTTTAATTACAATCCTAAGAGCAGTGGTAGCCCAGTGGTATCGGCCGTGACTTACAAGTTGTAGGTCGTGGGTTCGAGCCCAGGCAAGCGCTTTACTTTGTGTACATTATCTCATCACCACTGCTCTCAAAACGGTGAAGGAAAACATCGTGTGGAAATTGGATTGCATGTCTTAGTACCAAAAATTTGAACACATGTGACATCCACCAACCCGCAATGAGCCCGCGTGCTCGATTACGGCCCATTCTCTCTCACAGAGAGGAGGCCTGTGTCCTGATGATGATGATGAAATACAATCCTTAGTATGATTAGTTAAGTATGAACATTATACTGTAGTACGAAATTAGCTATGTATCGAAATCGGTAATACTCTATCTTGTTGTCAGCATTTCATGATTCTGCGAACAAATCAAAAAAGTTTGATTATTTCAGAATGTTCTCTATAACTAGCCTGAAGGTCAACACAACCTCACTTCTTATTCCTTGGGAAATTAAATGAGGACCACAAACATTAAATAACTGTTTCACTTCCAAATAATCTATATATCTATATGATGTTAAAGGTATTCGGTTAACTGTGTCGAGGTGTGAGCGCTGCGCAGGACCCGAACCGGTCGCGCGCGATGACCACACGCCGCCCGCGCCACCGCCGCGCCGCTGAGGACATCCCCGCCGTGTGAACTAGCTGCAGGTGATTCGGAAACCTTTCTTTTTGTACACGCTTAACTGTACAAATAAAATACTAGATCTGTTCGGAGCAGGTTTTAAAAGCTTTACGAAAACATTCTCCTAAAGGGAACGCTCTAAAAATAAATTATCTCAAGGCTTTAATAAATGCATTGATTTCTAAAATAAGTTCCGTGACACAGATGAGCGCCTTGCTTATTTTATAGTCACTCTCCAACTGCCACTATAACATCCAACAACAACTTAACATAATTCTAGATACCAACAAGTTAAGATCTGATAGATAAGGTTATCAGCTGTGTAATCTAAGCTCTCCTCGATAAAATAATTATGAAGTTGTTCGACCGCCATACACCGAAATAGCCTTTGATGTGGCTGTGCAAGAGGTGTGCACGGCGCCGGTGATCAGCACACACAGTACGCAATGAACTGATGCGAGTGAGTCTGATGAGATGATTAAGCAGGCGCGGCCAGTCCACACTGGACCGAAATCACTTGGGACCGGGCAGCTGCGCAGCGAGTGATCTATTTGCTAGAATAGTTTATATGGCGGTGGGAATTTATTTAGTGACATACTAAACGTTCCAGTCGTGCAAATGTTACGTTCTAAGTAGTCGTGTAAATGTAAGTCGTCACTTGGCAGTAGGTACGGGATGGTGGGCAATGGGCACTTGTCACTGCACACTTGGTACAAGCCAGCGGGTACAGCGCTCCAGTGCATTACTGACTACAGCGCGAGGTCAGGCGCCGCAAATAACAGAATTGGCCAACGTGACGCACAAAAACGACTTGACTTTGACTGCCAATTCTTCTAGAAAATATTACAAATGCTGTGTCGGTACTTTCTGTGTTGGAATTGACAGGATTGTAAGGACTGAACCTTCTGTAGCAGCTCGGTTATATTCGGATCCGATACAGTTAGCTGCTCCAGTTCAATAGTCGGCGATCTCCGACGGCTCCTGATTGCGATCTCGCGGCGATGCGCCTGCGCCGCGTCGCGCCCCATACAGGTGGCGATCGGACATACCATAGAGCAGCTAAGTGAGCAGAGCTTGTAGCTCGACTTGCTTACAGTTGGCACCACAAGAGAGCATTGTAGACCGGTATTAATGTACCTACTTTTCTTTCTTTACTGTCTGCTGCTATTAGGTACTGTATTTATTCTTCATTAATACAACCGATTGATTTTAACATTCGACAGCAGATAGGACCTACCTAATTACACAGATGGGTCACCAATTATAGACGGTCACTGTATGTACCGATGCGGGACGCTGATATTCCGCGCCTTGGTATCAACACAAAACATGTCATTACGATGGCTCCCTAATGATTAGCAAACATACCCACTTATCAATATTAGTTCAGTTGCGCGCATTCCTAATGAAGCTCTTTGCGAGTGATTACACAAAGCTAGCGAGCGCGGGAACTGGTCACGTAGCGCCCCCCCTTCCCGCTCCACCCCGCAACATCTCAAATCTGTCCTGGAGTTGCTTCACCAAAGAATTGCCTCAAACATTTGGCATCTAGCAAGTGCAGAAGTACTAAAGTTACTTCAATGCAAAATGAAAATGATCAATATTCAAAATCCCTTATCTGAGTTACAATGACGAACGATGCACTCGATTCCACTTGCTGCTTGCTTGTAACGCGATGAAACATATATGATATTCCTTGATTGGTTTTCTTGTGATTGATTGGGCAATACTTAATTACTATAAGTCACACTGTGAACAACCTGGAGATTTATATCGACAGCACTATTTCCTGGACCAAACAGCTGCAGGAGGCTAGTCGTAAACTATTTACTTCTGCGGGCTCCCTGAGACGACTTCGTAATTTTATTCCCATCACCACTAAAATTCACGGGTAGTCAGTAGCCTGATATCTGACACGAGTCTAGCCAAGGGGTTTCGTGTTACCCGTTTCTGTGGAGGTCAGATAGGCAGTCGCTCCATGTAAAAACTGGCACTCAGCTGAATCCGGTAAGACTGAAAGCCGACCCCAACAATAATTGGAAAAAAGGCTAGGCAGATGATGATGACCACTAAAATTGCGAAAGCACAATCTCTACTTCTCCCTATCCTGGACTATGCTGATGCCATCTCACCCAAAACTCAATGGAAAGGTTCATATTTGACTTGCGCAAGTATGATGTTTCTGAATTTCGAACCAAACTCAAATGGCTTACTATTCGCCTTCGCCGGAATAACGCTTTCAGTTCCTCTGTTACACACATTATAGGTCCTTGAGATCATCGGAGAATCTAAAATTAAGTATACGTATGCATTCCACATCCTTCTTCGACAAATCTTTCACAATTCAAGCAGCTTGTTTGTGGAATAAATTACCTATTGAAGTGAGGCGTACTCAATCCTCACCAACAAGTAAAAAAATGGTAAAGGAGCATTTCCTTCCATTATAATTAGTCTTCTCTTTTCTCTGTGATACATTTTTACTGTCATTGATAGGCTCGCACTTGACCTCTATCTCATTTGTTTTTTTTTTGTATATTATGTATTATTGTATGTATGTATTTCATTTTATTATGTCTAATTATTATTATTTAAGATGTATTGTACACTAACAACCCTAAATTCATCTCTTATCGTTTAATCCATCCAAAGGTTGTCTGTGATAGATTAATAAGACTTCTAGACTAGACTAGACTTAATCTGTTCTGCTTGACTTAATTAGACTTCTTCTATACTTTCTTTAACTTTTATGGTGTACATAATAAAGAGTATTCTATTCTATTCTATTCTAAGACTATGATTATATGCTTTTATGATTATTTGTCCTGTATATGTCGGGTTTAGTCAATAGTACGGACGTCAAAACAAATCACGAGCACGCCACCTGTCGGCAAATCAAGAACAACTACGCTGTGGCGCGCTTTCTCTAACGACCTGTGTGGTGGGGACACAGAATATAAGAGTTGAGTATTGACCGCCTAGAGCTAAGACGTTGTAGAATCGGTATCGATCAGTAATATTAGTGAGCAAGATTGTAACTGTGAACTATTTCAATAAACCCAGTGTATCGAATAATTTATGTTATTTCATTTGCACGACTGTACCCACAGACCTGCCCATACACGATGTCTTAACCTAAGGGAATACATCCTGACTTCCCGATGGTTTGCATCTATCGGCCAGCCTTGATGCGACACATATATTTTTGTGGTGTACAATAAAGAATATAGTAAATAAATAAATTAGCGCAATCCAAGCCAGAATGCCCTGAGCTCAAGTGAGAGTCAAAGTCCCCATTCACGCAAAGTTTACTGTAGCAAATCCTACTAGATTCGCGCAGTAAACGTATTTAACCAATTCATTAAAAAAGAACACATCTGAATTGATCTATTTACAAGCATCCAATAACACTACTATTTACAAGCATCCAATAACACTACTATTTCAAAAAACACTGAACCTAATGCGCTGAGCCGAATCTCTTCTTATTTTTGTCACTTGTTTGTGTAACGATATTTATTTGATTATTGAGAAGGCTTTTATATGGCTGTTCTTTGTTTTTTTTTTTATTGTTATCCTTAAATGGTTAGTTGTAAGAAAGTGCAGAACTCTGGAGCTCGCCTCCGTTCGCTCTTGCATTCTTGGAGCTCGCCTCCGTTCGCTCTTGCAATCTTGGAGCTCGCCTCCGTTCGCTCTTGCATTCTTGAGTTTTTCTACTGTATACTATATTTTCTCGATAAAAGTAGATTATAGATATGCTCCGACGAGATAAAGCAGTGTCTTATGTCGAAAGCGCCATATTGAATCCCGAGGGAACTTCTACTTCTTGCCGCTGGCACGACAGTCGTTTAAATCAGTTTGGCCCAAAACTTAGCCACTTCCACGGCGTCATCGTTGGTAGCGCATATATCACCCTGGTTGTAAGTTTTGGGGCACACAGAACAAGAAAGGAGGTAGAGCTAGGCACCACACGCACACCCTGCCGGTGTTTTATTGAGGTAGGAGGATTGCGTTGTTGGAGTTAAACCTCTCTACTTGGGTTCTGAGTCGGTTCAGGGACTGCCATTTAGACCACGCGAAGTTAGACCCTGCGGGAAGATGCGCTTGGTGGTAAATAACGTGTTGGTGGGGGCCAAGTGTTCTGAAGGATAATATGAAAATGGAGGAGCTAGTACTAGAATCCTGAACACAACGAGGGTTTCAAGCTGGCTCAACGTTTATTACCGAGGAGACTATTCTACTTTTGACAGATACTCCAAGCTTCTTGTGTACTATCATAAGAAAATCATACCTATCGGAGACAGTACAAACATTAATCTATTCTGCATTAGATGACAAAGTCGTCTATTTTTGTATGACTCGGTCACAAGAACAGCAGTACTTTTGAGCGAGAACCGCTCCCATTTACTACATCAGCCAGTCGAGTCTGTGAAAATTTAGGGTCGAAGTGAGCTGTCATTCCAAATGATGCTTTAAGTTCACTGCACCCATGTTTCCACGGAGAGATTCTCACAGAGTAGTAGTACAGTAAGCAGGTTCTATGAAGGTAGCACTTGGCGCCCTCGCCGCGTGCGTTGATGTCTTATGTTGGCGCGCGAGGCGGCGGCGGCGGGCGGTGGCGGCGCGGCTTGTTGCGCCACGTCCATGACGTCTGTTCTGCTAACGACGGTTTGTTTGGCCAGGGAGCGCTGTGTCCCCGGCACGGACGGCGCCCACAGCGACGTCGGCCGCGGCTTGCGTTAACTTAGCGCGACAGGCCGCCAGGAGGCCCGTTCGTTATCACTCTAGCTTATCGTATCAGAAGGTCTTCGACAGGAAATAATGACAATAGGACATTTTTCATTTCATTTTATTTAAACGTTGTCCCACACTAGGAATTTTTCCTGTATCGTGGATGTGTTTTCAAACATTTAAACTCACATACACAAGACACCCAGATCCGGAACAACTATTTGTAGGCCATAAAAATATTTGTTGCGTGTGGAAATCGAACCCGCACGCAGCACAGCAGCCGGTCGCTCAACCACTGAGCAAACCTTAACTACATTATAAACCTTTCGTGTGTATAGGACGTGGACCGCGGCAGTATCCATTGTTGTTCTATTGTTTCGCAAATTAGTGGCACACGAAAGACTAAACATTAAATTTAGCAGTCTCGTTTATAAAAATCTCTGCACTTTTTAAAGTTCTGCTTGATTAATGGAACAAGATTTTTTTATAAATGCGGTGTTAACAATAGGGATGAAACGATACCAGTAAATACAAGTACTTACTCGATTTATTCTTTCGACTAATTAGTTTTGGTATCGATACTTTACAACCGAATACCAACATGACATGGACATAATATTAGGACATTCAAAATTTGATTCCATTAGTAGCTCAGGAGTCCGTTACAAATAACCTTATAAAGTCATGACCGATCAGTAGACCTTTTTATTCTTTGCAGACTCTACGTGTGGTAGATTAAATACAGACTTGACCTCCTTTGTAGTTTTCCATTGGAAATATCGTCGTCGGCTGTCATGTACGATTCCTTGGACTTTTCTGGGGGTAGATTGTTGGCAATGCCAACGCCTTCGGATTTAATGTACTCGTCCGGAGTGAAATCACTATCGTCGTTCGACATTTTTGTGAGAATTTGTATGTAGTTATAGTAGATTGTTTACCTAGGGAGCATACAACTATAAGTCCGAGCTATTTTAGTCCCTGTTTACGAAGAATAAACTAGCTCTTTTTGAATAGATGTCATAAAAAATAATTTGTTGTATAACAAAGCAAAGCAATTTTCAGTAGTAGTGTTCTATTTTTCTTTTATTAATATTAGTCGTGGTGGCCAGTTCGATTTTCGAACAATTATTTTTTTAGTGCAGATCTTAATGGTGAATGCATGGATTTAGTATGTACCTGCTACCTGTCGTAAATGTTCGTATGCGATTTCTACACTATGATCCAAATTCAAATCACATTAACGACCAGCGGGTCATAATGAAATTCAGTACAATATTAATGCCCTGCTAAACCTCAGGTCTTAAATGACTTACTTTAGGTTAGGTTTGCATGACGTATAATTTGACATTGTCGAGCATGTGGTGTGAAAACTATTTTTTACCCTAATGCGGCTTGGCAGTGTTTGTTGATTGGTACGTACGTATGCATTTTTATGTTCATTTGTTCCCTGAAGCTATGCAAACCACCAAAATACTTTAAATAAAAATAAGTTCAAAAAGTAAAACCCAACTACTGAAAAATTACGCTCTAAAACGTATGCAACCAGAAAATGTTCTCATCTGACATTGTTATGCATAATCTATTCGATATGTATCGGGTATTAAATAAACAACTTAAATGTAATAAATATTTTATTCTATTTCATACATATTAATAGTAGTGTTCAGAGGATAACCGTGGTCGTATGGTATCCTTTTTTTTTTTTTGTTGCTGGTATATCATCCAATGGCTTCTCCCGCTCTGGGTGAGGCGGGAGAATGTGTCAAACTTTTACTGTCTAAAACCCACCCATGTTCCTTCAGTTCCTTGAGCCAGGGCTGCGGTAACTCTTTTTCAAATTTATCCGCGACCCAGACAGGCATCGGCCGTAGCGGACCCCGTCAGTTTTGCAGACATCTCTTTGAGGCGCGCGTGGGACACAACGCGCCGTCGACTCGGGCCTGGTCCTTATCGCTCGGCGAGCTACCTGCTATTCGCCGTCCGCAAGCCCGCGCCTACGGTGGCCGAGAATCGTCTTGCAACTCCCGACGCCCGGGACGTCTCCTGCGGTGGCTAGGGGCGTGAGGGCGTCTCCGTTGCGAGTCCCTCACGCGTTCCCCTCCTCCGTCGCGAGCATTACTGCTTGGCAGAAGGAGGTGACAGCTTCCCATGCCTTCTCGCTCCGTACCATGCCCTGAACCAGGGCCGGACGCGAGAGGTCGCCATCGCCGATCGCTTCCACGACGTTGCTCCACACAAGCGGGGCAGACCTCCACCGTATGCTCCACCGTGTCCTCCGGGCAATCCACACAATGGTGACACCCGGGCGTTTCCTCCCGCCTTATGCTGAACAGAAACCTCCCCAAACAGCCGTCTCCGGTGAGGACCTGCATCAGGTGGAAGGTGAGGACGTCATGGCGCCTCTAAAGCCACTCTTCAAAGAGAGGCCTTATCGCCTTAATTGTAGCGTGCCCAGTCGTATGCCACCTACCTTTACAAAAAAATACATTCTGCAAAGTAGCATGAAAAGAAATAATACAGATAGAAGAGCACAAAGGTACTTGTTATGTGTACTGGGCCTTATACTTATGCCACTTTGATGATATTCCTATAAGATATTATGTAATTTGTAATGATCATTTTGATGTACCCTGAACTTTATATTGCTATTTTATTATAAAAGTTTTGAAACAATTAGTATAACACTGTTATTAACGTATTTTTTTTGTGGACTACAAGTCAGTACAAGCCTGATATTGTGATTCAGATGTCTTCCAAAATGGTTGCTATGTGAACAATAGACTTCCCGAGGCTAGAATGATCCAGCTGTATATTAAATATTATAACTTGATTATTGCTAATGGTTGTGTTAAAACTGTGTCTGCATCATATTATGGCTTTTTTCCTAATATGCTAAATTGATTTAAGGGCTTGTCATGTTCTTTGCCTTGTCCTTGTTATTTTGAAGATCTTTATTGTAATAAACGATACTCTATGTGGTTATAAAAGATATCGATAAATACTAGAAAAGAGCTTCCGTGGAGTTTCTTGCCCATGCTCCACGAGAACTAGTTTAGTTTAGCGAAAAGGTGGTAAGTTCTTTGAGCCTTCTCAATATGAATTAATTGACAAGCCTAATTGAAATAAATACCTAGTCTTGTCTTTCTGTGCTTTTCTTCATAAAACCGTTCCCTTACACACCACATACATGGCAACTCTATTACACAGTAGATAAATAACTAACAACCATCTTGACATTCAAAGCTTGCTTGGTAGATATCAATACATTTATATAGAATTTCATTCATGATTCTACCACATTCGTAACGATGATTGAAAGTATAAAACTAACTCCAACGATCGTTTGATTTTATTTAAAAAATTCAAATGCGACAGTGATTCGACTAAAGCAGTGTTTACGGAACGTTAATGGTGACATAAATTTGAATGCTAATGCGTGACTCGGGGTCGCGGCCGCGCGCCGCTCCGTGTTCCAGCTGGCGACACCGTGTCGCTCTGTCACTCGCCGCAGAACGTGAGCCTCATCCATGCAGACTACTTCTGCCAACATCTAACACTATCTCATTAATTTCGCAACTCCCGCGTGATTAGACTAGATGGCGCTGTCTCTGACACCCACACATAGACTATGTTATTCTTCCTGGCATTGGCACTACACTTGATAGGTAACACACTCATAATAATTGACACAAATTGTACCTCCCGATCTGTGTGTGGATAATTTTCTGCTGTACCTAAGTGAAAATAATATTTCAGCATTCCCTCCGATCTCCGAAATATCAACAATATTTTAGTTAATTATCCATACTAATATTATAAATGCGAAAGTAACTGTCTGTCTGTCTGTTACCTTTTCACGCCTGAACTGGAGAACCGCTTTAAATGAAATTTGGTATGGAGATAGTTTGAGACCATGGGAAGGGCATAGGATAGTTTTTTATCCCAGAAATCATCCTTAAAGGGATGGAAAGGGGGTGCTCATTTCTTTTAAAAATATCAAAGTTCAACCCCATATAGCATATTATTTAATGTTACGAAGAACTATACCGACAAAACTTTTTTTTATTTATTTAATGATAGGCTCGCGTTTGACCAGTATCTCGCCGTAAGCGATGTGGTCTACGGTGAAACACGTTTGCCTAGAAGTAGCTTATTCAGAATTTACTTAAAGACCCCAAGGTTATAGCTATCAGGAAAGAAAGACGCCGGCAGAAAAAAAAATAGAAATGACTTTTGTCAAGAAATTATCCATCGGCCTTGTACCAAGAAAGCCAAAGTTTTTACGAGGAAAAATATTGAGGATTTCGTAAATAAGGCACCAAATTGAAAATACTTGGTAACAAACAACGTTTTACGTAATGGTTTAAACGTCTCGTTAAATATTCAGAATTGAACATTTATTTTTATCAAAATAAACGATATGATATTATTTTATTTTCTTGCAATCGCAGTGAAAAGTAGAGTGTAACACACGGCGTTAAAAACACATTGTAATAAGTTAAGCTCGGGAGTACACCTAGCTCGTACGTAACGCGTCATTTTAGGCCCTTGTATAACATGTTTTGTTGTTTTTTTCAAAGAGACACCTCCTCTCCTATCTGCTCAATGAGGTTAAATCATATCCACCGAAGCTGAGATAAGATGAATAAATAACGAAATTCTACTAGTTGCTTTACAAGAGTTACAAGACACCTCAATTCCGTCTCGTACGTCTCTACTTTTGAGAGTCTGGGCCAAGTTACGGTCCAAGTCCTACTAAGTGAGACTGGAGACACGATGAAAGTATATCTTAAATTATAGGCACCTTTTGTGATCTATTTTACAAGCTTTTGTTTAACTTGCAATGTTTGTATGTATTTTTTATTATTGATTTATTTATAATTCAAATAATATATACAGTTGAATATTTCTAATCTTATGACTAAAAACAAAACAAACTTACATACAAAGGGGAGAGGGAAAAGGGCTCATTGCGCATCAAACAATCCGTCCACATCGATGTGAATGGGAAACGTGCCCAGAACCCCAAACGGCTCAAACATGTAACTGCCAATAAGGTTGTTAAATTTGCGCCGTTTGAGGTTTTCTGCACCAGCAGCAGCCGCCCCAGCACAGCCCGCCGTACGGAGAAGATGGGATGGCGCAAGGGTATCGACACATGTTGCATCCCACACCAAAGGCCTACCCAACTTCTAAGGAATTATGGTTATCCCGTCCGGTCTCTTCCCATTGTATGTAATTCTGATCTGGTCAAATCTTGCAACCGAATTTTAAAGCATACTAAGTAGCTACCAATTTTTAAAAGAGAATTGTTAATGGGGTAAAATGTAGTAATTTAAACTTTGTGCAGGTACCTAGGTATGTTATGTGCTCCATCTGTATTGCATTGGCGGTAGGGAATAAGGACTCACTTCATCCGCAATAATTTTCGTAATACGTTTGGCGCACGACGCGCGGCGCCACACCATGCGGAGTTGTGCTTTTGTATGTGTCGCACAGTTTGCTATAATAATGCAGAGGGCGCGCCGCGAGCCGCGAGCCGCGAGCTCGGCAGCCATCAAATAATTTCTCGTGGCGACACTTGCTCGCTCAAGGCTGGCGGCGCGGCGCGGGCGCGGCGAGCAGCCTGCACCTGCGGCTGCGGGCTCGGGCTCGGGCTCGGGCTCGCTCGGCACACACGCACGCTGCGTCTATTAATAGTCGCCGATGTACGACACTTGGTAACCGACTGGTTGTGCTTAGTCAGTGCCGCTTCCATTTGCAAGGAATTTGATTCGCGCGTCTTCTCGCTGCTACTCTGTTCATAATCATAATCTTCATTCTTATTTTTTATTGTACACAAAACAAACAAATACAAATACCCACATTAGGACAGTTTATGTAAAAAGGCGAGCTTAACCATGCATTCTTGTAGTTTACAAGTATATATGTTTCATATGTGAACCCTGCCAGGGCACTGCAATATAAATAGTTTGAAGGGCTACAGTGTGACAATAATAAACAAACCACTGTGCTTTAAACAAAATACTAATTTGAAATGTTTATCATCATCAATCATGATATAACATAGGATAGGATGAGAACAATTGATTGCTCATCATTTCCATTCATAAATTAAAATTAGATAAAAACTAACCATAAAATAACATAACACAGGAAGGTAGTAGTTAAGTCAATATATAATGTAAGTGCCGTGTATTGTGTACGGTGTACAGGTATGAATTGCAATGTCTAAATTTACTTATCGTCAAAGAATTTCTTCACAGTGTAAAAAGATTTTAATATAAGATATTTTTGGAGAATGTTTCGAACTAAATGAATGTAACATAGTTAACTTTGAGCTTGGTAAGGCTAATTCATTTTTGTTTTGGCGTCTAACACTGCGATGTTGCGGACGAAGGTCCTTAGTGAGTGGGAATAGTGACCTTTGTTTTCTTAGAAATTTGCTAACTTCTGAAATGTAGATACCAGATAGTGTATGTAGGTACTTTGTATCTTAAAAGAATGCCTTGCAGCTTTTTACATTATCTATATTGGCAAAAATTCGTATACCTACATTTATTTTGTAGAATAAAAGGTCTATCTTTTTCTACACCATTCCCCCCACCACGATTCCATAATTAAGCCAGGAGAATGCGTAGGCAAAGTATGCTGTTAAAGCAGTTTTAAAATCGGTAGCTCCTACGAGCTTCTCCATGCAAGGCACTTCCACGCTAAGGCGTGTGTGACGTGTTCTCATTGGTATATCTATATTGCATGAACATACGCACAGTATGTACCTACATCAAGGTAACTAATTATTATCAATAATCTCAGATAAGAATAAGGTAAGCTGGCAAGCACCTATATACTTCGGTATCACCTAAGTACCTTTTTCCCACACTGGGCGGCGGCTCTTGTCGCGAAGGCGTAACAGCGTCATTGTTAAACCTACCCCAAGGCGACAAGCGTGTCCATGGCCATTGAGATATTCATCATGAGATTTGTGACCTGTCAGGTCAGCCGCTTGTCAGACGTTTCAGCGTCAGCAGCCGGCAGCGGCAAGCGGCGACCACTGGAGAGTGGTGAGGACGGGAGCGGACTCGGCCGGGGCACCAATGAAACAAACTGCGTCAACTTACCATTTTATTGACATAAACAGTTCGCAGACATTGACTCTGAGCTACGACAGTAATTACTATTGGCGACATTCACAATCAACTTAATCAGCCTTTTTTATAGTTATGAAAGAATTTAACTATAAGATTAGTCTAAGCACTGATTAGCATATTGTAAATTGTAATTCGCGCCGGTAGTCCCAGAAGAGTGAGGCAGTGAGGCAGAGATACCTACACTTAGCTATAGTATAGCAAGTAGGCACACCCACATCTCGC
This sequence comes from Orthosia gracilis, assembly GCA_947562075.1. Taxonomy (NCBI): domain Eukaryota; kingdom Metazoa; phylum Arthropoda; class Insecta; order Lepidoptera; family Noctuidae; genus Orthosia; species Orthosia gracilis. Next base: position 399,230 of record OX387274.1, on the reverse strand, counting down.
CTCTCAGTTTGAATTATAAATCTGCTTATGCTTAAACTACCCAATTTGGTTAAATAAAAAATAAGGCGCCTAATGTATTTTACTAGAAACAAAGTCGAATTTGATTTTTAACAATTCAGTATTGCAGCGGCGCATGTAGGCAATCAAAATATCGACAACAGATTATACAGAATGAGCTTTGCAAGGCGTGGATGGGCAAATCTTAATTTTGAGGCATAGCGAAAAACACTCAAAGGCGTCACGGGCCCGATTTTAATAAAAACTAAAACTGCATCATAGGATTTTTGAAAAATCTATATTCCTAGTAAGAAAACGAATCCGTTGATTTTGAAAAAAAAACGCGCTGTATTATCCTTGAAATACTCATCCGGTACATATCATTTATTTATTTAGGTACCTACTCGTACACACAAAACACTTAACAGAGAAAAGAAAGAATACAGATAGAAGAGCACAAAGTACTGCTTATTTCAATAGAAATTTCTTCCAGCAGACCTGCGACGGGAAAGTTGGATGAGACACGAAGACACAGTGTGTACAAAGAAATAAGGAAACTTAAAATAGACTAAGTATTATAACTTAATTGATTATGTATGTATAAATTACACATATACCTTAACTACATAATATATAGAAGATAAAAATACATACAAATCTAGGTATGTATATGTGTATGTAGTAAAAGCGAAAGGTCACTCACTCACTCTTCACGAAATATCGAAAAACGCTTGACGTATTATATAAATATTTTTATATGTATAAGATATTTGGCAGGGAAGTTCCTCAAATGACGTAAGTGCACACTAAGAAAGGATTTTTGGAAATTCCACCCCTAAGGGGGTAAAAAGGGGTTTGAATGTTTGTATGAAATTTCTACAGTTTGTAAATTGGACACGTGAATTTTTACACAACAATTTTTACGCTCTTGATTGATAAAAAGAATTCATGTATTTATTGGTTTTTGGCAATTCCACCCCTAAAGGGGTAAAATAAGTGTTGAAATATTTGTATGAAATTTTTACAGTTTAAAAATTGGGCACATGAAATTTTAGATTTACGTTTTTGGTTGAATTTTTGTATTCATGTATTTATTGTTTTTTGTAAATTCTACCCCTAAGGCCATAAAAGAGGTGTTGAAACTTTATGTGAAATTTCTTCGGTTTGGAAGGTATAACATCTGAAATTGTTGGTTTACGCTCTTGGAAATTCTACCCTTAAGGAAGTAAAAAGGGGAGTTGACAGTTTGTAAATTGGACACCTTTTTTTTTTTTTTTTTTTTTTTTTACCTGAACATTAGATTTATACTCTTGATTGATAAAAAGAATTCATGTATTTTTTTGGTTTTTGGAAATTCCACCTCTAAGGAGGTTAAAAGGATTTTGAAAGTTTGTGTGAAATTTCTTAGCTTTTAAGAGTGACAGGTGAAATTAAAGATTTACGCTTTTGGTTGATAAAAAGAACTCATGTATTTATTGGTTTTTGGAAATTCTACTCCTGTGTAGGTGAAAAGGTGAAAAAGTAACGGTTTTCATTATTAGTTTTCAAAACTACTCCTAAAAGACGATTTAGGGGATGTTAAAGATTTTTGAAGAATTTACAGGGCTTTTTTTATGATGTATGTAGGGGATCAAGAAGGGATTTTTGGCAATTCAACCTATAAGGGAGTCAAACTAAAAAGTCACCTGTAGGATAAAATATGGATCACGCGAACGAAGTCGCGGGCGAACTGCTAGTATAATATATAAATTTACAAGATGGTATTTTTAGAGTCACGAGAAGTGTGTTCTACAGTCAATGAAATTAGTATTGTGGTAGGGGAAGTTTAGATGATGCCTTAGGTGGGATCTACACTGGACATCGGCAGGGCGAGTAAAGGAAAAGCAATCACGCAGGCTTCCAAGGTACGTAGGGTTAAAAAGGATATTGAAGTGGAGACATAATACTCGAGTGTTCCTGCGAGACGGATAGGGAGCCAGTTGAGATCCTCGCGGAACTGAGAGACATGGTCGTATTTCTTTAGACCAAAAACAAAACGGATGCACAGGTTTTGCAAGCGCTCAGGCTTATTTAAGAGCTCCTCCGTGGCATCCAGATAGCAGGCATCTGCGTAATCAATCAAGGCTGAATTAGAGTTTGAGCCAGACAGATTTCAGTTCATCGTAGTTATCAATAACAAGTATAAAAATTGAAATATTTAAGTCTGGTTACATAGGTCAAACTTTAACACTAGGTACTAAGTGGACACATCATAATAACAACACTACAAGGAGCTCAATCACAACACTCAGCCACGACCCCACCGTGACGGCAACGTCGCGAGAAACTGCGGTTCAACGCGAATTTTTATAACTTTACACTGAAGCATATCATCTACTGCCATTATTGCCGACAGCCTCTCTAGCCATCATAGTTGTCGGCTAGAGAGGCTACGTAAACTAGGCGTGGACAAGGACATCTGGCTGATCTGAGGACGTTGTGATGTCCAAGTAGCTGTAGGACTACCTACACAGCTTGGACATCACAACGTCCTCAGATCGTTTCATATAAAGTCTATGCACCATTAAATTACATGTTTGACTAGCTTCTGGCCTAAGGGTACCTATTAATATAAATTAAATTCAAACAGTGACTGGCTGCAAACACCTATCAGCATTCTGAAATAAAAGACCTTTGCACCATTAGTGAAGCGATTCTACTATTCAAGCAACCTATACAATACAACGTATTTAACTTACAAAACATTGCCTTGATTTACCATTCTTATACACGACTAACAAATTTTGTCTATTACGTATTGGTCGCAAACTCGCATCAACCTGCAATCTAATTATGAGCTGTATCACTGAGTCATAGAGGTGAGATCAGCCTGCTCGGCGCCACTGCTACCGCGAGCAGCTTAGCGTACGCAGTCTCGTCACACGCTCGTTGCCTATTACTGGTATTATTAAATAGCTCACGTCTAACATAAGTTATCAATGAATGTTCTTACTTTAGTAAAGTCAACATGTATAGTACACAAACAGTATAAATACGACTTATACCTAGTATAGGTAACGTTAACAGCAGTCATGGAGAATGCGCCAGCGCAGCACGCAGCATTCATTTTTAAATACTGAGCTTTAATCAGTATTTTGTTGTGTGCACGCTTCCTGCCTGCGTCAGTTTTTATTTTTAACCGACTTCGCAAAAAAAGGAGGAGGTTATCAATTCGACTGTATTTTTTATGTTTGTTACCTCAGAACTTTTTATTGTGTGAACCGATTTTGATGATTCTTTTTTTACTTGAACGCTGGTGCTTGTCATGTGGTCCCTTTTAATTTTCATCAAGATCTGAAGAAGAAATTCGGAGATATATCAGAACTCTTCAATAAATGACGGCAAATCACTCGGGATAGCTGCAATTGCACGTCTGTTAATTGTTAACACCATTTCAAAACTTAACATCACACTGGTACGCTCTAGAGGGGTACTTAGGTGCGAAAAGTTCACCCTGGTATACTCTCGTACCACAGGTTTGTTTAAGTTTCATGTTATTGGGTTAATCTATTCTGGCTTCACTTTGGGCATTATAGATAGGTAGCTAGCCTATAGAACGTACCACAACTAAAAATTGAAAAATAAAAAACTTTTTTACAAAAATTACAACCGACTGCCGAACAAAAACACTACAAAGTGTAAAATAACTTCAATTTCGGAAGTCGGTGTCAAAAAACGAAGAAACGAAAACAGGAACACCGACTTCCGAAATTGAAGTTATTTTTCACTTTGTAGTGTTTTTGTTCGGAAGTCGGTTGTAATTTTTGTAAAAAAGTTTTTATTGTGGGTAGGCTCGCGCTTGACCACTATCTCACCTAATGGTATGTGGTCGACGGTGATGGACGCTTGATTCGAATCTGAACTTGAGTTCTATCTGAATTTTTTGATGCGCAATGAGCCCTTTTCGATATACTTACGTACGATCGCACGTAATTTTAATCTGTATCCAGTTGAGTCGATGGAGCAGAAAAACTCTCGGAGTTGCAACCGGTGGACCATTCCTACAGAGGCCGCAAGCAGTGCCACTGATGATGTGTCGCGGTGGGTCAGTAAGCAGTGCCAACAGCAGCATCTCGGCAGATCGGGCGCATGCGCAGGTTCGGGGCACAGAGCAGTGCTCGGCGGTCACCTGCCGGCGCTAGCCTGCTCGGCTCGGCTGGGCTCGGTCAGGCTCGGCCGGGCTCGGCGTCGCATGTTAATGCGCTACATTCATTAGCGGAGCGCGGCGCGGCGGCTCGCTGTCGCGCGGCCAGTTTTAAAACAAGAATTAAACACCGAACGAGATCTGAAAGCAAGAAAAGTAACGGTACCGGACATAACCAGCCGGCCAGCGATCCACCGATACAGGCGCACTGGCACAGCGCACAGCTCACATGCGTACGTATGAATATATAAAGTTTATCGCGGCGCCCACGGCCGCCGGGGTCGCCGACCGCCCATCCACCAAATGGACATGAGACCGTGTGCACTGTTGTCATGTGTGCCCGCACCCCGTGCCCCGCGCCTCTCACACTTCTCCTTCGCCCTGCGATACATATAATACAACATGCAGCAATGCTGATTTTTAATCAATTCCAATCCACTTACAAACTACGGAGCTATATTTATTGAACGTGTACCATGCAGCTCCTAGTTCGTTAAAAAATCTATGGAGGGCCATCAAAAGTGCTTCCTCGTTTAGGTTGTACCTAAGTTTAAGTAACTAAAGTCATATCTACTTAAATTGACGTCAAAAGTAAGTTCTCTGGAGTTGGACAGTTAGCTCTAAGCTTGCCAAATAAACTATCCTACCACATACCACATATTTATCGTGAGTTTTCAAGTAGATGGTCATATCCGAAACTATGACGAATACCGAAACACCTAAAAGATAGGGTTACCATTTCGAAAATTGAAAAGCCCTGACAAAAACCCGGACTTTTAAAAGTCATTTTAGTTACAAAATGTAAAAAATATTTAATTAGTTTACAAAAAAACAAAATTATGAAAAATCTGGACACATTAGAAGGTCGGACAAAGTTGGGACGGGACGCTTGAAGTCCGGACAAATCCGACAAAGACGGTAATCCTACCCAAAGGAGTCACGAGGCCGATTTTGATGAAAACTTGCATCATTGGGTTTTTGAAAAATGAATATTCCTAGCCAGGAATCGAACCCATTGATTATGGAATAAAAAACGCTGTATTATTTCACTATTCGATAGTGTCGCTAATAAGGATCAAATTCTGGGAAGTAATGTCATGCGAAAAACTTGAGGTAATGCCTCAGATTTAACATTTTATATTGTATTTTAAGGTGTACAATAAAGCATATAATAAATAAATAAATAAAATAAGTACTTTTTTTATTTTACCTCTATTATACCTAAAGTGATTAATTGTTCAAAATGATGCTAATTATTTTCAATACAAAGCAGGATCCTGATACAGAACTCAAGCTCTGTTCTACATTCAACATTAGAATGATTATGAATATTCTCTGAAAATTTTTTCATGTCATCAATTGCATGATTCGTTGTATGTTTCCTGACGAGTCTTTGTAGGTTTCCTAGTAAAAAAAGCATTTTGTTTAAAATTGTTTACTTATTTCATCAAATTTGCCGATGACATTACATGCCAGATTTTTTTATTGTTGATAGGCTTGCGCTTGACCACTATCTCACCTGATCGTAAGCGATGAAGTGGTCGTCGGTGTAGCACCTGCACTTACCCAGAAGTAACCTATTCGCTCTTTACTTAAAGTCCCCTAGATTGAAGCTATCCAGAAACACAGTTTATCGATTTTTCAAAAATACAATGTTATTTTTAGTTTTCATCCGAATCGGTCCTGTGAACCTTTTGTGTATTTTTCGCTATTCCTCATAAATTTCAATTTGGCCATACATGCCCACTTGTAAAACTCACCCAGTATAGGTACTGTTAGAAAAATATAGAGTAGCCAAAATCGACTTTACATTATTATTTTAGCATGAGGCAACACTACATTTTTTTTTTGTCACATCGGTCGTATGAAAGCAACTGCTGTGTATAATAGTGTATTGGGGTAGCAGTTAAAATTTCTTAGCCTTTCGGAAACGGATAATTCAATTACTTGACAAGAGTCTGTCTCTCTCTCACATTTTGGAAATACCCTACAGCATGTCTTGTTGTGAGAGTGCAAATTACATGTTTCCGAATCCGGGTTACATAAAAACACGATTTTGTTTTTTTTTTTATTATAATTGTCTTCTGTTTGTTGGCACCCAAAGTCCCGAAAGGTAGATACCTATTCCTATTGAAACAGGTTTGGTAACCGCAATCTGCAAACACCTTGCTGACTGGCTTATCTTTTTAGACTTCAGAGAAAAGTAATTAGATTCGTTTCTTCTGGTTAGTGTTTTATCAACTTGACTATGTAAGTAAACCGGACGTAAAAGAAGTCTGTAGCAATACTGCACCAATACTACTAGCACACCAATACTACTAGCACACCAATACTACTAGCACACCAATACTACTAGCACACCAATACTACTAGCACACCAATACTACTAGCACACCAATACTACTAGCACACCAATACTACTAGCACACCAATACTACTAGCACACCAATACTACTAGCACACCAATACTACTAGTTCACCAATTGCGTACAACTCACGTACAATCACACTCCTCCACATTTTGAAGGTGATGTCTGATGCCTCGGAATAATTTTAAAATTGTATCGTCTTGTTAATGCTATATCGCTGAATTATCAAAATGAATGTGATTGTAAGTATAGTTTTTATGTAGAATGGTCGTGTTGCAATCATTCGTGGGTTTGTTCCCTCGGCGCCAGCGCGCGGTCGCTATCGAGCACTATCGAAACACACATTATCCTAAAGCGGGCAGTATCGCGCGATAACACAGCGATTACAGAGATAGCGAGCACGTCCGCGAGCCGGCCGCGGCTACCGGCTGCCACACGATGACACGACTGCCGACGCCGAGGGACACACGCGTGCAACCACCACACTCAGTCACGAGTAGGAGCAGCACTCATAGGTATATTAGGTATGGTGTACTGGACGGTGTGCCGGGTTATAATAATGTAGAACGATAAGCAAATGTGGTCGGTGTACCCTGTACCTACCTCCGTTTGAATGTCTGGTAGTTGGGTAGTGGTAAAGAGGGATGACTGAATCAGATGATATACCGTCGAGCTATATATCCCTACTCAACATAATAGGTATGCCTGACAATAATAGTATTCTATATTTTCGGCTATGGTGGAAGGTGGAACTCTTGAATATGAATGTTCTTTTACCTATTGCTTAACCATCTTTGAAATATCAAAATTAATATTGTTAACTACGGCATTCCCTTTCACTACGGGACTAGCAGACGTACTGCAGGATACCATCCACAATCAGTTGATTCACAGACTCCTCATACAAGGCACTGCTCCTTCGTATTTATTATGCGCACAGCCAATGTGGAACTCTCTGCCAGCATCTGTGTTCCCTGCTACATATGACCCGTCAGCCTTCAAAGTTAGAATCAACAGGCATCTTCTGGAACTTGCTCGCTCCATCGGGCGAGAGAATAAATAAAGAAGCATGTGTAGATAGCCGGACACCCTTCTTTGCTCCGTTAGTGGTTGATTTATCAACATCCCAAGTTCTCTTTATCCTATAGGCATTTTTCTGTCAAAGTAATAATACCGACTTTCATATTAAGCCCCTTTTTATATACCGATATCGAGCGACACCATAAACATGGCGGAAAGACTTACTCTTATACAAAAGCTGACAAACCACCATTTTTATTCCTCACTTAAGTTATATGATGATTAAGAATGGATTTAATATATAAGCTACAGTCCGTTAATGGTGTTAATGTTTCAGTTTTAAGCGCACGGGTATAGTCCGCTCGGGGAGCGCGCCGCTCATAGGTACGAATGAGTTGTTTAGGAGTGACTTACAAGGCAATAGATGGGATGCGATATAATAATAAATTTAAAAGTACCTCTCGCTATTCACAGCTTACACAGATATAAATCTAACTAGATGACGCGATTGTATGTACTTCGCGTGTCAAAAAACGGAGTAAAATTAAGATCAATGATCGTACTTTGACATTTTTATTTAGCATTATCGGCACCGGAAATCCACCGAAATCTAGTAAAATGCCTAATTATGCCATATTGAGCTGTAAAAACTGTATAGAAAAAGATCGCCAAGGTATTGCAAATGTTTTATTTAATTGGTAAGTAAATTTTTCTTTAAATTGGTGGTGAAAAACTGGCACCCTTGGTTTTCATACAGATGGAGGGACTTGCGATATCTAGTTAGATTTATATCTGTGGGCTAAAATCTAATTGAACGGGTTTGGATGAAACTTGGCACGCGGGTAGACCAAGTCCTAGAATTCTTACTACTTGGACTTATCCATCTTTTTTATTACCGTCACGCGGGCGAAGCAGAGGCTAGCATGTCGAACAAAGTTGTTAAGTATGAATGATTAAAAAAGAGCTTCGCAGCTAATTGCAGCATCAAGGGTACCGTACTGAAGGTGCGTTTGAATTGTGTTCTGTGCGAAATCCATGCACTTGCAGTGCGTTCCGCTGAGCTTCGATGAAATAAAATATATTATAGGTAATGTGGTAGAGTAGTGGCGATTGTGATAAATGGTCCAACAATGCGCGCCGCAGGTGCACGCCGCCTGACCTTTGCAGCGAGCTGGCCACCCCCCCGCCCGCGCGCGCGCCCCTCCCCTCGTCCAAAGCCTGCGCCGCCCGTTGACTCCTCTCGTATGCGAGACTGACCGTTACCAACAAACTGTATTTTAAAAACCACGTTTTATATACACGACTAACTAACCATACATATTGTATCTTGTTGAATATACAGCTTACAGAGTAAAAGAACTAACTAGTGGCATAAGTTGCTGCACTTCATTCTATGCCGAAGTGATAGCTTCCTCGCACGTTGGGAGCTTTACTGGACGCGGGCTCACTGAGGTTTATTGTAAATTGTATTGTTATAGATACAAAACAGGTCCACAGACAACTGTCACCAAATAAAAAGCGATTCTATATACATAAATGCCAGATGCCATTTATCTGGATGCCACTGAGGGGCTCTTCAATAAGCTTGAGCGCTTGCAAAACCTTTGTATTCGGTTTTGGTCTGATGAAATATAATCCGCAATATGTCCGCAAGGATCTGACGTGGCTCCCTATCCGTCATCGCAGGAACACTCGGATATCCTTGGCTACCTGCGCGATCGTTTTTCGTTTACTCGCCTGCCGATCTTCTTCTTCTTCTTTTCGAGTCGATGGGAAACTATAAATTTTGGGCCCATAAGGTCATCCAAAGTGCAGGTGTATGGGCACTTGGGGCACTCCAGCAGGTGTGCCATATTTCCTGCCGATGCCCTTTGTAGATCCCGCCTTAAACTTCATCTCAATTTCCCACCCCATAAAACTCATTTCTATTCCCACTCCTTCTCTGTTCATACAGTACGATTGTGGAACTCATTTCCACCTAAGAGCGGTGACGCTTAAAGAATCAAGGAAGAAGAAGGGGAGGCCTTTGCCCTGCAGTGGGACAGAATAGCCTGAAAATAAATAAAGTCAAAGAACCTTTCATCAATCCTGTAATATTATATAATTATTATAGGTACTTATGCATATATTTGGGAAAAGCCCGCCACAGTATTCCGAACCACCGCAACACCTGAAAGCTAGAATCAAAGGTCGCAACCACCGAGTCCCGGAGAAACGATTTAAGGCCGTGACTACAAACAGTTGACAATCGAGATCTGAGGTTTTGAGCCACGCCCACTGACTTCGATAGCATAAGGCCAAACTTAAATTGGAGCGAAAACATTTGAAAATTAAATACACAAGGCCGACCACAGTGGCCCAAAAATTTTGTTTTTTGACTGTGATTTTGATTTGATTTATATTTTATTTTTGTTGTGGTTTTGATTTTGCATTTTATTGACTTTATTTATTAATTTGATTTCTGAATGATTTTATTCTATTCGCTTAGTTTTTTGACTTTGTTTTTAAATTTGAACAACAACAAAATTTCAAAACCTTAATGATTTTGACTCGTGACCTTTTGTTATTTGAATTCTGTTTTTTGACTATTTTTTCTAGTTTTTTACTTTATAATTTTGATTGAAATTATGATTTTGATATACGTTTCTTTTTTAATTTAATTTTAATATGTTCTATATTTTTTACCAACTTTATTTATTTTACTAATTTTAAACTATAAAAGAAAGTATCTTATACTTTTCAAATTTTTACCAGGCACTTACGAATTTAATTGTATAATTTATCAAATAATTATCTTAGAATTTATTTTAAATGAATACTAGAGATTTGTTATTACTGCCGGCAATGTTATCACAAGTGCTATGTACGCCGTACTGGTCATTTGCATTGGTCCTAAAGTTGTCTACATTGTTCCATCAATGTGTAAAGCATGTGATGTGGCTGTGCTATTTTAAATAAAAATAAAAGAAATCTTAGTATCAAAGTTAGGGAAATAACGGCTGGCGCGTTTTTCGTGATATTTGCTCAGGTTATATTACGTAGGTTATTTCTACAGTCATATCTGTATGGAAAATGCATTTGCTTGGAATTTTCCCATTTATGTTGAGGTCGGCTTGCAGTGAACCAGATGCAGCTGAACCAGTATTTTACATGAAATGATTGCTTAACCTGACGGGTTGTCAGGTTAAGCAATCATATCATGTAAAATATATACTGGTATATACTGGGTAACACCGTACCCCTTCGCTGAGCTGGCCGCAGACTTTCGGGCTTTTGACGACCCGTAACGACTGTCAAAGATTCACGTCATGAAGATATTTCGGTTGTTTTCGGTATTCTGCCCCTTAACTTACTAAGATCACGCGCCGACATCAATCAGAAAAGAATAGCGCAAGAAAATAAATACAATTCTCACTTTGACTTAGCAGCATCTACATAGGAATAACATAACATTACATTAATATTTATTTCTCTTCCACAAAGGTGTCTTACAAATCCTTTACGGGAGACTGGTATCAGCTCTAGGAAATCCTGTCACACAGATTACCAGGCTCCGATTATTAATTTATTTATTTACAAATATTGACATTTGGTAATAAAACAGTAAACAAAAAACTTATGTTGTTCTTCTTGTTCTAGGGAATAAGGACTTTGTAGGTATATACATAGTACCTTAGTTTGTACATACTAACAAACTACTAACTCCGATCTATTGTTGTTCAGTGACGTGTATGTGCCGTTACTAATATTCTATCTTACTAGCATATTTGTATTTGTATATTTTTTCTGTATGTTTAAGTTGTTTGAATGGATATCTGAAATAGTTTTAGGGTTCCGTCTGTCTGTCACCAGGCTGTCTCATCACCCGTGATATCTAGACGGTTGAAATTTTCCCAGATGATGTATTTCTGTTGCCGCTATGACACACAAACACTAAAAACAAAATTAAATAAATATTAATGTTTTGCCATACAACAAACGTGATGTTTTTTGCCGTTTTTGAGTTAATGGTACGGAACCTTTCGTGTCGAGTCCGACTCGCATTTGGTCGGTTTTTTTAATAATAACGAAACATAGTTTCGGCGAAAGTACTTATTACTTATCTAAGTTTATTTTCGTTTTTTTAACCCATTTAGCCTACAAAACCCATTTTGTAGGCTAATGTGAGATAAAATAATATTTTGTATTTGACAGACGACCGCGCGACAGTGGTTGCAATGGTAACAATTTGACAGTGTAAGTTTCAATAGAATAAGAGACATGAAACAGCCTGAATTGGTTGTAAGTATTACCACTGCCGTGTCTTATCTTTTGTTGTAAGTATTACTTATTATTTGATACATAATTCATATGTACTTTCCAAGTTTGTCTTGGGCATTGCTGACAACGGTGAAGGAAAACATCGTGAGGAAACCTAGACTTACAGTGAGTTTATTATAAGATTGTGCTCCATTGGTGTAATTTCTGCAAGGCATTCCAGTGCGAGGATAAACTAATTAATAAATACATAATTGGACACTAGAACTCGTGAAACTGCGTATTTTTTTGGCTTATTCAACATGAGCTTCTTTCGCGTTTGAATATTAATGAAATAAATTTAATGTTAAGAAAAGAATAAGAGCATTTGTTCGTGTTCGACAGCAAACCGGTATTTATAGTGCGCGCGCGCAGTGGCACTGCCGTGACTCTGCGCAGACGCTGCGCGCGATACCCGCGGTCACGTCACGCACTCACACGTGTAAATAAACACAAGCGATCAACGCACAGTCGCACACAACAAAACGGTTTTGTCTATTAATAATACGCTATTATCATCTCAACATCGTGCGTTAAAACTGTCAAATTTGCGTAGAAAAGCCGCCATAGACCGCGTCACCGCGCCCGGCGCTACCGCTTTGCATCTAGTTCAGGCAACCGTTTTCAATGTATTAACACTAGCCCATACAGCTTGTGGATTTGTTTTGCTCAGCTAACATCTAAATATCCTCGTCTGCATCCTTTTTCTCGAGGCATTTCATTTTTAAATAATCTCGCTTTAGGATCGCACGTTTCGTAAGTGAACCGTGATCCACTTATGTACAACCTGCCCAATCAATGACTATTGAGTGTATCGGCGAGGCGCGCGACAACCTTCGCAATTCAGCTGAATAAACAGGGCCACCGACAAGAACCCAATGATTTAACCACTTCAAAGTATTCTTCACGAACATTATAATACGACGACGGAGCCACCTTCGGCTAGCGGAAGTTCTTCATAATAAGGTTAATGTTGTAAAGAAACTGACTATTTACATAATAATAGCTTAGCGTTGGTTTCTCATCACATGGCCGCGATTATAAAGTTATTTGACGGTGTTCGTTTTTGAGAATTCATTGTTGTCGTATTTGGTTAATTTATAGCAACTCAGTTCGCATGCTCCGGTAACTTTGCAACCGATTACGCCAACTAGCAACAAGTAACGCGTACCTGCGGCTGTCTGCCCGCAGGTCGGCGGCGGCGGCGGCGGCTGGCAGCGTAGCGGAGCGCCGTTGATGTCTTTTGCAGGCGCACCGCTCCCCGGCATGTGGCTGGCGCGGGCCTGACCGAGCGCGGGAGGCTCTCCGGTACCTAAACATACATTACCTAACAAAACGATGGTCATTAACATGATTGACTGAAAATGTCATTACTTTGGTATTATTCGTCGGATCGTTCAGCTTCTTAATGTACTGTAACGAGATTACATTCTTACTTTTTTATGAAACTGGCAATTGATAATTGGTTTTGAAGAATTGTCAAACTTAGAACGCCATAAAATATTTGTAAATACATCTTTTTGTATCGGATTTTTCCATTGGTGTATAAGCCATCATAGCTATAGCACGTAATGAAATATAAATAAGTTAAAACGTTTTTCCTCTATCATTACTCTCCTTTAATAAACGCCTTGTACAGTACCTACCGAGTTGAAATATAGCTACTGAAACATTCGGCCAAAACACGTGTAGGTAAGGGTGACGACTCCTTGAAAATAACGGCTTTCGGATTGCGTAATACACTCGAAATGATAGGTCATGGAAAGGATATATGACGTATCAATGGAACGTCAAGAGTAATGCAAAATGTCAAGCAAAAAAAATACAACAAAAAATGAAATGTCATGTAAATATTTAATCTATCTATGTATCGAATCATTTCTCACAAGCTTAATTCTCTTTCGTTGGTGAAATATCTTCTTTTCTAAATAGTTCAATAATGTTTCCATCAGTTGTAGGTAAAACAAAATTAAATTAAGGCCTAATTATTTGGAAATAAATCATTCGAGTTTGATGAAATATAAAGCAAGTCAAGTTTTTGACATTCCATGCCCATTCAGTAGATAAACTTCAACTGATTGGAGGTTTTCTTTGCCCTACCGGACACACTTACGCAATTACGTACGTATATTCGAAAAAAAAGATGGATCACTGAAATCTGAGTTAAGACATTAATTTAGGTACCTGCTCTCATCTGGCGTAATTACAGACGCAATAGTACAACAGTTAAACAGAAGCCTTTTATATCGTCTCACCATTACCTATATTAATTGTATGTTGGTGTCTACTTAAGAGACTTGGACCTTTGTTTCGGTATTTCTTCTTAGAGTAGTCAACTAGAAAACACTGACCTCAACTGGTTTAAATTGATCAAAAGGAGGTTGACGTGTGAAAGTGTTATTTATAACCAATTTACAAAATCAACAACATGTATCAGTTCAACAAAAACAGCGAACACTGACATATTTATTAAAGAAGTGTGTCTTTTTAACCGACTTCCCAAAAATGAGGCGATTCTCAATTCCGATGTTTATATATATAGTACCTGGGCGACCGAGCTCTGCTCGGGTGAAAATAGAGAAAACGACGTTTTCTAAAAATGAAACCTGGCTAGATCGATTTGTCGCCCCCAAAACCCTCTGCATACTGAATTTCATGAAAATCATTGGAGCCGTTTCCAAGACTCAGATTATATACACAATTGCTCGTTAAAATGTATTAGATTCCTGAAAAAAGGTTTTTATATGATTGGAATTTAAACATCTACACTTACATTTTTATGAAACCTTCGGCCAAAGGTTTCACAACCGATCAAAAGTAGGTGAGTATCGTATGCCCTAATTCAGGTCATCACCCGTGTTCCAATTTCCTTAAAATCTCTCAGCAGTTGAGGCAGGATTCAAGTTCATTGACAAACATCCAAATCCAAATGTACAGGTACATTTTTATGTTTACTATACTTTCTTTACTATACTTTCTTAAATTTGTATAAGTAGGAAGTAGATGCATGTTTTTCTTTTTTTTAATAATTCTTATTCGGCTCATTTTTTTTTTCATTCCATCATGTTCCCGTGTTGTTATTGTAGCTAAAATCAATGCTGCTGGTTACTGAACACATCTTCCAACTTAGAGCACATTTAGGTGCTTACAGTACAAATAACTAACTAAATATCTTCTTCTAATTTACTAAACAACTTCTGTTAAATTATTTTAGAGACTACCAGTATTTTAGATGCCTACGGGACAAAAAATATCAGTTTTTTTAGCTCAATTATGACATTACTCTCAAAAAGACGAAGGAATCGTGTGGCCAACAGTATATGCTATTACCTAATTTTCCTTCGTTTGTATACAAGAAGCCCAGACATTATGACATCTACCATCCGGCACCAGGAACGCGTGTTGAACTCGCATAAAGCCTCTTCTCTCGAAAAACAAATGCTCTAATGATTCGTACGAATTGGTTATTTAAATTGTATATTTAGTAGATACGCTTTAAGACAAGTGGGCAAAGTTTGTCATTGCAGCCAAGGAAGAATATACCGGGTGTGTTTTCAAATAGTTGTGGATGGCCAATGCCGAAACTATGAGGATTAGCAAAAAACACTCAACGGAGTCACGAGGCCGATTTTGATCAAATTCGAAAGTGCATCATTGAACTTTTGTAAAATCAATATTCCTAGTCAGGAATCGAATCCGTTGATTTTGAATAAAAACCCAAATGCTGTATTATTACACGATTCGATAGTGTCGCCAATAAGGATAAAATTCTAGGAAGTAGTTAATGCCGTACGGAAAACTTGAGGAAAGACCTTATTTTTAACAAAATACTTTTTTTTAGGAAATCTACGAAACTAAGAGCAACCGATGTCATAAAAAAAATTAAGAATATCCTAAACCAAATGAAAATGAATATAATTGTGTATAAGTGAACTGATAGAGCAAGCTGTCAACTCAAGCATTTAGCTTGAGTTGACAACTCATCATATCCAGCTATTAAAAAAATAGTCATCCCTTCATCACTGGAACGTAACGTAGCAAAAATAAGAAGTTTCTTAAAAAAAGGCCTTTCCTTAAGTTTGCCGTCAGTTATTACTGCATAGAATTTGATCCTTATTAGCGACAATATGGAATGGTGTTATAATAAAGCACGTGTTTTCTTTTTCAAAATCTACGGTTTTGATTCCTGGTTAGAAATATTGATTTTTTTAAAATCCAATGAAGCAGTTTTAGTTTTCATCAAAATCGGCCTCGTGAAGTGTTTTTCGCTATTCCTCGTAGTTTCGAATTCGGCCATCCACGCCCATTTGAAATACTCACCCTGTATACCAAAGCTTAAGACGAGGCCGCTGTGAAGCCAATAAACTAATTTCCACGTGTATCAAACGACATTTTTCAACACGCCAACTCAAATTAAATTTCAATAACATATTTTTTAGTATGATGTCCACCTGGACGATAACGCCACTCTTATAGATAAATATAATAAAGTATATTCTATTCTTTGTCTACCTGGGACAAACGGTCCAGTTAGGTTAGTCTAACTTCGAGGAAGAGGTCAACCGTCGAAACCGACTCGGCTGGGCAGCATTTGTTAAGTTGCGCGGTATTTTATGTCCAACTTATGACAGTGTCTCAAGACGAATGTCTATGACCAGTGTATGTTGGCAGTGATGGCCTATGGTACCGAGACATGGTCGCTCACAATGGGACTATGCTCGGAGTTTCCTTGCGTGATCTAATCAGAGATGTGGACATCCGTAGGAGAACCATGGTCACCGACATAGCCCGAGGAATTGCCAAACTGAAGTGGCAGTGGGCAGGGCACATTGCTAGCACAACGGATGATCGATGGGGCCGAAAAGTTCTGGAGTGGCGACCGTGAACCGAAAGACCCAATGATGGAGGGCCTCGCTCTAGGTGAACCAAAGACCTGGTCAAGGCTGCGGGAGTCCGGTGGATGCTAGACGCTCGGGACCGTACGCTTGGCGGCTGTCTACGTCCAGCAGTCGGCTGAAATGATGATGATGAAAAATGTTTAGTAACAATTTCTTGTGAGAAATGTTTCTCACAAGAAATTGTTACTAAACATTTTTATATATCCGAAGTTCTTCATCAAATCTTCACCAAATTTTGTTTTGACGGAGAAATCGATGAACATACACAAAAAAAAACATACAACTGAACATAGAACCTCCTCCTTTTTGGAAAGTCGGTTAAAAAGGATATGCTGAATCTAAATTACTGTGCAACATGTATTTGTACCCTAAACATTCGCCGCCCTGGCCAATTAAGATGTTTATTCGACTTTGTGTGAGTCGTAGGTAATGAAAGAAAGAAAATAAATAATATGCGCCAGGCGTGAGCATGAGCATGACGCATATCATTAATAAAAAACATTTTTACAAAAAAATACTACCGACTTCCAAATAAGAAAACTACAAAGTGAAAAATAACTTTATTTCGGATGTCGGTGTCTTTCGTAGGTACCATTTTTTGCGTTATGGACACCGACTTCCGAAAATAAAGTTTTTTCACTTTGTAGTTTTCTTATTTGGAAGTCGGTAGTATTTTTTTGTAATTTTTATGTTTAACTTTTTAGTTGTTCCTACCTAATAGGCAAGTTGTGAGAGATCTGTGTACCCCTTAAGAGCGTACTGGCGTGATGTTATGTTATGAAATTTTATAATCAATAAACAGACATGCGATTGCAGCAATCCCGAGAGATTTGCCGTTATTTATTGAAGAGTTCTGTCTTATATCTTCGAAGTTCTTCATCAGATCTTCAACAAATTAAAATGGGACCAATTTCGAAAAATACTCCTTCAAACCAAAAAAAAGGATTTTCAAAATCTGTACACAATTGACGGAAATATCGGTGAACATACATAAAAAAAGCAAACATGAAGTCGAACATAGAACCTTCTCCTTTTTGGTAAGTCAGTTAAAAAAGGAGACATATTTTCATTGCAACGACAGTCGTATTAATATTAATGTGCTGTGAAATATAACAATGTGAACTCAACCCTGTCGTCTGCTATCAGGGTAGCCGTCTACAGTTGATAAATACATTACGACGGGTCATTACACTAACGTCGGTGTTTATTACAAATTAGATATTGTGCAGGTTAACAGCAATGGACGAGTAAACGGCAGGAGCGTTCGAGCTACCGCAATCATAATTGTGGGTACCCATTAGCTGAGGGCCACTACATCATGGAAACCGACTTCAACCTTGAAAAACAATAAACTACCCTTGCCTATTGTATAAGTAAACATACCTATTTCAACTGCAATGTGTCCAATGCGAATAATTGATAGGAAGCCACGGTAAGGCACCTGTCCCACAGCCGACGAGTACACGATTAACTATCAACTATTTTCGCGCTGATGAAACGTACAAAACATAGAAGATCCTGTGTCAATAAAAGAGACAAATATAAGTAATAGTTGCTCGGTGGCTGTTCACACTGTTGGCGAGAACCCTCTCAACACTAGTTTGTCGCTGCGACAAGAGCTATCAAAGTTACAGTCGCTTAGCGATGCTCGCTTGGCGGTCAGAACTCACGCCGAAAGACCAACCAGCGGTAATTGTTACGTACAGTGCGGCCGCCCCGACAGAGTGGTTCGGGTAATCGCCCGTCGCACAATATCAGTCGCTAATAGCCGAGCGACAAAACTATCGCAACTAAACACTCACTTCTCACTGCTCGCCAACTCGTTTTTAGTTTCTAGCTCTACTCATGCTCTACTCGCTTCTCACTGATCGTCAGCGGTGGGACAAGTGCCTAGCTTCAGGTTGGGTCCCGCAGTAAGACCCAGACACCATCAAAGCTTGGACGTGCGAGGCAAAGAGGAGACGCGTTGTAAACAACCAATCGAATTCCGTTATTTACACATCTTGATCTCCGCAAAGGTTGAGCGGAGAGGATAGGCTATGTGAGCGGCGTGCGGCGAGCTTGACACGTGATGTCTCATATTTGTATTAAAAGAAAAACAAAACAAAATAGATGAGAACTGTGTGTCGCGCAGCGGTAACTTCCAGAAGTGTATGGTCAATATAAAGGTACAACTGGTTACAACTTTACTCGGCGATTATGTATGGGACAATAAGATATAACCTGTTTTATTAAAATCAGGCTACTCTGATTATGTACAATTAATTCTAAATATCTATGAAGAAGCTGTGTTGTGTTTGGGACGCACGCGATGGTCTTGCGGCCGGTGGACAAGCTGGGACAGACACGTCTGAGTTTAGAAATGTGTATAAATAGCGCAACAATGCTGCGTGCACCGAGCAGCGGGCAGCGGGCAGCGAGCGCGCCTTGTCACCGCGGAGAGCTGCCGTATCATATTTGTGTTGGATTGCATGCGCTCGATGGCCAATAAATAGTAGTTTTATGCGAGGGCGAGTCGCAGCCCGCCCCCGGCTTATTAATAACATTATGCTCGATTAGGCATGTCCCTCCCGGCGCCTGGGGACGACGCACTCCCGCGCGTTACGTCATCGCCTGAAATACGCCCGAGTTTTACACGAAATCGCCGATCGGCGGGCGAGCCGCTCCCGGAACGACTCCCTGACACGAACAGAATAAAACCGGCCGCCGGTAGTGCCAAACCCGCGGTCAACGACTCCCGAAATAGATGCACAACGCGCGCACCTATAGGAAATTAAGAACCGGTCTCGACCGCGGCGACACTCCGATAGCGATAAAAATTCATTTCGAAAGCGGAATCCACCTGAGCGATTAATTTACTGCGGCTTTCACCGGTCGCGTTATCGAGTCTCGCCGCTAACGTAGGCGAACTTCAGGCCTCGATACGGAACTGTAATACGCGAACGTGGCAAGCACGCGGCCGCCACGCTCGCGCCCCTGCCACCGAAACGCCACGCCAACTAATACAATGCCTATTGGAAAACTTCTCCGCTAGTAAACAGTTGTCATATTACGTGATATATTTAAAGTTTCTTCCGGGATTTCTGCAAGTGTTATGTGGCGATACACAATCCTAGAGACGGATAACTAACCCCACTCATACTAAAATATTATTTAATAACATTCTGGTGTTCGAATGCTAGAACTGTTTGGTCTAACCACCGACAGCTGTTCAATTTTTGCATATTTTGATACAACTGTGGGAAAACGATTCAAATGTTTAAAAAACGTTTTCAAATATATAAAAAAAAAAACGATACTGTAGGTATAGGTAGTTAAAATTGTCAATGATATAGATAAATGTCAATAAAAAGCAAATATCGAGTACACCGTGAAAAGTTGCTGCGAGCTTACATCAGTTGCATGATGCACAACGGAGTGGTGTGAAGGCCCGGGCTGACACCTACAACATTTAGCGAAGCCCAATATCCTCACCTTCTAATGAATAATGTAT
Organism: Orthosia gracilis; assembly: GCA_947562075.1. Classification (NCBI taxonomy): domain Eukaryota; kingdom Metazoa; phylum Arthropoda; class Insecta; order Lepidoptera; family Noctuidae; genus Orthosia; species Orthosia gracilis. Next base: position 378,974 of record OX387274.1, on the reverse strand, counting down.
ACCATATCAAAGAGTTAAGAATTGAACTGGACTCGGCAGTGAGGGTCAGCTTACTCTCGATAAGCTCGGTTTCGCGCGTTCACCAGTGCTCGTTGCTTTACTACAGCAGCATACTCGATACAAATACAGCCTGAATGGAAACGGCGTGACAGTAGTGACCGACTACAGCATCTGGTCATATTCCATGTAAACAATGAGAGCGATGTTTGGTATGCACGCGTAAAACACTAACTAGTAACAGATATTTGGGCAAACAGACAAAGACGTGGCCGCGGTGGCGCGGTCGTCCGGAGTGGCGGCGCGGGCGGCGGGTGGCGCGCTGGCGCGGTGGCGGGACTATCGCGCGCAGAGTTAATGAGTTGAGAACGCGTGCTCATTGCCGGCCATGAGGAATTTTAATTAGTTAAGTGGGTTACGTGAGCGACGATGAGGAAACGCAACAGTGCGCGGATTATGTTGATAACATCGACTTCGGGAAGCGTTTCTTGCTCCGACCAACCCGACTGTTACGCGTTTCTCATTAGTTACAAGTCGCTACATCAACACGATTACCGACAACAGGTCCGGCACGTTACATGTAGGGGGCGCTAGTGACACTGTTGTCAGTCAATACTATCTATAAACATTATTGGACACAAATAAATCATATATGAATACAATTGAAAACCAAGAAAGCAATATGTAGTAGTCCTTAAGCGATAACCGGTTGTACGGTTATGATGTCGTGCAAGGCGGCACATGCGGCGACCGCTGTATTAAGAGTATACCTATCAGGTTGGGCAAACGTTGAAAAGCATAGGTACATAGTATTCTTTACTTTAAAAAAACGGCTACCGTCACCAAAGACAAGACATTCCTGAAGACATCAAAAGTCAACGAGGACTCTAGTCAGACACATGTGACGTAATGGCGTGCGACATAGTTTTCGCTGAATTGCGACGGAGGTCGACGATATAACACGTTTGTTTTAGGTTACCGTAGGATCCAAAGGTGATGAGAGTGTCGTTAACCGTGCAAGTATTCTGCGCACGCGGTGCCGAGGCGCGCGTGCGATGTCCTCGTCGTCTGCGCCGCCGCCGGTCCGGTTACCTGATGCGGAGAGACTAGCTTCCAGTGAACAGCCGGAGCCGGTAGATGTCGACTTCGTTACCGGACCGGTTCCGAAGAATTCCAGAAGTCAAACGTAGAACGTGGAGCGCGGACGACATCTTTACCTGACAGTATTAGAAATAACTATTTCACTCTAATGCTGCCCGGTAAGATGCGAACCGCCACTCCGGCTGGAGACTGATGCACGACGTGTGTGTGGAGGTCTGTGCGCGGTCGGCTGCCACGAGGCGCGGGCGCGGGCGCGCGTGCGGACGGCGGCGCTGCTAGTCGCGGACTGGCCGGTCGCCGCGCCAAGGCCCGCGCCGCGCTCGCTGGGAGCGGCGGAGGCGGCGCCGCCTCGCCGCACGCCCCACGCCCGCGACACCTCCTGCCAGGCTGCCACGACACCACACCAGCCACCCCGAGTGCCCGGGTGCCGACCCGCGTCGTCACCACCACACGTGCTACGTCCATAAGGATGCTGTACTCAGCTGACAATACCTGAATGAATACAGCAGGATTTGGCACTACACTTGCACTGAATAACACAATCTGCACAAACGCGTTATTTCTTGAAGGATATTAATTTTATTAAGTTTATGATACAATACAGCCCCTACGAATCAAGTTACTTGTAAAAAAACAACGCAATTTTTATCTTTTTAATCTTAAAGACTTATAACTTGCCCGCTGAAATTGTTTTTTTTAGTTAGTTTGTTACTATTAGTAAGGCTGACCTAAGCCTGGTTCTAAACTAAAGGAATCGGAATATTTTTTTTTAAACACGTAACTTTTTCCACCGCTTGTTATAAAAGGAAAGTTTATTGGTTTTAGGATTAAGTAGAATTTTAGCCAGCGACTAGTTACCAACAACACGCAACTTAACACTCCTCCTTCATCTTCTTCCTCCTCGCCACTTCCCGTTACTCGGGGTTGGCTTTCCCGGTCACGAGGCGACACTTCTTCAGCTAATAAGTATCGTCAGTAGATAGACCGTACTTCTTCATGGCTTTCTGGACACACGTCATCCAAGATGTCAGCGGTCTACCTCTTCCTCTATTTATGCACACCGGAAAAATTAGCAGAGCATAAAAGGAAGGTCGATTATTTTTAAATCCAAGGTAATTTTAGAACCTAACATTGAAACATATTTTTTGTACAAAAATAAAACCTTAAAAAAAATTGGTAACTTTTAGTTCCCTCTCTCATTGATAGGAGCAGCTCTTGGTTTTGTTGGTCCCAGAGATATATATTTGTTCATATATATCCGGTGATCTCGCACCAGTCCATGCATAACTGTGATATTGACATTATTAAGATATGCTCGAGTGGCAACAGTAGTACCTATGCGGCCGAGCATTATCCTGCATCTATATGAATTCTATACCGATAAAGTGACATAAATTACCACATTTTCTTCTTAATTACCTCGTCTTATCCGATCTAAAATAAAACTATCTCCAAAGACAGCCACTAAGTCCGCACGAGCTCCCAAACATATCCTAACTGCATTCAAAATTTTACTGATAAAGTTAAAATTGGTTCTATTTCTTCGATGTTGTCTTTGATAATGAAAGTTTTAGAGCTTCGGCGAGAGCGACCGAACGGAGATTCTCTATAGGTTTGGGCATCTTTCCTCATCTCTAGAGCTGATAGATGATAATAAAAGTTTTAGAGTTTCGGCGAGAGCGACCGAACGGAGATTCTCTGTAGGTTTGGGCATCTTTCCTCATCTCTAGAGCCCTGGCTCTCTCAGTTTAGGATGAAATTGGGCACAATGAAATCCTAAACTTCGGAAAAGTAAAATAAACAACCGACAAAACAAACTTAACGTGTCAATTAAGGAAGTTCTCTCAAAATGATGAAAGTGCGAATAAAATTAAAATAATCGCATACAGGGTGACGTTTAACTAGTTTATCAATTAGGAATCATTGGTATTATCCTAAAACAAAATGAAAAGTGCCTACTCTGCAAAGGTCCAAAAAATATTTTAGCATTTTCATTTGCTTCGCTATTTTTTTCGGTGTATTTAGTTGAGTTGAAAATAAGTTCGGTCGAATTCGCGCTGTCAAAGTTCAAAACCAAAAAATAGTGAACAATTGAAATCAATAGGTAATGATGCCAATAATTCAAAATTTTGAATGAAGGAGGTATTTTATCTCCGCTTTTGTTCCACATTTTCATAAATCTTATAACCAGCGAGCATCAGTGTGAGTATCATCTGTACGCTTACGATTTACAGCTCTACTGTCAAGAAAATGTTGACAACCTATTAGATGCGATCGAGTAGCTAAACCGGTATTTAATGAAGATGAAAAACTGGTCAGGGCGGACCGTTTCGGAGTGGTGGTTAACCCTGCAAAGTACCTATCAGGCAATCATATTTGGAAGTCCCTATAGCTTGAGAAAGCTCAATGAGTTGAGCTGTTCCACTTCAATTTTATTTGGCTCCGAGATTAAGGATCTTGATCTTGGTGTACACGTCCACACTTGCCTTTACTGACAGAATGAGGCTCTGGCAAGACTCATTCAATGACAGCGACGACACGTGACATTTCGCCATTCCCATAGATTTTTGTCATTTTTCCAATCGCTATCGCCACGCTTTCTTTGTTAGAATGTCACTTGTCTAGTGCCTCCAAAGACCTTATACTTCTTACTACTAGACTGTGCACTATGGCGCAAAAACCGGTCCGCGTGAGAGGGCTCCCGTTGGTAGTGTGTCTCTGTCTAATGAGGTGACCATGAGCAAACAGAACACGGGACAAATTGATTGTAAAAACGATAGTGTAAGTATCCCGACATATTTTAATACCTTAATACGCTACCTAAACCTACCTAATTTATTGTAAATAAAAAAATAGTATGTATATTTTTTGGAATCTACAACATTTATCGTATGATGTCAGGCATAAATAATTTCACCATCCCATTTTTTCCCGTGGGTGTCGTAAGAGGCGAGTAAGGGACAAACCAGAGAATGGGCAGCAACGTTCTCTGTGCATTTGTAATAACCATACTGCGATCGCCAACCCGCCTGCAAAGCACTCCCCATGAATAGCACAAATAAAACATAGTATAATATAGTGCCCGGCAGCCAGCCTACCCTCGACTACGGTAGCGGTCGAGTTTACGGTATGGCAAGGGGTGCTGAGAATCCCGGACAAGATCCGGCTACCCCAACAAATACTGACGACTGGACCTGGCAACGTACAACACGCGCACACTCCGGTCCGACGAAAAGATCACCAAACTCGAAGAGGAATTGAGCAGTTTATAATGGAGTATTAAAGGGTTATCTGAAGTTCGAAGAGAGGGGGAGGACTCGATAATCCTCAAATCCCAAGTCTCCTCAAGTCTCGTTCTTCAAGACCCATCGTTTAGATAGGAACAAAAAGCTCTCTGATCCTACTCTCAAGCTCATGAAGGAGAGGCGTGAGATGATCCTGCAGTCTTCAGACGATGCTTCGAAATACCGGCAGCTAAATATACCTCATAGGATCTCAATGATTTCACATATTGTCCAGTTGCGTCGACAGTTGAGAAACAAAACTACGACAATTTTATTCCTCTAGGAATCAATTTGCAAATAATATTAACAGCCGCCGAATTTCACTCGAACAAAGCCTGCCAAAAACTCCGCAAACCACCATCTAACATTTAGTATTACCAGGCCCAAATATTTAAAAGTACTACTCTTAATAAGTATTAATTAATTATTATTTAAATACAACGAATTGATTAATTATAGGAACTGTAGAAATATTTAAATACGTTTCAAAATCTATGAATCGTTTGTTTTGGTATAAAATAAAAAGAAAATTTTTAAATTTTCTATCATTTCTAACAAACCCAATGATTATTTTTGAGCTTGCAAGAAGTCAGACAAGGACACACTACCAGCGGAAACCCTCTCGCCAGGACCGCTTTTGATTAGCTACCGCTTATAAGGAAATAGCTAACCTAGGTGGATGATGATAGATTTCATTTTAGCTCAACAAAAATTTTTGGTACACAGTCTAGTAGTAAGAAATACGTATAAGGTCTTTGAGTGCCTCAGGTAACAAATGTCAGTCAAAAAGTCACCGGAACCACAAAGTACGTAAGCGGTGATACGCCGCAGACATAGAGTCCACTACGAACAAAGGACGACAACTCGCCACACTAGCTACTTCGTCACTATCTCTATATCAAAAAACAAGAAGTCAAGAAATAAGAAAAAGACGAAACTGACAGATGTGTAACACCAAGCACTAAAATTTAACTGGTCACAAATAGCTCAGGAAAGAGCAAAATGGAAAAAAATGGGGGATGCCTATACCCCATGATACGGAAGAGGTTGCGTTGGGAGGCCTCCCACAATTGGACCGATGACCTAGTGTAGGTTGCGGCAATAGCAGCTTTTTGGTTCTAAATTTTAATTAGATCGCGCCGCCAGTAGAATCAAAAGCTTACACGGCTACATTCGTATTGTAGTATTAATTCTTATTCAAATAAATAGTTTAACAAATTGGTAGGTAGGTAGGTAGGGTAGGTAGGATAGGGTAGGTAGGTTAGGGTAGGCTTTTTTTCTTAGCTCTAATCCCCGCCAACGTAATTGGCGCCTTATGTGCTCAAACTCAGTCGTTCCGGTCAATCTTTCATGCCTCTCGTACATTCATTCTTCATACTAATACTTTCTTGCATCCATCATCTTGCATTCTGTGGGAAGGACTCCCACTTTTTTTAATCTATTCTAAGGGCATGATTTATTGTTTAAATATATATATCATACTATACTATATACTATCTATACTAATATTATAAATGTGAATGTAAGTTTGTTTATTACGCTTTCACGCAAAAACTACTTAACCGATCATCTTGAAAATTTGTGCATATATTCTTGGAGGTATTAGAAGTAACATAGGATACTTTTTATTATTATTTTTTTTAATGGCTTCACTGCGAGCGAAGCCCCGGGTAAAAGCTAGTTGTTTATAAAAATAGGTAAAAAATACAATAGTTAAGTGTGCTATAATTACAACTGAGGAAAAAGTGCTATTTATCACAGATTGAGCAAAAGGAGCCATAATAACAAATTAAGCAAAAATACAGTTTATCACAGATGTACCTACAAGGTGGGAATTATAACAGCAAATAGTATGGATATAAAATTCGGGATTAAATCCACAAGCATAGTTATTAAAAAAAATCAGGTCTGCGACAGTAAGGTAAGATTTGCAGAGCTTCTGAGCGAATCCTCTTTGAACGGAGCCTAACCTCTTCCGTATACCCAACTTATTTGCAGCGGTTGCCCAGGCGGCGGCTGCGTATTTAACTATGGGCTCAATCGTTGCTGCGTAAGTTGTGTGTTTCACTTGTGTGTTTAATCTCCAGCTCACCTTTGCGGCTCGGGACAGCTACTTGTATACGTCAGCTGCCCTCTTGCAGACGTTCGCGGCATGCTCATTAAAAGTAAGCTTTTCGTCTATGGTTAGACCCAGCAACGCCTGCACGAAAAGTCCAAGCTGCTCAAGGTCCTGCAGTAGTGGGTCGAGAACGAGATTCCACAGGATTGGACCTCCGATCGACCCATGAACGCAGCCCTTGCTCTTCTCTCGAGTGCATTCCTCACCGGCATACCGAACCCTGACCTTTCTACCATCTAGGTAGCTGTTTATAAGCCTCCTGATGTTGACCGGGCACAATTCCTCAGCCATTCTGACTCTAATAGCTGGCCACCAGGCGCTATCGAAGGCGCCCTGTATACAACGACACCAGGACAATTAGCTTCAGCCTCAACTTGTCTTGTACGTGCTCCATTAGTGTATAGAGAGCGTCCTCGGTGCTCCTATGAGGCAAGAAGCCAAACTGACGAGTACTAAACCGCGGTACAAGCTGCCATTTTAGACGCGCTACGACCATCCTCTCCAGGACTTTCCCCAGAACCGGCAGTAGACCAATTGGTCTGTACGCCTTGGGGGTGGTATAGCTGTCCTTGCCCGGCTTTCTGAGAACTACAGCCGTAGCCTCCTTCCAGGTGGTAGGGAAGTGTGCCAGTTCGAGGCACTTGTTGTAAAGGGCCACTTGTTGTAAGGGACTTGTTGAAAGCGTCCGGGTCTGGTGAATCGCTCGACTGCAGATATCAGAAGTCAGTCCGTCCCCTTCTGGTGCCTTTTTGGGATTGAAACCCGCCACGGCGGACTTCAGCTCCAGTGTCGTAAATGGGGGATCATGATGTTCATCATGAACCCACTCATTTACTCGACTGGCCGCTTCTCTGATTCGCCTGTGATCAGCGTTGTCCTGATCTACTCTGTCTTCGGGGTAGAACGTATCCGCTAGTAGGGCGGCCGATTCACGATTGAGAAATGCACCATCGCTGCAAAGGGTCAGTTCTTCTTGCCTTTTGGCGGTCCTACCGATGATCCTGTAGATAGCCTCCCAAACGCCCTCACGATCCTGCTTCCGGCAAAACTCCTTCCAACTGGCGATTTGGGCATTATTTGCCTGCATCTCATACTCTTCTTTTGCTTTCAGATAATCGCCAACGACCTTTGCTCGCCGTACCGGCGCGGCATTGCGGATACGGTTCTTCTTCCTCATAACCTCCCTCTTCTTCACAGTGAGCTCCTCGGACCACCACGGACAGGTAGGTTTAGTTTTGTTATTAATCTTTGGCTTAGCACTTTTACTGGCTTCTGTTATAATATTTATATGATTTACTACTGTTTCATCAAATTTTACTTTGCTATTTATTTCTTCTATTATCTCTAAGTTAATATTGTCTTTAATTTTGTATTCTTGTAGTTCGATCTTAAAATCTTCCCAGTCTGCCTATTTGGTGTTAAACATTCTAGTTGTTCTAGTGATGCTAACCCCTTTTCCCTTTTTATATGTACATTAAAGATAATTGTGTTATGGTCCGAGGATGTTGCTCCTGTGTCGACCCGCCAGCCATCCACCAGGTCAAAAAGGTCGAGCGGACATGCCGTGACGTCCACATGGCTTTTGTACGCTCTACCACCTCTGATTGTGTCAAACGTGGGAGCGTCACCAGTGTTTAGTACCTGAAGCTCGAGCTCTTCCAGGGTAGCGGACATTTCCTCTCCCCTGGGATCTTCTTTGATGCTGCCCCACCAGGCACTTTTCTCGTTTGCGTCGCCACCTATCAGCAACCTACCGGTGGCCACTTCCGCTTGGATCCGGATCATCTGGTCCAGGTATGGCCCTCTGGGTTGGTCTGGCTTGAAGTAATATGAGACTACTGCGATTTCCCAGGCTTTGGTACGGATCCCCACCACAACGATATTGTTTGTGGTAAGTTTCGGGTAGGGTATGACGTCTAAGTCACGATCAAAGACGGCTATCGTCGCCTTAACTCTCCCACTTACATCGATCTCGCACTGGTAGATTCTCGCTCCACGGTAGCTCTTCATACTTCGAGCTCCCCCCACATACGGCTCCTGAATCAGTGCCCACGAGATCTTTCGTTCACTAGCCTCTAAAAGGAGCTTGGTCGTCGCTGTAAGTTCGCTTGGGCCACACGGTGGTTAGGGTAGGAAGGGTATGGTGGGAGATCCCCTCACAGTGCTAACGTCCACGTCGTATCCCCTGGAAACGTCCCAGTTCTGACCACCGTAACGGAGTGGCAGACTGGGTACCGCCAAAGTGCACTGTGCGATCGTTGCTTTTTATTTTATTATATTGCGGATTCAGCGATCATTCTGGAGGCTATGCCTAAACCCTCGCGGGACGCCTGCGGGCGGTTTAAAGAAGGCCCTGCTCAGGGCCAATCCAAAGGCCCTTCTCAGGGCCAACCCAAAGGCCCTTCTCAGGGCCAACCAAAAGGCCTTTCTCAGGGCCACCCGGACGCTTCAGCGTCGGAGGAAGGAAGTGCCTTCTACGGCGGGAAAGTGTTCGACTTATCGGACTCCGACACCGAGTCCATTACGTCGGACACAAGTTCGATGGAGGTCGAATCAAGATTTCGAAAGCGGACCTTCCTAAAGGACGGTTCCGATGGCTCCTCGGCCTCGGGTTCGACGAAGGAGCCAGCGAGGAAGGTCAAGGCAAAGAAGCCGACGACAGCGGCTGATACCCACGACGTGGGTCTCGCCAGCTCCCAACGCCAGTTGGATCTGGCGGACACAGCTCCAGCAGGAGCTGGAGGAAAGGGTTGCGGCCAAGGAAGAACGGGCGCGTGTAACCCGTGCCTAATCCGGGTACGGTGCGTCCCGTGTACTGTACGCGGACCACTCCTTGGCCGAACTGGAGCGGATAGCTGTGGAGGACGAAGAGGGTATCGTGGAGGTCGCTTTCAAGTCCTCAAACCTCAAAGAGACTTTTCAGAAGTCCCTTAAATGCCGGGCCGCAAGCTTGCGCGGCATCATTGGGGAGCTGGTGCAGCGAAAGACCACCGACGAAACGCGGCAACTGCAGGCGAAAGTCGATCGCCTGCAGTCCGAGGTCAGCCAGTTGCACCTAAAGCTGGCTGAAGCTACGGCCCGGCCAACACAAGCCGAGCCGAGACCTGCGGCAGAGGGCCCTGCCTCCTTCGACCTTGAGGACACTCTCCGCAAGGTCATGCAAGAGGAAAGGGCCTTTGTCAGAGCCTGCCTTGCAGGAATAGAGGACCGGCTCCTGCCGGTGAAAAGCCTCCGACCGCCGCTTGCGACGGACAAGAGGCAAGGCGAGCCGGGGCCGACCTCCCAAGAGCCGGGCTGGACAAGGGTCGTCGGCAAGGGGAAGGGCAAGGGCAAAAAGACGGCAGCGGTCGTCCCTGCCGTCCCCGCCACCACCCCTCCCAGCCAGTCGCAGTCGACTGGCAAGGGAAAGGGGAAGAGGAAAAGCAGCCCCCGAGCCAGCGCCAAGAGGAAACTGATTCCACTGAAGACCCGGCCGCGGCGGCATGGGTAGTATTCGACTTGAGTGCCCAGTCGCTGCTGCCAAAGCCGTCCTCGATAAGGGACGACTAGCCGTCGGCTTCAGCTCGGGTGTAGTCCGGGCACTAGCAGTCCAGCCCCTGCGGTGCTTCAGGTGCTTCGGCATCGGACACACCCGGGCTCTCTATCCGTCCAGCGCGGTATGTGCCGCCAGTGGCCGCCCAGCACACCACATTATGAAGGGGAGCAATTGCAATCCTCCCCCCAAGAGGGGCAAAGCGCAGGCACCGACCCGGCATGTCACTGCCACCGCCGCTGCCGCCGCCGCTGTCGCCATCGTTCCTGAAGTGGGAACTTCGGCAACTGCTGGCCTTGCTGAGGTGGGGGATGCGATGTCTCTCGATGCATAGGGTCGAACATCGCATCCTCCAGGCGTACACCAAGCACTGCAGAGCGGCCCAGGATCTGCTGATGCAGACCGTGGCTGAGTGGTTGGTGGACGTTGCTGTGGTCGCCGAGCCTTACTCGATACCTGGCCGTTGGCTAGGTGATCAGGACGGCTTGGTGGCGTTGGTGGCGCGGCCCGCCACGGACTCCCCTCCCCTCTCGCTTTTAGAGAGGGGACCGGGATACGTGGCCGCCGCGTGGGGAGATATAGCCCTGGTGGGGTCTATTTCTCCCCAAACCGTCCTTCGAGGACTTCCTCGAAGTCCTTACGGCAGTCGTCGGGAGTGCGGCACCGCGTCAGGTCGCCGTGTTGGGCGACCTGAACGCCAAGTCAGCGGCCTGGGGCAACCCGGCTAGCCTGTGGTTGTGAACTGGCGGGTGGAGATGGTGGAGACCCTGTCGGACCACCGTTACGTGCGGTTCAACATCTTCACCCAGGGCCCGCGGGGGGGAATGGCCCGCTCGGGCCAATCTCCTTACCCGTGGTGGGCTCTCACCCGCCTGGACCGGGAGGCAGCTCAGGAGGCGGCGTTCCTCCAGGACTGGCTCTCGCCCCCTGTGGAGGGCCTGGACGTTGACGCCGCAGCGGTCCAGCTCCGAGGGTCGCTGACCGAGGTTTGCAACTCCAGCATGCCTCGGTCTCGCCGTCCGCCTTCCTGCGCGCCGTCTATTAGTGGACGGATGAGCTGGCCGCAGGGCTCGTGCCTGCTGGCCGTGGCTCCAGGCCACGCAGGTGGCCCGGAACCCCGGGCCACCTGCATGGTGGCTAGGAGGGCCTATACAAGGAGGCGGCGGTGCACAACCCGATCTCAGGCCGGGGAGGACCGCCTCTACGCCTCTTACCTAGAGGCAAAGACGGTCCTCAAGTCGGCAATGTGCGCCGCCAAGGACTTGGCGCGGGCCGAGATGTTGGAGGGTCTCGACAGGGATCCATACGGGAGACCGTATAAGCTGGCGCGGAGCCAGCTGCAGCCCTATGGTCCCCCTCTGTCTGAGACCTTCGAGCCGGCGTTGCTGGATGGGGTGGTCCGGTCTCTGTTTCCGCGCAGGACCGACTTCACCCCACCAGTGATGGACCCCCCGCGGGAGGCGGCTTCGCCGGAGGAGGAGATCCCGCCGGTGACGGTGGATGAGATCCGCGACGGGATTCTTCGCCTCCGCGCGAAGAAGACGGCTCCTGGACCGGACGGTGTCCCCGCTCGTGTGGTGGCAATCGCTGCCTCCCAGATGGAGGACAGGCTTCGGGACCTCTACAGCGCGTGCTTTACGGCTGGGAGGTTCCCGAAACTGTGGAAGGAGGGGCGACTGTGCCTCCTCCGAAAAGAGGGACGCCCGGTGGACTCCCACTTGGCATACCGGCCCTTCATTCTTCTCGATGAGGTCGGTAAAATGTTCGAGGGGATCGTCGCCGACCGGCTTTCTAGCCAGCTGCAGGGGATGGGGCCAGACCTGTCGGACGCCCAGTTCGGCTTTCGACAGGGGCGTTCGACGGTCAACGCCTTGGCCCTGCTGAAGGGCCATGTGCATGAGGCGGTGGAGTCGGGGGGCGGAGTGTTGGCGGTGTCATTCGACATCGCCAGTCCTCCTCCACTTGGACGATGCGGTAGTGCCGCTGGTTTGTTTTAGTGGGTATACCGGGCTTAGCCCAGGGAGTCCCACATAGTCCCATTCCCCCCCAATGGGCGGGTATGCGTAATGCATTTTTTCCCAGCGCGAACAAAAAAAAAAAAAAGAACGGTATGGTAGGTAGGATAGGGTAAGTAGGGTAGGGTAAGAAGGGATGGGTAAATGGGGTAGAATAGTTAAGGTAGGGTAGGTAAGTTCCCCCCCGGTGGGTTCCCGCATTGTCGAGGCGGGGGGGCTCAGTAACCGTGGCTTGGACAACCACGGTAAAGCGAAGAGGAACCCGAGGAGGGGCCGCTCGTCAGGGCTTTTTCCGACAAGCCGACGACGTAGCGGCCAATAAGTAGGTTGCGGTGGCGTATGGGCGCCATCGCAACTGAGGCGGGCCGCGATGTGGTACAGTAGGCATCGTGGCTGAGGGTTGGAGGCCGCGGCGGGAGAGGAGTGCCGGTATTACGGAGCGCCGCTCGCCCTACCCACCGCGGCCTGCGCGGGGTCGCCACCGTCTGATGGCGGATGCGGTGGGGCCGCAGGGGAGCAGGAGTGTCGGTATAGCGTTGGCCGCTCTCCCTATCTCCTGCGGCCGAAAAGTGGCAGGTGGCGGGGCCACTGTCCTGACCCGTCACAGGGGGACCAAGGGTGCCATACACGGGGTCGTCTGGCGCCCATGTGCTGGTTTGGTCCCTGAGGTGGTCACGGCATACAGTGTGTTCTGGTGCGCCGGTGATGGGGGGTAAATCCCAGAGGAGGGTCCGGAGACGGACAGCCGCGGCGGGTCCGCGGTTGTATGCTAACGCGTTCCCGTGTTCCCGCCGTAAGCGGCACAGGAGGACACCGTGGAGTTTTAGTGGGTTAGAGTCCCACATAACTGCGCTATCTCCCCGGGGTAGCGCAGTATGCATGAGCATTTCTCCAAGTTAAAAAAAAAAAAAAAAAACAAAAAAAAAAGGTGAGTAGGGTAGGTAGTTATGTATTAATAAAATAAAGTAAAATCTGTATTTATAAATTATACAATTATCTTATTATTTAATTCAATTGCCGTTACAATTTAATGATGAAATTCAAATATTATTATTATATCATTATTCAATGCAATTTTCATTATTTTACAATTATTATTATACAATTCAATAATTAAATATACTTCTTGTTTTCTTTTTTTATTTATTTAATAAGGACCTCTCTATTAGAGCATGCATTTCGAAATTACATAGTTTCGGACCATATGACATATGACATGCAAAATAATTTTGAAATTGACAATCCAAAATTTCGAAACTTTAATTAATTTTAATATTCGATTACTTTAAAAATATTACATTTATTATTGATACCGAAAATAAGACCATCTGAAAAAGAGTCTTAATTCGAATCTGTAGCCAAACGTTATGATGAGCAATGATACATCAGTCGTTGCGAGTTTCTTATAAGGCCCATTGTGATCACTGGCAGCACACACTGGTCATAGACTTTTGTCTTGAGACACTGCGGTAAGTTGGACGAGAAGATACCACGCAACTTCCCGAACGCCGCCCAGCCGAGTCGGATTCGACGGTTGACCTCTTTCCCGAAGTTAAACCTACTCAACTGGACCGTTTGTCCCAGGTAGACATAATCGTCTACAACTTCGAATGTAGAGTCTCCGATCTTGATAGGAGTGGGTGTTACATGGGCATTCACCATGACCTTGGTTAGTCCATGTTCATTTTAAGACCCACTCTTTCGGAAGCTCTACTGAGGTCATCGAGCATTGTACTCCATGGTCTCCTGACCACAATGTCGTCAGAAACCGAAGATGAGTGATGTACTCGCCATTAACATTGATGCCGAGTTCCCGAAGTCTGAAGAGGTTCCGAAGTCTGATCCTTAAGACGGACTGGTGGCGCTTTTGAACAAACATTTCAACACCTCAATGTACTTGTAGTCGATCTGGCACCGTTGGAGACACTGCAGTACAACCCAAGTCTCGATCGAATCGAAGACTTTCTCGTAGTCCACAAACGCTAAACAGAGGCAGGTTATACTCTGCCTTAGGCCTTCTGTATAACCCGCAGTGTATGTAACTAGTATACGGTGCTAAAGCCTTCTGGAGGCTGGAAATGGTCAAACCTGCGCGCGAGACGATTCGTGATAGAAGTGAGATGTGCCTATAGCTCAGCCGGGCATTGTCGCCTTTCTTGAAGAAGAGTACCTCCACACCCCTGCACTATACCAGTGGCATTCTGCCCTCAAATATGACGGAATCATACAGCTTCTGAAGGCCTTTAGAACTGGTTTTCAGGAGTTCAGAAGTTATTCCGTCATCACACGACGCCTTGTTATTTTTAAGCTGTTCCAGAGCCATTCTAGTCACGTACAGGCTGACGTCCGGGATATTTTCGGTTAGTGTCGGGTCAATCTAGCTCTTGGGTCGTTTGCTAGACGCAAACTCCTCTCACTCGCAACGGGCTTGCTGATTGATGTTCACAACTGCCCATAGACTGTCTTGATCTCCCTCAGAAGCTCCGGTTTGGCGGATACGATCCTGCCATTGCCGTTCTTCAGTTTCGTCAACTGGCTCTGCCCGATTGCCAGATCCCTTGAAAATACCTTGGAGCCTTTATTTCGCTCAATCGCGTCTTCAATACGTTCGGTATTAAAGCGGCGGAAGTCTCTTTTCAAGGATTAAGAGATCTGTCTATTGATATGCCGGTTTTTGCACGCCTCATCTGAAGACTGCAGGATCATCTCACACCTCTTCTTCATAAGAACAGTCAGAGTAGGATCAGAGAGCTTTTTGTTTCTATCTGTACGACGGGTCTTGAAAAACTTAGACCCGACCGTATGGAAAGCTTCCACGAGCCCATCGCTGTATTCGTCCAGCTCCCTAGGCAATCGAAACGATTCTGGAGTTCGAGCTGAAAGCTCGCGGGGTGATCTGGATCTATTCTGGATGGAGCGTGGACATCATCAGTCGAGACATTTCAAGCTTAATATTAATGTTCAATGTGATCGCTCCCGGTTTTCACCAAATTAATCACAGATAACTAATTGAACATTTGCTTCTTGGTTGACATGATGAAGTCTATCTCATTTTTTGTTACACCATCGAGGCTCTGCCAGGTCCACTTCCAGTGTTCACGCTTTCTAAAGAAGGAGCTCATTATATAGAGGCCCTCCTTCTCCATAAAACTGGCCAGCAGGTGACCCCGGTGGTTCCGTCGTCCAACTCCAAATTGCCCCACTTACACCTCTTCGTCGGAGTGTGCCGAGGTCGGGGCGTAGACCTGTACGATCTTCAGCGAATATCTCGAGGATATTGTGAGTATAAGGTAAGCCACCCTGGTCGACACACTCTCGATCTTCACCACGTTATTCACAAGGGACTTGTGGACGATAAACCCGACACCACACTGGGACTGCCGGTCACCCTCTCAGAAATAGAGTAATTTACCGGATTTGAGGATTATCGAGTCCTCACCCTCTCTTCGGAATTCAGATATCCCTACTTCATCGTAACCTGCCCAATTCCTCTTCGAGTTCGGTGTTCTTCTCGTCGGTACGAAGTGTGCGCGTGTTGTACGTTGCCAGGTCCAGTCCGACGTGTTTGTTGGGGTAGTCGGATCTTATCCGGAGATTCTTAGGATCCCTTGCCATGTTTTAAACTCGACCGCTACTGAAGTCGAGGGTAGGCAGGCTGCCGGTCACTAGGGGCCAATTTTTATTTGTGCTATTCATGGGGGTTTCAAAATTTCATCGAGCCATCTCTCTGCTGGTCTGCCTCTGGTTCTCATGCCTACAGGTCCCTTCCACGGAGTAATTGCTGTTGGCCCAACTGTCACCGTTCATACGTGCAATATGGCCGGCCCACTTCCATTTCGGTCTTGTGCAGTGTTGTAGAGCATCAATCAACTTTGTTGTTTTTAACCGACTTACCAAAAAGGAGAAGGTTCTATGTTCGACTTCGTGTTTGTTTGTTTTTTTTTGTATGTTCACCGATATCTCCGTCAATTGTGGACCGATTTTGAAAATTATTTTATTTTTTTGTTCGAAAGAGTATGTTTCGAAATTGGTCCCATTTAAATTTGGTGAAGATCTGATGAAGAACTCCGAAGATAAACGAAAGGGCTCTTCAATAAATAACGCCAAATCTCTCGGGGTTGCTGCAATCGCATGTCTGTTTATTGAATATACCATTTCATAACATAACATCACGCCAGTATGCTCTTAAGGGGTACGCAGATCTCTCATTTCACCGATTATGTTCAAGTTTCATGATATTCGGGTTATCTATTCTTGCGTTAAGATAACTTACTATACTACTTGCCTATTAGGTAGATACAACTAAAAAGTGATTCGGAAAAGTGAGTCGGTGTCCATAACGGAAAGAAAATGGTACCTACGAAAGACACCGAATTCCAAAAATAAAATTATTTTTCACGTTGTAGTTTTCCCATATGGAAGCCGGTAGTATTTTTTTGTAAAAAAGTTTTTTTCTTATATCTGTGCTTCTCTTTTTGTGTCTCAATTTTAGATTTAGAATGCTCTGTTCAATGGCTCTTTGTGTTGTTAATATTTTGTTTCTGGTTTGTTTATTGAAAATCCATGTTTGGGATGCATAGGTGAGAGAAGAAAAGGTACAAGAGTCCAACACAATTTTTTCAGCTTCATTGAAATATTTGACTTTAGAATTTATTTCATGCTCCAAATGTTATGATTAAACTTTACTGCCTTCTAAATAACGGCTCTCGATTTGTCTTCAGTCTCCATGAGTATGATCCGCACATCGATTACTATTAAAATACATAGTTAGTCATTCGTAAGCGTGGAGCGGTGAGGGCCTTAACTACCCTGTTTTTTGATATATCCACTTCTTCTTCTTATAAATAAATCACTTCTTTTCTTAAATTTCCTATCTTCTGCATAAATTGGCGTAAAGTACACAGGGCCTGATATCTGTATATCAGGACCTATGTCAGAACTGTTTCTGACCGCCCCAGGTTAAATTTCAAAAAGCCCCCTCTTCTTAATCAAAACCCACGAATATTAATACATTTTTTTTAAATTTCACGTTTTCACGAGAGTCTTAGTTCCGATGTCGATTGTGTAATAAGAGATAGTCAGTGCGACAGTCTTACTGAGCACGTTAGAGGCTGTCCAGAAAGAGAGAAAGACTAAGGAAGATAGGCAAAATTCTTACCCTCTCATTATTTTTCTCGCCGTACGACCAGAAGTATTTGGCGCCCCGGGAACGAACCCAAAACTAACAAAAATTTAAAGGAAATAATTTCCAAAATAGGAGTTGATTGAAAGAGCGAGCAGAGCGATCTCGAATATTTATCACCTCAGATTAATTACCTTATCGACTTATGCAGAAAAGCTTCAAGTGAGTCAATGTAAAGCATCAAGACAATTTAAAATACAAAAGCGCACGAAGCTAGCTTGAAAATTTAAAAATCTTGCCTCGGATAAATAGATTTTTATTAGCATTAAAGATTTTCTTTTACAATTCATACTTCTATATCAGTTGGAGATATAGACGTCGACTGTAGCCAAAAAGAGCGAGAAGTAAGGATGTAAGAGTGAGCGAAGCGAGCTCGTAAATTTTAGCAACTCGCTTCGAATAGGTTAATTTTTCTTTACATTTATCTAATTGAATGTACCTTAAGGCTATTTGTACTGATAGGAGTTACTGTGTTAATAGGTACATGCAAAAAAAAATTGATAAACGAGTTCGTAAGACCGAGCAAAGCAAAGAACTCGATCATTTTTGGTACCCTGACTCGGATATATAGGTTTTCTTTTGACAGACAAGAAGGGGCGGCAGGCTAGAAGAGCTTATTAGAGATTGTCTCTTAAAATGTACTAGGCTGATAAGCCTGGACTGTATCATCCTTTGCTGTCTCCCTATGAGACTATGGGTAAATATGCTAGTGCGTGACTCCGACTGACGTTGACCGAGTTAGAAAGCGGTAAATTAATAGAACTTCTATAAGCGGTGCACTAGGTAGATAGGAAGCAATGATTTTCGAAAAACCGTGTCTCTCACTCACAATGTAATACGTGCTTTAGTATTTTACGCGTGATAATTGTAAATTAAATTTTATTCTGTAAACAACTGGTGCTTGCAAAGGTAAGCTTGGCGCCCCCTCGATCGTCGCGCCCTAGGCTACAGCCTGGTTAGCCTGTGGGTAAATCAAGCCCCGAATGTGCAAAGCAGCAGGATCACTCTGGCAAAGTACCAAGCGTTAGAGCAAACACATAGAAATACTCAAGATTATAAAGTGAACAAATAAACTTTAGACATGTTTCAATAACTAAAACATGTTGTATCAATCAAACATCATGTTAGGCAACTTGTTAATAATTTATGATAACTATTATTTTGGTTTGAACTTCATAAATGTTTCTAAGTTAGCTACTCTAAACCTAACAACATAAGATGGTGCTTCATGGGGTGGTTTCCCAGGTTTCGCAATCATAATGACTTCAACAACTTTCCATGGCTCAGGTTCATGTTCTATCATAAACTCAGCGTTAATAAGTCTGGTCAGCTTAACTATAGCTTTGCGCGGGACGTGTTTTAGAATTTCTCCCGTTATGAGACAGAGTGGGGCAAACATTATTTGTGAAAACAATTAACAATTAAATTTAGTTGCAACTAACAATTAAAATAATTAATTGTAATTGTAACATAACGCAATTAACAATTAGTTAATTGTGCTTGTAAATTTATTCAATTACAATTTATTAATTTTTAATTGTTTGATGCACGTTTGCAATTACAATAAACAATTAATAAATGTCAGTAGGTACCTGAAAAATACAAGAGCATCTTCTTAATATTCTCAAAGGTATGTAAAGCCAGTACATTACGTAAAAGTGTACCACATGTAGGTATCTAAATAGAATAATTCAGGATTCGATGGTAAAAGGAAACAAGGATAACCATAGCGAGTAAGGCGCACAAGACGAAAAGAGATGAGGGACTACGCTACAGACTTCTGCGATATTTGCATTTTTCAAATACATAGTTAAATTAATTGTTTAAAACAATTAATTTAATTTCGAATAAAATTTTAATTGCAATTAAATTAATTGTACCTAAACACCAATTAAGGGATTTAATTGCAATTAATTTAGTTAGAATAAAAAAATTAATTGTTTGCTTCTACAATTAAAAAACTAATTCAATTGTGCCCAACACTGTTATGAGGTAATAACCCAGAGATTTCTTCGAGCTTATGTTGTTTTGAATTTCTCTCACAACTTCTTTAGGAGTTACAAGCCGAATTGTTTTTGGTTCCGTGATAAATTTTCATTCTCAGAAATATCTATGGAACTTTTATTGGGTTGAACTTGAAAAGTATTGGGCAAACCTTTAAGCTTTTTGTTCATTGCTTATGGCCCGTTTTCCATCGATGTTTCTGATGGGAGGTTTTTGCATAATCGACCTTTTTAGTTTTTTTTAGTTGCTTTCCAAAGAGACTAATCCGTTAATTGATCGTTGGTTAGCTACCCAAGGTTAGAGTTCAGAGTTTCATCCTCAAATTGTATAAATTTACTATTAAGTCGTTTAGTTAGGTTATTATATAGTATTTGTTGCCACCGCTTTCTTTGTTTTCTTTTTTCTGATATTAAATTCACAATATCCTTGGGGTAGTCCCTTTTATTTCCGTTTTAATTGTGGCGTGTTATTCCACGCACATTGATGGATGTTAACTACATATTTGATTACTTCTGAGTCAAGCTGATCCTGATTTTGTAATGGAGTTTCTAGGACGATTATATTATCAAAGTCAAGCGCAAAACTGTCCTAATCTGTAGATTTGTTAACCAGAGTTAAATGGGACTCTTTATAGGATGTTTCTTAATATAATCGGAGAGTGATCTTAATTCATAAGAAACTCTTCCTTCAAACTAACGTAATTGGTGAATATGTTTTTAGATATGAAAAGGTCTATGAGATCCGGCATTTTCTGATGATTAGTTGGCCAG
The DNA here is from genome assembly GCA_947562075.1 of Orthosia gracilis. Lineage (NCBI taxonomy): Eukaryota > Metazoa > Arthropoda > Insecta > Lepidoptera > Noctuidae > Orthosia > Orthosia gracilis. Next base: position 358,970 of record OX387274.1, on the reverse strand, counting down.
TATGTTGGTTTGCCACACAGAACAGAAAAAACGCCATAACTTTACAATATGTGTTTCTAACTGCGTTTAAGAGCTGCCTTCCCTTTGTTGTAGTAAGCCTTGATCCCCAATGCTTAGCATTAAAATCACCGCCTTGGATAAATCTTTGGCCCAAAATTTCATTCAATTTCGTACATGTTGTATCAAACAAGATCTTAGGCAAAGTTGTTAATAACTCATAGTAACTATTATTTTAGTTAAACTTTATACACATGTTTCTAAGTTACTCGCAGACCATAAGAGATGCTGTTACTTCTTTAAAACACGTAAGTTAGATAACTGGTTGTGGAACAATTTAAGGACAGTGAGTGATATCTCATTTATTTTGGTAATACTTTGTTATTCAATGGTTCAAAAGGCGCTGTATGCCCGTTTTCACTAACAGTAAGCGATACCAAAAATAAAAGCAAAATAAAGCGCACTGTTGTAGGTAGGTACTGTAGAAGTTCGGCTTAGCGCCGATTCGATCCAGCAATGCAATGATACATTATAATATATACAGGCAGGCATATTTAATTAGGTGTCGCCATAAGTATAAGTAAATCTAATATTCACTTGTGGTTTAAATTAGTACGAGCGAGTTATCTCCTGTTATCGCTGTGCGAAGACTCAATGACTCCTAGCGTCATGTTGTTCACCAACTCTCGATAACCCTGATTTATGTAAGTGTGACCTCTGATTTACAATGTCCTACATTTGACTTACTTATTTACATCATATTATTCGACCATATTGTGAAAATAAAATATTATTTTTATTGTACAGACGGGCTTTTTGAAACAGGAGCTGTATCCATACTCAAGTTGTTGTCACGATCACACGAAATGTGCAACTCCGATGTCGACCGATTGACCGTCCGATGTCGACGGACAATGTAGGCGCTCTGGTTGAGTGCAACCTGATAACGAATATGCAAACTCGAACGACCAATCATCAATGTTCTAGAACGCAACTGTAAATATATTGCCATATAATTGCTAAAAAAACGGCAAAGTGCGTGTCAGGCCACGCGAAGTTATAGGGTTCCATAGTTGCACAATAATACGCACTAAGAAGAGGGCTTTTTGTTGTTACATGAACATTGAAATGGTTTCAGTAGATCACAACTTCTAAAAACGGGCCCATGTAGAAGAAACAGTTAAAGTATAAACTCCAAGCTCGCAAGTGAAGTTAGAGTATTGCCGTTACGGAGATAGCTTTCGTTAAAATCTCCAAATATTTACAAACCAATTACGTGGGCTACAACCGGAGGATCCCAAAAAAAAGCAAAAGTTATTTAATAAAATTTAATTATACTAAAAGTTATAAATTAATTATTTCTAAGAGGTTGACAATGTTCAAAGTATGAATCAAATATGAATTTGGGCCCGAGTTTCCGATATTGCGAAGCCGCTATTGTCGTCATCGCGCGGCACGTTCCTGCTGACGCTGCACTGCGTGGTCGAGCCGTGTGCAGTGTTGATTTGGGTCAATGCTGTCTCGGCGATCCTCATAGATTAGCACCGCGTAACACCTCCCCCCGAAGAGCAGCCACCACCGATGATTTTCGTAGTAAATTGAAGTGGGGGCTGGTTGCAGCTTATCCTCTCTTTAGGTTCGGGAAGAGTGTAAATTCTTTCTGGACGCCTTTGGTGACATTGTAGTTCCTCGTCTGGAGTCTTCTTAGATTTTGACCAGTACCGTCGGTAGATAAATTAACCCAAGAGTGCGCATGCACCGGTTAGTGCTATGTACATTGGAATCGTAGTGTGGTAGATTCCGTAGTCATTCGTAGCTGGGATATGTGGCTGCTGTTGCATTATCTTCATATTGGTTGCATGTAGGTAGTCCAAGTTTATTGAGTTCAATTTTAGTGTCGGGACTGGAGGCTGATTATCTATGTCTTCTAGAGATCAATACGTAACCCTTCAGACGATTTTTCTTATTGGCAATAGTGATCTGTGGTGTCTCTATGTAACAGTCCTGCGGTATGGTGAGTAAGTAACTTCCTTGAACTTCTTTGTACAGGTCTTGTCCACAGGAGAGGTGAACCTTCGTGGGAACCGGGAAGCTGATGGTGTAGTATCTATCATTAAGTTCCTTGTACGCTGGCTGGTCCAAGGCGATAGCGACAGGTTTGCATGTTGAACTTTTCTTTTGCGTGGTGATGAGTTCGTGTATGCTATCTTGAGAGGAATGACTCTGTAGATTTCGTTTCACCTCGCATATGAACCACTTGTTGTTCTTCGGGCATTCAGCCTCTATGTTCTTAGAATCTTTCTGAAAGATGGCTACGAAAGGAGAGGATGAAATGAGGACTTCGTGATATTTGTCAGGTATTATTAATAACTTATATAGATCTATGTATGCAGTTGAAATATTGGAAACTTATATACTATAACTATATTATTGCTTACATAATATGAACCTAACTTAATTATATTATAATATTCTCTTATATCTATATCTACTATTTTCTCACTGCTATATAAACTTGTTAATTTATTTAGTATAGCGCATATTTCGTCTATGCTGAGAATAGAATGTGCATTGTAGAGGTTTTTATACATGCTAGAACATTCTGTAGCCGGTTTAGTTCCTGTGAAACTGCATCTACGTTATCGCTAAAGATAATAAGTATTCGAGCTAAATGTGCGTATTTTATCAAATCATGATCTCTATCTGCGTTGCTTTCGTTAATTCTATTTAGTAGGGCTGCCATTTTTTTCCGGTTATCAATAATATCGTCAATGATTTTAGAATATTTGGCGGTCATCTCTTTTGTTAGACTAACATGCTGGTTGAATTCAGTAACTAATTAGTATCATTGTTTTCGAGAGATTTTATAGCTTGATTATAATGTAATGCGTCGGTATAATCAAAATTTTCTGTAAAGCTTTTCACAAAACTACCGAGACCATCTATGAGCCCCCTTTTTACACGAGTTATCTCGAAAGATTTTAATTGTTCGGATACGCTATTGAGTTTAGATCTTAGATAATCTATATGAGGCTGGAATAATGATTTGGTTTGGTTATTAAGATTAGGGCTGCTGGTTTGTAATTCGCTATCAATAGAATTTATTTTGTCTTGTAGAGTGTCTAAATTAACGTATTGTATAAAGGAATGGTGGTGTGATAAGATCTTAGCTGGGCCTAATTTAAAGGGTACAATCCCAGGTGCATCGTCCAGGCTCTCAAGTTTTATTTCTTGAGATATTTCTTCGCAGGAACAGGAGCAGAATCAGGAGCTTCCTGTAACAATCGGGCGGTTTTAGGAAACCGTTTCTTCCTTGTATAGATGTGGATAGGAAGTTCCGCCATAACAACGTCATGAGTGTATCGAGGAGCTAATTTTTGCCTGGAAGCAAATGGAATATTTACAAAAATCTGTTGTTCAGGTGAGTAATCGACTTCTGGTTCGCGTTGACGGTTACGACTATCAGTAGACTCCTTGCGGGTTTCGATACATAGCTCGTGAATTGCATTATATGCAGTAGTCATTTTCTCTTTATGACTAGTCATATACTGCTGTAGCAAATGAGCGGATAAATCTATGTCAAAGGAATCGCGAGGTTCAAAATGTCCGGTAATAATTTCGATAGGTTTACATTTTGTGAAACTATAGATACTGCTATTGTATGGCATGAGTCACGGATTCACCTTTTTGACTAAATTTAAGGATACGAAGGTGCTCTTATATAGTAGCGTGGAATCTCTCAACTATACCATTTTCATTCGGAGTATGTGGTGCTACCCTATGGTGTTGAATCTTGTGTAACCTTGTGAATTCTGCTATTAGTTGGTTGGTAAACTCTGTCCCGTTATCAGTAACGATGGAAGATGGTATTCCATGGTGAGTGCAAAAGCTAAGCAATGCTTGTACTACACTTATAGCTGTTCTATCTCTTAAGTAATACGCCTGAGCATACTCTGAAAATGAATCTACTAACGTTAGAAACTTTTCGCTTTGAATAGTTAATAAATCGAGGTGTACTATTTCAAATGGTTTACTTGCTGGTGAAACTACTCAGTATCTCTCTATCTATCGGTATTTTCCTTTATTTAATTGAATTTAAGGTTATATTTTAAAAAGGAGAACTATTACAACCTTGATCTTGGGTCTCTAGGGACTGCAGGTATAAAGATGAGGGGAGTGAAGGGGGGCTAGAGAAAGCAACAGCAGCTGTTCGGTGTTGTTAACGCGAGCCCTAACAGAATAGTACACGTCGCAACTTGCTAGGCTCAATACGTAGCTGTTATTGTGGGCTCCAAAAACAATAATCTGATTTTTGTTTATTTGAAATTATTGTATACATTAATGTGCAGTGAGTGTGATAAAAATTAATTACTGAACATTATTGAGTTTTACAAACTTTCAAAATAGTGGCATAGATAGTAAGCCCACAATATGGCTCCGAAAAGCCGCCATTTTTCAATTTTCCAATTTTAATGGAGGTAATGACGCTCGCAAGGTTAAAATTTACGTAAGAATCATCAAAATCGGCCAACGCGTTTGGTCTCTGGAACGCCAGATACATACATAGATACACTCCTCTCTGTGAGAGGGAATGGGCCGTAATCGACCACGCGGGCCCAGTGAGGGTTGGTCTTTGCATTTTTGGTTCTAAGACATGCCATGTTGCCTCACGATGTTTTCCTTCACCGTTTTGAGAGCAATGGTGATGAAACAATTTACACAAAGTAAAGTGCCTGCCTGGGTTCGAACCCACGACCCACAACTTGTAACATGCAAAACATGCGGAGCATCTTGTGGGTTGTGGTTTAAACTGCACTGCTGCTAGCTTAGAATGCAATGGTGACAGCTGTACTAATCCTTTACCTATAATCTACATCAACGAGATCGACGACGACGACAATAATGAACAATAATGTAATAATGTATATAGTTGAAGATATTTTTTTTTTTGTAAATCGTTATTTTTTGCAAAAATCTAATAAATTAACATTAAAGTTACTATGCAAATAAAATTTATCAAATATAAAATTGAAATCTTTACTATAAACATTTTATTCCCATTGTTGTTAAAAATTGTTGTAATCGAGATCGGTCAATTTTTATTTGTTAACATTTTTATTAGAGCTTTTAATAATTCAGTAAAACACTCGTTATACAGATTCATTGACTGGCCCTGGGTTCCGAGATTTTACAATTTTTATGCCTTACGGCGCTCCACTATTTGGTTAACTTTAAGTTCATTGGTGAATTTTTAAAGTTCTTTTGAATAATGGGAATTATTGAGTACATGCCTAAAGTTGGATTTATTAATAGCTCTGTGTTAATTTTAGGATGAACGTACTCTTTTATCGCATTAACTACTTCCTCCTCTAAATTTGATTCTGACACTTGAATATTGATTCTTATGTGGGTCAAAGGGTTTTGTTACAGTTGTTCGACCCTTTATATCTCCTACTTATATTAAAAATAATCTGTTTCGTAAACTTCTTTAATGGATCGTCAGAAATGGGAAACTCTAGGTTGGGGTTCTCTTTATCTGTGTGGGCTGTAGCGGTACCCGAGTCATCCGCGGGTTCCGTAGCCGTAATGGTTCTAGATTCATCAAGGGCAGGATTATTTTCTGAAGGATTAGCTACAATAGACATTAGTTCTTCATTATTAATTTCAAGCCGTGATAAAACATCCGCGTTAGTATTGCATTTACCCTGTTTATATTCTATTGAAAAATCGAATTCAATCAGTTTTAGCCGCCATCTTGTGAGTCTCGAATTGGGTTCCATCAAGTTCATGATCCATTGAAGGGGTTTATGGTCAGTAATTATTTTAAATCTTCTACCGAATAAATATGGCCTAAAATATTTGGTGGCCCAAACAATTGCTAACAATTAATTTTCAATGATACTGCAGTTTAACTCGCTAGAATTTAAAGTACGTGAAGCGTACGCTATGGGTTTATCCTCATACAAATTAACATTGCTTGAGTCATACATCTGTATAGGTAGTTGTGCATTCTGTGTTATTAGCAATTTACGGTTAAGATCGATTTTACTTCCCCAATTTTCAAGCAAATCAAAGCCTAGTAGTCCGTCGAAGTAATTATGAAATTTGTAAACGAATAATGTAACATCTGAATGTTCGTTTAATTCTGAAAAGCATGGCAAAGTAATGGAATAGTCGTTCTTAGACGTCCCGTGAACATTCGTTACTTCGAATGGCTCATAGTTTAGTGGTATATGGTTAAAATATTTGCTTACGGCTTCTGGACTTATAAACGACTAGCACATCGCCCGCGACTTCGTTCGCGTAATCCATGTTTTATCCTACAGTAGATGACTTTTTAGTTTCACCCCCTTAAAGATTGAATGCCCTAAAATCTCTTCTTAGTGGTAACCTACATTATAAAAAGAAGCACTGTACAGTTAAATTCATCAAAAATCTTTAACGCTCCCTAAATCATCTTTTAGGAGTAGTTTTGAAAAACTAATAATGAAAACCTTCACTAATTACTTACCTTCTTCTTCTCTTCACCTTCTTAGTGGTAGAATTTCCAAAAACCAATAAATACATGTCTTCTTTTTTTCATTAATTTTTTTATCAACCAAAATTGGTAAATATTTATTTTCACGTGTACACTTTAAAGCGTAGAAGTTTCACACAAAATTTCAACCAAATTTTTACTCTCTTAGGGGTAGAACCTCCGAAAAAAAAAACTCATTGTTGTTTTATTAACCAAGAGCGTAAACCATCAATTTCAGATGTTTTACTTTCCAAACTGAAAAAATTTCACATAAAGTTTCAACCCCTATTTTATCCCCTTAGGGGCAGAATTTCCAAAAACCAATAAATACATGAATTATTTTTATCAACCAAGAGTGTTAATCAAAAATTTCATGTGCCCTTTTTACAAACTATTAAAATTTCATACATACTTTCAACCCTTTTTTTACCCCTCTAAAGGTAGAATTTCCAAAAACCAATAAATGCATTATAAATGTATTGAAGCAGTCTTGAATATGAAGTAATTTATTTTGATAAGGATTAATATCACGATACAAATAAAGAGCCTTTTCTAGCGGCGGCATTTCAATTATAATTTTAAAATAAAAAGAACACTTATTGTGGCATAACTATAATAGTTAGACATTATGCTGCCCCGACACTTTTTGTAAATAATGATGTGTTCTGCAAATTTTATTCTATCATCAATAGTTTTCGCAGCGCACGCGATGTAAAGAATATTTTAGGTAATTTTTTTACACCTTGGATTACATTATTGGAGTTTTAGTAAGAATCCCTATTTTTTTTAAAAACATAATGTCACCCGGGGTTAGTGTAGCTTCCCAACAGTGAAAGAATTTTTCAAATCGGTTTAGTAGTTTCGGAGCCTATTCAATGCAAACAAACAAACAAACAATCAAATCTTTCCTCTTTATAATATTAGTATAGATAAGATGTCGGTATCTTATTTCTAATATTAGTATTTAGTTTAGAGATAAATCATCCAAGATCCATCCAACTAGACTGAATTGTCAATGTCAATTTGACATTTGACAGCAGCCTTGACGTTCAACAGTTTTGTATTTAATTGTCCTGTCAGTGTTTGTGCTTATTGAATGTGTTTCGTTTTACGCTGTTTTACGTATTCACGTTTAAAGCTATTATGTTACAAGTTTTTATTATTTAATTTGTGGGTGTCTTGGACTATTTAATCCAACTCACCAGTGAGATAGGGTGGTTGTTTAAAAAATTAACCAGCCTATAAGTTAGTTTTATTTTGTTTAGTTTTGCATAAAAATAATTATTTTATTCTTGTTTATATAATATATACGTATTTATCTATGTATGAGCCTGATTCTGTCGACTTAAATGACAGTTTTTTTTCTTGTGCTTCTTCGACTTGTAGCTTTGTTAGTGCGGGTGGTGAGTCTCCGTTTCATACCTTGCATGACAACATCTCCACTCTTTTTTCTAAATATCCCAACAATTTGCATGTTGCCCATAATAATGCTCAAAGTGTTCCTGGCCATTATTCCGATCTTCTGGCATCCTTTAGCAGTGCTCATCTTGATGCACTCCTCATATCTGAATCTTTTCTAAAGCCTTCTCTCCTTTCTTCGCACTATGCACTTCCTGGCTCTGTTCTAGTCAGAAATGACAGGACTGGCAAGTGTGGTGGTGGTGTCGCGATTTACATTCGTGCTGACATTCCGCACAAAATTGTTAGTGCGTCTCCATCCATAGAGATAATACTTGCGGTATTTTACTCCCCTAATCTTCATATCAACTGTTTTGATTCCTTAGAATCGTCACTTAATTATTTTTGCCCATCGTATGAGCATGTTATTTTAATACATGTCTCATTAAAAATGATTCTCGCTCATTAAAACTTCGTTCACTCTTATCTTCTTTTAATCTGGAAATTCTACCTCTTTCTGCGACCCATAACTTTCCAAACAGTACGCCCTCTCTTCTTGACCTAATGGTTGTTTCATCTCCTCACAATGTTGCTGAGTATGGGCAGCTCACTGCAACCTTCTCTTACCATGACCTTATCTATCTCTCTTATCGCATCCAGCCTCCTAAACGCAAACCTCGTCTCTGTCATTTGCGCAATTACAATGGAATAGATCTGGTGGCGGTGAGGCGTGACGCCGGTGATATCGACTGGTCTCCCGTCTTTGAGAGCGTATGTGTCGATGAAAAGGTCAACTATTTCAATGTCTAACTGTTGAGCCTTTATGACAAGCATGCCCCACTTCAGCGAATTAAAATTAAGCATGATCCTGCTCCGTGGATGACTCCTCAAATTAAAGACGCTATTGCTCGCAAAGAAAAGTCGAAGAGCAGGTACAGGCGTAAACCCGCGGATCGGAATCTTGCTGAATTTAAACATCTACGTAACCAATGTAATCGTCTGTGTCGAGATGTTAAGAGAAGCTATTTCCACGAATCTCTTGTCGATCGCAAATCCTCCGACTACTGGAGATTTCTAAAGTCTGTCGGTATTGGCAAATCTCCTACTAATACCTGTAAAGATTTTCACTTTTCTCTTCCACCTGTCTCTCTGGACCCTAGGGTCAAAACATCTACTTTGACAGAACTCTCCGAGTTGCCGTTACCGAATTGCCCTCTTTTTAATTTGGATTCTGTGTCTGATGACGATGTCAAAAAATCTCTTCTTGCTATTTCCTCCTCTGCTGTTGGCCATGATAATTTGTGTGCGAGAATGATAATATCTATTCTCCCACAACTCCTTTCTATTCTTACTCATATTGTTAATTATTCTCTATTCTCTGGCATATTTCCTTCGGCCTGGAAACATTATACCACTGCCCAAAATAACCAATCCTGTTTCTTTATCTCACTTCAGACCCATCCCCATACTACCTTTCCTCTCTAAAGTTCTCGAGCACATCGTTCAAGGACAAATTTCTAGATTCCTTTCGTCTAATGCTCCTATCTGTCCTTACCAATCTGGCTTTCATGCGGGGCACAGTACTGTAACTGCACTTCGGAAGGTCACTGATGACGTACGCTGGGCTATGGACAACAAATCTCTCTCCTTGGTAGTACTACTTGACTTCAGTTGTGCGTTCAACTCTGTGGATTTCGACATTCTGCTTGGGATCTTGCAATCTATTAACTTCTCGTCCTCTGCATTAGCCTGGTTTGACTCATATCTTCGGGGTCGCTCTCAGTGTGTCCGCCTTGAAGAGATCTTCTCTGATTGGTGTGATCTCACTGTTGGTGTTCCTCAGGGTGGCGTTCTCTCTCCTCTTCTTTTCTCTATCTTCATAAACACAGTTACCAAGGTTATCACTTCCAACTTCCATCTTTACGCAGACGATTTGCAGCTTTATCGACACTTCCTGCTTGCAGACGTGGACTCAGCGATTAATGATATGAATCGTGACCTAGAGAGAATCAGTGAATGGGCAAAGTCTTATGGCTTACAAATTAACCCTTCCAAGTCCCAGGCTATGATCATAGGCAGTCGATGTTATCGCAATGCGCTTGACATTTCCAACTTGACGCCACTGTCCCTTAACGGTTCGACCATTGCTTACTCCGAAATGGCTAAGAATCTCGGTGTCTTAATTGACAGCAATCTTTCTTGGCGGGCGCAAGTGAAAGAAGGTAGTCGTGAGGTTCATTTTTCCTTCCATTCTCTAAAAACCCTTCAAAATTTCCTGCCTTTTAAAACTAAAATTTATTTAGCTCAAACGTTAATTCAGCCGATCATTGCAGAACTTCGGAGATATACAGCAGAACTCTTCAATAAATGAAGGCAAATCTCTCGGGATTGCTGCAACCGCATGTGTTTTTATTGTTTATACCATTTCATAACATAACATCACGCCAGTACGCTCTAAAGGGGTACACAGATGTGTACAGTTCACCTTGAAACACTTTCATTTCACAGGTTATGATCAAGTTTCATGGCATTCAGTTAATCTATTCTGGCATTACTACCTCACTAAAGCAAGTTGCTTAATAGGTACAACTAAAAAGTGAAAAATAAAAAATCTTTTTTACAAAAAAAATACTACCGACTTCCAACTAAAAACACTACAAAGTGAAAAATAACTTTCTTTTTCGAAATCGGTGTCTTTGGTAGGTACTAATTTTTTTCGTTATGGACACCGACTTCGAAAAAGAAAGTTATTTTTCACTTTGTAGTGTTTTTAGTTGAAAGTCGGTAGTATTTTTTTTGTAAAAAAGATTTTTTTATATATATAAACGGGAATATAGCAAGGAAAATATAAACCTTTTTAGGAAACATATCGCCAGTCTTAGTTTCTCCGAAGTTTATGAATGTGATGAGGTAAACAAATGCCATTAGCATTAGCATTATTCATTTTTTGAACTATTTAAATTAATATATGATCAGTTGTCAGACACAAAATTTCTACAGTTACTAAACCAAAGTGGATCACACGCGGAGTTAAGCGTTGTAGTAGAACTAGACGACTTTTATTGTGGAAATATAGACTGACTCGAGACAGTGACTCAAAAATGGCATTCAAGACTTTTTCGAAAAGATATCAAAGCGTTATCAAACTAACACAGAAAGCACAAAACTCTTATTTTATTGGAACAAGCACCAACAAGTCAAAGGCAACGTGGAAAGTTATTAAATCTATAAAACCTAACATTCCTAAAAGTAATATTAATGCGATTAATGTAAATGGCAAATATAACAGACCCCATAGAGATAGCACATCAATTTAATGACAATTTCGTATCCTCTGCTCAACCGAATGCTAACTACTCAAAGTTAAATGTTTTTAGCAAGCCAGGATTGCACAAATCCATGTTTATGTCACCAACCGTACCAAAAGACGTAATTACGATAACAAATACTCTGAAAAACACCAACAGTTCAGGCTATGATGATATTAACACCGGAATAGTCAAATCAGTTGCTCTTATTATAGCACCCATATTAAGTGACATAATAAATAATAGTATTCAGAAGGGCATTTCTCCCAATAAGCTAAAGATTTCAATAATAAAGCCATTACACAAAAAAGACGATAAAACAAAAGTTACCAATTATAGGCCAGTTGCACTGATACCAATTTTTTCAATTTTTTTTGAGAAGTTTATATATAGCAGCATGAACAGTTATTTAGAAAAAATAATATTTTTTGCAAAGAAGAAATGGGCTTTAGAAAAAAAAGAACCATAAATATGGCTATTTATAACTTTTTAGAGAAAATACATCATAACGTGGATAACAGAAAACCAGTGATGGCTATGTTTATGGACATGACTAGGGCGTTTGACTTTGTAGACCATAAAAGGCTATTAATTAAGCTCGAAAAATATGGTATCAGAGGTAACGTGCTTAATCTGATAAAATCTTATTTGGAGAGTAGAAGTCAAATTACACAAATTAATAAAGTAAATATAAGGACCAAAACTGAGATAGTTTACTCCTCTAGCTCTAGAATTCTGTCATGTGGTGTTCCGCAGGGTTCTGTGTTAGGACCTTTACTTTAATGACTTTCCCCAAGTAGTCGAACATCAAATGTCACTATTTGCCGACGACAGCACTGTTATTTATGATACTGGCACTATAAAAGAAATAGAAGAGCAGGTAAACAATAGCCTTATTCCTATTATCGACTGGTTAAATGATAATAACCTTAAAATAAATCTAACCAAAACTAAAGTTATGAACTTTAAAATTAGACACAAAGAACAACCACAGTTTCAAATAAACTATAGAGGGAGTGAAATACTTGAAGCTAGTGTTACAAAATTCCTTGGACTACATATAGTGACAATGACATGGCATGGAGGATCCAAATTGAAAATGTTTGTGCAAAGCTTAGTAGATTTTCATATGCTCTTTATATGCTGGGTAAAATTGCGAATAAGACCGCCCTACTCGCAGCTTATCATGGTTATGTTGCCTCGGCTCTGCGGTATGGCCTCATATTCTGGGGAAATGGCCCTAAGGTTCAAGAAGTACTTATCGCACAGAAAAAATGTATTAGAGCGATTTGTAAAATAAAACAAAAAGAAACATGCAAGCCACATTTTCATAAGCTAAAATTATTAACTTTACCGTCCCTCTATATTTATGAAGCGTGTATTTTTGTGAAACACAACATGAATTTATATAGATTTGTAGAAAGTAAACGGCGCTCTAAAAAGTTGCAGGTGTTATCAACAAAAATAAAATTTCATAGCAACAGCTTTTATGCAATGGCTCAAAAACTATTTTTAATAAGTTACCAGGACAAGTTATCTCAAGTATTACCAGTAACGAATTTAAAAGAAATTTGTTTAAATTGTTAAATGACAAGGTGCATTACTCTGTTGACGAATACTTAAATGACAAATTTTAATTATACTCGTAATACCTAAATCCAATCTATTCTTATATTATGTATACTGGATAATTGTGTTAATTTTGATAATTGTTGTATTAATGAATTAGTGACATTATTTTATACTCTATTATTAGTGACATTATTTTATATTCTATCTATAGAATCTGTTTATTAATTATTTTATTGACAGAATTCAGCCCATTATCAATGCGGGAGACAGAGTCACTAGACAAATTTAAACAGGAAAAATTCTATGTTTATGGCTCCATGTTTGCCAATCGACGTATTTAAAATAACTTTAGCCCTTAAAAATACCAACAGTGTCGGTTACGATGGTATCTGTACAAAAATACTAAAAGCAGTAGCCGAGGAAATCTGTTGCCCATTAGGTTATATTATAAATTTGTGTATAAGCGAAGGTATTTTTCCTCACGCCCTAAAACAATCAGTAATCAAGCCATTGTTCAAAAAAGAAAATAGAGAGTTAATGGAATACTACAGGCCAATATCACTGATACCAATATTCTCAAAAATAATTGAAAACTATATTTATAAAGAACTCAATTTATGATGATCGACGATGATGGTTTCCCTTGGCCACCACGCCACAGGAATCTTAGACTGTCTCGGTCACCTTCTCTGACCTTGACCCGCAGGAACATTTCTTGTATGTCAGCCATGACCACCACAGGCCCTTCCCTGAAGCGCAGTAGCACGCCAAACAGCGATTGTAGTAGATCGGGATCCGATAACAAGGCGTCATTCAGGCTCTTCCCTTCGTATTTAGCTGCTGCGTCGAAGACTATTCTGGGCTTCTTCTTAATTGGATGAATGACGGCAAAGTGACGCAAGTATAAAAGCCTACCTTCGCTCGCGTTCGATGGGGCCAACACTGCGTAAACTTTTCTAATTAGATTCTTAATCTGGATTTTGTATGAATCTTGCATCTCTTTGTCTTGGTCTAACTTCTTCTCTAGGTTGAATAGACATCGGAAGGCGTGCTTATAATTAGTAGGCAGGTTCTCGTCTTCCCTTCTCCATAGAAGTCCGGTCTCGAATTGACCGCTTGCCAGTCTCTTTGTAGTCTTCTCGAGGATTTCTAAGGCTCTTCTATCGCTGTCATTTGACGGTGAACGATCTTGAATCCCGAGAGACTCTAAAAACGTTGGAAATGTTCACGGAAAATTTCCTCTACACTTTCTTCGCTTGCTGTAGCTCTGCCATAGTTAATGAAATTCACTAAGGCGTTGGCTCCTAATTCGCATCCGTGCAGCACCCACCTTAGGTTGGTAAGGGAGGCTACAGGTTCGGATGCTTGCCTTTTCTCAATTTTCTCGTCACAATGAGCCCCAGTTGTCTTGACCTATTAACAGCTTAGGCATCTCTGTGACTTAGAGTATTTGATGCTCGATCGTCCTTAGGTGCTGACAGTTCCTTACTATATCCTTATTTAATGTCTTTTCAGACAGCTTCAGGTCGTCAATGGTTATTCCTATGATAGTTCGCTTATCACTTCTATGAGCCCCCTTAATTCTCAGCTCAATCTTTTGCAAATTATCTTTTCTATTTAGTTTCCAAAAGACAAAAAAAAAAACAAAACATATTTATTGGAACAAGAAACAGTTTACAAAAGTTTGAGTTCGTTAACAGCTGCATTAGTATGGAGTACTGTGTCGCATTGTTAGCCACGGTGGTGCGGATGCGCGAGGCGCATGCGTACTAATGCTTTGTTTTTTGCGCAGGGTGTGTATTTGAATGCGTAGAACTAGCGTGTGTGTTACGCGGCTGCTGGGTTGAGGAAGTTGTCGTCCAATGTGGATGAGCATCTGAGTTGGTTGACCTTTGGTCAATGTAGGTAGTTGGCAAAACCGTGGAAAATTTTGATTCCGGCGTTTTTGTCAACGGATTTCTTGCTGCGGGTACCGGGTTTTTAGTCTGGACGGGGCGGCACTTTGTAGGGGCGTTGTACCTACTTGGTGTTGGTTTTGGTGATGTGGGTGAGGCTGGAGAGTCGGTGGACAAATGCCTGCCTAGTCCCCTTCCCTTTTGCTGGCTGCGACTGGCTCCTTTAGGGGGGTTTGGTTTCCGCACTTAGTCCCTTAAGTGGACCATTGTGCGTGGGCCATGGCGGCCGTTTGGTGGTCATTCCAACCAGCCCACCTCCCTCCAGAAGTCGATTAGAACTCCTGGTTTCGTCAAAACATCCGTGTAAGATCTGGGTGACCCGAGGGTTTGTGTTCTTATCTGAGTGTAACCTCCACCCGTTCGAATCCCACCTAGAGGATGGCGGTTGAATTAAAAGACGGGTGTGTATCTTCAAAAGTGTGTAATCAGAACATCGGACTGGTTCAGCCGGAGGCACACAAAGATTTGTTGGGTCGTGGGGTACGATCGTCTGTTGTCACTCCTGCAGGGATAGGTACTCCCCTGTAGTTGCAGGCGAAATCCCGCTGCTGGCCGGCGATGGAAGTTGGACGAAGTTCGGTGAAGTGCTGTACGGTGATGTCCTTGCGGGTAGACGGCACGGCCGACCGACTTGCTCGTCGCACCAGCGGCGAAGCGTCGAGTTATGAAGGTAGAACTCGAGCCGGGGAAAACTCGGCGCATAAAACCTGGAAATCACCGTTCCAGCCAATCAGAACTCGGCCTAATAACTTCCGTGCTGGGGTACCACCGACGACACAAAGGAAATACCTATTTGGTTGTAGTAGTATTGACGGTGGCACTGACCAGAACGGAGTTTACATAGTAAGCAGCTTGAGCAAAAAAAGAAATCAGTAAAAACAATAATTAAGAAACAGTTAATTGGAACGAATTTAAATTTAAAATTAATATTGCACTTGTGGGTAGGAGGAAAGTAAGTAGCATGATACAGCATTATTAGCAATTTTTGAGGCTATTCCTAAATGGTGCATATTTAACGCAGTGCAGTGAGATAAGCAACAGAAAATTAATTACAGTAGAAAATACGAAATACTTAATAATGATTGGCAAGAAAATGAAAGATGATGTGCGTAATTTGTGTGCTATTCAAAACTTACCCTAAATCGGGATCACACTGAGTTTAAATGTACCAAAGAAGGTTTATGCAGTTTTATTTTAAAAATTAACAGTCGTGTCTGCTAGGGCGCTCGACAGGACACAAAGTGATGCGTGCACTCTCACATCATTCGTTCTATGCGAACACTCCCGCGCACCGCACGTACCCCGCGCGTTCCAAGTCGTACACAAACAAAGAACAAAGCATTAAATATGTCAAAACATAATTATTCGTGTAACGTAACGTTACATGAGTTACACCTGTGCATTCAAAGAGAACGTGCGTAACGGTTTCCTCGGCTTCCATGCATGCCCTGCAGGCTTGAGGTGCCTGGCAGGGCGTTGGATGCTAGCAACGCCCGGCGTGAGGCATGGGAGCGCTTGCCCCTGGTGCGTCTTGGTCGAGCATGGGTTTTGTCGGTGTCTTGAGGTCGGGCGGCGGCCCCGGCAGGTGCTTTCGCGTGCGGAGGCTCTTCGCGCTGGGTTGCCCCTTCGCGTGCCTTCCCCCGCTCGCTTGGGTCCGCGTCCGGCCGCTTTCCACGCTGGGTTTCCCCTGCACGTACTTGCGGCCCGTCGCGTGGCTCCGCGTCCGGCCCCTTTCCACGCTGGGTTTCCCCTGCGCGTACTCGTGGCTGGTCGCGTACCCCCCCTTCTGCGTCCGATCGCGCTTCGCGCTGGCTCGTAACATAACATAACATAACATAGCACTGCTGGACTCCGGCCGTCATGATCCCCGAATTGGGAAGCGAGGACGTCCTGTCGATCGTAGGCGAGCGATGTCCGTGATGGCTGGGGGCGCCGCGACCCGGGGGGCCGCGGGCGCGAGGCGGAGACATCTTCTTCACTTTCTTCTTTTCTTCTTCTTGACAATGCTACAAAGCATGTAAAACTATTGGCTAGATTTTCCGCGACCGCAACAACGGTATTGCGCTAGCAAAGACCGTTGGGCAGCAACGAAGTCCGCCCTGATTGCCTCCGACAGTATAAGTTTGAAAAACCTACACTATCGGAGACAAGGAGGTAGACAGGTGACGATCCGTGCAGAGAATTTAGTGCGTAGCGAACGTATAACGTAGGTGCGCATAAGTCGGCTATAAACTATTATTATTTCTATGCTACTATGCCTTGCTGAATACAGCAATTTATTATTCCTAGCCTACACTTAGATGTCTACTTTGTGACGAGGTCCTTCCTTCCATACTCTTCCGATCACTTATTAATGGCAACCTTTTTATAGCAGGGGTGCTATTCTCTAAGGAAACAGCCTTCAGCGCAGTGCTGTGCCAGCGACGAATCTACAGTTTGGTATTCGCTAAGCCGCGAATAGCGACACTAGCGCTCTAAGCTGTGACGGCCGTGAGTTTGAACTACTCAATGTCGAGCAAGTTGACAGTTCTTCATACATTTTGGTATTCCGTAAGAAAAAACAGCGTCGAAGACGCTCGCAGCCTGACTTACAGCCTCGTTTTTATGTGTCAAATCCAAAAGCCACTATTTTTGCGCGTAATTCTTCTTGGATTTTAATCTTACTCATATTGTAAAAGTTTATGTGAAAGTTTCAATATAATAGATGTGTGTGTGGATGTATGTTTGTTACTCAATCACCCCCGGGCGGATCTGGATGCAATTTTGCATAGAGATTATAGTCTGGAATAGCATATAGCCTACTTTTCATCCCGACATAATGCACCCTTGGGATAAGACGAAGCCGCTGGCAGGGGCTCGTTATAAAATAAATTATTTCGATTAACTAAAAAAATGGCAGCTCGGTTATTTAAATTTACTTTTATTAGAAGAAGCTAAGAAAATTAATGATTCTAACAGACGAGAGGATTAGCAACGTTGAAAACAATATCCCCGGGATATTGAGTTTATCCATAGTTTCAGGCTTTCTCAGGATTAAATAACATATTGGAAAACAATTTAGCTCTTAGCGTATAGGCATTTTATGTTTCATATGAATGTAAACTTATATATTATGTAACTAACTGTTGCCCACAACTACGTCTGTGTAGCATTAGTACTTCGACTAGCCATTTTTTATATCAGGCAATAATATTGAAGGTATATGGGCCGCCTTATTAGAGAAACTATTATTTCACCATTAAAACTTCCACCCCACCGAAAGATTTCCATGATAAAAATTATCTTATGAAGGAAATAGGATCTACGGTCTCGAAACTGTTTCCACATCAAATTTCATCTAAATCGGTTCACCGGTTTAAGCATGAAAAGGTAACAGACAGAGTTACTTACGCATTTATTATATTAGTTTGGATTTCACAGGTTAATTAGTAGCTTTTATTATTAAAATTATGAGTCATAAATATATTTGAGGACATTCAATATTAAGTAAGATTTATTGCGATGTGAATCATTTTTATTGGTCCGGCTACATCATCATATCAGCCCAAAGACGTCCTCTGCTGGACATAGGCCTCCCCCAAGCGTCACCACATTGACCTGTTCTGTGCGTCTCGCATCCAGCGGAACCCCGCAACCTTCATAACCTGCCTTCCAGCTACATGCTGAATCTTAATTGGCCTAATTCTTATTTGTACAAGCAAACATGTGCATTAAGACTGCAAAACGGAATAATATATTTAGTATGGAAAATAATTATACATCCTTACTAATATTATAAATGTGAATGTAAGTTTGTTACGCTTTCACGCAAAAACTACTGAACCGATCATCATGAAACTTTGTACATATATTCTTTGAGGTATTAGAAGTAAAAAATGGCTTCACTGCGAGCGAAGCCGCGGGTAAAAGCTAGTAATATATATTTTGAGTAATAACAAAAAAATTAAAATGACAAAACTCAAGATTTATTTATTGAAATATTTTCCAGTAATAAAATTTTATTCTATAATAAATACCCTTTTAGTTTCTAATCTCAAGTATTTTTTTTAGAATCTTTTATCACTAATTTAAGTAACTTATGCCAATAATAGTGATAATCTTTCAGTACTTTCACTTATACACAAATTTACTTTCAGTAATTTGTATTACAATTTCTTAACATCTCTCATAAACTAAACATAATATCTGTGTGTATAAAAAATAAATATTAAAATCATGTTCCATGTATTCAACTTAGTGCAGTGCTTAGGTCTCTCTTGACCAAGACTCTCTTATTTCCTGATACATATCCAACATCGTCCACTGGTTGGCAATAAGGAGTCGCTGGTTTTCCAAGCGCCCCTCTTCAATAGCGAAAAAACATTTAGTTAATCTCCATTTGTGAATGGTGTTTGTGAAATGAGGGTTGGATTAGATAGCCTCGTACCGTTAGCAAACGACTTCTACAAGGAGCTGTGAACATAAACATGCAACAAATTACTATTTAGAGGTAAAAAGATATGCAGGATACTAATGTATAACAACATCAATTAATATATATATTATAGGTTACACATTTTAGTATTGCAGGTTAATTGATATGGTTTTGGCTACTGTTAAAAACCCCAACAACTTGTTCCAGCCTGGGAATTAACAGTGAGAACACTATTTAATTATCTAGAGCAATTCTTACACTGAACCAACAATTAAGCTAAACTTACATGTAGAGACAATTGAGGCAACTCTCCTATTAGGAACTACAGGTCGTCAAATAGTAATACGAAATATAAACAAGTTAGTGAAATATAAAAAAATAACATACCTAGTAAGACGTTTCTAAAAACCTCCCCACTTGTTTTGTGTTCGGCTGGATTTCCATTTTATTTTGTCCATACGTCAAGATGGCCCTGATTTTACATCCTGTAAATGTATTTCAACGCAGTACTGTTATATTTTATCTAAAGATAAACATATTATATATTTCTTGGACAACAATAATATTGTCACATTGTCACTGTACATATAATATATAATAATACTCACATTTCATACATCCACAGAATGTTAAAATAAATCGTTGTGAAATCATTAAAAATTT
Source organism: Orthosia gracilis (assembly GCA_947562075.1). Taxonomy (NCBI): domain Eukaryota; kingdom Metazoa; phylum Arthropoda; class Insecta; order Lepidoptera; family Noctuidae; genus Orthosia; species Orthosia gracilis. The sequence goes on along the minus strand of OX387274.1, from coordinate 339,146 downwards.
CAAACTTGAAAATAGTTTTAAATATAAACAAAAATTATCAAATAAAAATATAGTCGGTTGCGATTTTGAGTATGGTGACAGCGTCACAGCTCACAGAGCGTTGCTTTTACTTACGAAATAGGCAATGGAATTGTCATTCAGCCTTAAGATGTATTAATAAAAATGCATTATTTAAGCTCTTATAACTATGGAATCGTTTGTACTTTCACTCTATTACTTAAAATACATAAAAGTAGACCTGTATTATACATTTTAGGAACATAAAACTCTCAGTCGAGATTTATCGATTATAATTTAAAGATTTTGTTTCAAGCTCTAATTCGTTTACGAAAATGTGACGGGAGAAGTCAGCCTACAGTTCGTCGACGACCATAACTGCGTTAGAGAATACCGTTTAAATCAGCGCTGCACGATCGGTCGATTTCTAAGCTGTCTCACTGACGAGCTCGTCGATGAGCACAGCCAAGAAATTGTCTCTTAGAGAATAGCATGGCAGGCCACATCATCATTTACTTTTCACATTATCATTCGATTTTCAATTCAAATTCAGAACGCGACGTTCTCTTTCCCATGCACTCTCATTCCCCCAGGTGACTTCATCTTCAGAGCCCGCCGAGGTAGTTACTGTCTGTAACTATAACCATCGTCTTATAATCTTGTGAAAATCTTCTTAAAAAACGCTGTGTGTCAATAGGTACTGTACTGTGTGTATTCTTCTAATAATTTTGTGCGATAAATAAATATTCTCCAGTCTGTTTTCACTGTTGTCTGCTTTCACTACAACCAATTTTATTAATAACGTCGTCTGCTGAGGTACCCTCAAATTGAGCAAGCTGGCAAGAGGGCAGAGGGCCCACTAGTACAACTTGATCATTATACAGTTTAAAGATAAGAACCTACACTTAAATGACATCTATGCTTAAAATTACTCTATATTTTATACAACTTATGTATCTACACATAAGTTGTACCTATATATGAGCGACCTCTTATGCTAATCGATCGTGTCTCGTCGCTAACAATCGTTCTCACATATAGTTATGTATTTTTCCAACAATATTATTGTAACCAAATACTTAGATTACACTTCATTTTTTAAAAGAGTAAGTGTGGAGTTTCTTGTCCGTTCTTCTCTCAAGCTACATTTCCGAATGGACGGCAGAATCAATTATTATTACGTTAAATTTTTTTTGTCGTTCAGAAGTGCCGCTTAATGGCCTAATTGAATAAAGAAATTTTGATTTTGGATCATATGATCGACCTCTTATGCTAATCGTGTCTCGTCGCTAACATACCTAAACAAAATGAAAACTAATGAGGTACACTTGATTATTTATTTCTATAATCAGTGGCTCTACTTACAAATGATACGTGAGAGGCTCGATCCTCGGGTATATCACAAAATAAGTTTATTTAGGTAATACAACAACAACAAAGTCCTGAAAAGTACCGTCAACAGTATTTAAATACATCCGCAAACAGTCTACCAGACAACTTTTTTTTTTCCTCCCACTATTTGTGCATTAAGCCAGGGTCACGCTTAGTTCTAGACCGTAATAGAGACCCTCAGTCTCCTTGGTTTTGCATAAGAAAGCGGATGTAACACATTCCAATGTTTTTTGGAATATTTGGCAGCAAATATAATGAGTCGGTCTTAGAGCAAAGCTTTACTGAGGTATATAATTCATTACTAAAATGACATTCTCAGCTCCACATTACCAAGATAGCACCTGTTTCTCAATGATTCCGACATTTGAGACACAAAAATACACCAATTGTTAAATTCTAAATCCCAATGTTCATTAGGAATAAATTAACGAATAATTAAAACAGTCACTGAACTTTACTCCAAAAAATCCCGCCAACAAACAATCCCCACCAAATTACCTTCTTTTTTTTTTCAATAGGTTCGCGCTTGACCACTGTCTCACCTGATGGTAAGCGATGATGTGGTCGACGGTGAAGCACGCTTGCCCAGAAGCAACCCATTCACTCTTGATTTAAAGACCCATAGATTGTAGCCATCGGGAAACACAGACTCCGGCAGGGAATTCCACTCCTTAGCTGTACTCATAATAAAAGTGTCCCCAAAACGTTTTGTGCGTATGGGTGGGATGTCCACCATGTACCGATGACGCATCGCCGTGTGTCTGGTTGTCCGATGATGGAACGGGCTGGGCGGAATTAAATCATGCAATTCCATCGCACACTCCTCGAAATGTAACCGATAAAAAACCGACAAGCTGGCAACTCGGCGACGATGTTCAAGGCTCTGAAGCTTTGATTTGACCTCTTTGCCGATAAGTCTCTTGGCCCGCTTTTCGATCGACTCAAGTGCATCAAGCTGGTATTTGGCAGAACCGTCCCAGAGGTGAGAACAGTACTCCATGCACGATCGAACTTGCGATTGATGGCCCAAAGGCCCAAAATTGAGAGTCGATGTCAACGTAACGCCAAGAAGCTCAAGATGGTCCGTTATTGGCACGGTTACATCACGGAAAGTTGGAGCCGGGTGAAATTGGCTCTTTTTTGCGAAAAAAAAACACGTCTGGGCATTAGCTGCATTAAACTTGACCAGATTGGCATCACCCCATTCGGAGACTGCCTGCAAAGACAAGTTCAAGCGCTCCACCATGGCCTCACGGAGAGACTGGATCCGTGGCCCGGTAGCCCGTGCGTTGGACAAGTATCTCTCAGCAACAGTGCTGTCGTCTGCATACCCAAATCGTTAACGTGCAACAAGAACAAAGTTGCTGAAAGTACCGACCCCTGAGGGACCCCGGCATTAATATCCAATTGGTCCTACGAGCAGCCATCAATAACCACTCGAATGGACCGATCTCTCAGGAAGTCTGCGATCCAATCACACAGACCACCGGGCAGACCGAATGAAGGAAGCTTACCAATAAGGCTTTCGTGCCAGACCCTATCGAAAGCCTTCGAGATGTCGAGGGAGACGGCAAGCGCTTCCCCGTGCCTCTCGATGGCCTCACTCCATATCTGAATGGCATACGCTAGAAGATCCCCAGTAGACCGATTTCGGCGGAAGCCGTATTAGCGGTCGCTAAGGAAATCGTTAGCTTCTAGGTATGCCAGGAGCTTATTGTTTAGTACACGCTTCATACTCTTACAGAAAATGGACGTTACAGAGATGGGTCTTTCTTGTTCAGATACTCTTCACATTACAATGTTGCTAGCTAGTTAAATGAAAAAACAAAATCTCTCAGGCAGGTTTTCGAAAATATAGAATACTAGCACTTCGCCCGCGACTTCATTCGCGTGATCCATGTCCACATCCTATAGATGACTTTTCAATTTCACCCCCTTAAAGGTTGAATTTCCAAAAATCCCTTCTTATTTCTCCCCTACATTATAAAAAGAAGCCCTGTACAGTAAAATTCATCAAAAATCTTTAACACCCCCTAAATCGTCTTTCAGGAGTAGTTTTGAAAAACTAATAATGAAAACCTTTACTATTTACTTAGGTTAGTATTTATGTCAAGTTTCAAATATATAAGCCCAACAAATTTTCACCTTTTCACCTCCTTAGTGGTAGTATTGCCAAAAACCAATAAATACATGAATTCTTTTTATCAACCAAAAGCGTAATTCTTTCATTTCACGTGTCACACTTTAAAGCGTAGAAGTTTCACACAAACTTTCAACCGACTTTTTACTCTCTTAGGGGTAGAACATCCGAAATAAAAAATCATTGTTGTTTTACTAACCAAGAGCGTAAAACAACAATTTCTGCTGTTTAACCTTCCAAATCGAATAAGTATCACAAAGTTTCAACCCCTATTTTATCCCCTTAGGGTTAGAATTTCCAAAACCCAATAAATACATGAATTCTTTTTATCAACCAAGAGCGTAAATTAAAAATTTCATGTGTCCTATTTACAAACTATAAAAATTTCTCACAAACTTTGAACCCTTTTTTACCCCTTTAGAGTTAGAATTGCCAAAAACCAATAAATGCATAAATTATAAAGGTATTAAAGCAGTCTTGAATATGAAGTAATTTTTTGATAAGGATACCAAGATACAAATAAAGAGCCTTTTCTAGCGACGACATTTCAATTAAAATTTTAAAATATAAGGACACTTATTGTGGCATAACTAAATTAGTTAGAAATATGCTGTCGCGACACTTTTTGTAGGTAAATATTGATGTGTTCTGCAGAGTCATAGTACATTATTTTATTCTGTCATCAATAGTTTTCGCAGCACACGCGATTTTAAGAATATTTTAGGTAGGTAATTTTTTTACACCTTGGGTTATATTATTGGAGTTTTAGTAAGGATCGCTAATTTTTTTGAAAATGTAATATAGCCTATGTCACCCGGAGATAGTTTAGCTACTCAACAGTGAAAGAATTTTTCAAATCGTTTGAGTAGTTTCGGAGCCTATTCAATGCAAACAAACAAACACACAACCAAACAATCAAATCTTTTCTCTTTATAATATTAGTATAGATAATCACTTTGTCCTTTATACGATGGCTACACGGTCGGCACAACCGACTGATTACCAAAACTGACGAGCAGAAGCACAGGCTTCGCGTCGTGCGGTCCAGTTGTTTCTATCTTTCTCATGTAGAAACAAACACGCTCATTTCACTTTGTGAATGCTGTCAAATGTAATAGAATACAAATCTTTATTTGGATAAATAAAAATGTTTTTGAATTTTGTTTATATATGTTACTTTTTAGTCCTCATTGAAAATATGCATTACTTTTCGGACCGACAACGAAATAATAAATTACTTTATCATTAGCTACATTGTTCGTTCATACGTTCGCTAAAACCGTACTATTACGACTTTAACTTAATGCTTATTATTATAAAAAAAAAAACAAAGTAAGTACTAAACACAAAAACACACAAAAAAATAACTGCTTGTAAATATTGGATTGTCTAAATAGAGTATAAAGTAGGTACTAACCAACCAGTTAACAAGTTTTTAACTAAACCACCTAATCCGATTATTCACTAAAGACGGAACCACACTTACATGGCGTGGCGTGTCGTGGCGCCTTCCTACGCAGTTGATTGGTTACAAAACTCGTTGCGTTATGACGTAGGTTGGAACAGAGTCGTTTGATTGGTGGATCCCGCGCCACGCCACTCCACGACACGTTACGGCGGAACCAAATTTACGTGGCGTGGCGTGGCGCCTTACGACACAGTTGTTTGGCTACAAAACTCGTTGCGTTATGAAGTAGGCTGGAACAGAGTCGTTTGATTGGTAACACACGTAAGTGTGGGAACCACACTTACGTGTGTTACCAATCTTAAGTGTGGTTCCGACTTAAACTGCGGATTAAACGCCTCTGTTCAGTCAATGATGTAAACTATACTTCATAAAAGTCAACCTGATCTCTGCGACAGCTGTCAGTATCAATACAGTAACATTAGCGCTTTTTTTTTTAATGTTACTGTATTGATACCTTGAGAGGCTAACAATTAAGTAACCTAAACGTCAGTTTGACATTTATGTCGCAGAGATCAAGCTATCTTTTAAGAAGTAAAATCGAAAATTAAACTGTTTATGAACTAGTTTATCGTAGACGGTAAACCAGTCTCGTTTCGTGACAAACCCTAGTCGTGTAGACGGTATGGCCATTAATGGCAAACCAAATTGAGTTGACCTTCCAACAACCTTGGACGGGACGTAGGCGCATGCGACCAATTTGGTAACACCTCCCGACTGTGTAGAAAGGGTTTAAGTGCTTAAACTTCGACAAACAAGACTTAAATCTTTAATAAATTCGTAAGTCTTGTACTCACCTCGAAAAGCTTGAGGCAAGCGCTTGCACATTGGTTTGGCTTGGTAGCTTATCTTGTGGAAAAAAATACCGTTTTTAGAACAGCTTCATCTAATGATTGCAACTTTGGAAGGTGTTCCATACTCCTAAAATATTTAATCCGCAATACTTTCAATTTAAAGTCTAGAATCGATTCTCGATTGACAGTACCCCAAAGGCGAACAAGAACATACATGGCAACATCTTCCATTTTATAAAAAAAAACTGTATTGTGGCGTCTTCGCCTTGCTTTTGTGCGTTCCGTGTCACGTCAAAATAGCACTTAGTGCATCAAGAAATCTATTATGTTCGGTTCACGTATGATGGGAACGGATGTGTATGCGCTAATAGCGATGTTGACGTGCCTCGGCACACAGGTTTTGTTGTGTTTGACATTTTATAGACATTAAATTATTGAAGGAAATCAAATCTGAAATCATCAATAGTGGATTGGCCAAGTGTAGTGTTTGTAGAATTAAGGATGTTTTGTAAACTAGTGTAATTTGATAAGTAATGTGACCTATATGTATAATATAAGCGTTAAACATAATCAGTGAAGCGAAAATCATGGCCCAACGCTTTCCTACCGGCGGACCGAGTCCCGCACCTCCTCCGGGCGCCATGCAGCCTCAGCAGCGATACCCTGGACCCGCGCAGCCGCAGGGCTCTCCAATGCCGCCTAGGCCTTACCCAGGACCCAACTTTCCTGTAAGTTTTGTAATGTTAAATCATTCCTCGTACGTACAATACAAACTTATATACATGTAAACTCCAGATTTTTCGAGCAAGGTTTGTTCTTCATCTGAGTTTGGTGCCGTGACGCATATTGTTTAATTAGAACGAGTCCGTTGTCGAAATCACTGAAGTGAATATTTTGCTCTTGAATGCCATCAAAAAACCTGAATTTGTAAGTGCTTTGTCGTAATCATCGTCTTGTTTCAATAAGGGCTAAAAACAAGAAAACATAAGTTGTATGCACTTCACTACATAATGCCTTCAATATGTATAATATGATGGCTTTTTAACTAATATCAGTCCTAATTGCTGTTTCCAAGAAAACAATCTTGAGGTTCTTGGCATTGCATTAACATCGACATTCAATTTTGGTCCATTCATTGAGACAAAAGCTCAGCTGGCTGCCGAAAATTGGGGATCCTCACGAAGGTGAGACGGTACTTCACAGAACAGTTGCCCAACTTGTATCAAGCGCAAGTTTGATCAAGTATGGAGTACTGCTTTCATCTCTGGGACGGATCTGCTAAGTACCAGCTGGATGCACTTGAGTCAATCAAAAATGGGCTAACGGGCTTATTGGCAATGAAGTACTGGTCAAATCGAGGTTGCTCTCTCTCTCCTCTCGAATTCCCTGCCGGATTCTGTGTTTCCTGATAGCTACAACCTGAGAGTCTTTAAATCAAGAGTGAATAGGTTTCTTCTAGACATGCATGCTTGATGAAGCACGACAATGGTCGACGGTAGTAGCTTTGAACTAGTCCATATTGGCATCACCTCAATTAGACAGCATATAAGAACAAGTTCAACCATCTAAAACCTCTTGATCTGTCAGCAATATTGCTGCCATCAGCAATTCTGCATACCCAAAAGACAATGGCAGAGGCCCATACATCGTCTTAGCTGTGATTAAATTCCTATGTCATTAATTGCAAAATATCTAAATAATTCAGGGTCATATTCTGAATTAGTATGTGCAAGAATTTTTGTTAGAAAACGCTAGGAACAATAGATATTCAATCATGAACTTTTTTAGTTTATGTCTGGGTAACTTTTTATAATGGGTAAGTAATTCAATTTGGTGGAAGTAAAAGGGCAATATGACATTAGTATTTCCCTTACCTAGTTATTTCAGCATGAAATATAAAATGTACTCTTGGAAGGAGTATATTTACTTATACTCAGCAACTTTGACTCGTCTCAAAAGTTCATTGTATGGTTGTCGTCAACAACCAAGGTGTTTTAGAGTTGTATTCGGGTCTTTTTGCCTATCATTAATTGAAAGTAAATAATTTATTTATTTCTACTACACTACAGTATTCTTTCTTATCTGCAAGAAACACCTACACTTTGTTTAATAATAACAAATACAATAATGATATACTTACTACAGTCACTACTTGTCACTTGGAGGAATAAGTGTAAAATGGCAACACTAAGCTAATGAAAGTTACTGAAAAAATCAAATAACTTTCATTTATAATGTTTTTTTTTATCCGTGGTGAACCAGTTAATGTTATACTTTGACAATTCATGGAATTTCTTTCAAATTATAACTCACTTTCAGATGCTCAAATATAAGTTGGCTAAGATTTCGCCATTGTTCTTTTAGTATGCATAAAGGTTTGCTGTCAATATGTAGGTGTTGTAAAAAATTAGATAGCTTGAGTTATATTTTACAGTGTGATAAGATATAAGATATTATCCATTGTGCAAGTGCAAATATGAAGTGTCGGCCAAAAATAAGATTTTATTTATTTATATGAACCTACTTTATTGTACACCAAGATGAAACAATACATAGGATAGGATAGAAAAATCCCCATTTCCACAGTTTCCCATTTGGTCCGTTGTGCATGCAGGCCTCCTCTTTGTGGGAGGGAATTAATGATATGAAAAATGAATAAATCGAAACTATTGAAATGTTGTGCCATAATATGAAGTTTGAATATTTGTTGTAAAATAAATATTCAAACTGGTTTAATGTTTTAAAATTCACATCATCACTTACCATATCAGGCGAGATAGTGGTCAAAAGCAAGCCTTTCAATAAATTAAAAAAATAGATTAAGACTAGCTGTAGCCCGCGACTTCGTCAGAAAAAAGAAAATAGTTCATATTTCTAAAACAATTGATCTAAAAACTTATGTAAATGTTAATGATGTGTTCTGCAAAGTCATAGTACATTATTTTATTCTATCATGAATACTTTTCGCAGCACACGCGATGTTAAGAATATTTTAGGTATTTTTTTACACCTTGGGTTACATTATTGGATATTTAGTAAGGATCCCTAAATTTTTTGTAAATATAATATAGCCTATGTCACCCGGTGATAGTGTAGCTTCCCAACAGTGAAACAATTTTTCAATTTGGTTCAGTAGTTTCGGAGCTTATTCAATGCAAACAAACAATCAAATCTTTCCTCTTTAAAATATTCGTACAGATAAACAAACATTCCTATTTTATTTTCTAATATCCTATTTTATTCTCTATAAACATTCCTTAATGAAATCAATATTATAAAAATTCTAGCTGACCCCCATGGCTTCGCTCACCTCAACTGGCTACCTACTACCTACCCACCCTACCTACCTTCCTCCCTCCTTACCTACCTACATACCTACCTACATACCTACTTACCTACCTACATACCTACTTACCTACCTGCCCTACCTATAAACCTACCTACCTACCTACTTAGCTTCCCTACCCTACCTACTTACCTACGTACCTACCTACCTATTTGTTAAATTATTTATTTGAATAAGAATGATTACTACACTACGAATGTAACCAACTTTTGTTTCTACCGGTTGGCGATCTAATTAAATTTTAGAACATAGAAGCTGCTAATGTGACTTAACTATGATATTTAGATATATTATCTTTATTGTTATTATCTATTATTTTTTTTAATTCTATTTCGAATCACCTTCTCTCGTCCTACTGCCTTTACGCTGACGATTTGCAAATATATTCTCAAGCTCCGGTAGATGAATTGTCTGAGGCAGCTAATATGATCAATAAAGATTGTATTTCTGAGCGGAGTTTGGCCCATGGTCTCTGGGTTAATCCTGCGAAGACTCAAGTCATTGTTGTCGGCAGTCCCAGGTTGCGCTCAAGACTTAACTGGTTGCAGCTCCCCCGGATTGTTTTTGATGGCTCAGCTTTTCCATACAGCGACTCAGAGTAAAACCTGGGTATTTTCGTTGACAAAGACTTTTCGTTGGGTGCTCGGCTGCAGGAGGTTAGCCGCAAGGTGTTTGCGTCTGCGGGGTCTTTGCGCAGACTGTGCAATTTCCTTCCAACTGCCACCAAAACTTCAATCCCTCCTTCTAATCCTCGATTATGCAGATGTCAGTTATTTAGATTTAAATGAAGTGCAGCTAGATAAGCTTGTGCGACTCCAAAACTTTTGCATTGGATTCATTTTTGGTTTACGCAAATATGACCATGTTTCTGAATTTCGTACTAGGCTCAAGTGGCTGCCAATCCGCCTTCGCCACAATGCCCACATTTTATCGTTACTCTACAGTCAAAATCAAAATAGTTTATTTCAAATAAACCTTAAAGGTACTTTTGAATTGTCAAACAACAAAAAATATGACTCTAGTTTCAAATTCGCAAACGTCAGTAGATCTCAATGGAGAAGAATTTGCAAGAAACTCCACGGACACTCTTTTCCATCAGTTTCAATTACAAGTTTTTGGTTACATCATTCTTGTTAAAAAATAAATACATATATGTGAGAACGATGCAAAAAGACGTGCACGTAAAAGCGTCTAGAGTAACAAACAATTTCAACATAAAAATGCAATGACAGGCCGAGGCAGCTAAGTTATGACCAATCCCAACTGATGGCGCCCGTTCACGAACATGACGCATGGATCGGCACCACTCAGCTCAACCATTATGGAGGGAACCGAATGATCCAACACATGTGCCACTATCAGAGAGAAATTAGAGAGAGCATGACACACTCAAATGCCAGGGCACACAGAAGTCAACCAACGACACATCTGTAGATTTACAGTCGGAACATAGTACTCACACATGTGCTGTGCAGTTATATAATACTAAAAGAAATTGAGTTTATACAATACAGTCATACAGTCTTATTAACAATCATACAGTCTTCAGCAGCTCCAACAATACTTCAAAACTTTTCTGCCCATCACTAATTGTTCTTGCGCCCTAATGGCTGCGGAGCGGGACCAGCATTTAGCCAAGCATTTTTATCAGCGATGTAATCCCCCAACTTATAATATGCTTGCCTGCATATTGTGCGTTTTATTCATTCAGTTCTAGAATGTGGGGAGGTATTTTATTGTAACATTTTATCTGACTTTCATGGGGGTGAAGCCATTGGTAATAGTTAGTTTTTCATAACTTAGAGAGCTAATAAAATGAAGAAAATCGAAGGAAGCTTAGAAATAAAAAGGGGGTGAAAGTTAACCCTTTATTAAGAGGAGATAAAAATTGGATGGTATTGTAAGTAGAATCAAAAGTATGGGAGGACCAGTTTTTCAAGATTAAACTCCTGTGGGCAGTAAGTGGATGGGTGACAATTTTTGAGATACCTTTACTTGTCTCAGAGTGTATGTAGAGCCATTGTTAAGGACTACCTTTATACAGTACCCCATAAAAGATGATGCTACTGTAGCCAGCCTGAAACCTGGTTGGATTAATTGGTCCCTATTTCTAGTAACATAATTATGTCTGTCGCCGTTTTTACTGAAAAGTGTTCTGTTTATTCCTACAACCCCCTCTTATCGCAAAGAACGCTTTAAGTTCCTTCATGACACACATTCTAGACACTTGAGATCATCGGAGAATTCGAGACTTTTGATGCCTGCTCCTTCAACTAAATGCTACAATAAATCGTTCACGGTCCAGGCTGTGCGATTGTAGAATAAGTTGCCGCTGTCAGTAAGACAAGTCCAGTCACTAGCATCTTTTAAAAATCTTGTTATGAACTATTTCCTTTCTCTTTAATGCTTTTCTGTTTCTTTCAAATTATTTCATAAGAAGGACACAACTGGTCTATTACATAAGAAGAACACAACTGATCTATTACATAAGAAGCACACAACTGGTCTATTACATAAGAAGCACACAACTGGTCTATTACATAAGAAGCACACAACTGGTCTATTACATAAGAAGCACACAACTGAGCATTAAAAACTAAATTTGACTTTTCATTTTAAAATTAAAACAGTAATAAAATTCATATTCAAATAATTTATTGTGGATCATAGGTACATAAGATGTTGTGTTGGTTACAGGTAGATCTGCTATGTCCCGCCATTGAGGCACATAAAATTCATAAAATTAGTATATTTAAAATTCAGTAAGCACTCTTCTTTATCACTAAACTAATATGATTTGTGTTCATTGTGTTAGTTTTTATTTTTGAAAGAAATCTTAAAAATCTAACTCCGAAAACACGTGTAGGAAATCCAATTGCAGATAATTATGTTTTTTGTTGGTTGACAGCTTGTGTGTTGAGCGATCCTCAGTAAGTCAGTAGTGAGGGAACGTCATAGTGCAATGTGGTATTTTAGTCGCTTCGAGAAACTCCGATATTAAATCCGAGAAACGTGGGTTTCTGCTCCTTGTCATTGATGATGAATGATTCCTTATAATTGAGTCTATCAGTCACAGCTATCGACATATTATGTACTTCGAAGCCATGCTACGTTACGGTTTGTATATCGACAGGCACGTAGCGGTTTCACGCCCCCGCCCGTGGGCGTCGGCGGCGTGGGAGGCGTGGGCGGCGTAGGAGGTCCCGGCAGCGTGGGCGGAGGGCGCGCGGCCGGCGGCGCAGCGTACGGCGGCGGCCCGGCGGGAGGCGCGGTGGCGGCGCCGCCCGGCATGCGGCCCGCCACCGCGCCGTCTGCGCCCGCGCCGCCCGCCAAGCGCGTGCCGGACGCGCGCGCCGCCATCCCGCCGCAGCACAAGCCCGGCCTGTACAACCCGTGAGTACCTGTGCGAGCGTGCGCCCGGGGCGTGTGGCGTGTGTCAGCGAGTGTCACGTGGCGTGCGTGTTGCAGGGACGCGTACGGCGCGGGCGCGGGCGCGGGCGGGCCGCCCTCCAAGCGCAAGAAGAGGCTGGCGGACAAGATCCTGCCGCAGAAGGTGCGGGACCTGGTGCCGGAGTCGCAGGCCTACATGGACCTGCTGGCCTTCGAGCGCAAGTTGGACGCCACGATCATGCGCAAGCGCCTCGACATCCAGGAGGCGCTCAAGCGGCCTATGAAGCAGAAGCGCAAGCTCAGGATATTCATCTCTAATACATTCTACCCGGGTATGTGAATCCACACACATCATTTACTGAAAACTCCGACATTTGGGTTACCGACGTTAATGCATTTGCATTTACGTCACCCTTTATTCTGTTCCGCTGCCAGAGGATAAAGACTTGAAGTTCACTATGCTAAACAATTGCATAGTGAACTTGCTATCTAGCGAACATGTGCGTTAAGACGGCAAAACGGTGGTTGTTCGGTGTACCGATTTGTCGTCTAAACGCACATGTTTGATTGTAAGTACAAACAAGAATTCGTGCAAATTAGATTGAGCATGTCGCCAGACCCTTACGAAAAACCGGCCAAGTGCGAGTCGGACTCGCGCACGATGGGCGTGCGCGAGTCCGACTCGCACTTGGCCGGTTTTTCGTAAGGGTCCGTACCATTATCACCAAAAAACGGCAAAAAATCACCTTTGTTGTATGCGAGCCCCACTTAAATATTTATTTTATTCTGGTTTTAGTGTTTGCTGTTATAGCGCCAACAGAAATAAATCATCTGTGAAAATTTCAACTGTCTAGCTGTCTCAGTTCATGAGATACAGCCTGGTGACAGACAGACAGACGGACTCCAAGTTTTAGTAATAGGGTCACATTTTTACCCTTTGGGTACGGAATCCTAAAAACGTCATTAAAGTGTCATTTCCTGTACATGGTTTTAAAAGAAAGATATAAAAAAAAACAGTGCAGATGGGGTATTGTTGGATCCAATAATAAAATAAATAGAAATGGATCAAAAATTTATTTTATTATTAATGTCAATATTATTTTCGTGAGTTTAGGTTTCCGTACCCAAAGGGTAAAAACGAGACCTTATTACTATGTCTCTACGGTCCATCTATCTGTCTGTCTGTCACCAGGCTGTATCTCATGAACCGTAATTGCTAGACAGATGAAATTTTCACAGATGATGTATTTCTGATACCGTCATAACAACAAATACTAAAAACAGAATAAAAAATATATTTAAGTGGGGCTCTCATACAACAAACGTGATTTTTTGCAATAATGGTACGGTACCCCTTCGAGCGCGAGTCCTACTCGCACTTGGCTGGTTTTTAGTTTCTTTAGGATATATTGTTAAATGTAAACGTAATAGCTTCTGCCTGCAAAGTGCTTTATTATCCCAAGAAAAATGTTTTAGCAGGATCAAATATTACTCTAAAGTATTAAGTCCTAGTCTATCCGTGTACAAAATTTCACCAAAGTCCGTTCAGCGATTTAGACGTGAAAACGTAACAGAGGGACAGACACACTTTTGCGTTTATAATATTGTATGGAAATTGATGTTTTCAGTGGATATAATCAATATTGTGTATGCCTAAATAGTCATCGTGGTCAAGCCATCAGTAAGCGTGCCAATATTAGGGTGTGGTGCAACAGTGTAAGATGTGACGTGACGGTCGCTGTGTGCAGGTCAGGGCGACAACGCCGTGCCGTCGTGGGAGCTGCGCGTGGAGGGCCGCCTGCTCGACGACACCAAGAACGATCCCAACAAAGTAACTGCAACATATTGCTTCTATTGCAACAATAACTAATATTATGTCTAGATTCTTCTCACTTATCGAATGTTACATAGTTCGAGCCAGGCTTATGTTTTCGATCACAGTAGTAATTTATGAAACTGTTGCATAATAAGTGGTATTAAAACATGAGTGTGTGTTTAAAAACCGAGCCGTAGGCGATGTTTTTAAAAGTGTCACACGTATATTTTAATACCTAGTTATGTGCAGTTTCATACACTACTGTATCTACACTCATAATTGGGATTAAACCTACTAAATAAAAGAAAAAGCCAAAAGAGTAAGAAAAATTCTGTACAGCAAAACGTATGAATGGCGCCAAAAACCAGCACATCACCGTCACCGCTTTAACCGCACATGCGCTGAACCGGGCGTTGCCACAGACGAGTAAAAATTGGAATCATTTTTTTTATAATAGGCTATAAAAAACATTTCGCCCCCGCAGTCGGATGAAAATGGCTCCATTACACATTACTTTTCCATTACAAAAAAAAAATTGATGTATTTATCCTTAGTGAGACTCCTTAGTGATATTAACTTCTTGGATTTGCCCTGAATCGTAATAGAAAAATAGTACATTGGGTAAGTAAGGAATTACGATCGAGGCTCTAGTAGAAGGAGGGCAGGGCTTTCTGAGTCGAGGTTCGTAATTCCCGTACCGCCCATGAAACATGCAATGTTTTTCATCACATTTGCGAGTAAATAAATATAATTATAGGGCAGAAAAAGATTTTCATTAATTGTTTTTACTGTATGGATAATAACTGGCGGTGTTGCATTTAAATCAGACTCATCGGACGACGACGACGACATTTATTATAACTTTTTTACTTGTCTTCAAATACAAAATGTAAATAATTATGAATTATAGCTTTAATACACAACTATTATTACGAAATACGTGAACTTTTTTTAAGCGGATGGCGGGCTTTTTGCCCACACCGCAGATTATACAAATGTTTCGTTCAGAAAAGTTAAGGGCAGATATTTACGTAGGTATACAGCTATGACGGAGTGTAAAAAAATTAAATAATTTCGATGTTTTGATACAAAAATCTATTAAAATCGATTATTAAGAACATTATTTGAGTATTTAAGTAACATGTAGCGAGATTGCAATGAAATATCTGTTTAGATAACATTTTAAAACAATTTTTCAATTGCGTGTAAACTTCTTGCTTGAACTTGCATGACCTGTGTGCTGTGCTATAAATTAAAAAAAAATTACTTACCGACCTTGGGTTTCATGAAAAAAGAAAGCTCGAGGTTTTATATGGGGCATTACGGCCAAGGTAACCTGTATGTTTAGACACTTTTTACGTTCCAGTGTGATGAAAAATATTTTGTTAGAGAAGAAGTGTTATAATAACATTCTATTTTAAATTTAATTATATGTCAATATCACTCGTTTTGAAGTTTATAATTCGAATATTACGATATGAGAGTAGATAAAGGAATAATTTAGTATACCTAGTTGCGCTCTGGAGAAGAGTAAGTAAAGTTGTGCGGAGGTGTTGCAGGTGAAGCGCAAGTTCTCGTCGTTCTTCAAGTCGCTGGTGATCGAGCTGGACAAGGAACTATACGGGCCCGACAACCACCTGGTGGAGTGGCACCGCACGCTCACCACGCAGGAGACGGACGGCTTCCAAGTGAAGCGGCCCGGCTACAAGAACGTGCGCTGCACCATCCTGCTGCTGCTGGACTACCAGCCGCTGCAGTTCAAGCTGGACCAGCGCCTGGCGCGGCTGCTGGGCGTGCACACGCAGACGCGGCCCGTCATCGTCAACGCGCTGTGGCAGTACGTCAAGACGCACCGCCTGCAGGACGTGCACGAGCGCGAGTTCGTGGCCTGCGACAAGTACCTGGAGCAGATCTTTGGCTGCGCGCGCATGAAGCTGGCCGAGGTGCCGGGCCGCCTGGGGGCTCTGCTGCATCCGCCGGACCCCATCGTCATCAACCACGTCATCGCCGTGGAGCCGCCGCACGACACCAAGCAGACCGCCTGCTACGACATCGACGTCGAGGTGAGTGCTGTTGGCAGAAACTACGGAACCCTACCTGCTACGATCCTCACGTATTCTTTTTGCTTCATTTATGTTTGTATGTGTGTAGCACTTCGCCCGCGACTTCGTTCGCGTCATCCGTATTTTATCCTACAGATGACTTTTTAGTTTCACCCCCTTAAAGGTTCAATTGGCAAAAATCCCTTCTTAGTGCTCCCTTACATCATAAAAGAAGCCCTGTACTGTAAAATCCTTCAAAAATCTTTAATACCCCCAAAAACCTTTTAGAAGTAGTTTAGAAAACTAAAAATGATAACCTTTACCATTTACTTAGGTTAGTATTTATGCTAAGTTTCAAATATATAAACCCAAGAAATTTGCATCTTTTCACCTCTTTGGGGATAGAATTTTCAAAAACCAATAAATACATGAATTATTTTTATCAACCGAAAGCATAAATCTTTAATTTCACGTTAAAGCATAGAGATTTCATACAAACTTTCAACCCCCCTTTTACCTCCTTAGGGGTGGAATTTCCAAAGACCAATAAATACATGAATTCTTTTTATCAACCAAGAGTATAAATCTAAAACTTCAGTCCAACTAAAAAACTTTCAATCCCCTTTTTACTCCCTTAGGAATAGAATCTCAGAAATTAAAAAAAAACATTGTTTATACCATTCCCCCTCTAAAAAGCTTATTTTATTCACTGAAAACAGTGAATAAAAAGCACTTTTAATCACTGTTTTGGTGTTTGAATTTAGAACACACCAATATATATTTGACCTCCATCTCAATGCAGTACAACCTACTTGCGCAAAAAATACTCGATACAAACTT
Source organism: Orthosia gracilis (assembly GCA_947562075.1). Classification (NCBI taxonomy): domain Eukaryota; kingdom Metazoa; phylum Arthropoda; class Insecta; order Lepidoptera; family Noctuidae; genus Orthosia; species Orthosia gracilis. The sequence continues at coordinate 321,924 of OX387274.1, read as the reverse complement.
CTTGTGCTAAGAATATTCGAATTTCAAACTCCTTCGTCGATTTAATTTTGAGTTTGTTTATAGGTGTTTAGGATTTTGATAATGATTTTATTTTGGTCTAGGATGTTTAGTGAATACTTATTTGGATTGTAATTCTAATATTAATTGCATTGGTGTTTAATTAATTATAATTATGTAACTTAACGGAGGTGGTCACTGGCCCCTGAAACACAGGTGCTGTTTAGGTAACTCAAACTCAAAGGCTCAGCTTCAATTTACAAAAAATGTCAAGCCCTAAGGTTTCTCATTTTCTGTAAACTTTGAAGGTAATAAACCATTTATTTATTTATTATTATTCATTGTGTTTTTGGCATAAATCCTTCTTTTTCTCGAAGTCATGGTATAAAATATAGTATGCAACTCTTGAATAAAACGGATTTATATCGAGGACCATGAATCACTCGCGTCGTTCAGGATTCTAACACTTGAATCACTCGCTATGCTCGTGATCCAATCATCATGAATCACTCCCTACGGTCGTGATTCAGTTGTTAGAATCCTTCACTTGTTCGTGATTCATCTATGGCCCTCGCTTTAAAACCGTCCTTTATTCACTAGTTGCATAATATACTATTTTTTATTAACCAAGAGCGTAAACCAACAATTTCAGGTTTTTTATGTTCCAGACAGAAGAAATTTCACATAAAGTTTCAACCCCTATTTTATCTCCTTAGGGGTAGAATTTCCAAAAACCAATAAATCCATAAATTCTTTTTAACAACGAACAGCGTAAAATTAAAGTTCCACGTGTCCAATTTTAAATCTGTAAAAAATTCATACAAACTTTCAAACCATTTTTACCTCTTTAGGGGTGGAATTTCCTAAAACCAATAAATACATAAAAAATATTTTTATCAACCAACTGCGTAAATCTAAAATTTCACGTGTCCAACTTTCAAACTGTAGAAATTCCATTCAAACTTTCACCCCTTTAGAGGTGGAATTTCCAAAAATCATTTCTTAGTGCGCACTCACGTCACTTGAGAAACCTCCCTACAAAAGTCCCTCCATCTGTATGAAAACCAAGCGTGCCACTTTTCCAATGCCTCGGCCAACTTTTTCTATTTTTCTATACATTCTTTACAACTCAATATGGCATAAAAAGGCCTTTTTTACCCAAAGGGTAAAAACGGGACCCTATTAGTAAGACTCCGCGGTCCGTCTGTCTGTCTGTCACCAGGCAGGCCAGGTAGACAGTTGTAATTTTCACAGATGGCGTATTTATGTTGCTGCTATAACAACAATTACTATAAACAGAACAAATAAAATTTATGTGGGGCTACAATTACAACAAACGTGTTGTTTTTGCCGTATTTGCGATAGTGGTACAGAACCCTTCGTGCACGAGTCCGACTCGCACTTGGTCGGTTTTCTAGATTTCGGTGGATTTCCGGTGCCTATACTGCTAAATGAAAAGCTCAGATTACGATCATTGATCGCAACTTTACTTAGTTTTTTGGCATACGCGTCATCTAGTATGTGCTTATAAATCATTCAAAGTTACAACTAATAGACTTCGTCAGTCTTATTAATGAAAATGGCGTATTACCAGCTTACACTTACTCCGAAGTGACTCTTGGACTAGCTAATCCCGGAGTAACTAAGGATTAACATAGGTTTAGCTTTGTTATAAATAAATATGGAATAACCTCAGACTAACTATTCATTTCTTACTCTGAGATTTACGCATAAGCTGTGGCAACACAGTTGAATTTAAAAGAAAAAAGAATGAACCAGTGAATGAAACCAAGGAAGTTTTTTTTATTTTTATTAAAAAAGAATAACGTTGCCCACACTAGGAATTTCTGCCTGTATCGTGGGTGCGTTTACAAACATATAAACTCACATACACAACACCCAGAGCCGGAACAACTATCTGTAGGTCATACAAATATTTGTTCCGTGCGGGAATCGAACCCACGACACGCAGCGCAGCAGTCAATCGCTTAACCACTGCGCCAACCGTGCGCCCAAAGTTGATGACCTAAAGTAGAAATAGGAAGAATAGCGGACAAAGTGACATCTGTCATTCAGTTTCGAAAGTGAACGAGGCAATTTTAAATTTATCTCCAACAATTTCAACTTAATCGCATTTAATAAAATATTATAAATGCGAAAGTAATTCTGTCTGTCACCTTTTATCTCAATGGAGTTAGTTTGAGACCCTGGGAAGGACATACGATAGTTTTTATTCCGGAATCCATCCTTATGGGGGTGGGTGGCAAGGAAGGTAGAAATCTGTATGGTGAATTAATTATTTGTCAAGTAAGGCGGCCCACACATCCACAATATTATTGCGCGACATTAAATATAGGCCATTAGGAAAACTCCTAACTAATGCTACGCTGACGAAGTCACGAGCAACAGCTAGTATTTAATATTCGTAGTGCTTTGATAGATCTCATGACGAGTGTATCCCTGTTAGTTGTTGTTAAAATAACTAAGTATTGAACACAATAATGCCTGAAATAGTGTTGCCTGACTAGTCTTACGCTGTGCTATTTTGATTATTACTAGAATAAGTAGGCATAAACAATAACATATGGAATGATTGTGAATATAAATACTATATATTTATTTTAAACTAAAAAAAATATCATCAAATCACAACGAACAAATGTCAATCAAAAGTAATAAATGTAGTCGCTATGGATATGTTACGGCTAATACCCGAAGTGCGGCTACACCTAGTATTAGCCGGAGCTTAGGGCACCACGACACGGACAGGTTAGGTTCGAACGAGATGACGGGAGCTGAAGTGAGCGAGCAAAGCGAGCGAACTCAGCTCCCGTCATCTCGTTCGTGTTAGGTTACTTTAGACCCTGCGGACGGAAATAGGAGCCCCGCAGCGGGGCTCCGTCGCGTGGCTACACCTAGTTCTAACCGGCTAAAACTAGGTGTAGCCGCACTAATACTAGGTGTAGCCCACTTCGGGTATTAGCCGTAACAGATACACTCTTAATCCAACCTTAAACTAGCTAACACCATGGAGTAACTTTAAGTCCAAGACTAGAGTCAGATTATTATAATCTCTCCTTATTCTATGTTTATTAATACGGAAATTTGTTAGTACCGACCTAATGCTTGGAATAAAGTTAATCTTACCTTAGTCCACGTTTATTAATAAGACGGCGAAAGTTTAGCTCAAAATGCAGCCTTCTCGTATTATATATTGGAGTGCGTGTTTGTGCGGTTGCAGGTGGACGACACGCTGAAGACGCAGATGAACAACTTCCTGCTGAGCACGGCCAACCAGCAGGAGATCCAGGGACTCGACTCCAAGATTCATGAGACGGTGACTATCGCCGCGAGCGCCACACTCGCACTAAACAAAAGAGCTCTAAAATGATGCACATGCTGGGGTCAAACGTTCACCACTTGACCGTGCACATTACGTTACAGGTGGATACGATCAACCAGCTGAAGACCAACCGCGAGTTCTTTCTGAGCTTCAGCATGGACCCGCAGCAGTTCATACAGAAGTGGCTGGTGTCGCAGTCGCGCGACCTCAAGAGTATGGGCGGCGCGGCGCCGGCGGGCGGCGTGGCGGGGGGCGCGGGGGGCGCGGGCGGGGCGGGCGGGGCGGGCGCCGGCAACCCGGAGGAGGAGCGCCTGGGCGAGTTCTACGGGCAGGCCTGGGCGCCCGAGGCCGTGGCGCGCTACCTCACGGCGCGCGTGCAGCAGCGCCGCCGCGAGCTGGAGCAGGCGCTGCAGCCGCCCGCGCCGCACGCGCCGCACGTGTCGCACGCGCCGCACGCGCCGCACGCACCGCACGCACCGCCCGGCGCGCAGCACCCGCATCTCGCTAGACTCTAGTATCCATACAATAAACTCCTTTTTTCTCAGTACCGCCGTTTTTCATTTTTCGCGGATCTTTTATAAATACCTCTACGAAATGGTCACTTTCAATTAAGTCTAGTAAGTTTAGATTTATAAGCATTCTTTTTCATTGTCGCCGGAACTTGAAGCGCGGTTGGTTGCGCGGGTGCGGGCGGCAGGGGTCGCTAGGGAGCACGCCGTGGACCCGTACAGTACAACACGGCACTAATGGACACGGTTGCACGCCGTGGACCCGTACAGTACAACACGGCACAAATGAACACGGCTGCACATCTCAAAACACTAACTTACCTCACCATTACAATAATGTTACCAATATGCAGTATATTAACGTCTATCAAACGAAGTTTTTCAACACACTTAAGGAGAAATAATTACAATTTTATTAACACAATATTAAATGATTGTGAGAAATTACGCACAGATTCATTTTTGTACATCGTTGTTGATATTTGTAGGATAGTTAATATAACTATAGCCAGCCTGTACTGTCCCACGACTGCTTTGATGTTAAAATGTTGAATAAACTGCACTGCACCGCACGACCGCGAAATTACAAAAAGTAATTATGTCTTTGTTTCCTAACACGTAATTATTTAAAACATTATGTACATAGTACTAATTTTGTGTCGCCAAAGACATTTCATTTAATTTGTAAAATTTAATGAAAGATTTTTTTTTGTTTCATTTACCTAATATACAACTTTAAAAAGAAAAACATTATTATTTAGTTCTCTTTCGCTAATATAATGTGTATTTTTCATCTATAAATTCCTCACCTCACGTCTATGTCTATGGAAGTGTACTGAAAAAATGACATCTACCAAAAGCTAAAGGTTAAAAATATCTTTAACTAAAGTAGAAAAATAAAAAGGGTAGGGCGTAACATTTTTTACCGAATTTACTTTATGTCAGTTGTGGCTCTGGCCCGCAATTTCATGAAAATTTTTCAAGAGACAACATACATACCTACATCACTTTCTTAAAGCATGCTTCTTATGAGGAAGCAATCATTACAGATCTCAGTCTTTTATCTTGTTTAGATTGTTCAGTACACACGCTCATCTCAAGGCGTACTAAACATGTTAATTATCATTTATTAAATAAATATTGGCGCGCGGCTATTGAGCTCAGCAAATGTTTACGTTAGTAGTCAATGCACATTGTGATCTCGATACACGGCAACGTAGCATGAAAGATTGATTGTCTTAGTGGCTTATTTTATCAGTAGGTCATAAAAGAAGGAGTGGTTGAGCTAATGTTCAGCACGACACTCGCTGCACACACGAGAGTCGAGCTAGACGTCCCTCCCTGTCGTGCCGGTCGCTCACTGCACACACGAGACTGGTGCTAGACGTCCCTCCCTGTCGTGCCGGTCGCTCACTGCACACACGAGACTGGTGCTAGACGTCCCTCTCTGTCGTGCCGGTCGCTCACTGCACACACGAGACTGGCGCTAGACGTCCCTCCCTGTCGTGCCGGTCACTTACTGCACACACGAGACTGGTGCTAGACGTCCCTTCCTGTCGTGCCAGTCACTTACTGCACACACGAGACTGGTGCTAGATTTCCCTTCCAGTCGTGCAGGTCACTCACTGCACACACGAGACTGGTGCTAGATTTCCCTTCTAGTCGTGCAGGTCACTCACTGCACACACGAGACTGGTGCTAGACGTCCCTTCCTGTCGTGCCGGTCACTCACTGCACACACGAGACTGGTACTAGACGTCCCTTCCTGTCGTGCAGGTCACTCACTGCACACACGAGACTGGTGCTAGACGTCCCTTCCTGTCGTGCAGGTCACTCACTGCACACACGAGACTGGTGCTAGACGTCCTTCCCTGTCGTGCCGGTCGCTCACTGCACACACGAGACTGGCGCTAGACGTCCCTTCCTGTCGTGCCGGTCACTTACTGCACACACGAGACTGGTGCTAGACGTCCCTTCCTGTCGTGCCAGTCACTTACTGCACACACGAGACTGGTGCTAGATTTCCCTTCCAGTCGTGCAGGTCACTCACTGCACACACGAGACTGATGCTAGACGTCCCTTCCTGTCGTGCCGGTCACTCACTGCACACACGAGACTGGTGCTAGACGTCCCTTCCTGTCGTGCCGGTCACTTACTGCACACACGAGACTGGTGCTAGACGTCCCTTCCTGTCGTGCCAGTCACTTACTGCACACACGAGACTGGTGCTAGATTTCCCTTCCAGTCGTGCAGGTCACTCACTGCACACACGAGACTGATGCTAGACGTCCCTTCCTGTCGTGCAGGTCACTCACTGCACACACGAGACTGGTGCTAGACGTCCTTCCCTGTCGTGCCGGTCGCTCACTGCACACACGAGACTGGCGCTAGACGTCCCTTCCTGTCGTGCCGGTCACTTACTGCACACACGAGACTGGTGCTAGACGTCCCTTCCTGTCGTGCCAGTCACTTACTGCACACACGAGACTGGTGCTAGATTTCCCTTCCAGTCGTGCAGGTCACTCACTGCACACACGAGACTGATGCTAGACGTCCCTTCCTGTCGTGCCGGTCACTCACTGCACACACGAGACTGGTGCTAGACGTCCCTTCCTGTCGTGCCGGTCACTCACTGCACACACGAGACTGGTGCTAGCCGTCCCTTCCTGTCGTGCCGGTTAATGCCGATGCAGCAATAGTGCAAACGTTACCGAAGCGGGATTTTAAATATCTTCGCAACCATAGGAAACACAAATTAAGTTGTTTTTATTTCAAATTGATATCTAATTATTTAGATAACATTTATTTACTTATTTATGTACACTAAAAAAAACTATCAGCTTACCAAATTAAAAATCTGCTCACCAATTACAGAAGCTGTATATCAAATTATCTATTGCACTTAGATGACGAGTTTCGACATATTCTGGCTGGAGTAACGCACACTCCCCCGGCTCTATGTAGACAGCCTCATCTCTTTGCACAGCTACTATATGTTTAGCTGCGGCGAGTGCCTTCGGGGCTAGTGCCGCATGTTCCTTCCTCTTTATTGCACTCAGTCCTTAATGATTTATTAACTAATGCATCCATAACTAACACATAAGTACACTTGAGTGCCTCTGCCTGCTACTGATAGGTAGGCATGCGGTACGAACGTCGTACACTTGTGTGATAGATTGTTCTTATTTAGGTGAATGACTTCTTTTATCTTCGTTATGTCACTAACCAAAATAACCAAATGCGATGATGGAAGGCTACGGTTGGTAGTAGGCAGACTTGACAGTGTGCTCGGTTGATGTTAACGGAATGTCTTATTGTAGGTGAGCGAAGATATACACAATTGCAACGAAAGGTATTGCGGTAAGTATTTTTGTGATTCATAACACAAATATAGCTATTTGTTATCATCTTCCAAAAATCACTCGTAAGCGTTAATAACTTAAAAACCGACATCAAAAACGTCACAAGATGATCTCATTCACGACAAACCATTTATGTAGGTGTATCTAGAAGGGTGCGAAAATTAGTGAGACTGCGAGCCGTCGCTCGAACACGTCCGCAGCCCGCACTGTCGCGCCGCCCGGCGCCCGGCGCCCGCCACACGCCACACCACACGCCACACACGCGCGCCAGGCGGCACGGCGAGAGCATGGCCGCTCGCGGGGATCACGACAGTACCGATAACAGTAAGTCATTGTTACATATTCTCTTTCTTGGTGTTCTTATACGAACTCAAGCCTTATTATTGTTTTGCGAACTTACGTTTTGGAAGCAGAAGCTATCTAAATCGATGGTAGTAATTATTTAAGTAAGTACATTATTATCAATGCGTAAAATTATTTTTCTGAAGCATTTTTAGAACAATTTACAAAACCGATGAATTTTGAATAACCTGCCGCGTCACTAGGAAGGATCGCTTTTTCAAATTCTCTCCTAGTTCCTAGATCAAATGGATATTAGGTATATAAAAAAAAAACTTGGTAATATAATTTTGGATAAAAAAGCTAACGCAGACACAGAACTCTTTCTTTTCGTCATATCCTTAAAGCTGACTTTGACGGCCACTCATGACTTTGTTTGTCATCACTTTTTCTTTTAAAAATACAATCTTACTCTTATTAACAACGGAGCTCTAAAATTATGCATATGCTAGGGTAGGACAGATTTTTGTCACTCCCCCTTTTACTTGTATGGAAGGCCTCACAAATTTTTCAAAATAACGTCGTTGATACGGTTATCTATTTTAGGTAACCGTATCAACGTCAGTAAGATACATAAATAGAGCAATATGAAGACTAGGTTCAATGGTTTAACCGCTACACTGCTATGACAGAGGGACAGACAGACGGATGAGCGAGAGCTCTACTTAGGGCTTTATTTGAACCCTTTAGGTACAGAACCCTAAAAAATAGAAAACAGTAACACATCAACCATAAAAAAAAATCAATTTGAAACAAGCAGCGACAGGCGGCAGCACAGCATGAGTGATACAGACAAGAGTGATCGATGATGTTCATGATATGGGTAAAATCAGTTCGATCCGTGATTATGATAACTGATTAGGATTAGGTAGGTACTTTCCTATAAATAAAAATCAAAGGGATAAGATAGACGGATTAAATTGTATTTGCGTTTATTACCGTCTACAACAAGTGCGTGTCAGGTATCCCAAGTTGGGATAACATTCCGTACGCGGTACGAGTGCACTGTTCAAATATATCGGCACAAAATAAGTTTTTACTACCTTTTTTGTTCAAAAAAACTTGGAGCGACGACATCATTTGACACGAGAAGAGATGATGAGAGGCGTCGGAATGTTGCAAGCTGGTTCCAGGCAAGGTCCTGTGGCTTTCCCTCACTGAACACTATCGCATCACAGGCAGCGTGGCCGAGCGACATACAGGACAAACTCGCATTTCCACTCGCAGACAGGACCGGTACATCAAAAATACTGCTCGACGGAATCGTACCATGACCGCCATGATGTTGGCTACGAGGCTCCTCAGCTCTTCAGGATTGCTGATAAGTGACCAAACCATCCGAAATCGTGAACTGGATCTGCGTTCCGAAGGCCGCTGAGAGTTCCACTTATAGCACCCCGCAATCTTAGAGCGTTTACAATGGGCACGATAACACAGAAATTGGGAGGACGAAGACTGCCTTTGTGTTTGCTTTTGCGATGAATCTCATTTCGGTATGAAGCCAGATATAAGACATACTTGAGTTTGGAGAACCTCTGGACGTCAAGAACGTTTGAAATTTTGCCAGAAAGTTCATTCATATGGATAGGGAACAATAATGGTTTGGGCCGGTATTTGGATCGGTGGAAGAACCGAACCCATTTAGATCAGGGACAACCTTAATGCTCAGATTTATGTGGAGAGGATTGTTTCAGACGTGATCATCCCATCATTTGCGACGCAAATTAATCCACGACAATGCACACACGGCTAGAGTCGTCACACGCACTTTTGCCGATGCTCGCATCAACATTCTGCCGTGGCCTGCTCAATCGCCAGATCTCAACCCAATTGAACACGCATGGGGTGTGCTCCAAAGAAGAGCTCAGCCGAGTATGGATGCCTTGCATACCCCGCAGCAACTTTTTGACTTGTTAGAAAGAACGTGGGCTGCCATTCCTCACAGTGATATTGATTAACTGGTTTTAGGCATGACAAATCGCTGTGATTGTGCGATTCGTATTAATGGTGGAAACACAGATTATTGTTATATCATTTCAATATTTTTCTTTTAAATCTTCATTTATGCCTTTTTTCCAATTGGCGCACGGTTGGCGTAGTGGTTGAGCGATTGACTGCTACGCTGCGTGTCGCGGGTTCGATTCCCGCACGGAACAAATATTTGTATGACGTACAGATAGTTGTTCCGGCTCTGGGTGTTGTGTATGTGAGTTTATATGTTTGTAAACGCACCCACGCTTCAGGAAGAAATTTCTTGTGTGGGGCAACGTTTTTTTATAAACAAAAACAAACAAAACAATTTAGTTGACGACATTAACTTAGATTAATTGCCCACAATATGCAAAAATTGCAATTTTTCTAAATTTAATATATATAAGTTAGAATATATAAGTTATTAACTTAAACTTAGAAATTAAAGCAACAAGCCATTCTGGAAGACTAGATTTGGTAAACCTAATTGGATAATTTTTTATAGTTAATAATATACTAACTTGATGTTTGTACTACAATAACAAAAAAATTACGAATTGAGTACCTCGTCCTCGTCCTCTGCGTAGGTAATAAACAACTATACAGATGTTTACTCTGAGAGCAGAAACACACACAAACAGATAGGACCGCCTGCAATCTTGCTAAGCTACCGGGAATTAGGTTAGGTGTTTGTATTATTATTATCATAGTAGGTACATACTCCAGAGGCTTGTCCAAATGTTAGATGAAAAACTCCTTGGAACAATTGTGAATAATCGCCTTTTTGTGAGAAGCAAGGGGAGTCTAAGGGTCTAGGGGTCTTTAAGTCAAGAGTGAATAGGTTACTTCTAGGCAAGCGTGCTCCACCGTCAACCACATCATCGCTTACCATCAGGTGAGAAAGAGGTCAAGCGCGAGGCTATTGACAAAAAAAAAAAAAGTAAGCAGTGAGGTTTTACCTCCTATTTTACATCGTAGAGAGGCGCGCGTTTAAACATCACGCCGCTATTACCAGTCCTGATTTATACGCGGGGGACAATAGGTGTCCCCGAATCCGTCGTCCTTGGACCATTTGGGAGGGCTGAAGGGGGCGTTGTCTACCTTTCGCCGAGGCCCGGTGCGCCTAATGCGGGACGGGAGACCACTGTTCCTTTCCCTTTCTACAGCCTCCTTCTGCTAGATGACATTTTCACAGAAGGAGATCACCGCTTCCCAGGACTCTGCACTGTCGACCATTGAACCAACCACGGTCTGCAGCAACAGATCGCTTCTCACCTCCGAAACGAGGGCATGGCGCGGCTCTCTCGGCTGTCGTATGGGCACCGAACCAGCTCAAATGCCGCAAAGAACAATCTATATTTTTATAACACCTCCCAAAAACTTTGTTGATCAGATCTCTCCAATAAACATTAATAGCGAGGTTCTGAACTTCGGCGGAGTCAGTGTGACCTTGGTTTGGAATTTGATATCTGAAATCTTTACTTTGCGGTTTCGAATCCAAAGATAACTCATAACCATCGATTTGTTTATAATCTTTCTAGGTATTACGTAAACATAATATTATAATATTTTTTGTATCCTTAGCCGTTAATTCTAATTCTTTTTCTGTTTTCATAACACAGCGACAACGACAGCGAAAGATAGCGGAACCTACTCAACCACATAATTAATTTAATTTTGAGGCTCACAAGATCATAACTCTTGAAGGATTTTCAGGCATCCACGACAACTTGCTGATATTTCTTTGTTGGTGGTTTTTTTTGGTGGAATTCTAGAGGGTGACACTTAGTATGTTGTACGTCTACCCAGACCCGTGCCGACCTTTTAGAATGTTTCGAGAAGCAATTGAAATAACCAAGTGCAAAATTTCAATAAGAACGACGGGTTTCAATTGCCGAGAGCCTGCAATTCAGTGGTTCAACTATTTTAAGGTCGTAAAACTATTGAAATGTGTCAAAAGTGGATACAGTGAGAATCGTCTGTCGTGAACAATGTTGAGTAAATGGTGAGACGAGTTCTGGTAGTAGCGGCCGTGCGTGAACTACGAGTGAGGAAGAGGGTAGACAGATATGTCTGCTCGTAAATGACACCCACCCGCAAAGAGCGGCAATCGCCATGATCGTGAGAACTAGTCTCACGATCATGGCGATTGTAACGGTGCCGAAATACCGAGCCCTCAACCAAGAGCTCAATATACATGGTAAATATCCCGAAACAAATATTAGGTAATTGTAATGAACAACAATTCAATTTCTTCAAAACTACTTTTGCTAGCTTGGATGTTACCTGTAAAAATAAAAGTATGCGTTGTAATAAATAAAAAAATGTTCAGGACATCAGGCTGTCGCCTGAGAAATGGAGTGCTAAGGATTACACAATAAATAAGTTTGACGCTTCTCAAGTCGGCGTCGATGCCCAAATCCGAAACTATGTGTTATTATTAGCCAGGAATCGATACAGACCACGAGTCACAGTACTCGCCAATCTTCTTGGTCGCCTTGAAGTTGGGTTCGCGCTGCTGTTTTAGTATGAGATTTACTACGGCGCAGCCACTTTAGGGCGGCCACGAACATTGGCGAGCACTGTAGAATACTTGCGTGGGTCGCCAAGTAAGTATTGTGGTCGTTACTCGGCGGTAAGAGTAACGACAGTATTTGGGTCGTGCCCGCAGTGCGCTGGTGCGGCTGCGTGGCGTGCGACATGCGGCCGGGCGGCGGCGCGGCGCACGCGGGCGCGGGCCAGGCGCTGTGGCGCGTGGCGCTGGCGGAGGGCGCGGGCGCGGCGCTGCTGGTGCTGCTGACGTGCGCGGCCGTGTGCGCGCCGGCCGCCGCCGCCAGTGCGCTGCAGCGCGCGCTCGCCTCGGGGCTCGTCGTCACGCTACTCGTGCAGGTACACTTACGACATTACCACTCACCAGCAACACTATAAAAGATAGTCGAAACCAGTTATGAATGACGTTATTTTACTTTTGTCTTAAAAGACAGTACTTATGTTTCATCATCTTCCTGTTACGGCATTGCCCTGAACCATATAAGATTGTGTACAGGACTCGCCAATCTTCTCGACCGCCCTGAAGCTGGTTTTCCGATGCGCATGGTATGACGCCCTGCTGTATTAAAATGAGATTTTTTAATGCGCAACCATTGTAGCCAATTTCAGGATGGCTAAGAAGATTAGCGAGTACTGTAGAATACTCGCGGGGGTCGCAAATTGTTCCGTTACCTGCTTGCTGTCATTTAATCCATCCTGTGTTAATTCTGCGCTAGGCAGTCCGACAGTGTCCAGCGTCTGTGGCCTTTCGTTCGATCGATGTAATGTTCGTGTGATGCACTGTGCAGTGCTTCGATCACGTGTCGGGCGCGCAGTTCAATCCCACGGTGACGCTGGCGGCGCTGGTGTGGGGGCGCGTGTCGCGGCGGCGCGCCTCAGCGGAGGTGGCGGCGCAGCTGGCCGGGGGCGCGCTGGGCGCCGGCGTGCTGCGGGCGCTGCGGCCCGCCGCCGCCGCGCTGTGCGTCACGCGGCCGGCCGCGGCGCTGGCGGGCTGGCAGGCGGCGTGCGTGGAGGCGCTGCTGGGCGGCTGCCTGGCGCTGGCCAACTGCGCGGCGTGGGACGCGCGCAACGCCGGCGCGCGCGACTCGTGGCCGCTGCGCGTGGGCCTGAGCGTGGCCGGCCTGTCGCTCGTTGGGGTGCGTACCGCGCCCGCGGTCGTCGCCCCGCTGCTATTTGTTTTGCTTTTAACTATACACCGTGAAATTTAATTGGTTGTTTTCCCGCGGCAGAACGACTTGCCTTAAGGAGTACTTTCGAAGTATAGAGTTAAAGTAAATAAATAACGATGTTTCTGTTTTAAAATAATTAAAAAAATATTCATCAACTCGAAAAAGTGAGTAACAATAGTAACTCTGGACGTAACTTGTAGGTACTAGGGACTACTCGTGTCACCACCTACAAAGAAAACCGATGCTCAAAATAATGTCAAACCAAAATAAACTCTCGCACGTGGTGATACGGCATAAAAGTTTGCACGCAAAACAAACGAGCGAGCCACAAGCCGACAAAGCAAAGACCGATTTATTAAATGTTTAAAGTAAAATAAGCTCTCGCGTGTAATTATACGGCATAATCTAGCCCGCGCGTAACATAATCAAACGGAGCCGCCTTCGAACCTAATCCTTTCGACGGTGACCTAGCACCCGGGTCAACGGCCTGCTGTCGTTCGGCCGTAGATATCGGGAGGCATACTATTGGTTCGTGATCGCTTTCGAGTTTAGTTTTTCACAATGTTAAATATGCCAGTTTTTGTTTCTAATATTTTATATAACTACGAAACGATTGTATTACATAGACAAAACCATTTCGCTGCGGGAAAACAACCATTTAAATTTCACGGTGTATACTTGAGACCACTTATATCAGTGGGAGCGACGGCGACTATTCAGGTTCTCTTTTGTTTTTGCTTTAATACTCTTACATTAGGAGTCGGCCGTACTGAACGGTAGTTGTGAATGTTCCAGGGCGAGCTGACGGGCGCCAGCATGAACCCGGTGCGCAGCTTCGGGCCGGCGCTGTGGAGCGGCGACTGGACCAGTCACTGGGTCAGTTAAGTATCAGTACGCTATTACAGTCCGGTACGCGGCTCTGTCACGACTGACACGTGGTCACAGTTTGAGCAATGTTACTCGCATACACAGTTGCGCTTCCTGCCACACCTACTTATGAATCTCAATTTTGCTTTCGAGTTTTCAAATATTTCTATTCTTTTTTTAAAATCTTCAATGGATCATTGAAGAGAAAATGCATTTTTATACCACCGTTACCACACGTTATATGCAGATCAATATTTTAGCGTAACAAAAACGCTAAAATATTGGCCTACATCAACCTTACAACAAGGCAATACAGCAGTATTAGAATCGATCTTACACTCCAGAAATCTTTTATTTCTGTTTTATATGCCTTACTTAAAAAATTCCTTGTGATGAGAAAATAATATTTAACTACACCTCTCCCACTCCCTTAACCTTTACCTGTAGACGTATTTTTAATTCAAAATTAGAACAAAAATATCTTATTAAGTATGCTTCAATGAAACGACAAAAATACGAATCAAATAATCTTTCATGATTAATATTACGAATAAATGAATTGTATGACAAGTTTAAGGCGATAATTATATACGCCCCAATGTTAACGCAGTACTGGCCGTGCGCCCGCTCGGAGCCAAAATATCAACATTGAACCTCCTTTTGAACAGTTTTGTTTGCAAAATATTATTTGATTTTGCATTTCACCATTTTTTGGCGTTACGGACACTGACTTCCAAAAATAAAGTTATTTGTCACTTTGTAGTTTTCTTATTTGGAAATCGGAAGTATTTTTTTGTAAAAAAGATTTTTATTTTTCACATTTTAGTTGTACCTACCTAACAGGCAAGTTATTTAGTAAGTTGCCTTAACGCCAGAATAGATTAGCCGAATATCATGAAACTTGAACATAAAGGGTGTAATGAGAGATCTGCGTACCTCTCAAGAGCGTACTGGCGTAATGTTATGTTATGAAATGGTATAGACAATATACAGACATGCGATTGCAGCAATCCCGAGAGATTTACCGTTATTTATTGAAGAGTTCTGTTGTATATCTTCGAAGTTCTTCATCAGATTTTCACCAAATTAAAATGGAACCAATTTCGAAACATACTCTTTCATACAAAAAAGAATTTTCAAAATCGGTCCACAATTGACGGAGATATCGGTGAACATACATAAAAAAAATAAAAAAACATACACGAAGTCGAACATAGAACCTCCTCCTTTTGGAAAGTCGGTTAAAAATAAATATAACAGTCTTTAGAAAAAAGCTATAAAAAGTAAAAAAAAAATGATATTAACTTCATACCTATATAGCTAAAAAAATACAATGACTAATGATAAAACACAGTGTAGAAATACTATATGGTTTAAAAACTTTATTATTCCTCATTAAGAATTAACAATAATTCACTTATTGATAAACTAAATTTACATTGAATGTTTAATGTTTATGAGCGCATAAAAACGACGTTGCAAGTAAATATATTATAATATTAAAAAAAAAACAGAGATAACACAGAAAATACTAACTTTATTCAATTATTAAAAAAAACACAAAAGTACAGCAAACATGAATGTAGACTATAAATATAACCAGACAAGAATAAACAAGTAGGTAGTAAGAGAGATTATAATAGTAGATTATTGCATCGAGCACAAATGTAATAGAACACTAGATGGACAACAGAGCTAGTACAAAGTAGGTAGGTCAGTGTATAAAAATACTAAAGGAAATATAATACTCACGTGTAGTTGGTAATTCAGCAATAATACACAGTTTGGACTTTGAACTATTATTTATTTTCCACTTCACACTACGTTACCATCAACTCTATACAATATATCCAATTAGGTCAACTCTAGACTAAACTCCTAGGGACACTTCGGAAACATTGTTGCTGCCAGCCTGTCCAGACTAGACTGCCCTCCTCAAAACTGTCTCAACCTGCCTCGTGTCCGAACAATCCCCCTCCAATCGACAACTGTCATTGGATGTGACGTCATTTGACATTCGAATATTTTCTAGAATAATCAATTTAACAACTTTTAAGTACTATTTGATGTTAAAAATAAATAATTTAATTCTTTACAAATAAAAGATGTATTTATCAAAGAAAACCTAACACTCGACCATCTTGACAACGTGTATGACCTCAAACACGTATCCGGTGATAACCTAACACTCGGCCTGTTGAGTCAATTTTCAAAGTGAAAAGTTAAATCAATTAAACCATTTAATGGCACTCTTGAATGAAGAAGATCAAAGCCAAAAAAAAAAGATGATTCTACTGTCCATTCGCAAAGGTAGTTTGCTATGGAGAAGAATGGACAAGAAACTCCATACTTACTCTTTTCTTTAAAATAAAAACTTCTTTTAAATAAAAATGTTTTACAATATTGGGTAAACAATATTTCATTAATTTTACGTGAGTACCTTGTGAAGTATGATTCATCTAGAATAAAACTGCTGTTCTATGTATAGATATAAAGTATTTCACGCAATAACAGTTATATTGATCCATTTGATAAATACGAACATGGTACTCACATACTTACAAGATCTGCAAATTTATTCGACTGTATAGAAACCTGTGACTTATTTGCATACGAGTATATATCAGTTCGCGACTTGCTCGCATAGAGACTTACAAAAATTAGGAAACAAATCCAATCAATTGTAACGTTTAAATTTGGCTACTTCGTCAAATTATACGTGAGTACCTTCTGAAGCATGATTCATCAAGAATAACATGGCTGTGCCATGCATAGATACAAAGTGTTACAAGCCTTAACAGTTACATTTGTCCATTTGATAAATAGGAACATGGTACTCACATACTTACAGAATCTGCGATTTATTCGCTTTAAGGCAAACCCGCGACTAATTCGCATATAGACTTACAAACATTAGCAAATAAATTAAAACAATTCTCACAAATGAACTCGATAACTTAGTCTAATTATATGCGAGTACTTTCTGAAGCATGTTTCACTTAGAATAATACTGCTATACCACGCACAGGTACGACTTACAAACATTAGCAAATAAATTAAAACAATTCTCACAAATGAACTCGATAACTTAGTCTAATTATATGCGAGTACTTTCTGAAGCATGTTTCACTTAGAATAATACTGCTATACCACGCACAGGTACAAAATGTTACAATCAATAACAGTTAAATTTATTAATTTGATAAATAGGAACATGGTACTCACATACTTACAACATCTGCGATTTATTTGCCTGTAGGCAAAACCCGCGACTCATTCGCATACAGACGAGCCCGCAACTTATTCACAAATTGATTAGTATTACTATTTATTCTTCTGTAGGCTAGTCTGCGACTTATTCGCACATAGACTTTCAAAAATTAACATTCAAAACCAAATCAATTCTAACATTGAAATCGGACCACTTCGTCTGTACGTGAGTACCTCCTGAAGTATAATGAGCTGCTTTAATAAGTATAGGTACAAAGCAATAATAGTTAAATAATCATTTTATAAACAGGGACATGGTACTCACATATTTACAACATCTTCTATTTATTCGCCAGTTGGCAAACCCGTGACTTATTCGCATATTAGACAAACCCGCAACTTATTCGCATAAAGCGATTTATTCGCCTTTAGGTAAGTCCCGCGATTTAATCACCTGTAGGTAGGCTCGCGACTTATTCTCAAATTTATATTTACTGCGATTTATTCGCCTGTAGGCAAACCTGTGATTTGTTCACCAGTAGGTAAGCCCGCGACTTATTCGCAATTTTAATAGTATTTCGATTTATAAATCTGTAGGCAAACCCGCGATTTATTCGCATATGGACAAACCCGTGACTTATTCGCACATAGCGATTTATTTGACCTAAGCAAGTCCTGCGATTATTCGCCTGTAGGTAAGCCCACGACTTATTCTCAAGTTTAATAATACTGCGATTTACCTGTACGTAAGCCCGTGAATTATTTGCAAATTTATATTTACTGCGATTTATTCGCCTGTAGGCAAACCTGCGATTTGTTCGCCTGTAGGTAAGCCCGCGACTTATTCGCAAATTTAATAGTACTTGATTTATACACATGTAGGCAAACCCGCGACTTATTCGCCTATAGCGATTTATTCGACTGTAGGCAAGTCCTGCGATTATTTGCCTGCAGGTAAGCCCACGTCTTATTCTCAAATTTAATAGTGCTGCGATTTATTCGCCAATAGGCAAGCCCCGCGACTTAATCACATATATATAAAAACTTAGCAAACAAACCAAATCATTTCCTACATTTAAATTTTACAACTTCGACCGCACTCTACCACTCCTCGAGTAAGACTTCATTCAGTATAGGGTTAATATAGCAGTTCATACTAGTTCCAAATGTGACCTCTACGACGTTCTGCCAGCGGATACTTGAACAGTATTGGTATTAAACTCTCCAAAGACACTAATACCGAAAAGTGATTTAAACATTGCACTTTCAACGTTAAAACACTATCATCAAACAAAACATATAGAGCTCAAAACAGTGCTGCAAACCATCACTCATGACATACTGGGCGATTGAAGTCCATCTTCTAAAAGAAGATACTATCGAAGACGATGATTACACGTATTACATGGGATAACCAAAAATGTCCCCTTCTTAGTAAAGACAAAATACAAGTAAAATATTCAAACTTCCGCCAGAATATCAGAAAGAGTTTTTGTGCCACAAATAGTTCTAGAAAACCTGCCTTTTGCATTACAGGTTTATGCAACTTCTGAAACCTCGTCACTAATTATTTTTTTATCAAACTTGGAAATACTCATTACGAGTACCTCCATGAAAAACATGACCTCCATGTTTGATTTCAATGCACCAATCGGGGTATCGGTAAGGAACATTAGCATTAAGTTGCTGTAAAATATAGTTATGGAACCACCAGCACTCGTGGAGTGAGACTCATTTAATACGTATACGAATACAACCTCAAAATCATAAACAAGATGTTCATGTTACACTTAATCGATCTCTCCAGATAAACATACAAGAAAACAGAGTTTGATCATATTATCACTTTCAATTACTTTCAAAGTACGTAGTTTCGTCGTCAGTTTCGTTTGGATAAGACCACTTAATTCAGAGAGCTACAATTAACCAGAAATCCATGATAAAGAGTAGGCGCAACTTCTCTAACACGCCATTAAGAATGAAAACGTTGAACGAGCAAGAAATTTATAAAAGGTCCTAAAATCAATTCTACTAGGACTTTAAGCGTCACGTGAAAAGTATGACACGTAAAATCTTATGAATGTTACCATAAAAATCAATCACTCTTTACTGGATGAATTATTAAATGACAAATATAGAATTTATCAGAGAAATCGCACAGTTAATGAAAGAAACCAATGACAAATAAGCCAGAAAGGAACAAAAACGATAAAGAAAACTTCACAAAATCCAACAAAGAAATAAGGAGGTGCTATCTATAGAACAAACACTATACGTACAAATATATCTATAAAAAAAACTATGAGATTGTCAAGTGCTATCGTAGTATCACAAAATCGATCCCCCACACTTAAGTATCGCCACCGCTGACATCGAATGATCCTCTGTATAGCATCTGTCAAGAAATGCATCCATCTCGAATACACTACTAAATGTGATTTGCGAATGGAGATCATAAATATAGCTAAGGTTTATTATGCCAAACTATATAAGCAACAAGATTCATTACAGCAAACTGGTACTGGTACTGGTATTCATTATAACCAAGGCGAGGAATAAATACCTCCCCATTCCCTGTACCTGAAATCCTACAACAAATAATGAAGATGAAACCAGAGAAGGGCTATCAGACATATCAGGCAGGTTCAAAAACAAATGTTGGAGAATGGGCATCCAATTATGGAAATTTTCCCAAAAACTCATCAGCCACACGATATATGCAACCGATCAAGAAAAGCACTTGATTCGTACACGGCCCTTGTCAATTGGTAACTCTTTCAGAGTTATTGACCTAAACGGGTTACTTATTTCGAGCAGCGACGTTAAGGATTTTCTGACATCCAATTTCTACGACTATACACCACAAAAAGAGCATCTCAAGATGAATCTTTACCACAAAACCAATATTGCCAATTACAAGTCGCTCCAGCGTTAATGGCCCAAACAGGCGACTCATTAGACATCAAAGCCAAGACTTATGCTCGATGTCCAACTGCCATAAGATACATAACAGATAGAACTTCTCAAAAGAACACTCGATATTAAACTACCTTTTGCTCATAAAAATATTCAAATTATTCAGAGTCAATCAAACCTAAATAGGCAAGCGATTGGGCACCAAGATTACTACCTTTTTCTTTTTGGCACCTAACCGCCACAAGACATACGCCACTGGAAAAACCCACTCAAGAACCCTTGCTACAAGACAACTATTATCAATAGTTAGTTCGTTTAGAGTTAACGACCCTAATAGGAAAACCAGTCTAACACCGAACTCAAAGGTTTTTAATTAAAGGTCACTAGATCCACAGAAACACACGGTTAGCGAGTACGTCAATTGACCAAGTAAGTCAATAATTGACGACGTACCAGAGTTTAAATGATATCTACTTAATGCATCTCATTTAGAGCACTATAGCTCCTCACGTGTCAACTATCCAGAGAAGTCGTTGCATTAAGAAATATTCAATTTGAAAAGATTCATCAGACACATATCTCAGCGCTACTGGGGCAAAGGTCAGGCTTAACTTTTGGTCTAATCGAGCAGGGTTTTAAAACATTGTTCCTAAATCGGCATGTAAGAGCCCAATATTTTAAAATGGACGCCTATAATGAAAGTATTTAGTTTACAAAATACCAGAATTCAAATGACTCGCATTAAAAGCTCTAGCTCCTCAAGTACCCATAATCCAAGAAATATTCGTCCTGAAGAGATCCATCCAACAACACATATCATATCGCTACTGGGATGCGACAAAATTGCCTATTGCCCTTTGCAAGGACTATACTATTAAGATCTATCACGCTTCTATGGAGCAAAATATTAGAAGAAAAAGTTGTGCTGAAAATCAGTAATCATCCTGTTGTGCAAAAGGTAATGCAATGGATATTGGGCTTTATCAATAAAGAAGCCAAATCAGAAAAATAACAGCAAAAATGAAGTTACGACTAAATGTCATCCACTGGGTAAATGACATCCCTCTCATCTGAGCAAACAGATCTCCCACAGCAAAGCCAGAAATATTGAACAAGTCTATAGAAAATTAGAGTAGTAGAGTCGGTAAAAGATTAACGATCACTTAGCTATGAACATCGAGGCTGCTGCTGTAGTAGCTTCTTGTTCAGATTGCCTGGACTGCTGCACCTTAGGCTGCAACGTCCTGGACTCTTGCGCCTTAGGCTGCGACGTCCTGAACTGCTGTGCCTTGGGCTGCGACGTCCTGGACTGCGTCACCTCGGGCTGTGACGTCCTGGACTGCGTCACCTTGGGTCGCGACGTCCTGGACTGCGTCACCTTGGGTCGCGACGTCCTGGACTGGTGCGCCTTGGGCTGGCGCCTCGCGAGGCATGATGCGAGGTTCATAAAACAGATAGAAATGGTTTTAGAATAACTTCACTACGCAAAAGAAGTTTAAAAAGTTTTGTAGGGTATTATGAAAATATCTTTGAAATGGTGCGTCTGAGCTCAAAAATAACCAAGTTTTCACAACCCTTTAATAAACCCCGTAGAAGGGACAAGATACTTAATAACATTTTTTTTTTGTTTTACCCTCAAATTTTTTACCACAAAAATACATTAAATATAGTTTTTATAAGACATTTGAAACTGTTATCTAATAAAAATCGTAATCAAAGCACGTGTAGTAGTGTAGTGTGGTCAGGTCGTTAGGTTGGAAGAGTTGAAATGATACGTCTGGTTGTTTTCATGGTCCGATTTAATGTGTCTTAAAATACATAAAATTTATAATAAAACAGTATTGCTGAAGAAGCACTTTAAATAAGGCTGTCTACATACATGCTTATTATTACTTACACACTACATCATCCCCGTTATTTGAAAAAAAAATGAACAGATGAAACTATTTTTTTTTCTTTTCAACCCACTTAAAATTAACTTAACTATGGTTCCGTATACAATTTTGTTCTATTCTTATGAACTATCACATTGTTATCATTAATATTAATTTTAACATTAGGTGTAAGGTCTTCTATAACAATATATGGGCCGTTGTACAAAGTATCCAATTTATTTCCTATCTCATTTTTCAACAACAGTGAATCACCTGGTTTGTATCTAATACTATTTATTGACTTATCATAATTATCTTTTCTACGTTCTTTACTTAAAATTAAATTATTTCTTGCATCTCTTTGGGCTTTTTGTAATCTGTACTTAAATTCCAAAACATAATTTTCAAAGTTATACAGTGGTTCTACAATATTACATAGATTATTAGGTAATCTACACACTTGTCCAAACACTAACTTGTAAGGTGTATATTTAGTCTCTGAATGTACAGCAGTGTTATATGAAAAACACCAATACTGTAACCATGAACTCCAACTTGAGGGATGATTATCTGTTTGGATTCGCAAATAACTACCTAACACTTTATGTGTATTTTCCAATGACCCGATACTTTGATGGTGGTAAGCAGTCGCAATTGTTTGTTTTATATTTAAAATTTTGCATAATTCTGACATTCATCTTGAAATAAATTCAGTACCTCTATCGCTTGCTATTTCTTTTGGAATTCCATATCGTAAAATAAAGTTTTCCGCGAATGCTTTAGCAACATCTGTTGTAGTTTTAGTTTTTAAAGGGTATGTGTGGGCGCAGCGGAAAATGGGCAGTAGGTAGGTACTTACGGGTGCAGGATTGGAGCTTTGAATAATAATGTCCTTCGATAGTTTTAGCAGTGGAGTTTTTACTATAGTTGAATGCTGGTAAGCCACCCACAGAGTCTGTTTGTCACACACAACACTTATATTTGAGTTTTCTTTGAGAGCGAGAGGAACGGGAGCGCACACGCATTACCGGAGTTGCGATTTTTTGACAACTGAAGTGCGGATTAGGAAGTAGGGTGTGCGCGGGAGTTAAGGATTGGTCCTCGTATATTTGATTGAATGATGTGAAATGAATGTAAGTTTTGCTATTTTAATATTTTGAGTGCGTGAGTAAATATTTGTAATATTTAATTTATATTTTTAATATGGCGCAGACAACTCCCCCGGACTAGAGGTTTCCTCTAAACAATTTTAGAATTAAGATATTAAAGGAGAATAAGAGTAGTAGTAATATTAAAAAAAATAGTGAGTAATATTAAATTTACTGCGAAGGTAACGGACAAATCCGAACTACTGGCCTTATATATGAACCAGTCGCGGTTTTTACTTTAACTGTTCTTATAATTTTGTCCTTTCCAGGATAAACTACATCTACTATCCCTAGAGGCCAACTAAGAGGATGAGAGTGATTGTCTTTAATTACGACAATAGTACCTAACTCGATAGGTTTTGAGGGAGAGTTCCATTTTTCTCTTTCTTGCAAAGACGTAAGATATTCTTTATTCCAGCGTTGCCAAAATGAATGCGTTATTTTATTGAGTAATTGATAGCGTGATAAGCGATTATCAGCGATGTCGGTGACATCTTCAGCGGGTAAGAATTTGAGTGGAGTAATGTTTAAAAAATGATTAGGCGTTAATGCGGTAATATCGGAAGGATCCGAATTCAAGACACATAGAGGTCGGCTATTTAGCAAGTTTTCGATTTGAACAAGCACAGTACTAAATTCTTCGTAAGTGAGTATTTGAGATCCTATGACTTTGTAAAGATGAGTTTTGACACAACGAACACTTATTTCGCTGAGTCCGTTAAAATGCGGGCCATAAGGCGGACTATGCTTAAATTGTACGCGATGCTCAGACAATAACTGTTGACTAATATAATTAATATGCGATTTGGACTGTATGAGAGAGTAAATTTCATTGAGTTTACGTTTTGCTCCAATAAAATTGGTACCTCCATCGCTATATATTAGCGAAACAGGACCTCTGCGAGATATAAAGCGCTTAAAAGCGGCGACAAATAAACAGCACTAAGATCAGAAACAAGTTCCAAGTGTAATGCTTTAGTCGTTAAACATACAAATAAACAAATATAAGCCTTTTGGCTTTTGATTCCACGTTTGCGAATATGAGTTATGAAAAAAGGACCAGCGTAGTCAACAGCGGTGTGAACAAATGGTTTCACGTCTGAAACTCGAAAAGCGGGCAGATCACCCATTGGAGGGTAAGTATTTTTTGGATTGAGTCTAAAACACTTATTACATTTGTGAACTATTTGTCTTACTAAATTTCTAGCGGAAATTATCCAAAATTTTTGTCTTATCATAGATAATAAAAGAGCGGGACCTGTATGAAGATTAACGATATGATAATAACCAATTATGAGGTTAGTTACGCGATCTTTTTGCGGTAGTAATATCGGATGCTTTTGGCCGTAATCGAGTTGAGAGTGAGTTTATCTTCCACCTACTCGTAAGATATTAGAAGAGTCGATAAATGGATTAAGCTTTAAGACTTTTTTATTTATTGGTTTATTTAATTTTAAGTTGACCATATCTTCCGAAAAGTGTAAATTTTGGACATATTTTATGAGATATATTTCAGCGGTATCTAAATCTGAGACTGTTATAGATCCATGAGATTTAAGACGTTTAGAAAAGCGTAGAATAAATACTACGATGCGAAGTAATTTTGAGTAACTAGATACGCGATCAATTAATTCTTGAATAGGACGAGCAGTTTCAGGTTGAATGACCTTAGCGGATAGAGTAGTAGTTTTCATTTCCATGAATGCCGAATTATTAAAATTAATTTCTAATGTTTTAATAGGCCATTGCCATATGGGAGATGAGAACCAATGAGGAGCGTTAAACCAAAATTCTAGTTTTGAAAGTAATTTCGGCGTTATAGGACGAGAAAGAATATCAGCGGGGTTCTCTTGTCCATTAATATGAAACCAATGTTTAGCGGGTAATTTAGAATTTATTTCCGTTATCCGATTTGCGACAAATGTGTGAAATTTATATGCGAGTGAGTGTATCCACGTTAGTGTTACGCTTGAGTCAGAGAATGCGTAAATTTTGTCAATTTGACAGCGTTTGGTTAGAGTATCTTTTACAGCGGTGAGAAGATTAGCTAATAAGAGTGCAGCGCATAGTTCCAAGCGAGCCAGCGGCATTTTATTGAGTGAAGCGACGCGTGATTTCGAGGTGAGTAGAGTAATAGATCCGTGATCTATATCATTAGCGCTAACCCTTAAATATACGGCTGCACCATAGCAGCGCTCACTAGCGTCTGCGAAACCGAGGAGTGTCACGTGAATATCCGAAGTTATACCTACATGACGCGGGATTTTAATTTGTTCGAGATAAGTGAGTTCGTTGTGGAATTGATTCCACTTATTTTCAATATGCGTAGGTACTGGACTATCCCAGTCAAGTTCATGTTTCCAACATTCTTGAACGAGTAACTTCATAAATGCTGTCACGGGAGCGATAAGACCTAACGGGTCGAAAAGACGAGCGGTTGCGGAGAGAATTGTGCGTTTTGTGCATATGAGAGAAATAGCGTTAATTTTAATTTGAAAGGTGTCTTCTACAGGATTCCACTGCATACCTACAATTTTCACGTTTGAATTAGCGTCTGTGTCGAAATTAATATTTTGTGGATTTTTATGCGAAACAGGGATTATCAACTTTTGACAGATATCCTTGATCTATGTAGTCTTGAATAGTGGCGTTATAATTTTTACGAATATCGGGATGCGAATCTAATTTCCTTTCTAAATTAATGAGACGTCGGTGAGCAATAGCGTAAGAATTTCCTAATTCAGAATATGGAGTTTTAAACGGTAACTGTACAGTATACCTGCCAGTACCATCACGTGATTGCGTAGCGTTAAAGATAAGGTCACAGGCCTCATCATCAGGGCTCCTGTGAACTTTATCAGGGACGTTTTCTAATTCCCAAAAGCGTTGAGTGAGATTTTCAAGTGAGTTAGATGCGGTAGCGCAGAAAAAAGATTTATTATTATATGTATTATTATTTTGGAAGATAGGAGTGCGAGTATCTAAGCGGTTATCACAATCTGCCCTACCCATGGCAATGTAACCTAGTGTAGTCTGTACAGCGACGACCGATGAACCGGGTATTGTAACCTTTCCACTTCCTAATAGGAACGGGAATAACTCGTTGCCAATTAGACAATCGATCTCGGCCGGTAAATGGAATACATCATCAGCCATAGGTAAGTTGCGTAAGTGAATTAGTTTTGACGTATCTATAGGTAGACTAGGTAAGCCGTCGGTAATATTTTCTATTACGCGAGCATGGATAATATAGAGCAGCGTGAATCAAAGCGGGAAAATATTTTAAATTTCGTAAATCCAATAGCAGATATTTTAGATTGGCCTATACCAAGAATGGTTGAGTTATCGGGAGTAATGACTAAATTAAGGCGTTCACAACACGACTTTGTGATAAAATTACTCATTGAACCTGTATCTAGAAACACGCGAACCTTATTTGGATTCTTATTTTTATATACGTATACAGAAGCAGTAGGTAATAAAACTGTAGTACTATTACTATCGATATTACAAGTAGAAGCGGTCATTGATAACCATCGACCATACAGCCCCTAGACGCCTAATGCTTGATTTAATACATCAAAACAATTCTGTCAACTAGCTGAGGTATGAAGCACGGGGTACTGCGTTCTGATTGGTCCTTACCAACGTCATTTCGCCGAACTAGGGATGGGACAGGTTTAAATAAAATGACGAAGGTATCGATATTTTTTTTAATTGTTAGTGTACTTTTTATTTATTAATGTTAGCTAGTTTTATTATTGATTAAACACTAATAACATAAAATGCAAAAAGGAAAAACAAAATATCAAAATTCTAATTATAACATATTTTTTCGGCGGTTGTTTCATAATATTAAATATTAGTAAAAAACAATTAGTAGAAAAATACCTCAATTCCAAAATCAAAATAATTAATTTTAAAATACAATAATCAGTCTATAATATTTCCTAACTACTTATTATAACTTATTATTATACTTATTTCCTTACTACTTTCTACTTACTATCTTCTTCCGACACTCATTTAATTTAAAGGGTTAATTCATTCGAAAAATCTCTTTCGCTTGGGTAGTGGGCCATGAGATTAAACGGAATACTCACCAAAAGAGGCAAATACATTGTTCGTACTGCCGAACTTAGTAGCCATAAAACAATCTTCAGTAAAATGCCGTGAACATACGAGTATTAGACTATATTTTGTGGGAAACCAGTTATTTCGCTTGGTTGCAATAATCCACTTGCTTTTTAATTCGGCATCTTGTGGGTACCTAAAATCAATATTCGTTTCACAATTAATTTAACAAATAATAAACTATTTAATTTAATGTCTCTTTTTGTAAAATAGTAAGTAGGTTTCTAGTTTTATCGATAACAGATTTGGTCATAGAATATGGTGCATCACTAGTTTTGTCTATCATATTATAGAGGAAAAGAGATAGAGAAAAAAATACATTAAAAAGAAAGAGACGAAACACCAAAGACATCAACGCGCGCGACAAAATTTGTGCTGTTGCGGTTTTCACCTACAATAATGACCAGTACAAAATGAACTCCGATAAATAATATCAGAAAATAAATCTGATTATGATTATGTAACTATTAACTTACCGATGAAATGTTATGCCATTTTTCGGGAAACTCGAGTTCTGGCTGTTGTTACCACACAAACGTATTGTACAAGGGGCCATCGTAATATTTATTTTACCAATTTTTTTATTGCCTGACACGGAAGTGTTTACGGCTCACAGAAATGGTCGCTACTAATTCGAAATTGTCGAGTGGACCTGTATATGATCTTGTAGTCATATGTGTTGACAGACATCGCTCGCCTGTTGTTAGGCGTCTAGGGGCTGTATGGTCGATGTTGATAACGCAAGATCATTTAAATTTTGGCGCGCAAACTTATCAGCGGCGGCGGCGACCGAAGAAACATTCGACACGATCGCGGCAGGCAGAGCGGTAGTGAGGGGAGTGGCGCGGGGCGCGGGCTGCGTGTTGACACACTGCGGCGGTGCGTTAGGTTCGACTTCCAAGTTTTCTACATGTAAGAGCGTATGATGTTTGCGTTGACATGTGGAACAAGTATTTATTGATTTACAGAATTTAGTATCATGAAATCCTAGGCAATTACGACAGAAATGATATTTATTTACTAGTTCAAATCTAGTACGCGGGTCTTGATTAACAAAAAATAAACATTTATATAGAGGATGCGAGTTAGGATCATTACATTAGAGTTTAGTAAGTGCGACGTGAGTAATAATAAAGTCTGAGATATCGTCAATATTTAAACGGCGTAAAGCGGCTTCTGCAGAGTAAAATTGTTCGAGAAATGTATCGATAGATTGATTTGGTTTATAGTTAATTATTTGTTGTACGTAAATGGAAGCTTGTACTCGAGTATCTTGGTATTTTTCTAATAGAGCATTCCAAATTATAAGATAATTATGGGCGGTAGGTGTAATACCTGAACAAACGGTTAATGCTTTGCCGGACAAAGAACCTATTAAATATTGAACTTTTTCGGCGTCTGAGAGATGCAGATTATCGTGGATAAGACATTTAAAATTCTCGTAAAATGGCGACCAATTATATGGCGATCCATCAAACGAAACTAACTTAAGGGGCGGTAACTTGCGGTTCAACAAATCATATTTATGAGAATTATCTGTAGTGTTTTTAATAGAATTATTTTGTGTGAGTGTGGATGTTGTATGTTTTACGTAACAATACAGTTCGTCAAAGGATTGTAAGGCGGCGTAGTTCGGTTTTGCGGATGGATCATTTTCTAATCGAGCCATAACACACGAGTCCAGAGTATCCATGAAATTTGATCGTATAATATCTACCGATTGAATGCGTGCTAGAAATTGCGATTGAAATGTTGGATCGGTAACCTTTAGGCTAAGATCGTATATATTCTGCATAATCTGGTAAAGATTCTCCATCTTAGCTTCGAGAAGAGATAGTTTTGAGTAAACCTCGTGTTCATTATCACTGGCTGTCTTCCCTTTTGCTTGTCTTGTTGACGCCATTTTGAGAATAGGTATCTAGTAATAATATAACGTGCGTGGATGCGTTAAATGTTTTTAAATGCGTGAAATAAGCGTTAAATATATATGCGGATATCAAAATATGAATGAACAAATAATTAAATATTGAAAAGAGTGTGCATTGGATGCGATTTAGCGAGTTTGCGAATGCGTTGCGAAATGCGACAATGGCTGCCGTAATTTCGAAATAATAATTGTGTGAGGAAAGCGTTTGCGTATTGTGTGTGGATTAGATGAGTGATTGAGAGAGTATATTATGTTTTTTATCCGGCTCGAAGGACCAGAACTTGTGGGCGCAGCGGAAAAAGGGCAGTAGGTAGGTACTTACGGGTGCAGGATTGGAGCTTTGAATAATAATGTCCTTCGATAGTTTTAGCAGTGGAGTTTTCACTATAGTTGAATGCTGGTAAGCCACCCACAGAGTCTGTTTGTCACACACAACACTTATTTGAGTTTTCTTTGAGAGCGAGAGGAACGGGAGCGCACACTGTAACGTTACGTTTAGCTCAGATGAGCTAAACGTAAGTCACGTTATTAAAATAAAAAGAAAAAGTAAGAAAAGGTAAAATAAGAAAAAGGTTGACAGGATGCGGTGGGACGGCTGATGGAGTGCGATGTGGACGCTGGAAGAGCGCTACCGCGACTCGTGGGCGTTCCTCTTCAGCGTGCGCAACCTGCGCGCACCGCTGGCGGGCGCGCTGTAGCTGCGGCTCTTGCACCACGTCGGGTAGGTAGGTAGTAAGGCAGGCAACCAGGAGAGATGAGGGCGCTCGCGCAAAACGACGCGCCGCTAAGGACCTGTCTGCAGCAGCTCATGCCAGTTCCACATGCCAGTCTGGCACGTCCCATTGTAAAAACAGTAAAAGTTCACTTCAGAGTATAGATTGTTATTTAATAGAAGTCTCCAGGGATGTATAACACTCATTCACGAACTGAATTCAATACATTTTAAATGTACATAGTGGATAAGTATAAACTTTGTAATTTAAGGCTTAAATATGTTTCCAATTTCGCAGTCAAAACCAAACTGAAATCCGACGCCCGTTTTTCTTTCGTTCTGTGTCATCTGTTCCGAATTTCAAATTCAAAATATCAATTATATGACCAGAACGAATAAAAACGGTTTACAGAGGTGGCAGTCTACGCTGCCCTTATTATAATGTACAACTAGCTTAAGGAAGGTCTAGTCCATGGTATATTATGTCTATGGCTTAAGAAAAATAAATTGGAGAGACAGATGTCAATTAAGATAAACATGTCAGAGTATAAAAAATTACAAGATTTTAGAAATTAGCGATATAAATAAGTTATGGAATATTAAAACAATCAGAGATAACTAAAAGTATGCTTTTCAGGTGTTAACAGTAACAACGAATACATAAAAATGTGACATGAGTTGATACAAAATCAAAAGATATAAAGGTATGTTTTGTAAAGTATTTATTAAAATGTAAATAGACTTAAAAACGTGTAGGTCTGCACAGCAGAACACCACAACACGCGTTACCGGAGTTGCGATTTTTTGACAACTGAAGTGCGGATTAGGAGGTAGGGTGTGCGCGGGAGTTAAGGATTGGTCCTCGTGTATTTGATTGAATGATGTGAAATGAATGTAAGTGTTGCTATTTTAATATTTTGAGTGCGTGAGTAAATATTTATAATATTTAATTTATATTTTTAATATGGCGCAGACAGTATGCTTCAACATATTTACTGAGCTCGCACTGTAATGTTAGAATGTAACTGTTGCCTAAATCATCTTTATCTAATGGACCTACTATATCCAAGAAAATTTTCTCAAAGGATGAAGATGCAATTGTTAATGATGTAATTGATGTAATTGTTAATGGTTCTTTATGGATTTTAGTATATTTTTGTTTTTGACACTTGCCGCATTTTTGTACATAGCTCCTGACGTCTCTTTCTATTGACGGCCAATAATAATATTTTTTAATTTTACTTATCATTCTCCTAACTCCTACATGACCACTACTTGGTAATAAATGAAAGTCATTCATTATTACTTTTTTTTCGTCATCATCATTGATTCTTTGGACGTCTTTTACAACACATATTCGAGGTAAATCACTCGATTTATTTTTAGCAATATATTTAGCTATACTTTCGATGAGTTCTTTATTTGTACGCGTTTTCATAATTATTATTTCTTCTATATTTAATTTTTTGCAAAATAATGCCATCTCTTCCAATAAATCGTCTCGCGAGTTTACTGATAAAGAACTTGCAAACAAATTATTTTTACTTTTACAGTAAACAAAAGTCCTATTTCTTGGGGAAAATAACAAATCGTCATTATTCAATGATTTTAGTAATCTGCGCAGATTTCTTTCCGGTAAAATAATTAATTGCACATCCATATCACGACGACGACACTTCAACGACTTTAGGTTGATCAGGCCTATTGTTATCGTTCGAAGTCTCAGTACTAGTTGTCAAATCAGTTAATTGCTGAGCTTTTCTGAATTGCGCTCTTGTCATTACATTTACCAAATTGTTATTCATTTGTTTTAACTCGTCTGTAGTTAAAATAACTCTAGAAAGTGCGTCAGCAACTACATTTTCCTTTCCTCTAACGTATTCTACTTTAAAGTCGTATTCCTCTAATAAAAGACGAAATTTTGTTAAACGACTAGATGGATTTGACATATTAAAAAGATAAAGCAAAGGTCTATGGTCGGTTCTAATTACAAATTTCTTTCCATATAGATATGGCCTAAAATACTTTATTGACCAAACTATTGTCAATAGTTCCTTTTCTATTGTTGCATAATTTAACTCAGCTTTATTTAAATCTCTGCTAGCGTATACGACAGGTTTTCCGTTTGAGTTACTTAAAACACTACCTATAGCAAAACCAGAACTATCTGTTTGTAAAATAAACTCATTTTCTTTAGTAAAATTTGGATAATCTAAGACAGGTGGACTACTAAGTAACTGTTTAAGAGTTTCAAAGGCATTCTGACATTCTGTTGTCCATTCAAACTGAACCTTCTTTCTACATAACTTGTTTAGTGGTAAAACAATAGCTGCAAAGTTGCGAATAAATTTCCTATAGTAATTACTAAATGCAACAAAACGCTTGACGTCATCCGCACATGTCGGTGTCGGATAACTTTGGAGGATGATATTACATGCCATAGGTAAAGAATTTGTCGCTTTAGAAATTCACATTTAGAAGGATTTAACTTAAATTTAACTTTTCGCAATCTTTCAAAAACTGACATGAGATTTGTGTTATGTTTTGCTAAATTTCGACCAAATATAATTAAATCATCCAAATAAATAATGCATTTTTCGTCATTCAAACCTGACATTGCTACTTTCATTAATCTACTAAATGCAGATGGGCTAATTTTTAATCCCATAGGTAATCTACACATTTGGAACTGGCCTTTATCAGTAGTGAATGCAGTATACTTTCTAGATTCTTTTGATAAATTACACTGATAATAACTACGACTTAAATCGCAATGGCTGAAATAAAAAGCACCCGATAAAGACTAAAATGTCTGTAATATTCGGGAGGGGAAATTTGTCATCCTGCACTCTCTCATCTGTAGTCTATTACTACTCTCCATTGACGTTTACCGCTTCTATCTAACTTCTTAGGCACTAGCAACAAGGGGCTTGACCACTCA
The DNA here is from genome assembly GCA_947562075.1 of Orthosia gracilis. Taxonomy (NCBI): domain Eukaryota; kingdom Metazoa; phylum Arthropoda; class Insecta; order Lepidoptera; family Noctuidae; genus Orthosia; species Orthosia gracilis. Next base: position 288,955 of record OX387274.1, on the reverse strand, counting down.
CTGCTAGTTTTTTTCTATAATACCGTTTCGTAACATGTCATCGATCTGTCTATTAAGTTCCTCTTTCTGCGTAAATGGAATTCTGTATTGTTTTCTATACACAGGCGTAGCATTTTCTTTCAAATGAATTGGTTGCTCATAAATGTTAGTAACACTTAATTTATCACCTGGTAAATGAAATATGTCCGAATATTTGGCACAAATTTGCTCGATAGACAATTCTTCTTCCTTATTTAAGTATGAACCTAGATTAAGAAACGAAAATAAATTTCGAATTCTCTCTACATTAACATCTGGCCTTTCAAAATTACAAAATTCGTAGTTTTCTAATGTATCTACCTCAATCTCATTCAAACATAGAGACACTTCCTCGTCTGTGGTATTCAATAGTCTCACAGGAATCTTTCCATTTTTTGGCCTAGCTACTATACTAGCGAAAAAAATACCTTGAATAATTTCCTTAGGATAAATTACACAATCATAATTAATACGCGTAGGTATATATTTGATAACCTCACAACGTGGTGCGATGGATAAATTATAGTTATAACAATGTAAAGGTAATGTAACTTTACCGTCTCCCACTTTGAGAGATAAAGTATTTGAGTCATAATCTACAACTCCACAGTACAGTTTAATAAAATCTTGTCCTAATATTCCTATCGACTTACATGAACTTCCTAAATACGTAAAACTTATGTTTAAAAATTATATTCTTAGATTCTAGAGTCAAGTAAACAAATCCTATAGATGTTGAACTTCCACCAATACCATGGATAGTTAAATCGCATTTATGCAACTCTAGCTTAGCTAAATTTAATATTCCATAATCAATACATGATAAAGAGGCCCATGTATCTACTAAAAATTCTAGCTGTAACTTATTTAAACTTAAATTTACCCAATTAATGCGGTCACAAGCAAAAACTTGATTAGGGACGAAAAAATTGTCCCAAATTTTGATCCGAAGAAAGATCATTGCGACTATTTTGCGATGTTGGTAAACCATGTTGTTCATTCGCAATAAAATGATTTAAATTTCTATTATTAGAATGGTTTACGCAAAAGCCACGAACATTCCTGGCACCGTAACTTGACGCTCCACGGCGATGTACACGGGCGCCGCGGATGTCTCGCCACGTGTTACTTGACGCAGCAGAATTTTGATGGGGACCATGTTGTTGCCTACCATTGTGGTTACTACCTCGAAAATATCTCGATGTATTTCGACAGTGATATCCTCGATGAGCAAATTTATTATTTCGAATTGGCTGGCGATTATATGACAAAACGGCCTGACGGTCCGTTGATGAGCTAGTTTCATCTTCGGCTACTCTAATGGCATCCTTTAACGAGGTCAAATTTCGTGCTGAAATAATTGTCCCTAACTTTTGGCTTTTTAAACCCTCGGAAAAACATCTAATAGCGTTCCTTTCATTGAGAGGTCGCAAAACTTCGTACGCTTTCTCATCACCATTAGCCTGGGAAATGGTTAAGTCTACAAACAACTTTTCTAACTCCTGGCCAAACTCTGTAACTGACTTTTCACCTTGTCTAGCCTTTTGTAATTTAGACTGTAAAGCAGTATCTGACTTACGAGTAAGTAAATATTTACGCATATCTTCTAATAGCAACTCAACAGAAGTATAAGAAGTAGCTAACCGCATTTTTGCTCCACTTGTTAATCGAGTTTTTAAAACAAAATTTATTAAAGTCGCCTTATCACCAGCATCAAGCATTGAGTCATACAATTCAATCGCAGACATTAATTCGCTGGTTACCTCTTCATCACCATTAATTTTAGGCAATAGGCTTACAGCCGTCTTTAAATTAAATTTTTCACCTGATACTGACATTGTTGCTGATTTATTTTGACTTTGACTACTACTCGAACTAGATTCCTTCTCAAATTTCAAAATTTTATCATAGCATTCGTTTATGCATGAACACAGAAATAATAATTCTTTAGACACTTCTTTAGGCAAACTACTTAAAATATTTTTAAACGAAACATATAAGCTCTTAGCTTCTAAAATCTTATTCTCATTATTACTACCTACTCTTCTTGCAGGACCTAACTTAGAAATAGAATCCGTATAATGTTTTATTTGCTTATAAATATCTGCTAATTCTAATTCTATACTCATAATTCAATTAAATACTCAGATATTAGATTCCTCAACTTTACCCCAAATTACACAAAACAAGTAGGTGAATTTACTCAATAAAACATATATTTTATAAAAGAAATTGAGACGCGTGTTGGTATTAATTACAACTTACTTGTTGGTCACGCTTACGCTTTACTTTCTTCATTCTCGCGCTCTCTGAGTTCCTTCCGACGTCGGTAGCTGACACGGGACAGGACTCGCTCCAAAGCTTCACTCCTCAGCTGCTTCTGCATCCAGTTTGTGTGGCATCGCTTGTACAGGTAGAAGAATCCGATCAGTACCGCTAACAGCAAACAGGCGCATATTATGGACAGAAGAATGTTGTTCGTCTGAAGGTGTTCCGCCGTCGCTTGTGCGTGGTTGTTTCCAGCTGCAGACTGCGCAATAATCACTTGCTCCTTGCTTTTCGTAGTTCCCATAGTCTTTCGATGTCCCAAATTGCAAAATCTCGAAGCTCGGTGCGACGTTTCAAAAACTTAAGGATGCCGTTGAAGGTCGTGGCAGTACGTTAGAGTGACACGAGGACTGGCAGAGTCGTTGCAGCATGGTAGAGTGACATGAGAACTGGCAGAGTCGTTGCAGTATGGTAGAGCGACATGAGGCCTGGCAGGGTCGCCATGTAGTGTGGTCAGGTCGTTAGGTTGGAAGAGTTGAAATGATACGTCTGGTTGTTTTCATGGTCCGATTTAATGTGTCTTAAAATACATACAATTTATAATAAAACAGTATTGCTGAAGAAGCACTTTAAATAAGGCTGTCTACATACATACTTATTATTACTTACACTTCTGAAATGTAATAGAACACTAGATGGACAACAGAGCTAGTACAAAGTAGGTAAGTCAGTGTATAAAAATACTAAAGAAAATATAATACTCACGTGTAGTTGGTAATTCAGCAATAATACACAGTTTGGACTTTGAACTATTATTTATTTTCCACTTCACACTACGTTACCATCAACTCCATACAATATATCCACTTAGGTCAACTCTAGTCTAAACTCCTAGGGACACTTCGGAAACATTGTTGCTGCCAGCCCGTCCAGACTAGACTGCCCCCCTCAAAACTGACTCAACCTGCCTCGTGTCCGAACAATCCCCCTCCAATCGACAACTGTCATTGGATGTGACGTCATTTGACATTCGAATATTTTCTAGGATAATCAATTTAACAACTTTTAAGTACTACTTGATGTTAAAAATAAATAATTTAATTCTTTACAAATAAAAGATGTATTTATCAAAGAAAACCTAACACAAAGTAATTTATTATTGCACCGACTGCCGGCTCTAATCTAACAGGCAATATAAATTACTTAAGGCGAGGTGCATAATCTGCTTTTCTTTCAATTATTACCTATAGGAATAGTAGATAAAAGAAACTCATATCAAACAGTTAAAATAGAAGTTTAATTATTGAAATTAAAAGTTATACTTGAGCAATTATTAAACGTAAGGTTAAGAGTTTTGTTGGGCAAATTTATATTTCTATAACACTGTCGGCTTCATTTAGAATGTTTTCCGGAGTTAATGTGTCGCTAGATGATTCCATTTTAATTCGAAGCCGAAACACTCAAAATCAGATAGTATCACACTTTATCGTTTCCAAAAATATTGTCAAGCAAAATTAACAAAGTTCCCGCCAAATCACTTTTTTAAATTTCTTTCATTTTTAAATCAGAGTTAGCAGCAATCATTTTTTTAAATTTGGAACAAGTAAGATAGAAACGAATAATACGTACGTAAAAAAAAAAGTATTGATATCGGCTGGCTGAATAGAGCTAATCCATTGAGATTGGCACCTTTTGGTGCGATTAAAAAATAAACTGTGCAATCATGAAATTTCATACATTTTTATTGCTCTAGAGCATTAAAGACTCGCTTTGTACTGAGTTTTTAGTGTGATTGTGATGAAATTAAAGCATAGTTGGAAGAAAACAAGTTTACCAACAATGCGAACGCCACGAAGTTTCGATACAAAAAGGGGCGATACGTCGTAGAAGATCGCTGCGCCCCCGTCAGAGGGCGCGGCCGGCGGGTTTTAGGCATGGCCTTTCTCCCGCAGAATCATAGTGTGCCCGTTACAACGGGCACAAGTCTGTTTGATTCGCCTTCTAGGCGTATTGGTATGTGGCAGGCGTGATTACACTGCCTGCCAGAATGTGGGTGCAATGAGTTCAGGGGGAGCGCCGCGACGTTGTCTCACAGCGTCCGTTTTTCACGGCACCTAGGCGACACATCCCCGCCCAGTGGAACTTGTGGCGAACCACAAGAAGCCGAGCGAAGAATAGTCAGCGACTAGGTGCCGACTATGTTGGCGCGCCCAACTGAGGATGTATGTCCGTGTTTGGCGTTCACCACTGTTTGTGGCAAACAACAAGCGTGTGGAGGCGGCTTAACAATATAATAATAAATAAGACGGTAGTGGTAAAAAAAATTGTAAATATCAACTAATCACCAACTGAGTAAACACAAATCAAAAGTGGATGTATTACTAGATGTGGCATAAATGGCAGCGTACCTACTGACTAGTAAAGTTGTTTTTTTTTTGTTGACAGCTTGTTATATATGATTTAAGTTTATTTTTAAAAGAAGGCATCCTTTTCATTTATTTTATTTGCATTTGGATTTTATTGTACGTGTTAACACCTTCAAATTCAATATTTCTTTTCCCGTAATAAATTAACTGTTCTGGGAGGACGCGTTACTAACTAATTGGAGTTTCGTAGTTAAATTTTTCGGACTAGATGTTTTTTTGTGAAACTTAGTGTTGTTTGAATACTTCTATGTAATATTTTGCGTAGTATACATGTATAGTACATATACGTTTTGGAATGTTCATTACTTTTGTATCTTCATACATTTTCAGATTTGACGATCGAAGTTTGGAATTAAGTAATCATACTATATATAATATCTAGTCTAGTATACCTATAAAAATAAGTCGGGTTTTCCTTCCTGACGCTATAACTCGAGAACGCACGAAACGATTTCCACGGTTTTACATTCGTTGGAAAGGTCTCGGGCTCCGTGAGGTTTATAGCAAAGAAAATTCAGGGTAGGTTAGGTAGGGTAGGTAGGGTAGGTAGGATAGGGTAGGTAGGGTAGGGTAGGTAGGGTAGGGTGGGTAAGGTAGGTAGGGTAGGGTAGGTAGGTAGGGTAGGGTAGGTAGGGTAGGTAGGGTAGGGTAGGGTAGCTAGAGTAGGGTAGGTAGGGTACGGTAGGTAGGGTAGGGTAGGTAGGGTAGGTAGGGTAGAGTAGGTAGGGTAGGGTAGGTAGGGTAGGGTAGGGTAGTTAGGGTAGGGAAGGTAAGATAGGGTAGGTAGGGTAGGGTAGGTAGGGTAGGGTAGGTAGGGTAGGGTAGGAAGGGTAGGGTAGGTAGGGTAGGGTAGGTAGGATAGGGTAGGTAGGGTAGTGAAGGTAGGTAAGTAGCCAATTGACGGGAGCGAAGCCCCGGGGTTCAGCTAGTATACTTATATACTTCTAATATTATAAATGTAAATGTAAGTTTGTTTGTTACGCTTTCACGCAAAAACTACTGAACCGATCATCATGAAACTTTGTACATATATTCTTGGAGGTATTAGAAGTAATATAGAATACTATTTATAAAAAAAAAATTATGGCTTCACTGCGAGCGAAGCCGCGGGTAAAAGTTGGTCTATAATTTAAAAATGAATCGCAAAATGTGTTGGTAAGCGCATAGCTCAACCATGTCTGGACCAATTTTACCAATTCTTTTTTTAAATGTTCGTTAATGTCCAAAGATGGTTTTTACGGCGAGAAAAATTCCAATAATTGCCGGGAAAACCCTTAAAACAGCCCTTTTCTTTTTCCCATACAAACGTTTTCTAACTAAACTGACATTTTCATGTGATCTGACGTCTGTCTGTCTTAAGGGTAGGTATTATAGAGTAGGTAGGTTAGGGTAACGGAGTGGCAGACTGGGTACGGCCAAAGTGCACTGTGCGATCGTAGCGAATCTATTGCCTTGTCGTGTACAATATTGCCGAGACTATGTCTAAATCTGCGCGGGACGCCCGCGGGTGGTTCTTAGAAGGCCCTTCTCAGGGCCAACCCAAAGGCCCTTCTCAGGGCCAACCCAAAGGCCCTTCTCAGGGCCAACCAAAAGGCCCTTCTCAGGGCCAACGCGACGCTTCAGCGTCGGAAGAAGGGCGGACCTTCTGCGATGAAAGGGTGGTAGAGTTGACGGACTCCGACAACGACTCCATTATGTCGGACGCGAGTTCGACGGTTGCCGAGAGAGAATCTCGGCGCAGAAAGCGGGCCTTTCTGAAGGATGGTTCCGCTGGCTCCTCGGCCTCGGGTTCGGCGAAGGAGCCCGCGAGGAAGGTCAAGGCAAAGAAGCCGACGACAGTAGCGGACACCCACGACGTGGGTCTCGCTGGCGCCCAACGTCAGTTGGATCTGGCAAGGCGGACACAGCTCCAGCAGGAGCTGGAGGAGCGAGTTGCGGCCAAAGAGGAGCGGGCGCGCGTCAACCGTGCCAAGTCCGGGTACGGTGCGTCCCGCGTCCTGTACGCCGACCACTCCCTGCTGGAGCTGGAGCGGATGGCCGAGGAGGACGAAGAGGGCATCGTGGAGGTCGCCTCAAAGTCCTCAAACCTGAAGGGGACGTTCCAAAAGTCCCTAAAATGCCGGGCCGCGAGCATGCGCAGCATCGTTGCGGAACTGGTGCAGCGGAAGGCTTCCGATGAAACGCGGCAACTGCAGGCGAAAGTTGATCGCCTGCAGTCGGAGGTCAGCCAGCTGCACCTTAAGCTGGCTGAAGCCACGGCCCGGCCAACACAAGCCGAGCCGAGACCTGCGGCAGAGGGCCCCGCCTCCTCCTTCAACCTTGAGGAAACTCTTCGTAAGGTTATGGTGGAGGAGAGGGCCTTCGTCAGAGCCTGCATAGCAGGCATCGAAGACCGGCTCCTGCCGGAGAAAAGCCTCCGACCGCCGCTTGCGGCGGACAAGAGGCAAGGCGAGCCGGGGCCGACCTCTCAGGAGAAGGACGCCCTCCTCCCTTCCACCACCCCGACCAACCAGCAGGGCTGGACGAGGGTCGTCGGCAAGGGGAAGGGCAAAGGCAAAAAGACGGCAGCGGCTGCCGTCCCCGCCACCACCCCTCCCAGCCAGTCGCAGTCGACTGGCAAGGGAAAGGGGAAGGGGAAAAGATCCCCCCCAGCCGTCCCCGCCACCACCCCTCCCAGCCAGTCGCAGTCGATTGGTAAGGGAAAGGGGAAGGGGAAGAGCTTCCCCCCAGCCGGCACCAAGAGGAACCTCGTTCCTCCCAAGACCGCAGCCGTCGTGGTGACGCTCACCGCGGAGGCTGCGGAGCGGAGCGAGACGTACGCGTCCGTCATGATGCGGGCGCGTACCAACGCCGATCAAAGTCAAAGTCAAAGTCAAATATATTTATTCAACTGGGCCAAAAAGCGGCACTTTTGAACGTCAGAATTAAAAGTAACAAATCATAAAATAAAAATTGTTTCTACCGTGCATTCGGAAAAGTAGCTTGTTATGGAGAAGAATGTTCAAGAAACTCCATACTTACTCTTTTAAAAAAAAGTGTTTTACAATATTTACATAAGTACATACATTAATAAATTCATATATGTGAGGACGATGCACCCAGAATAGCACTATACACTATACTACGTACAGGTATACAGTATTAAAAGCATTAACAGGTAAATTTATGAATGTGATAAATAGGAACATGGTTCTCACATACTTACAAATATTGCAAACATAGGTAAAATACCTAATTCAACACCAACGGAACAGTGTGTGAGTCAAATTCTAAACAAAAAAGCAATAACTATGAATAGGAATATAAATTAACAAATTTGATTTTGTCCACCCTAAAGATTGCCCTATGGAGCAGGACCAGCATGTTTCCAAGCATTCTTATCTTGAATATAATCATCTGATTTGTAATATGCTTCTTTACAAAGTGTGCTTTTAACTAGAGTTTTAAATTTACCTTCATTTAGTTTTAATATATCACAAGGTATTTTGTTATAGAATTTAACACAGTACCCCATGAAAGATGAGTTTACTTTAGCTATCCCACCAAACTGGGGATCGGCAAAGTCTCATGCCGTCGGACACAGGCGGGAAATCGTATATTCGAGTTCCCAGGGGCGGAGGGCGGTAAGAACGCGGACCTCTTCGCAGCTAAGCTGCAGGAGGTCATCGCAGACGCGGCCAAGGTGGCCAGGCCGGTGAAGTCGGCGGCCATAGAGGTGACCAATCTGGACGATTCGGTCACCAAGGAGGAGGTGGTGGCGGCGGTCGCAGCCGTAGGGGGCTGCGACGTCGCAGCGGTGCAAGGCCGGGGCATCAGGCCCGGCCGCGGCGGCATGGGCGCCATTCGCCTGGAGTGCCCAGTCGCCGCCGCCAAAGCCGTCCTCGATAAGGGACGGCTAGCCGTCGGCTTCAGCTCGGGTGTAGTCCGGGCACTTGCAGTACAGCCCCTGCGGTGCTTCAGGTGCTTCGGCATCGGACACACCCGAGCCCTCTGTCCGTCCAGCGTAGACAGGACGGACAGCTGCTACCGCTGCGGCAAGGAGGGCCATAAGGCCGCCTCTTGCAAGGCTGCCACGCCGTATTGCGCGGTTTGAGCAGCCAGTGGCCGCCCAGCAGGCCACATTATGAAGGGGAGGAATTGTAATCCTCCCCCCAAGAAGGGCAAAGTGCAGGCGACGACCCGGCCTGTCACTGCCACCGCCGTCCCAGAGGCTGGGACCACGGCGGCCGTGGAGGAGGGGGGTGCGATGTTCGACTAATGCAAAAGGTCGAACATCGCATCCTCCAGGCGAACACCAACCACTGCAGAGCGGCCCAGGATCTACTGATGCAGACCGTGGCTGAGTGGTTGGTGGACGTGGCGGTGGTCGCCGAGCCGTACTCGGTACCTGGCCACTGGCTGGGTGATCGGGACGGCTTGGTGGCGTTGGTGTCGCAGCCTGCCACGGACTCCTCTCCCCTCTCGCTTTTAGAGAGGGGAGAGGAGTCCGTGGCGAGACATAGCCCTGGTTGGGGTCTATTTCTCCCCTAACCGCCCTCTTAGGGACTTCGAGAATTTTCTCGAAGTCCCTAAGATTGTACAGTCGTATGGAGGGCGGCACCGCGTCAAGTCGTCGTGTTGGGCGACCTGAACGCCAAGTCAGTGGCCTGGGGCAACCCGGCCACCTCTTGCAACGTCCGGGGACGCGCCGCCGAATTTTGGGCGGCGTCGTGCGGTGTGTCCCTCCTAAACACGGGGAATGTTCACACGTGTGTGCGGCAGCGGGGAGGGTCAGTGGTTGACGTCTCGTTTGCCACCCCCGTGCTAGCCGCCCGCGTTGTGAACTGGCGGGTGGAGCTGGTGGAGACCCTGTCGGATCACCGCTACGTGCGGTTCGACATCTCCACCCAGGGCCCGCGGGGGGGAATGGCCCGCTCGGGCCAATCTCCCTTCCCGCGGTGGGCTCTCACCCGCCTGGACCGGGAGGCAGCTCAGGAGGCGGCGTTCCTCCAGGACTGGCTCTCGCCCCCATGTGGAGGCCCTGGATGTCGACGCCGCAGCGGTCCAGCTCCGAGAGTCCCTGACCGAGGTGTGTAACTCCAGCATGCCTCGGTCACGCCGTCCGCCTCCCCGTCGCGCCGTGTATTGGTGGACGGAGGAGCTGGTGGGGCTCCGGGCCACTTGCGTGGCGGCCAGGAGGGCCTACACACGGAGCTGGCGGCGCACCACCCGATTTCAGGCCTGGGAGGACCGCCTCTACGCCTCTTACCTAGAGGCAAAGACGGTCCTCAAGTCGGCAATGTGCGCCGCCAAGGACTCGGCGAGGGCCGAGATGTTGGCGGGTCTCGACAGGGATCCATACGGGAGGCCGTACAAGGTAGCGCGGAACCAGCTGCGGCCCTATGGTGCCCCACTGTCAGAGACCCTCGAGCCGGCGTTGCTGGATGGGGTGGTCCGGTCCCTGTTTCCGCGCAGGACCGACTTCACCCCACCAGTAATGAACCCCCCGCAGGGGGCGGCTTCGCCGGAGGAGGGGATCCCCCCAGTGACAGCGGATGAGATCCGTGACGGGATTCTTCGCCTCCGCGCGAAGAAGACGGCCTCTGGGCCGGATGGCGTCCCTGCACGGGTGGTGGCAATAGCTGCCGCCCAAATGGAGGACAGGTTTAGGGACCTCTTCAGCGCGTGCCTGACGGCTGGGAGGTTCCCGAAACTGTGGAGGGAGGGGCGGATTTGCCTCCTCCGCAAAGAGGGACGCCCGGTGGACTCTCCCTCGGCATACCGGCCTATCGTTCTTCTTGATGAGGTCGGTAAAATGTTCGAGGGGATCGTCGCCGACCGGCTAAATAGCCTGCTGCGGGAGGTGGGGCCAGACTTGTCGAACGCCCAGTTCGGCTTTCGGCAGGGGCGTTCGACAGTCGACGCCTTGGCCCTTCTGGAGGGTCAAGTGCAGGAGGCGGTCGAGTCGGGGGGCGGAGTGTTGGCGGTGTCATTCGATATCGCGAACGCCTTCAACTCCATGCCCCACTCGACGATATTGGAGGCACTCCGGTATGGAGTATACGGAGTATACGGAGTGCCCCAATACTTGCGGGACCTCCTGGCCAGTTACTTGGAGGACCGAGTGGTCCTCCTTGTGGACAAAACGGCGACGGTCAGGAGGTACAGCGCGGAGTCCGGTGTTCCACAGGGGTCGGTTCTAGGCCCTCCCCTGTGGAACATCGGTTTTGATTGGCTCCTGCGGGGCACCCTCCTTCAGGGCACGAGTGTCATATGTTACGCGGATGACACTCTCCTCGTTGCCCGGGGGAGGGACTTCAGAGAGGTGGCCTCGGCTGGCGGATCCTTGGTCGCTGGGAGGATCCGCCGGCTTGGATTGAGGGTGGCGCTGAACAAGACCGAGGCCGTGTTCTTCCACGGACCTCGGCAGCGCTGCCCTCCTGACGCCCACATAGTCGTGGAGGGCGTCAGGATAGAGGTCGGGGCCCAGATGAAGTATTTGGGCCTCACGCTGGACAGCAGGTGGCGCTTCGGCCCACATTTCAGTGGGCTGTCGACGCGCCTGCTGAAGGCCGCCGATGCCCTTTCGTGGCTTCTCCCAAACTTAGGGGGCCCAAGGCGCGATACCGGCGCCTTTATTCCGCATGCCGGCATTCTGCGGAGCATGGCCCTTTATGGGGCGCCTATATGGGCGGACTCCCTCCACAGGAGGGAGAACGCGACTGCCACCCGCAGGCCAAAAAGGGCCATTGCACAGCGGGTGGCGAGGGCCTACCGGTTGGTAGGCTTTGTTTACGTGCGCTCTGGCGGGCACCCCTCCTTGGGAGTTAGAGGATTGGGTGCTCACCAGAGTGTACGAATGGACGGCGTGGCGAAAGGCGCTCGGTGAGCGCCCCGCCACGGAGGAGCGGGAGGCCGTGCGGCTGGAGGCGAGGGACGCAATCATCCTCCATTGGACGGAGGACCTCGCCACCGCCGCCTTTGGCCGTCGGACGCTGGACGCGCTCGGTCCAGTCCTGCGGGGCTGGCTCGAGCGGCCTCACGGTTTCCTCTCATTCCGTTTGGTGCCGGACATGGTTGTTTCGGAACGCACCTGCACCGGATCCGGAGGGAGGAAACCCCAGCGTGCCATCACTGCGGCGCGGCGGAGGACACGGCGCAGCACACCTTCGAGGTGTGCCCAGCATGGGCTGAGCTGCGCCGTGCCTTGATCAATGTGGTCGGGCAGGACCTCTCACTTCCCAGCGTGGTCAACTCCATGTTGGGGAGTGAGGAGGACTGGGCGGCGGTTGCCTCCTTTTGCGAGGACGTGATGTCGCAAAAGGAGGCGGCGGAGCGGGCGCGGGAGGACGATCCTCTCGCGCCGCCGCACCGCAGGCGAAGAAGGGGTGGGAGAAGGCGGTTGTACGATCGTCTCCTCCCACCTCCTGGTGGTGACTAGCGGGCGACAGGCGCGGGGGCGCCTTCGCTCGCATTGCACGAGTCACCACCCTCGTCGGGCGGGAACGGCCGAGCACTCGCGGTCGTTCCCGGGCCCCTCCACTGAGGGAGGGGCGTGAAGGCCCCGCTGTAAAGGCGGGCGGTCGTCGGCGGGGGACTGGACGTAAAGGCTCTGCCAGTTTCCCAGTCCTCCTCCAATTCAAGACGATGCGGGAGTGCCGCTGGGTTATTTTAGTGGGTATACCGGATTCATTCCGGGGAGTCCCACATACCCCCCCCATTCCCCCAATGGGTGGGTATGCGTAATGCATTTTTTCGGTAGGTAGCCAGTTGACGGGAGCGAAGCCGCGGGGGTCAGCTAGTAATATTATAAATGTGAATGTAAGTTTGTTTGTTACGCTTTCACGCAAAAACTACTGAACTGATCATCATGAAACTTAGTACATATATTCTTGGAGATATTAGAAGTAAGATAGGATACTTTTTATTAAAAAAAAATGGCTTCACTGCGAGCGAAGCTGCGGGTAAAAGCTAGTATTTTGATAAATCTATTTTGTGCTGTTTGTAATATTTCTAGATTAGTTTTAGCTGCGGTCCCCCAGATTTATATTAGGTTTGTAGTCTATGTGTAGTGTAGCTAATTCATTATAAATTATGTTTCGAACTTTCCGAGGAAAACATTTTTTTATATCGTGAAGTGCTCCTGTAACTATTCTCCTTATTGTCTCTTAAATTTGCGAGACCAAAAATTAAAAAAAAATCTTTTTGATGGAAGGTTATGTAAATACTACGAGAAAAATAAAGCAATGTCCCTAACTAGTACAGTTTTTTCGTAAATAGCAAAAAATCTTTACAAACAAATTACTTTTTTTATCATTATTCTATTCTATACTATTCTATTCTTTGCGGCCGCGTAAAATTAAAATTTAGCATAGGAAACAGAATAATATTATTCGGTAGTCGCGTAGTCGGCGATTCCGATTAAATTTTTCCGGTTTTTTATAGAAAAATCATAAACAAAACACATATACAAACAAATGGTATATGAGTTTTGTTTTTCAAATTTGGAATTGTTATGGGAAACATGGACTTTGATCTCAAAGACTCCTACCAAATTATGAAAGCAATAAACTTACGTGTTTTAAACCTGGCAACTCAACGGTTCCGTCTATTATTGTTTTGCCACTAACCTGAAAGTATTGAGCGGCTCCGTGTCGGGGAATATGAGGTATTTTCTTAAGTTTGCCGTAAATCATTAACTTCACAGGATTTGATCCTCAGCGACACAATCGAATGGTACTTGTTAAACTCTACTTTCGCTTGAGAAGCTGTCAAACTTTAAGCTAGTAGGTATTGATACGTTCATAACTCAAGATATTCAATTCAGAAACCAGCCATATTTCTTCCTGTATTGAAAGTTCTTTATAATTTGCTAGAATGTTCTCAAAGGTATACCTGAGGCCCATCACCATCACCGTCGCTGACATCGAATGCACTTGTCTAGATCCACGATTTCATCCCTAATCGAATGGTTATGGTTGTATATTTTTATTTATTTATTAGTTAAGTTATTTATTAGTTCTCTGGGCAGCAGTAAGGTGGTGCGTGCAGCACCACTATATCAGATACTCTTGTGCAGGTGTACTGGCTGGGCCCGCTGGGCGGCTCCGTGCTGTTCACCAGCGCCTACGTGCTAGCGTGGCGCCCGCATGACGTCACGCCGCCACTTCCGGACAAGGTGGCCACGGAGCCCTAATGACGCCACTGTGACGTCACGCCATGTTGGACGTCGATGATATCTCTGGTTGAATGCGACGGTACGCTTGCCGCCCTATACGAGCCAAGAGACTTTTTGTGTTGTCAAACTTATTTATAATTACGCCTATGCGCGTCTGCTGCACCATTGCGATGGTGCAATGACGACACGTCAAAGCGTCGAGATTTCTGTTGTGCCTAAGTTTAATATGTAGTATATCACACCAACTTTTTGGAATGTATAAATATTTTAACTAGTAATAATATGTAATGCTGAATAGCTGAATATTAGTATTTCGTATGAAAAAAAATACTGGAACTTTTTGTATCTTTACAATCCTAAAAATAAAATCGTAGAAACTCCCTACATTAATAGGTATACCAACTTGTAAAAGAATAAGATTTTGCTGTGATATTTTAGTAAGGCGTTAAGAGGAACTCGTGGCGAAATAATAACAGCTGCACTGGTCGGTCCTCAAGGTTAAGCAACGATTGCCGAGGTCATTCCATGGATGGGTGATCATCTTTATATAGCGAGTTGCCTTCATGAGTTGGAAAGCTCGTTAAGCCGTTGATCCCGGCTGTCATTTGTGGCTACACCACAGTTTATACATCTCATGATGAATCAATACGTTGGCTCTGTATTAAAACATAATACCCTGCGAAAGAAACTTCGTTTGAAGCGACTTCCTACGACCCCTCAACATGTTTTTTAATTTTGTTCTAATCGAATTAAGGGTAATCGAGAAGAAGCGATTGTAACTTTTTAGTGACAGAAGTATTAAAGTTCCTTGCCACATTTTGCCTATAATTTCTAGAAAATGAAGACAAAATGCAATTAAAGAAGTCAACGTTTTGAGATGTATTACGATAGGTACAAAAATAAATAATAATTAATACTGTTTCGTTTCGGCTTACGCAAATGTCTTTATAAGTAGGTTTTTTGACCACAATTTTTCGTAGAACGCAATCTTACTTAACAAAAAACTGAAAAAATCTTTTTATTATTTGATTAATTCACGAAAGTTCTAGAAGAATAATAAAACTGTAATATTTCATTAATTATTGATATTTATTTATCTCAGATATGAAATCTATAGTTTTATTAGTACAACAAATACTTATATACTATTTTAGTCACTTACAATAAGATACACAACATGTCGAGATGTAATTACATTAAAATCTAAGAAGAATAATTAATTTATGCATTATACGCAGTACAATTCATATAATATCATTTAAAATTAATGTCATTAAAATAAAATGCCTTGTAAAGTACAAAAAAAAGAGTTTAAATACATTAAGATTAATTTAAAATTCACATGTGAAATTAATATTAAATTAAATTAATATATAAATTAATATTTAAATTAATATATCTAAGTAATTTTATTTACATAGGTACAAGTATATACAGTGTATAAAATACTTAATTAAATATTGACTACAAATATATACACTTAAACCAAAAAATACTCACTAACTAAACCTCAAAAAATATACTGAACTAAAATATGGCGTCGAAAAACTCCTCCACTCCTCCACATCGTTGTCCACTGGTAATGTACCCAAAAGACTGGCAGCATTGCCACGTTGTATGGCAATGCTTATTCTTTGACCAAGGTAAAAGCCAGCCCTTGGGTCACGCGAAGTGTCAACTAGGCGTTTGGATAGATCTTTAAACAACGCATGAGCACTCGGACCCCACGGACCAAGAGTTTCAACCCCAAACGGCTCGAAAATGTAACTACCGATGAGGTTATTATATTTCCGCCGCTTGAGGTTCTCTGCAGCCGCAGCGGCAGCGCCAGCACAGCACGACGAGCTAGGAAGATGGGATGGCGCAAGAGTATCGACACAAGTAGCGTCCCACACTAAAGGCCTACCCATCTTCCATGGAAACAAAGACATCCCGTCCGGTCTTTTGCCATCGTCACGTGCCAGGCCATGGGGTTCCAATACGGCCGGAACGCCGACGGTGACGAGAGCACGTCGGATGATGTCGTTTAAATTTCCGTGACGCGCTAAGCGACCGGCACTTCGGCTGCATGAAAGACCGTGGTGACCGAGGCTGTTGACAACTTCGCCACAGTGACAACGATGAGGAGTACAACAGGGAGCGCCAAGACGTAGGGAAGCAGCGAGGCGGAAAGTAGTGTCGTCAAACAAGGTGCCTATGTTCGACGACGGTAGTGCGTGAAGTCAGAGGCCCGACTCCCACTCACCTACAGCCAGCAGGCGAGCGCGCTCGGCAGGAGTGGCAGAAGTGGCAATTTGATGCTCCTGAACTGCTCTGCAGAGCGGCTCATCCCACCGTCTCTGGGATGATGGGTAGTCGGGGAGATTACAATTCGGGCAAGCGAGTCTCCAAGCATCAATAGCCTCGGTGAAGCACGGCACATCAAAATTAATCAGTATGGGTGCTAAGATATTCCTGATTAATTTCTCAGTACCGTGGACCGAGGATATAAATGCCGGTAAACTAATACTAGAAATTTTGCGGACGCCGAGGCCTCCCATACGGATGGGAAGAGTAGCTTGAGCCCAAGCTCGGTCGTCCATGGCCACATTTAAAATTAAAGTTAGAGTATGACGGATAATTTTGTCCATTTTTTCTAAAAGAGGAGGGTGCTTCCATAGATGGGAAGCACGAAGGAAATATGTCAATTTGGGGCCAAAACAACAAAGCGAATTATGGTGATAGCCGAATGCATGTTAATTTGGAGCAATCTTTCCGAAATGTTGTTGAAATTTTGAATTTTTTCCTCAATAAAATCGGGAAAAGAATCATCGAAGACTGGGGACCCAAGGAGACGAAGAGAGCTTTTTTCAATAATTTGGATTTCAGGGGCTATTTTATTGAATTTTGAAAGTGTAACTTGTCTGTCGGTACTGTCAGATAAAAATAACTCACATTTAGAAAAATTAAGATCCAGTCCTATAGAATGTAGTTGGTGTTTTAAAAATTGCAGGTCATCTAAAACTGTGTCTACATCGCCTCCCAGGGTTCCATCATCAAGATACCATACGTTAAATTTGGAATTTAGCTGTCGAATAATTGGGTGAATAGCCAGACTGAAGATCACTGGCCCGAGAGGGTCACCTTGTTGACAGCCAACAGCAGATTCCAGAAGGTTGTCCCGATAAAGTAATTTAGATGGATGCCTATAACATTGCCAAAGAAAACTAAAAATTTGAGGTATTTCTTTTTTAGTTTCTGCCAGCAAGGTGTCCCTATTAACCGAATTGAATGCATTTTTAATATCAACCTTCAGGATGACCTCTCCTTTGCCAGAATTTAGATAGGTCGATAATGCATGTACGGCAGCCTCACAGCCCCCTTTGGAGCCGTAACCAAGTTGCAGGGGCTGAAATTTATCCGAAACTACCTCACCATACAATTTACAGCAAATCTTGGCTGCCAAACGCCGGTAAGTAGTTCCTACGGCAATGGGACGAATCCCGCCATCCCTCTTGCGCAGGGCACATAAATTGGCCCCGTACAAGATGTCGATGACGGACTCGTTTACCTTACCGGAAAGCATAAGGTTCATCAGAGCCGTAAGCTCCTTCAGCTTCCCCAGCGCCTGAACACATAAGATCTTTTAAGTGCTGAGGACTCAGGCCGTCGAGGCCGCCAGCAGAGCCACTCCGGAAGGAACACACGGCTCTAATCACCTCTCGACCTGTAATGGTGAGGGTATTAATATCAGGATCGGGGGGGTCGGGAAAAGAAAGACCATCCACTGGGGCAGGGTGTTTGCTCTCCAGAGCTGCAAGAGTCTCTGGAGAATACGGCGCCACTACATCACTACTAAAAATAATCCTGGCTGCTCCGCTAATATCACCTTCCCCTAATTTCGATTCGACCAGATGGGATATACCTCTTGAAGAGGTAAACCTCTGTGTCGATAATTTTGAATCCAAATTATGGGCCGAAATGTTACAATTTTCTTTAATTTGTGACGTTAACGTCTTTTTGCTAGCCAAATTCTTTTGCACGTTTAAAATTGTATAAGGGAAGGTGAGAAGTTGTTCCCAAGCACTTTGTGAGTTCTCCCGGACAGCAAGGCGGATGCAACCTGCAAGATGTTGTGCCACTAGAGGTCTAGCGCCGCGGGGAACTCGTTTTAAAACCGGAACACAATTTTTCAATTTTGATAGTTTTTTCCAAAAAGGGTCAAATGTGGATGTAGCTGGTGTAGGAGTAGAAGGTGTAATAACAACAGGGTCTGAAGTGGTTGCATTTTGGGGCTTATGTGCCTTCCCAATATGCACGTTCAGACCCCGCTTACCTTTAAAGAAACGTGCCTGGGTGCACAGAGGACACCTCTCCAGGATGTTGAGTGATGAAGAAGGTTGACTCGCACTATTTACCACCACATCACTGCTACTACTTAACATTTATCCAATTTTATTGGAACACTTAATTAATATTTACAATTAAAATAAAAAACTAAACAATAAGTAAAAAAACACTAAAAATGAGACAGAAGATGACAACTTGTGTCAAAGCGGCGCACATAGACTAATATATATAGATTGGCGGCGCAGTCGCGCTGGCGGCCTGGGGCGCCGCGAAATCCAGAAGGCATTCCGGCTGCGGCGCCCTGGAGTTGCCGAGTTGCACGCAGGCTGGCGTCGCTTCGTCAGCTCCGCCCGTTTAGAACGAGCGCGCAGTGATGAGGCCTATTTTTCTGTTCCTTCACTAAGATGACGCTGACTGATAATTTATAAACAAACCAATATTGGTTTTATAGTGAACAATTAAAGTTAAGGATGTAGCAAATCCTAACTGAATTTTCACTCTCGGGAACACTTGAGTTCAATTATCATTGTTCGAAGAGTTTGATTGAATAACTGAGATGTAAAATCAGAAAAAAAATAGGCTTTTTAGATCGTTATTTCATCGGTATTATATAATTGTATTAATATATTAATTTATTTTATCAGAATTTGATATTGCATGACGTCTCTGTCCCATGACGTCTGATCCTAATCTAAATAAAATTAATATTTAAATTAATATTTGAATGTTACGAGCGAGTAAGAAATTTCTATACATGCCAAAGGCAGTTGTTTAGCCATGCCCTTTAGCTGATTCTAATTAAAATAAAAAATATGTCCTAAGTGCCTAATAGTGCGGCAGCGTTGCGCATTGTTAGGCGTTTGTGTGGTTTCGCTAACGAGGTAACATAAGGAGCAAATAATACAGACCGTTGCTTAGCTTGTATCCGATAAGGTGCATGGGCAGGAGGTGACCGACCTAAGGCAGTGCGGATTAGAAATCCCGAACTGCACCGAACGATAAGGTGCAGCGGCAGGAGGTGACCGACCTAAGGCAGTGCGGATTAGAGCTCCCGAAATGCACCGAACGATAAGGTGCAGGGGCAGAAGGTGACCGACCTAAGGCAGTGTGGATTAGAACTGCACCGAACGATAAGGTGCAGCGGCAGGAGGTGACCGACCTAAGGCAGTGCGGATTAGAGCTCCCGAAATGCACCGAACGATAAGGTTCAGCGGCAGGAGGTGACCAACCTAAGGCATTGTGGAGTAGTGAACCCGAATTGCACCGAACGATAAGGTGCAGAGGCAGGAGGTGACCGACCTAAGGCAGTGTGGATTAGAACCACTGAACTGCACCGAACGATAAGGTGCAGGGGCAGGAGGTGACCGAACTAAGGCAGTGTGAAGTAGTGCTGCCGAACTGCACCGAAAGCAGACTGCTTGCTTACTGTAGTTGACAGAGGCGAGCGGTGACGGAGCTAAGCTGTGGCGTCCATTGGACCTAGCTTTTTGCGAGTACGGATTAAAGCGCCTAGTCGCTTTGTCTTAGTAATCCCGCACTCACTATAGTGGTCGCTTGTTGTGTGTATCTGGAGGCGCAGCGCGGCGAGCTTTCGGATCGCATCGCTACTTCTTCACGTTTAGTTTAGTTAGTTTCCTCCGTTTAGTTTTAGTTGGTTTCCTCCGTGCCTCGGAAAGCACGTTAAGCCATTGGTCCCGGCTGCCATTTAAAAGATTTTAGTCGGTACGGGTAGTCAGAAGCTTGAGATCTGACACCAGTCTTGCCAAGGGGTACCGTGTTACCCAGTTACTGATTTGTGGAGGTCAGATAGGCAGTCGCTCCATGTAAAACACTGGTACTCAGCTAAAACCGGTAAGACTCGAAGCCAACCCCAATATAGTTGGGAAAAAGGCTCGGCCGATGACGATACAACGACAGCCTGTATTTGAGTGTGAAGATTAAACTAGTTAAAATAAAGACTTTACTTTAATAAATACCTCATGCGAAACCATCCCTATTATTCTCATGCTTTTACGACCCCTTGGTAAGTTGGCGAGAAAGAAAAATTAACCTTACAGGGGCGCCTAGGCGATGTCGACTGCCTGTAGCTTCAGTTGTGGTAGGAGGTTTGATTTGCCTGTGATAAGTGCCTGGGTTTACTCACTGAGACCCGGGAAGCAGATCGAGGGCGCGTTGCATCTTGGGCACCGCGTGCTTCGCATTGACCAAGGTGCTAATGTAGGCGGCTCTGTGAACCTAGCACCCGAGTTTGGAAAAAATGATCTTTTCTTGGTATGATTGAAAGATATCGGTAAGTAGTGGATAGTAGTGAAAATAATTTCGTAAGTAGTGGTGCCAAAAAAAAAATATGGACAGCAAAAAAAATGTTCGCTCCCGACATTGCAAAACCTGAACCTTTTTCCGGTTGCATCTGATAGGTAAGCGTTAGTAGTGGATTGTAGTGTACTTTTTTTCGTTTGTAGTAAGCTAAAAAAATTATAAAAAAATATTTTAAAACTCGAATATTTTTCCAAAAAGCTAAATTAAGTTTGAAAGCCTATGAGGCTACTACAAACGCTGAAAATGACTGAGAAACGTTTGAAGAGGTATGAAGAGGTTTGTAGTGTCATTATTTTTGTTTGTAGTAAGCTAAAAAAATTATAAAAAAATATTTTAAGTCTCGAATATTTTTTCATAAAGCTGAACTAAGTTTGAAAGCCTATGAGGTTACTACAAACGCTGAAAATGACTGAGAAACGTTTGAAGAGGTATGAAGAGGTTTGTAGTGTCATTATTTTTGTTTGTAGTAAGCTAAAAAAATTATAAAAAAATATTTTAAGTCTCGAATATTTTTTCATAAAGCTGCATTAAGTTTGAAAGCCTATGAGGTTACTACAAACGCTGAAAATGACTGAGAAACGTTTGTAGAGGTATGAAGAGGTTTGTAGTGTCATTATTTTTGTTTGTAGTAAGCTAAAAAAATTATAAAAAAATATGTTAAAACTCGAATATTTTTTCATAACGCTAAATTAAGTTTGAAAGCCTATGATGTTACTAAAAACGCTGAAAACGACTGAGAAACGTTTGAAGAGGTATGAAGAGGTTTGTAGTGTCATTATTTTTGTTTGTAGTAAGCTAAAAAAATTATAAAAAAATTTAAGTCTCGAACATTTTTTCATAAAGCTGAATTAAGTTTGAAACCCTGTGAGGTTACTACAACGCTGAAAATGACTGAGAAACATTTGTAGAGGTATGAAGAGGTTTGTAGTGTCATTATTTTTGTTTGTAATAAGCTAAAAAAATTATAAAAAAATATTTTAAAACTCGAATATTTTTTCATAAAGCTGAACTAAGTTTGAAAGCCTATGAGATTACTACAAACGCTGAAAATGACTGAGAAACGTTTCAAGAGGTATGAAGAGGTTTGTAGTGTCATTGTTTTTGTATGTAGTAATCTAAAAAAATATTTTAAGTCTCGAATATTTTTTCATAAAGCTGAATTAAGTTTGAAAGCCTATGAGGTTACTACAAACGCTGAAAATGACTGATAAACGTTTGAAGAGGTATGAAGAGGTTTTTAGTGTCATTATTTTTGTTTGTAGAAAGCTGAAAAAGTTATAAAAAAATATTTTAAGATTAGAATATTTTTTCATAAATCTGAATTAAGTTTGAAAGACTTTGAGGTTACTACAAACGCTGAAAATGACCGAGACACGTTTGTAGAGGTATGAAGAGGTTTGTAGTGTCATTATTTTTGTTTGTAGTAAGCTAAAAAAATTATAAAAAAATATTTAAAAACTCGAATATTTTTTCATAAAGGTAAATTAAGTTTGAAAGCCTATGAGGTTACTACAAACGCTGAAAATGACTGAGAAACGTTTGTAGAGGTATGAAGAGGTTTGTAGTGTCATTATTTTTGTTTGTAGTAAGCTAAAAAAATTATAAAAAAATATTTTAAAACTCGAATATTTTTTCATAAAGCTGAACTAAGTTTGAAAGCCTATGAGGTTACTACAAACGCTGAAAATGACTGAGAAACGTTTCAAGAGGTATGAAGAGGTTTGTAGTGTCATTATTTTTGTATGTAGTAAGCTAAAAAAAATTATAAAAAAATATTTTAAGTCTCGAATATTTTTTCATAAAGCTGAATTAAGTTTGAAAGCCTATGAGGTTACTACAAACGCTGAAAATGACTGAGAAACGTTTGAAGAGGTATGAAGAGGTTTGTAGTGTCATTATTTTTGTTTGTAGTAAGCTAAAAAAATTATAAAAAATTATTTTAAAACTCGAATATTTTTTCATAAAGCTGAACTAAGTTTGAAAGCCTATGAGGTTACTACAAACGCTAAAAATGACTGAGAAACGTTTCAAGAGGTATGAAGAGGTTTGTAGTGTCATTATTTTTGTATGTAGCAAGCTAAAAAAAATTATAAAAAAATATTTTAAGTCTCGAATATTTTTTCATAAAGCTGAATTAAGTTTGAAAGCCTATGAAGTTACTACAAACGCTGAAAATGACTGAGAAACGTTTGAAGAGGTATGAAAAGGTTTTCGGTGTCATTATTTTTGTTTGTAGTAAGCTAAAAAAATTATAAAAAAATATTTTAAAACTCGAATATTTTTTCATAAAGCTAAATTAAGTTTGAAAGCCTATGAGGTTACTACAAACGCTGAAAATGACTGAGAAACGTTTAAAGAGGTATGAAGAGGTTTGTAGTGTCATTATATTTGTTTGTAGTAAGCTAAAAAAATTATAAAAAAATATTTTAAGATTAGAATATTTTTTCATAAATCTGAATTAAGTTTGAAAGACTTTGAGGTTACTACAAACGCTGAAAATGACCGAGACACGTTTGTAGAGGTATGAAGAGGTTTTTAGTGTCATTATTTTTGTTTGTAGTAAGCTAAAAAAATTATAATAAAATATTTTAAGTCTCGAATATTTTTTCATAAAGCTAAATTAAGTTTGAAAGCCTATGAGGTTACTACAAACGCTGAAAATGACTGAGAAACGTTTGTAGAGGTATGAAGAGGTTTTTAGTTTCATTATTTTTATTTGTAGTAAGCTAAAAAAATTATAAAAAAATATTTTAAAACTCGATCATTTTTCATAAAGCTAAATTAAGTTTGAAAGCCTATGAGGTTACTCCAAACGCTGAAAACGACTGGGGAACGTTCAAAGAGGTATGAAGAGGTTTGTAGTGTCATTATTTTTGTTTGTAGTAAGCTAAAAAAAATATAAAAAAATATTTAAAAACTCGAATATTTTTTCATGAAGCTGAATTAAGTTTGAAAGCCTATGAGGTTACTACAAACGCTGAAAACGACTGAGAAACGTTTGAAGAGGTATGAAAAGGTTTGTAGTGTCATTATTTTTGTTTGTAGAAAGCTGAAAAAATTATAAAAAAATATTTTAAGATTAGACTATTTTTTCATAAATCTGAATTAAGTTTGAAAGCCTATGAGGTTACTACAAACGCTGAAAACGACTGCGAAACGTTTAAAGGGGTATGAAGAGGTTTGTAGTGTCATTATTTTTGTTTGTAGTAAGCTGAAAAAAAAATAAACCTACCTCTTTCCAAACCTCTTCATACCTCTACTAACGTTTCTCAGTAATTTTCAGCGTTTGTAGTAACCTCATAGGCTTTCAAACTTAATTAAGCTTTATGAAAAAATGTGTGAGTTTTAAAATATTTTTTTATATTTTTTTTAGCTTACTACAAACAAAAATAATGACACTACAAACCTCTTCATACCTCTTCAAACGTTTCTCAGTCATTTTCAGCGTTTGTAGTAACCTCATAGGCTTTCCAACTTAGTTCAGCTTTATGAAAAAATATTCTAATCTTAAAATATTTTTTTATAATTTTTTCAGCTTTCTAAAAAAAAAAAATGACACTACAAACCTTTTCATACCTCTTCAAACGTTTCTCAGTCGTTTTCAGCGTTTGTAGTAACCTCATAGGCTTTCAAACTTAATTTAAAATATTTTTTTATTATTTTTTTAGCTTTATACAAACAAAAATAATGACACTACAAACCTCTTCATACCTCTTCAAACGTTTCTCAGTAATTTTCAGCGTTTGTAGTAACCTCATAGGCTTTCAAACTTAATTCAGCTTTATGAAAAAATATTCGAGACTTAAAATATTTTTTTATATTTTTTTTAGCTTTATACAAACAAAAATAATGACACTACAAACCTCTTCATACCTCTTGAAACGTTTCTCAGTCATTTTCAGCGTTTGTAGTAACCTCATAGGCTTTCCAACTTAATTCAGCTTTATGAAAAAATATTCGAGACTTAAAATATTTTTTTATATTTTTTTTAGCTTACTACAAACAAAAATAATGACACTACAAACCTCTTCATACCTCTTGAAACGTTTCTCAGTCATTTTCAGCGTTTGTAGTAACCTCATAGGCTTTCCAACTTAGTTCAGCTTTATGAAAAAATATTCTAATCTTAAAATATTTTTTTATAATTTTTTCAGCTTTCTACAAACAAAAATAATGACACTACAAACCTTTTCATACCTCTTCAAACGTTTCTCAGTCGTTTTCAGCGTTTGTAGTAACCTCATATGCCTTCAAACTTAATTTAGCTTTATGAAAAAATATTCGAGTTTTTAAATAAAAAAATATAATTTTTTTAGCTTACTACAAACAAAAATAATGACACTACAAACCTCTTCATACCTCTTTAAACGTTTCTCAGTCGTTTTCAGCGTTTGTAGTAACCTCATAGGCTTTCAAACTTAATTCAGCTTTATGAAAAAATATTCGAGTTTAAAAATATTTTTTTATAATTTTTTTAGCTTACTACAAACAAAAATAATGACACTACAAACCTCTTCATACCTATTCAAACGTTTCTCAGTCATTTTCAGCGTTTGTAGTAACCTCATAGGCTTTCAAACTTAATTCAGCTTTATGAAAAAATATTCGAGACTTAAAATATTTTTTTATATTTTTTTTAGCTTACTACAAACAAAAATAATGACACTACAAACCTTTTCATACCTCTTCAAACGTTTCTCAGTCGTTTTCAGCGTTTGTAGTAACCTCATATGCTTTCAAACTTAATTTAGCTTTATGAAAAAATATTCGAGTTTTTAAAAAAAAAAATATAATTTTTTTAGCTTACTACAAACAAAAATAATGACACTACAAACCTCTTCATACCTCTTTAAACGTTTCTCCGTCGTTTTCAGCGTTTGTAGTAACCTCATAGGCTTTCAAACTTAATTCAGCTTTATGAAAAAATATTCGAGTTTAAAAATATTTTTTTATAATTTTTTTAGCTTACTACAAACAAAAATAATGACACTACAAACCTCTTCATACCTCTTGAAACGTTTCTCAGTCATTTTCAGCGTTTGTAGTAACCTCATAGGCTTTCAAACTTAGTTCAGCTTTATGAAAAAATATTCGAGACTTAAAATATTTTTTTATATTTTTTTTTAGCTTATTACAAACAAAAATAATGACACTACAAACCTCTTTATACCTCTTGAAACGTTTCTCAGTCATTTTCAGCGTTTGTAGTTACCTCATAGGCTTTCAAACTTAGTTCAGCTTTATGAAAAAATATTCGAGACTTAAAATATTTTTATATAAATTTTTTAGCTTATTACAAACAAAAATAATGACACTACAAACCTCTTCATACCTCTACAAACGTTTCTCAGTCATTTTCAGCGTTGTAGTAACCTCACAGGCTTTCAAACTTAATTCAGCTTTATGAAAAAATATTCGAGACTTAATTTTTTTTTTATAGTTTTTTTAGCTTACTACAAAAAGAAATAATGACACTACAAACCTCTTCATACCTCTTCAAACGTTTCTCAGTCGTTTTCAGCGTTTTTAGTAACATCATAGGCTTTCAAACTTAATTTAGCGTTATGAAAAAATATTCGAGTTTTAACATATTTTGTTATAATTTTTTTAGCTTACTACAAACAAAAATAATGACACTACAAACCTCTTCATACCTCTACAAACGTTTCTCAGTCATTTTCAGCGTTTGTAGTAACCTCATAGGCTTTCAAACTTAATTTAGCTTTATGAAAAAATATTCGAATTTTAAAATATTTTTTTAGCTTACTACAAACAAAAATAATGACACTACAAACCTTTTCATACCTCTACAAACGTTTCTCAGTCATTTCCAGCGTTTGTAGTAACCTCATAGGCTTTCAAACTTAATTTAGCTTTATGAAAAAATATTCGAGACTTAAAATATTTTTTTATAATTTTTTTAGCTTACTACAAACAAAAATAATGACACTACAAACCTCTTCATACCTCTACAAACGTTTCTCAGTCATTTTCAGCGTTTGTAGTAACCTCATAGGCTTTCAAACTTAATTTAGCTTTATGAAAAAATATTCGAATTTTAAAATATTTTTTTAGCTTACTACAAACAAAAATAATGACACTACAAACCTTTTCATACCTCTACAAACGTTTCTCAGTCATTTCCAGCGTTTGTAGTAACCTCATAGGCTTTCAAACTTAATTTAGCTTTATGAAAAAATATTCGAGACTTAAAATATTTTTTTATAATTTTTTTAGCTTACTACAAACAAAAATAATGACACTACAAACCTCTTCATACCTCTTCAAACGTTTCTCAGTCATTTTCAGCGTTTGTAGTAACCTCATAGGCTTTCAAACTTAATTTAGCTTTTTGGAAAAATATTCGAGTTTTAAAATATTTTTTTTATAATTTTTTTAGCTTACTACAAACGAAAAAAAATACACTACAATCCACTACTAACGCTTACCTATCAGATGCAACCGGAAAAAATCAGGTTTTGCAATGTCAGGAGCGAACATTTTTTTTGCTGTCCATTTTTATTTTTTGGCACCACTACTTACGAAATTATTTTCACTACTATCCACTACTTACCGATATCTTTCAATCATACCAAGAAAAGATCATTTTTTCTAAACTCGGGTGCTAGGTTCACAGAGCCAATGTAGGCGGCGTCATCTGCGTATAGTGCGAGCGTCGCCTCTGGTGTTATTGGGATGTCATCTGTGTAATGTTAGTTACCCGCAGGCGAGAGGCCGCTGCCTTGCGGTACACCTCCAAGCTCCAGGCAAGAATTGACTACCTTGACAACGCGACAGGGCGCGTCGAATTTGGACAACTTGTAAATAAGGCCGTCGTACCACACGCGGTACAAGGCCTTGTCCATGTCGAGGAATACTGCAACCGCGTATTACTTTTTGTTCATGGCCGTTGACAGCAGGTGCAGTACCCTCGACAGTTGGAGCGTCTTGCATTGTTCCGCGCGAAACCCGATTTGTGTTAGGTGCCGCAGCAGGGGTGGTACAACACCTTGGAGATGGAGGACAGCGGGGTGATCGGCTGATGGCTCTCTAGTTTCAGAATCGTCTCTCCCGCCTTTGACAGCATGTTGACGCGCCCTTCCTTTCACGAGGCCGGGAAGGAGTCCGTGCGTAGTATCCTTGTGTACAAGCGCGCCAGGGCCGCTACCGTGCGGTGCGGCAGTTGGCGCAGCGCTGTGTTGGTGATACCATCAGCGCCGGGGGCCTTCCTCGGCTTCTTTCTTAAGATGGTGCGTCTGACTACGTTAGGCTAGAAGTAGAAGGCGTCCTCCTCAGGAGTTATCGGCGTGGCGAAGTAGTCTCCAAGGTTTTCTCGAGTGCTGTGACATGTTCCTCTTCATTGTTTGGGTTCAGTTAGAACTGACGCTCCAGGTGTTCGGCGAAGACCTCGGCCCGGTCCTCTGCGACGCATTTCAGTCCCCCGTAGAAGACATACCGGAGCTGGGGTGTTCGACAGTTGTCGGCACAGCCTGTGTATGTAGGGCCAGTCGCTCTTCGCGGTTTCAATTCGTTCCTCCTAGCTCGCAGAGTCCAGAGCCCTCATCTCGGCCTTTACCTCCTCCGCTAGGTGATTTAATTCGCTTTTGAGCGTTGGGCAGCGAAGTTGCTGCCACTGTTTGCGCAGGCGTCTTATTCTTGTAATTAACTTTCGGTTGCGCGCGAGCAGGGGCGGCTGCAGCACTCTCCCCTGCGGCTGGGTCATCGTCGCCGTTTCTTTGCTTGCTGTACATAAACAGTGCCGTCATACGCTAGTGCGCGGACTTCTGCGGTGGCGGTAACAAGCCGTCCCAGACGATACGTCGACGTAACGCTGGCGGTGCTGTCGGATCGGCTTCTCCGACAGGACGACGAGTGGTGGTGGAGTGGTGCTGGTCCGATTTTAGCTCGTCGTCCAGTTCCTGTTGGGTGACCTGGCAGTGCAGCCCTCGGTGGACTACTATGTCCAGCACATCGAGCATGTGTGTCTGTTGGTCCGGGCAGTGGGTGGGCGTTTTAGGGCCGGACACCGTATAGCCGAAGGCTTCCGCATCCATGAAGAGCCGCCTCCCCGTGTTCGTTGTTCGTTTTTCTCTTCGATGTTCATCCTATATGGATTGGGCTTCGACAGCGACCACTAGAGCATGTACGTTATACTAATTACAGGCGTAATGCATACTTGAATAGAACCACTTGATTTTGATACAAGTTAAAATTAAAAATTTCCAAAATAACCCACATGTTTTTTTTATTTAGCGTAGTTGAACTACTTAATTTATTTAGTAGTAGACACGCTTCGATCAAGCATCTATCGAACACGTAATTATTATGACACAGATCCACATCTTTTAGTCTATATACGTTTTACAATACTAAATATTCGCGACGAGGCGTCACATAGCTTATAGTTTATATACTATCGTTATACATGAAATACTATAAGTAAGAAATGTATATAATAGCATGGATAAATAAAAGGTTTATTTATTTTCGTTTAGACCCCCTCAAAAGGGCAGGGGCACAAGTAGTGGTGTGTGCGATCTACTCACATACCAATCGTATTATTTACCTTACACACATTAGTTTGTTAGGAAGCACAATCTAGGTGTTCTAGCCTTTAAACCCTAAGTCTAAGACTGAAAAATAGCACATAATAACAGTACATAGCTGGGGATAATACTATCTCACCCTGGAACGGTGAATGCACACACATTTTCCTTAAATAAGTGGTTAGAAAACTTGTTATTCACGATTTAGTACTTCTAGGTAACCTAGACTTGTACCTGGGCCCTGTAATTTGATAAGACTCATATAGTCTTAGTATATAAACACCACTTAGTTGAGGTAATGTGTTTGTAAGAACCAGTATAGAGGTTTCTATGCGCTTGTCAGCGGACTCACTGCCTTCAGACACATTTGATGCCTGAAGGCCTATTGATATGTTTACTGAAGCATTACCTTCGGGAGCCGCAGGCAGGCGCCTGGATTCTGACATTATACACGGCCACTAGTGGTCTTCATTTGAGCAAACACAATCACAAAACTGTGGAACAACACAAATTTCTTTCCTACTTCAGCGGCTTCCCGGCACTTGAAACACCAGAAGAGCTGGTGGTACACCCATCAGGGTACCACCATTCGATAGCCCATATCTCTGCCTCCCCAGCCACATTTCTGTAAGGAGCCTAGCTCTGGTGGTTGGGGAGATAACCTTTGTAACAAGCTGTGAGGTTCCACGGTTTGCCCGTAGCTCCGACCACTCCAGGGTGAATTCTACTTCGGGAGTTGAAGCTAAACCCACCGAAATACTACCACAGGGTAGCCTGTCGGGACGGATACCGGATGATGCTTGGTTGGTGGAGTTTCCTCCAATAGTTGTGGTGTTCTGCTCTACAGACCCACGTTTTTAAGTCTATTTACATTTTAATAAATACTTTACAAAACATACCTTCATATGTTTTGATTTTGTATCAACTCATGTCTTATTTTTATGTATGTCGCATCGTGGCTGGCCGATAGATGCAAACCATCGGGAAGTCAGGATGTATTCCCTTAGGTTTAAGACATCGTGTATGGGCAGGTCGGTGGGTACAGTCGTGCAAATGAAATAACATAAATTATTCGATACACTGGGTTTATTTAAATAGTTCACAGTTACAATCTTGCTCACTAATATTACTGATCGATACCGATTCTACAACGTCTTCGCTCCTAGGGCGGTCAGTACTCAACTCTTATATACTGTGTCCCCACCACACAGGTCGTTAGAGGAAGCGCGCCACAGCGTAGTTGTTCTTGATTTGCCGACAGGTGGCGTGCTCGTGATTTGTTTTGACGTCCGTACTATTGACTAAACCCGACACGGCCATCCTGCGATACAGGCGTCCTCGTCTGTTCCTCATTGTCAGGTTTTAACAGTGTATCGAATCATGTGGAAATCCTCAATGGATGTCCTCAGCCCTTGGGGAAAGCTGAGGGGTCTGTCAGACTCTTACTGACTAAAACCACATGGTGTTCTCTAGGCCGTAATTCCTATTGAGAGGCGAGCGTGGAACACAGCACGTCGCCTTCTCTGGCCTCTCTCAGGTGACAGACTCCCCAAATCTATCACCCGCAGGCATTATCTTCTTGTCCTTGCTCCATGCCATCTCATGTCGTGTTGCGCTACACGTTCTTAGTCCACTCCGTTCTACCAGTCTCCCATCATACAAGGGAAGTTTTCTGAAACACACAAAATCTCCACACAGTATTCGCTCGTCCAATCCTGACTCATACTCTAGGTGAGTGAGGAAACATTTTGCATAGTTACATATCGAAAGGATCACTGGTCTAGGTATTTCTTTACAACAGAAAACCCCTACAGTTACAATCAAGCTGGTCTAAATCGTCACCCACCAATGCAGGTGAGATTCCTGCAGCACCTCTAAAGGATCACTGGTCTAGGTATTTCTTTACAACAGAAAACCCCTACAGTTACAATCAAGCTGGTCTGAATCGTCACCCACTAAAGCAGGTGAGACTCCTACAGCGCAGTTACAGTCAAGCTGGTCTGAATCGTCACCCACTAAAGCAGGTGAGACTCCTACAGCGCAGTTACAGTCAAGCTGGTCTGAATCGTCACCCACTAAAGCAGGTGAGACTCCTACAGCGCAGTTACAGTCAAGCTGGTCTGAATTGCACCCACTAAAGCAGGTGAGACTCCTACAGCGCAGTTACAGTCAAGCTGGTCTGAATCGTCACCCACTAAAGCAGGTGAGACTCCTACAGCGCAGTTACAGTCAAGCTGGTCTGAATCGTCACCCACTAAAGCAGGTGAGACTCCTACAGCGCAGTTACAGTCAAGCTAGTCTGAATCGTCACCCACTAAAGCAGGTGAGACTCCTACAGCACAGTTACAGTCAAGCTGGTCTGAATCGTCACCCACTAAAGCAGGTGAGACTCCTACAGCGCAGTTACAGTCAAGCTGGTCTGAATCGTCACCCACTAAAGCAGGTGAGACTCCTACAGCACAGTTACAGTCAAGCTGGTCTGAATCGTCACCCACTAAAGCAGGTGAGACTCCTACAGCGCAGTTACAGTCAAGCTGGTCTGAATCGTCACCCACTAAAGCAGGTGAGACTCCTACAGCGCATCACAGATCAACACCCACAACAGCAGGAGTGATCTTGACATCCCATTAACAAAAATGATCATCTTCCACAAAAGTAGAAAAGACCACATACTAATTGATCATTCCAAAGATTCTATTATAGCTTCGGAATTATCTACACTTAAGGTGCGAGAGCTTATGGAAAATGTTTCCTCTGACTCCAAGGGCGTATTATTAATTACAGGTACAAAAGACATACCGAACTCATCATCTGTCGTCACGGTCCATTCATCATCATCATCACTATCATTTTCGCAAATTTCCAAATAACCTTCTTGCCCTTTAGGTACTTACTTAAATTTTACTACCCTTAAATTTTTATTAGCAATTTTATAAATTCTGATAATCAAAATTAGAATACCAAAATTATTTAAATTTTCGTAATGAGGGCTTGACGATTCGAACGTCATCAACATTAACATGGTGACCTCACCTCTGGCGTGACTATGTGAGTTTACCTTCTTTCAACGTCATAATTCAAAATGAACCTTCTGCAAGGTCTCTAACATAAACATGAACATTCACACCAGACATAGTGTCACACAGACTTACAGGTGCCATACAGGCCTTCAGTTGACACACAGGCTCACAGTTGCCACACAGGTCAACAGCTGCCACACAACGCTCGGCTACTCCTGATCAAAATAGATCATTGGGTTCGTGAAAATAGGGAAATTTTAGAACTACTCTTTAACTGAATCATTACCCTGGGCCATGTACCACAAATCGATCCAAACCAACTTTAAAAATTCTGCTGCTGCAAAAACTGTCAAGCTTAAAGAAACCCTCGAGTAAAATCTTCAACGCCACGGCCCTCTAGCCGACCAGCAATTGTATTGCTCTCACAACGGTCTCTAGACCCCGACCTCCACCAGAATCCACTGGTACGGTCAATCATAATATATTCGATAGACTGAATTACTAGACACTTTAAGCTTGCTCATCATCATCAAAATTCCTTTAACATCAACATCGACTGGTACATGACCCGTTGGCATCTTCCCTAACCTACCGCGTGCATACTTGTAGGTCCTAAGCATTCCTATTTAAAGCTTTCATTGTATAACTATCACTGTCCTGTCATAATAACCTATCGCGGACTTAATAAAGGGCCCATTTAGTTTTCACACTAGAGTTGCCCACACAACACTATTGATTAGAAAAAGATCCGACGATCAACAACTAAATAAAGTAATTTTAACATTTCCGTTAATCTTTACCATAATTCAAAGGCAATGCATACTCAACGACACCTCTTCGTAGACCCATCGCCACATGTTACTCATGAGGGGCGGTCCAGAATTTGTCGCATGAGTAGACATGTTAATCAGATTTGGTTTCACTACCACTGTTATCAACTATGATGTCTAATACTCAAGGAACTTGGTGATCGAGGATCCTTCCCAAAAGATTCGCACTTTTTACTCAAAGATTTACATACCGACTGCTAACAAAAGGGAAACAACTAACCCTGATAATATTAAGGAGCTTCACGAATTAATTTGGATCAAAATCTTTAAAATTAAATATCAACAGTAACCATTTACTATCGCTCACTACCTCAGTTTTTATGTAAGGAAAACGATCGCGAGATCTACTGCTATCCTAATGTTACTTTGAAAGTAAGCAAGTGAATTCAGATCTGAAGACGGTGGTCGTAAATCGTGACGCAACATAAGATTTGTTCTGAATACACGTAAATGACCAGTACCGTTACTAACTCGATACAATTGCAATGGCCCTACGTCATTACTAACTGGCTTTGTTACTGAAAATCTCCTTCTTATGGGATATCTCATCCTAAAGTTCGTATTGAACCAAAACTTGAAACTATACTGCCAATAGGAAACTCATTACCTAACTAATTGCTTTTTACAAGTGTGTCTTAATTACCTAGTGATAGTGCTAGATATAACCACTACCAATTCGGTGATCAAACATGAACACTTAAAACTCGAAATAGCATCTCTTCAGAAGAGAACTTTCCACCTCACTATCGAAATAACATGGAAGCGACTCACCGAGTATTCCATTTCAAACTTGCGCGCTCCCAACCTCAAACTGCTAGTCTGCCGTTCCTCCTAAACTCTCAGATGTTGACAGGTCAGCCTTCGCATACAGCATCTGAACTGCTAGCAGCAGCAGAGGCTCCACTGCGATACAATATGGTATCTGAAACATGAAAAACACTACGAGAGTACTTGTTTACACGGTTATCTTAACCATACACAGCTTTGATGGAAATTAACCGGTGTAGTAACCTAAACCGGCACGGCAAAATGGGTTATTATGAACACTGAATGTGAATGCAGAGACCTTCAGTGTCTGACTACAATGTCCCAAGTGCCCAGGTAGGTATTCTTACTTCCAAACAATGATAGTCAGCCAAGGCCAGTCAAGGGCTACCGCCAGTGATAGTAGAATAATAACCCTTCAACAACACCCAACTTGACCATCGATAACTAACATGAAATTATAACCTAACACGGGCCACCCCGACGATCCATTGACCGCCACAAAACCAGAATTTTGAATAATTGAACACTCTTGGCCATAGTCAATAACAAAATGAAAACGACTCACCAGATTGGCTTAAAGATCCATGTGTATGGATCTTTCCACACGTCCACACGCTCCTCCTTGACCTGTCCAGCTCCTTGGTTGTTGCTAGCTTCCTTGCTGCTCCGCTCTAGACTGTTTTTTTTTTATTCTAGACTGAGGGTAGTCGCAGAAACGAACCACTACCGTTTTTTTTTTCTCAACTGACACCGCATTTTTTTTGCAAGAATGTAACCGCCATTTTCACTAGCATTGTTTTTACGCGTGATCTCATTAGCACGACCGAATCCCAATTCTGATGTCGCATCGTGGCTGGCCGATAGATGCAAACCATCGGGAAGTCAGGATGTATTCCCTTAGGTTTAAGACATCGTGTATGGGCAGGTCGGTGGGTACAGTCGTGCAAATGAAATAACATAAATTATTCGATACACTGGGTTTATTTAAATAGTTCACAGTTACAATCTTGCTCACTAATATTACTGATCGATAGTGATTCTACAACGTCTTCGCTCCTAGGGCGGTCAGTACTCAACTCTTATATACTGTGTCCCCACCACACAGGTCGTTAGAGGAAGCGCGCCACAGCGTAGTTGTTCTTGATTTGCCGACAGGTGGCGTGCTCGTGATTTGTTTTGACGTCCGTACTATTGACTAAACCCGACATGTACTTATTCTTTGTTACTGTTAACACTTGAAAAGCATATTTTAGTTATCTCTGATTGATTTAATATCCTCAACTTAATTTATATTGCTAATTTGTAAAATCATGTAATGTTTTATACTCTGATATTTTCATCTGAATTGACATGTCCAATTTATTTTTCTTAAGCCATAGACATAACATACCACGGACTAGGCATTCCTTAAGCTAGTTGTACATTATAAAAAGGGCAGCGGTAGACTGCCCCTTCTGTAAACCGTTTTTAATTTGTTCTGGTCATATTATTGATATTTTGAATTTGAAATTCGGAAGAGATGACACAGAACGAGCGAAAAACGGGCGTCAGTTTTTTAGTTTGGTTTTGGTTGCGAAATTGGAAACACATATTTAAGCCTTAAATTACAAAGTTTATTCTTATCCACTAAGTACATAAAAATGTAATGAATTCAGTTCGTGAATGAATGTCATACATCCCTGAAGACTTCTATTAAATAACAATTTATACTCTGAAGTGAACTTTTACTGTTTTAACAATGGGACGTGCCAGACTGACATGAGCTGCTGCAGACAGGACCTCAGCGGCGCGTCGTTTTGCGCGAGCGCCCACATCTCTCCTTGCTGCCTGCCTTACTACCTACCTACCGGACGCGGTGCATGAGCCGCAGCTACAGCGCACCCGGCGTCCGCCAGCAGTACACGCAGGTTGCGCACGCTGAACACGAGCGCCCACATCTCTCCTTGCTGCCTGCCTTACTACCTACCTACCGGACGCGGTGCATGAGCCGCAGCTACAGCGCACCCGGCGCCCGCCAGCAGTACACGCAGGTTGCGCACGCTGAACACGAGCGCCCACATCTCTCCTTGCTGCCTGCCTTACTACCTACCTACCGGACGCGGTGCATGAGCCGCAGCTACAGCGCACCCGGCGCCCGCCAGCAGTACACGCAGGTTGCGCACGCTGAACACGAGCGCCCACATCTCTCCTTGCTGCCTGCCTTACTACCTACCTACCGGACGCGGTGCATGAGCCGCAGCTACAGCGCACCTGGCGCCCGCCAGCAGTACACGCAGGTTGCGCACGCTGAACACGAGCGCCCACAACTCGCGGTAGCGCTCTTCCAGCCGCCCCATCGCACCGTGTCAAGCTGGCCCCGTCGTATGAAGCCGGCCCTTATTTTTACTTTCTCTTATTATTATTTTTTATTCTATTAACGTGACTTACGTTAAATTCTTCGGAGCTTAACGTAACGTTACATAGTCTGAGTACAAAACAACTTTTAATGTTAATAAATAGTACATTTTGTTCAGTCTGACACTTCAGTTGCGGCAGTTACGCAGGTATAGATGTGGTTATAGAAATAGTGGCAGTTCTATAGCCTTATAGAAGCGCTTCAAGACCCATATAGTATCCTAGTAGTAAGAAGTTTTAGAAGGAAATAGCTTCTAAGTCAAAAAATCGGCAGAATTTCCCTTCATACCTCATTCTTCCTGGAGAATCTCTCCAGGGAATAGTTGAGAACCTGGTTGACGGTTCATTGGATGGGCCATCTCAGGGCGCATCCAACCGTCACTCCCTGATCCCTTCAGGGATAGGAAAGTTCTGTCGATTTAAAGCATAAGTATGTAATGAAACATTTTGTAAATAATAAATCTGCGCATACGCAAATTCAGGGTCCTCGTTACGGTAAAGTTTCGTCGTACGATAGCGCGCATGCGCATCGACCGTTTTGTAGCCATTATCATGTGTTAGTCAAATCTGCGCATCTTTGTGTAACGAAGACCCTGCAAAACATCGCAAGTAGTCACGAAGAATTAAGTCTTTTATTTCCTGGACGTCAACCTTTCACCTACCAACATCTAGCAGTCATCAATCAACCGCCAGACAGGCTTCAGAACTCTTGAAGAATCACCTATAGGTACAGGGCGTCAACGCGCTTTGAGCAGGAGCCTTACAAACGCCAGATACCTACGACTTCTCGTCGCATAAACCCTGCGAGTGGGTAGGTGGCATTGCTGTTCTTCAGAATATAATTGTTATTCTAGACCGCGAGATTCCGTCTCGCCAACTACGCAGCCTAATGGGAGGATCCGTTCCCTAGGGCATTACCCTGCTTTCGCGAAGAAACTCACACGTGAATTGAGCCCCACGTGTGAATCTCATTCCTGGGTGACAATAGAGTTCCTGGGCGATCAGTGTCACCAAGAGACGCATCAGCGATTTTCTGTCGCGAAGAAACCCAGGAATGGGGTTCACGCGTGGATTGAGCCCCACGTGTGGACCCCATTCCTGGGTGAAAAGCGATTTCCTGGGAGAATAGCGTCATCAAGAGACGCATCAGAAACCTTCCCTCGCGACAACCTGCTTCCTGGGAGACTGCCGTCGCAAAGAAACTCACACGTGGATTGGACCCCACGTGTGAACCCTTTTCCTGGATGAAAACCACGTTCCTGGGTGATAAGCGTTATTAAAAGACGCGTCAGCGACTTTCCATCGCGATAACTTGTTTCCTGAGAAACTACCGTCGTGAAGACACTCACGTGGATTGGGCCCCAGGTGTGAACCCTTTCCTGAGTTATAACCGCGTTCCAGGGAGATAAGCGTCACCAAGAGACGCGTCATCAACCGTTCCTGCCGTGTTACCTGCTTCCTGAGAAGATTACGGTTCCTGGGAGACTACCGTCGCGAAAAGACGAATCTGTGAGTTGTTTCTGTAGTATTACCTGCTTCCTGGGAAGCTGCAGTAACTGGGAGACCTCCTGTGGAGATTACACAGAAACCACTCCCTGAAGGAATAACACTGAAGATTTATCGCTGAAAAAACTTATAACAGAAGTTTAAAACAGCGTGTTGAAAACTCGTTAAGTACATAGAACGAAATTTCTTTGTTCGTAAAAACCTGAAGGGTCATAGCTGAAGGGTTATCCTTGAAGAAGCTTACACATAGAAGTTTCGAATAGTCGTGTAGGAGACTTGTCCTGTGAATATAGAACGAAAATTCGTCGTTCCTTAGAATTCCTGAAGCGTTATAACTGAAGACTTATCTATCGAGTTAGAATTTTGTTTGAAAACAAAACACTCGTTTCAGCGAGATAGAACAATTGGACAACAATGAGTGCAGTGAAAGCACAAACCACTTACTCTCCTTTGTGCTGAAAGTTTAAAAGAGAACCTACCTTGACGGGATGAAGCCAAAATGTCAAGCTTAGAGTTTTGGATCTGGCACGATCAGGTTGACTTCTGCAGTATTAGTCTGTGACTAACCTACAGTCTGGAGGCTAACCTGGAGTTTCGAGGATCGGACTTAACCCAGAGTTGAAGTTAACTCAGAGTTTGGACTAAACTTTCGAAGTTTGAAAAAGGAAGCGAACTCTCTTCGAATTTAAGTCTGTAGGCGGACTTAACCTGGGATTAGGACTTATCCGTTTTCAAGAGATTGGAGAAAAGTCAACCCGTTTCGAGCTGAAATTTGGGTTATTGGACTTAACCCGTTCGTGCTGAGGTCCAGAGTTGGACTTAACCCTTTCGAGCTGACGTCTTGAACAAAGTCAACATGCCGATAACCAGATCTCAGGACAGGTAAGCTGAGGCGTGGACAGTTGAAGTGGAACGACTAGCAACAGGCATACGCCACCAGTTGCTTCCACGCTCACCAACCACAACTGAAGGAACAGACTAGTCTGCGCCTCTTCGAAGCCCAACTGCGTCACAGATAGGATACGACGTGCCCACTCAAAGAAACAAAGAACAACAGGAACACACAGAACAAATGGAGCAACCGAGCACATGCAGGAAGGCAACAAGAAGGGAAGGCTCTTCAGATAGAACACTGAAGCCTTTCGATAGAACACAAAGCATACAAGAAAGGACTTTAGAACGAGCCATGTCAATGACTACCCGGGGTGACGCCTGTATTGAACATAGCAGACCGCTGTCGACTAACAAGACGACCCGGTCACATAGAAAAGTTTCGAAAGCTCGTGAAGACTTACAGAACATAAGTTGGAACTTGCCAAGTTAGCACTTCAAAAGGCAGAAGAAGAAGTTTCTGAAGCCGAATATATGGATGACAAAGACTCGAATGATAGTATGTGCATTCCTGGCTTGAAGAGGCACCAGAACTTGACCATTAAGGGAGTACAACGCCGCCGAAGGAGACAAAAGTAATAGAAACCGAGATAGGCCTCCTGCTGCGACGCCAAGGCAAACAGATATAGAAGCGAAAGGTTCACTCCGTCCCTTCTTAACGGAGCTGACATCCGCTATAGCGTCGCTAGCCGACAGAAAAACCGAACCATGGACGCCTAACCCTTCGGCGTCGAAGGTTATCATGACTCTACCGAACTTTGATGGAGCTCATACCGAATGCCTATCTTTTCGAGCCATATACCAGGCAACTCGTGCCTACTTCAGCGACATTGAAAACACGGCAAGACTCAGAAGGCTTGGGTGGTCGCGCACAGGGGACAGTGAGCTCAGAACTGTTGGAGTATAACGCTGGGCATTTTTATGAAGGCTTTCTTTTTTGAATTAAGTACTCTGTCAGCGCTGTCTCTGTCTAACTGTTTAGAAAAATATATGTCATGTGTCTGTAAAATAATATATTAAATGATTTTACATTATTTCCACTGCGCCCGTATTGCTTATTTCCATAAACTAGTAAAAAAATATGGGCCTTATCATGGCAATGTGAATATTGTGTGAAACGAATATTATTTTGTACAAAATATGGGTGAGTATTCTAACTCGGCAGTTACGATGGAGAAGCTGAAAGGTGCCATCAATTATCGTGACTGGGCATTCCAAATGCAGAATATTCTCATATTTTAAAACTTATGGCATTGTATTAAAGGACAGGATGAACCCGCAGAACTAGGCACGAGTAAGAGTACTGTTGATCAGGCCCGTAAAGAGGAGAAGGCTTCAGCGAGGCTTTGTTTAATCGTTGAGAAGTCATGTTAACCGCACATTGTGCAAGCGAAGACTGCAAAAGATGTTTGGGATGCCTTAAAGAAGGCATACCACGACTCTGGATTACATGAAGATTGACGTGTTTACCTACTTTATGTTCGATTAAGCTAAAACAGTTTGATAGCGTGGAAATTTACGTTAACAAGATTTTGTCACTCGCTGATCAATTGCATAGCATGAAAAAGCCTCTTGACGATGAATTTCTGGCTGCTATTATGTTTCAAGTGTTGCCTCAGGAGTATGAGCCCATGATTATGGCTCTGGAGCACTTAAGCATGGACATAACAACAGATATGGTAAAAACCAAACTTCTTCCAGACAAGCGATGGACAGGGAGTACTGGTGGTAGCAATGACTGCTTATTTACGCGGAATCGTGGTGAAAATAAGAACAGTTCCCGAGGTGCAAAGAAGAATGCGTCTAGTACATTGAAACACGCTTGTTCCTCGTCAAATGTTGTGGTGTTGGAAGTGTCGGTCGAAAGGCCATGTCAAAAAGAACTTTCCTCAACTGACTTCTTTGGTCTTGTCTGCACTTATCTGACAGTTCGTGGATTGTCGATTCGGGTGCGACAGATAATATGTCTGGATAATGGTTCAAATCTTTCGATGAGTCGTCGACGAAGGAGATGTGTGTTGCTAACGGCAAGGAGTTAATAGTAGGTGGTGTAGGAGATATTCATTTTTCGGTTAACTTTCGTGGAAATATGATAGATATAACTTTAAAAGATGTAATGTTTGCAGCTAAGGTTTTTAAGTTTAGTTTTTATAATACTGGATGTGACTCAAACTCAACTCAAATACTCAAAGCTGGCAAGATAGTTTCATGCTAGGAAAGTTGGGAGAGTTTACAGATTTAACCCTGTCGGTAGAGTCAATCTGACAACTTCATCTACGTCTAAGGACATGATGTTATGGCATCAAAGATTTTCGTTTAATTTACTACTACGTACCGTGTTCTCCTAGTACATAAGGATAGTTCATTACAGTGTAAAATTGGAGAACTATATGAATTTCGCGCCAACAAAAACCACTACAAGTGTACGATCCTAGTATCTCATTCTGTATGTACAGTACATAGAGAATGATACTTACGGTGAGATGACTCACTCTGCCAGGAACAAACAATGTATTGATGAACCATGCTCTCCTAGTACCTGAAGACAGATTAGTACATCCTACAATTTTAAACCTATTGGAATTTCGCGCAACCGGTACAGGTTGGTATAATACACTGTCGGGACTTTTGTAAGTGTTGCCAAATTAATCTACTACTACAAATCTATGTCATCCTGGTACCGGTGGACAGTTTACTGCAACCAAAGTTATTTAATTGTGAAAGTAATTACGCTACAGTGTCCGTACCGTATTAACTCCTATCACTTTGTTGTCTCCTGGTACTAGCAAATATGAACAAGTCCTTGTCCGAATCAAGCTTGAACGACCAATCAATAAGAGAACCAAATAGTACCCCCCCAAACTTTGTCTTTGGTCGTGCTAAAAAAAAGGAAAGAACAGAATAGTCCTGCTGATCCAAGGATGTCTACCCCTAGCACTGGTTTAGATGATTTTTACGCATTCAGGGAAGAAATGCGGGGGATGTTTGCCGCCTTACTTGCCGCTCAGCGACAAGAATTTAATAACATAAACCCCTCGTTGAAGAAAGTTCAAGAACCAATGCCAAGATTGAAACTTCTATTGAATACTTGCAAAAAGAGAACGCAGAATTGAAAAAGAAGATTGAAAATTAAGAACAACAGAAAAAACAAGATGCAAAATTGAAAATGTACAAAAAACCTACAAAAAAGCCAACATTGAAATTAAGAATGTGCCAAAATTAGAAAGGGAAACAAAAGATGATCTGATTAAATATGCTACTAGCCTATCCACCTCCGTTGGTGCAAGCATGACGAAATCAGACATCAAGGACATTTACAGGGTTCGTGTACGGGGGGGGGGGGGGGGAGGGTTTCTAATGCACCTGTCGTTGTAGAATTGACCTCGACCTT
This sequence comes from Orthosia gracilis, assembly GCA_947562075.1. Lineage (NCBI taxonomy): Eukaryota > Metazoa > Arthropoda > Insecta > Lepidoptera > Noctuidae > Orthosia > Orthosia gracilis. The sequence goes on along the minus strand of OX387274.1, from coordinate 247,092 downwards.
GGTAAATTCCGATTTACTGCAGAAATGTAAGGTATTTAATACAAAGAACAAAGTAAAACTGCGCGCAAAAAAAACTGGGATTCGTTATTAACGAAGAGACTGCTGTCTTCGTCTCTAAGCAACTTACACCCAAGGCCTCACGGTTATATTTTCTTGCGCGGGCTCTTATAAAATCTCCTGCTTTTGGACGGCCTACGGAAATGTATACGTTAGAAAGGACGAGAACTCTCCAATAATACTCGTAACTATCACTAATGAAGCGCAAATCAATCAGCGTCTCTGTCTGTCTGTTACCTTTTCACGCTTAAACCGCTGAACCGATTTTGGATGGAGTTAGTCATTGAGATAATACATAGTTACCTCAATGAAGTTAGTTTGAGACCCTGATAAGGACATAGGATAGTTTTTATCCCGGAAACCATCCATATAGGGGTGGCAAGAGAGGTGGAAATTTGTATGGTGAACCAATAATTTCTGAAGTAAGGCGGCCCTCGTTATTTGGATACGGAACCCGAAAAGTAAGAATAACTAACTTTGTAAAATTTGGAAGTCTGACGAAAATAAATGTTTGATTGTACCTAGGATTAGATTGAAAGTCCTTTATCGCCACGGCATGCGCATGCGGCACCTCCAGGGTGCCCTTATCCAATGAGGGCAGAAATGGAAGCTACAGAGAACGGCTTTGGCTTTTCACCAATAGCATTGAATCATTGTAATATCCTATGTAAATTGACTAGTTTGAATGACCTCGGAGCGGCGGCGGCACCATTTGCGTCAGTTTGGTGCTCGCAGCGCTATCGGCGAGCGATAACCTCGTCACCTCACTTTGTCGAATTACACACAAACAAGACAAAACGCACACAATCAGAGCGCCCGCGCCGCAGCAGTATAGCGCCCAGCGGCGATAGTGAGCGGCGAGCTGAAGACGCGGAGCCGCGCGGCGCCGCGCCGCTGTGCACCGGCTCACCTCGCGCCTCCGCCACCGCGTCATGCCCACTTGTTGAGCCACGACCTTGCGTCTAGCGGCACACACTACACTACACTCTACGACACGTTGCCGCGTTGATATTGTCTTACGTCATTTCTATAAAAATCTAACCGAAACTGGATAACTAAGTAGGTAGTTACTTTTACTTCCGCAATACTAAGGCATCATTCAACAACATTAATTTTGGCATTTCGATCCGCACGTTTGTGATCATTAGGTACTTTGATAACTTCAAATTATATCTGTCGGGGTTATCTTTGTTTATATGTTGGAACAACATATTTCTTGCGAACCAATTCAAATAGTTACTAATTAATTAGGTAGGTTCTTCTATTTTAAAAACATTAACTGCAATATCAAAGTTGCCATCACTCGCGGTACAGCTTAGAGCCATCATGGACAGTGATTGCATCACTTAGGCAGTCGGCGCCCAGGGGCCATCGTAACAGCTATGCATAATTGTAGATAATACTATGCACAATTGTACGCAGCCAGCAGCAGCGCAGTGGCGCAGACTCGTGGAGCAGCGCGCCGGTGCTGTCGGTGCAGTGGTGTGCCAACCACCAACCCTCCCCCCCCCCCCCCCTTGTGTTTTTACTTTAGAAGGACACAATCATGTCGACCACTGAGGTATGTAAGACCAAGTTGGTAAATTTGTTTGTTACCTAATTATTAAGGTAGGTTACTGAATAAATTATCCGACTTTGTTTTACATTCGATGTCACAACTTTTGCGGTAGAAGAACTGCTTTGCGAGACTTTTGTATTATTTATGTCATTGTTATGTTTTTGATGGGATATGTAGGTATAGATATGAATTAACCGTAGGCCTTGTAACCAAACACCGCCTGTATGTCGCGAAAGAAAAGTTAAACAGACAGAGGCGTGAAGATACTACCAGCATACGAGTACCGCCACTTAACGTCCCTTATACCTACAACCTACCTAACTATTAAAATTAACTACCTTTGTACTTCAAGTAAGTTAACTGCAACTTGTTATTTGGTAAGTAGGTATCGTGATGTACGAGATTTTATGACTTCAGAGTATAAACACAGAAATGGGGCCGCAATATTGAGGCACAACTGATTACTACTGATGTTTTCAAGAAACTATGACCTAGCGACCTGCCCGATTAAAAATGTGTTACCTACAACTACAACTCCTACAAGTCTACTAGTTGCATCGATAACATGTTACCGGTCGAGATCTCTGATCATAACAGTATCCACACTTACATCAGTAGGTACGTAAGGAGCCCTACGCCTCAAGGCAGGATTACCTACATATTACCTCCGAGCAGTGTGAGCTATACTGCTCGGAGGCGAGCTTTGGACATAATGGAGCCAAAACTCCAACGACAAAAGCTCTCACGATCCTTATCTAACGATGTTTTTCAGCATACTTACGACTGCAAGGAAGCAATAATTATTGCATAAGCAGAATAAGTACCTAAAATGCGGGAATACAAAAAAAACCCATTCATACACATAAAGTCACGTGATTTTTCAATGGGGGTAGGTTAACTACAGAAATCCATGTCCCACGATCTAGTCGCTAGTCGGACTCGCGGACCGAGGCCGGACCGAGGATGCCGTGCAAACAGCTACATTCGCCAAAGTAATTACTTAAGTTCATAAACTATAAGACATTTTGATAGGTCAACTGACTACGAAGTGATCCCATCATTAAAATATTTCCGTTCCTCAAAAGGATAAAAGGGACCCTCTTTTATCCTTTTGAGGAACGGAAAAATATTAATCTACTACTTATTATGGACTAGTATTAACCTAACTAGCTTTTTGTGACTGTCTACGTCATACATTGATCTTCTAAACTAAACGTATGTAAACAGCGCAATCGTAAAACTCACTATGTTCATTGCAAGGACAACGGGCAACGGCGCAACTTCATGCATTTATTAATCAACTAGTTAAAATTTGTATTAATTGAAATAGGTAACTGAAAACTTGGTAAGGGGCTATTGCAGATATATTATTATGGCATCCTCTTGTTCGCAGTTCTGAAAGGCGGCGGTGCGGGCGAGGTGCATGCGAGCTGACCCGGGAGCGGGAGGCGTAGCGGATGAACGCAGGCAGCTCGCGTGGACAATCGCACGCACGGAAGAGTCCTAAAGTAGGCTTATATTTATATTTTTTCTTCATCTATTTCGTTTTGCGATCACTATTTGTGATAATTCTCTAATTAGTCGTAGGTACAATATTGTCTCTCCTTCATTCAAAAACTTTTGGGAGTAAACATTTTAGTTAGTACATTTTTGTGTCATTTTTTTTAGTCCATCCAAAGGTTGTCTGGTAGATATCGCTGTCGGCGATAAGACCGCCTTTGTACCCACCCGTATATTTAAGTTTTTCATATAAAAGACATGCATAACTTTTATGGTGTACAATAATGTATATTCTATTCTACCACCAAGGCACCGTACGTACACACCTAAACAGTTACTGCATCCAGCGTGTACTGCTACCTAGGTACCTCCCGGCTACGTGAGCAAAAAATAGATAACGATAAGGCACACATTGAATTGGGTATTTCTAAAGTCAATATTCGTGCTATAAAAAAACGGGTTATTGGACGGATTTAACTCGCCCGAAATGTACGAATCGACCCTTTTTTAATAATATTATTTTTTTCTGTGGTGATTCGCACGAAGTTAGTTTATTGTTGTGCAAATCGACCACTCCAAAATTATGTAGTAGGAAATTGGCACACACTGAAGTACGGAAGTATTAAGGGTTAAATATTGTTATTGATATGAAATGAGACACAAATTAATCTAATATTAAAATAACTACTATCTGATTTGAGAACGTATTCCACATTGGACACCCACTTAAACGGAAACTGATTGAATGGCACCTGAAGTATGCCCACATATTGATATTTTTCGCAGTTTTATTCAACAAAATTAAATGGCACCTATGGATCGACCTCGACCCTCAATTTTGGTCCTTTCATTGAGGCAAAGGCTCAATTAGCTGCAAAAAAGTTGGGGATCCTTGCGAAGGTGAGACGGTACTTCACGCCTGAACAGCTGCTCAACTTGTATAAAGCGCAAGTTCGGTCATGCATGGAGTACTGCTCTCACCTCTGGGACGGATCTGCCAGGTACCAACTTGAAGCACTTGAGTCGATAGACAGACGGGTCAGGAGACTTATCGGCAATGATGAGCTGGTCGACTCAAAGCTCCAGAGCCTTGAACACCGACGACGAGTTGCCAGCCTGTCGGTTTTCTATCGGTTACATTTCGGGGAGTGTGCGATGGAACTGCACAATTTGATTCCGCCTAGCCCTTTCCATCATCGGACTACAAGACGTACGGCAATGCGCCATCGGTACATGGTTGATATCCCACCCATACGCACAAAGCGTTTTGAAAATACTTTCATTGTGCGTACAGCTAAGGAGTTGAATTCCCTGCCGGCGTCTTTGTTTCCTGATAGCTACAACCTAGGGGTCTTCAAGTCAAGAGTGAATAGGTTACTTCTAGGCAAGCGAGCTTCACCTTCGACCACATCATCACTTAACATCAGGCGAGATAGTGGTCAAACGCGAGCCTATAACAAATAAAAAAAAAAAAAAGGTACTTACTTGTGTTGGGACGTTTATTTTTTAAGGATGTCTAAATCAAAGATTCTATTAAATTCAGTAGAGAGTTTAATAACTTGATAAAAATGTAACTTCCTCTTTTGCTTTTTTAGGTAGATGTTGACATTGTAAGTATTTATACCCAAACTACCAGAGGCCAGAATCATGAAGAAGTCTTAGTAGTTTTTGCGGGATTAAATTAATTACCGGTAAAGAATAACTACTACTACCAGGAGGCAAACCACCAGGAGGCCAGAATCATGAAGAAGTATTTGCAGGGATAGAATCATAAGCGGAGACTAACGGAGTACTAGGACTTCAGAATTGATAATCGCCTGGAACTATTTTTACCGTTCATGGTTCCAGCCTAGCTTCCTCATGATTATAATCTCCTAGTACTTAAGTTAGTCTTTGCCGGTACTTGAATGGGCTGATAGCGTATAGAGCTTTCTCTTTATTTATTTTTTGGTAACGAATATTGCTGTCTCTCTCTTATTGTTTTGTCGCCTGTCTATCTTATCTAACTTGCATATCTCCACGTTTTAAGTGTAATTACTTATTTAATGCATTGGTTTGCTAGATTCAAGTAAAAGATCTATTAACTTCGATTAATTCTTTATATTATTGCTGAGACGGGTACTGCACAACTACACTTTTTATTTTTTGTACTCCCTAATAAAATATGTGCCTTTGCCTACTATATACTTATGGAGTTGTCGATTCGCACAGCAATAAAATTAACTTCGTGCGAATCGCCAAAGAAAAATTAAAACTATAAAAAAATCTTCTTCCAAAAAAATACAACCGACTTCCAAATAAAAACACTATAAAGTGAAAAATAACTTCAATTTCGGAAGTCGGTGTTCCTGTTTTCATTTCTTCGTTTTTGATACCGCCTTTGTGAAGATATTTTTCACTTTGTAGTGTTATTATTTGGAAGTCGGGAGAACAATTAAAAAAAAAATACTTTTGAGTGGTACATAATGGCTCACAATGATGCCAGAATAGATTACCCGAATAACATGTAACTTGAACATAACCGGTGGAATGAGAGTGTACCAGGGCGAATTGTACACATCTGCGTACCTATTTAGAGCATTCTGGCGTGATGGTATGCTATGAAATGGTGTTAACAATAAAAAGGCATGCCATTGCAGCAATTCCGAGAGATTTGCCATCATTTATTGAAGAGTTCTGTTGTATATCTCCGAAGTTCTTCATCAGATCTTTACCAAATTTAAATGGTACCATTTCGGAAAAAACTTCATTCGAACAAAACAAGAACTATGCAAATCCGTTTATATGTGACGGATAACTCCATCACATATGTCCGAAAAAAAAATAGAAACATCCGAATTGAGAACCCCCTCCTTTTTGGGAAGTCTGTTAATAATCTGCCCGAAATCTGCGAATGGACTCTCCATTCGCAGATTTCGGGCGAGTTGAATTCGTGCTAATCGTCCAATAACCCAAAAAAAACGATGAAATGCGAGTCGGACTCGAATATACTCGTATATAGAAGAGTTCCGTAGGTACCAACTAACTACTGAAAATCTTGATTTTTACGAGATTCCATAATTCTAGGTAAACGACAAGTATTGTGAATTTGTGAGTATCAAAATATGCGGCTAGCGAAACCTTGGCGCATCGCTGTTGACCGGTTTTTGTGTAACTTGATTTTGTTTAATGTTAACAAAACACAGATTCGTGCTGGATTTGATGCTAAAGTTATTACGATAGAACAAAGAAAATTCCAATTAAAATTCATAACATTTAAAAAACACCAGTCTCGCAAAGCAGTTTTTCTACCGTAAAAAGTTGAGAGGTCAAATGTAATAACAAGTGCACTAATTTATTTAATAAGTACCTACTAAGTACCTACCTTTAATTAGGCAGCAAAAAAAACAAATGAACGGGCTTGGTGTGACATAAGAGATCGGACATTATTGTGTTGTATAGGTATTCTAATATAAAACCAAGTGATAAACCCCAGGTACAACATTTTTATTAATATGCGAATCTCCACTTTTTACTTTCCTTCTTACTTTTTTTATTATACTTGGGCTCGCGTTGGACCACTATCTCGCCTGATGGAAAACGATGATGTGGTCTACGGTGAACACGTTTGCCTTGAAGTAACCTATTCAATCTTGACTTAAAGACCCCAAGGTTGTAGCTATCAGGAAACAAAGACTCCCCCAGGGAATTCTCCTTAGCTGTGCGTACAATTCAAATATCAGCAAAACGCTTTGTGCGTATGGGTGGGATGTCCACCATGTATCGATGGCGCATTACCGTATGTCTTGTAGTCCGATGCTGGAAAGGGCTAGGCGAAATCGAATTGTGCAATTCCATCGCACGCTCCCCGAAATGTAACCGACTCGATTTTCCCAGACTTAAAATTTTGACTGTGCCATGCCTCTATATTCTAGTATTGCTTATCAATTTTCATAAGAACTTGCACAATTTCGAAACCTATGAGCAAAGACGAGCTAGATATAAAACTCGACGGAAAGACCTGCCTAACACAATACAGCCAAAATTAAACGTGGTTCTTCACAGTCCCAGGTACCAATCAGTGTTTCTATTCAACAAGTTACACTTAGAATTTAAACGGATAAATAGCGCTAACTTAATTAAAAACAAACTCACAACATATTTATTGAGGAAGGGCTACTATAGTGTCGATGAGTTCGTGGATAACAAATGACAACCATTATAAGATTAGAATTGATTCAAAAAATGTATGCGTATTATAATTATATACTATAAATTGCTATTTTATGTCGTGACATATTTGTTTCTTTTTTTATTAATTTTTATTTGTCTATAATTGATTTAATACGGATTAACGATTTGTAATGGTATTTTTGACAAATTGTGACATTTTATATCTTTTTCTTAGACATTGAATTTTTTAATTGACTTGCATTTATAGATTATTTAGAATTTGTGACATTATTGAACTTTTTATAATTTTATCTTTAACATTGAATTTTTATTTGACTAGAATTATTTTTATATGGATTATTATTTTAAAATTGTAATGGTATTCTCAAATATTGTGACATTTTATATTTTTTTCTAGATGTTAAATTTTTAACTGACTCGAATTGATATAACATGGATTATTTAGAATTTGTGACATATTATTAAACTTTTTATAATTTTATCTTTTTCATTAAATTTTTTATTGACTTGTATTTTTTTCGGATTTTCATTATATATTTGTTAGTCTATTATAATCACTACCTAATGAATTTTTGAATTGGCTGAATCTATTTTACTATTTAATATTTATCTCTGACATTTTAATTTTACTATTAAATTATTACGAATTATTGTTATTGAAAGTTATTGTTATAATTATTTTTATTTTTCGATTGTGATGTATTAGTGGTGTTTTAATTTTTTTACTTATTACAAATTTCGACACAATGTGTATATTGTTATGAAATAAATTACTTATGACTTATGACTGGCGGGCAACTCGGCGTCGATATTCGAGGCTCTGAAGTTTTGATGCGACCAGTGTATCGTTCCCAATAAGCCTCTTGGCCCTTCTGTTAATCAACTCAAGTGCATCAAGCTAGTATTAGGCAGATCCATCCCAGAGGTGAGAGCAGTATTCCATCCATGACCGAACTTGCGCTATATAAGTTTAGTAGCTGTTCAGGCGTGAAGAACCGTCTCAACTTAACAGAATCCCCAACTTTTTTGCAGTCAACTGAACTTTGGCCTCAATGAATGGACCGAAATTGAGGACCGATTTCGACGTGACAGCAAGAAGTTCGAGATGCTCCGTTAACGGCACGGTTGCACCACGGAAAGATGGAGCCGGATGGAATTGGCTCTATTTAGTGAAAAATGATACTTATTGTTTAACGAATTTATTGTTATAGAGGTCATAGAAATGGTTGGTATGGTTGTGAAAAAAATGAGACAGACGGACGGACCGACAGCAGTGGCTTAGTAACAGGTTTTTACCCTATGCTAGAGACCATAAAAAGAATCATAGGCCCGGTTTGTCCGCTGATTGACGTTTTGTTAGATTTATATACCTATACAAAAATAGTCTATTAGTTGTGTACGATGAAGGTAGTAGTGTGGTGACGGACAGCGCCGAGCGCTCCTCGCTCAACTCGATAGCTCCTTGCCGCTCGTGTCGTGGCCGCAAGCGAATCGCTGCTCGTATCTACTTTTAGAAATTATTTTAGTCAAAGAAGCTTTGTTTGTGCTTTGAACCTATCAATAAACGGTGACTTTTATTTATTTATTCATGAATAAGAGACAACCATACAAAGTAACTTATTAATAAACACAAAATAGACAAAAATCATTTAAAGTAACTTTGACAATAAAATTTAGGCAGGTCAACAGTTGGAGAATGTAAAAAGGTAGATTGTAAAAATGGTTTGGTTGTCTTTGGAGTGATTCGCCCTATGCCCTCGTACTAGTATAAAACTGTATCACTAGCGGATAGTCTTCCTCAACCTTAGAACAACAGATTCCCACAAGGTTCCAGTTACAGTTACACATAATTAGGTAGATTGATTACTTAATGTACAGGTAATAAATTAGGTAGTATTAATTAAGTTACATGATTGCAATTGTCTGAGTTGTTTTGTGTTTGGATATCGGTGTAGGGATATTTGTATGTATTATGTATGTTTCTGTATGTGTACGTACAGTTATGTGTGCTTTATTATTTATGTGCCCTGTTATACCAAATTATTTAGTAGATTTTCAGTGCTGTTGTAGCCTAGTGTTTTTAAATACTTATCTTTAGCTTTTTTGCATGTTTGGCTGTCAAGATTCTTCAATCTTAGATCTTTACTTTCTTTGTTGTAAAGGCTAGGTCAGAGATAATTGTGAAATTTGTGTGCAAAAGATGTTCTATATTTGGGTATGTTATAAACTATATCTAATCGTCGCTTTTTCAAAGTGCGGTTTTGCTTTATTTTGTGCCATGATCTCTAGTTTAATGAATAATTTTCGTGCCGTGAGGACTCCCAGTTCTGAGTAAAGTAGGTGTGTCGGGTAAGTGTACTTTTTGCGGAAAATAGCTTTAAGTACCATGCGTTGGGTTCTTTCGACAAACAACAGATACCTACATGGTCTCCACCACGTCGTCAGTGTGCCGAGGTCGGGGCGTAGACCTGTACGACCTTCAGCGAATATCTCGAGGATATTCTGAGTATAAGGTACGCCACTCTGGTCGACACACTCTCGATCTTCATATCTCTCGGAATTGCTGCAATCGCATTTATGTTTATTGTTTACACCTCTCATAAAACATCACGCCAGTACGTTCTTAACAGGTACACAGATGATGTTCAAGTTTCATGATATTCGGGTATCTCTATTCGGGTATTCTGGCGTTATAGGTACGTTACTAAACAACTTGCCTATTAGGCAGGTACCTACAACTAAAAAGTAAAAAAATAAAATCTTTTTTACAAAACAATACTGCCGACTTTGCAATAAAAAAAACTAGTAAAAGTGAAAAGTAACTTTATTCTTGGAAGTCGGTGTCTTTCTTAGGTACCATTTTTTTGCGTTATGGACACATACATACATAAATACACACAAACTGGTCAAAAACATAACCCTACTTTTTGCTTCACCGTACTCGGGTAAAAATTACCTCCGTGCACCGGTCCAGTTAAGGTCACTAGCTGAACACTTGAACACTGTAAATCAGTTTGTGTTCCTTTGATATCTTATAGCTGCTATACTGTGCGTTGGAGTGTTTACGATTACGACTATTTGGTGATATTAATCTTATAAACTCACTCTAAGTCTAGGTTTCCTCACGATGTTTTCCTTCACCGTTGTCAGCAATGTCCAAGATAAACTTGGAAAGTACATATAAATTTGAAAAAGTCACATTGGTACTTGCCTGGATTCGAATCCACGACCTCAAGCGTGAGAGGCGAGGTCTTAGCCACTGGGCCATCACGACGATATTGCAGAGATACATTTAATTAACATGGCATTTTTACGTAATTGGTTAAAAGTTGCAAAGTTCCTGGGAATCTGTATTATCGATAACTATTGGTAGAAATAAGTATAATCAAAAATATAGTGGCGTGGTGCCGTGCAGTGCCACAGATTCACGCTTGCTTTTTATTTCATATTCTTACTAGCTTTTACCCGCGGCTTCGCTCGCAGTGAAGCCATTAATTTTTTTTATAATAAAAAGTATCCTATGTTAGGTACTTCTAATACCTCCAAGAATATATGTACAAAGTTTCATGATGATCGGTTCAGTAGTTTTTGCGTGAAAGCGTAACAAACAAACTTACAGTCACATTTATAATATTAGTATGATTTCAAGTCAATTCTACAACAATAAAGTAAAGTAGATGCCTAACTACAGTATTCTCAACTTTTTGCCCGGTAATCTGCCACCACTAAATTTAATCCTTTGGCGGATTATCGTATAGATAATCTCCTCTTATAAGGGGGAGCACGACAGTGCTCCTAGCAAGTTGAGCAAGTTCAGGGCATTTTTGTACCGCCTGTGGCTTAGGCGATATCTCCTTTAATAGCATACTTTTTGTACCGCCTGTGGCTAAGGCGATATCTCCTTTAATAGCATACTTTTTGTACCGCCTGTGGCTTAGGCGATATCTCCTTTAATAGCATACTAATGAGTTGACGCAGTGTGTCGAAGTGAAGTGATGAGATTGAGATCTTGGTGCTCTTATAGCAGACTACTTGAATTAACAGTTTGTGAAATTATTCATCACCTGCGCATACGTAGAGTATTTCCATTACAGATTGGGACTAGGTGCCTAGTGTTCCTACCTATACTCTGATTTTTAATTTCGTAGACTTAAACTACGACGTTTGGGGGGTTGTCATATATATATTTATACATTACAATAGTGTCGTATCCTGACTATGCTGAGTGATCGGAAGTTGATCGAAAATCGAAGTCGATCGAAAATGGAACCATTTCACAGAAAACAAATTACATTAGTTAAGAAATTAGCGGCCCTTATTTAGTTTACTCATTTATGTCAGATTTCATTTTATCGGTCGCATTTATTTTACTTTTGATTTCATAGTTAAAAACAATAACAGTTTATGTACTATGTGTATGAATACTGTTATATTTAATTATATTACGTTTATATTCATAAAACATTTATTTAAACGAATTGGTAAAATTAAATTGAGGAGTCATGTCACATCGGTTCGGTGAATCACTTATGATTGAGCCTTACCTACAACCATAGATATAATAAACAAGTATGTATTTTATATTTCTATGCCTACAACACTATGCTCCGCGCTTGCAACATTTAAAAAAATAACTTCATTGGAAGCTGTAGGTTTAATCTACGAAATTGAAAATCACAGTATAAACTGTGGTATGTGGTAATTAGGAAACAATAGATTTTCTATTGTTAAACACCTGACTCATAATGGAACATGGACGTGAGATAGTCTGAGGTTTATACAACAATAAGTAGCCGAAAGTAAAGGACGATGCGTCGGTACAAACAGAAATGAGATCACAACAAAATATAGCATGTAAGAAATACAAATTCCGCAAAGCAGTTCTTCTACCACAAAAATATGTGAGATCGAATGTAAAAACAAGTTGGATAGTTTATTCAGTAGATGAATTTATAATTAGGTAACAAATAATCGAATTAACCGACTTTGTTTTACATAAGAAGTCGACATTATTGTGTTCTTCTAATGTAAAACCAAGTTGTTTATTTTTTTTGTTTGTTGCCTACCTAATTATTAAAGGACCTACTGAATAAAATATCCAACTTGGTTTTACATAAGAGGTCGACATTATTGTGTTCTCACAACTTTGTGCGGTAGAAGAACTGCTTTGCGAGACTTATAATTTATTTACATGTTGTTTTCGTGGAATTATAGTGTATAATATATGAACGATCATATTAATTTAAGGGCCTACATCCGGTTTAGTGCCAAAAAACGGTAATTTTCTAAAGCATAATCCTTAGTAACGGCTAGATTAAAAGGTTTGAAAAAAAAAATGTTTCCTATAGTTTCATGTACATTATTTATTAAACGTGGTTTTTTCGTACGAGTATAACAAAAGGTTTTGCTTTAAAAAAATATTTAGTAACACGATATTTTTCGCAACTTTTGGATACTCCTCCAAAACGACTTGGATGTTTAAAAATATATTTACACAGAAACATTTATGGCTGGAATTTGTTCAAAACTGACATAGTATTAGTAGGATTAGTAGGATATTTATGTAAATCCTACTAATCTTACTAATACTATGTTTCGTTCAAGTTCTTTAGGTTCAATATTGATATTTCGGCTCCGAGCGGGCGCACGGCCAGTACTGCGTTTACATTGGGGCGTATATTATATCGCCTTAAACAATAAATTTAAAATGGTTGTTGGATTGAAAATATTTATAAAAAAATAAAGTTTGTTACCTACTTAATTTACACGCGGTATGTAAAAATATTTTTCTAATTTTTTTTTTACGTTCTGTTACAACCCTTATTACAAAGCAATAAAGCCGACATTTGCATTCTCTAGTTAAAGCATCAGTTTTCATTGCAAAGCCAATGCTGAATTGCAGTTATCGCTCATTAGCGGAATTTTAATATTCATTTAGTTAGTTAGATTCTGGAAGCCGTCGCGTAAACCCAAATTCGTTAGACTTATCTCAAGAGATACAAGAGATTATAGAAAGTCTTTATTTTAGTTGGTGTAATATTGTGTATTATTCAGTAAAACATTAATAAAAGTTGTAATTGTGGATTTTTGTGAATAAACAAGTGGTTCGGTAGAAGTTAGTTTTTTTTTTAAAAGATCTACGGGGTCGGCCGTGTAACAACTTGGTGTCAGAAGTGGGATACCAGAGACGAAGTCTTACGACGTTGAGTCAGACAGACACTGGTATTCCGAAGCCCGAGCCTCCCGTTCATTGACCGACAGTAAGACTTAATCTAAAGCTAAGCCTGCGTCACTACCTTGGACGACGGTCAGCCTCCGCTATTCTGCGTGAGCCCGCTCCAGCCACAACGTATTGGACGACGGTCAGCCTCCGCTACTCTGCGTGAGCCCGCTCCAGCCACAACATTGGACGACGGTCAGCCTCCGCTATTCTGCGTGAGCCCGCTCCAGCCACAACATTGGACGACGGTCAGTCTCCGCTTTTCAGCGTGAGCCCGCCCAGACATCATCACTAGCACCATCATCAGCTCCAGGGTCTAACTCACCACATCCAGTTGGCCAAGAAATTCCACAGCGAACCGTGTGAAAATTCCAGCTCCAACGCGTCATTGCAACATAATGCAAACGCCAAGCTTCGTGTTACTGTGAGTGTTTCTTGCGTCTATAATTTCAAAGTGAATCGCGCCTCTGAATCGTATTTCTAAGTTACTGCTATATTTTTATACCTATTTGTGTCTACACGTATTTTACTGTTCGTAAATTATAAAGGGTGTCCAACATATCATAATACTTATGTCCGTTAAATCAGAAAGCGGAAAAATGTCCGACAAAATTACCTTGTCCGTCTTAACCAAATTCGTAAAACCATTTAATGGGGATAGAGAGACGTTACCTGCATTTCTCACAAATTGCGAGAATGCAATGTCTCTAGCCACACAAGATCAACAAAATGTGCTCTGTAAGTATATAATTTCCCAGATGGAAGGGAAGGCACAAGTAGCATGTAGTCTAAAATCATTTGAAAAATGGTCAGAACTTAAAACTTTTCTCAAGTCCACCTTTGGAGAAAAAAAACACGCCACACATCTCTTATCGGACTTACAACATTGCAAACAACTACCAAATGAAGAAGTAACGCAATACTCTCTACGAATCGAGTCAATACTGACCCGAATTCAGTCGGACACTCATCACAGCTGTAAAGACGAAAACGAACTACCTGGCCGTATAGCAGCCATGGAAGACCTGGCCCTCAATACATTCATGCTAGGCCTAAGCTCTTCTATATCCAACATTGTTCGGTGCAAAAACCCTTCAACTCTCAACGAAGCGATTCAATACGCTATAGATGAAGAAAAGTTATTTAACTTATCTAAACCTAAATCAGTCAAACAATGTTCAACATGTAATAAAGTAGGCCATAGCTCATCAGAATGTTTCAGAAACAAAAAGCCTAACTATAATTCCCAAAAACCATATCATAAGGTTTTCATTTCCCAATGGGATTCTAATAAAAACAATAATTCTAATACTAATTCAAATACCAATAGCAATGCTAACTCCAATGCCAATCCTAGTGCGCAAACTTGCAGATATTGCAAAAATATCGGGCACACTATAGAGCAATGTCGTAAAAGGCAATTCAATATGCAACGCCGCGAAAATACGGACTTTGCACAGCGCCATCATAATTCACCTGATAGCTCTACAAATGCATTTACGCATACATGTGAATGTTTGACCAATGGTCATAATAACCACGTCGAATCTCACGATAATTTAAACTAAATCGGATTTTGATGCCGTGTCCGTCAAAATCTATGCAAATTTATAATGGCACGATTCCTACTAATTCTACATCTCAGTCGAAGATGCTGAGTCCTTCTAACTCTTATAATCATACTAAATCTACATCTCAGTCAAAGATGCTGAGTCCTACTAATTCTACATCTCAGTCAAAGATGCTGAGTCCTACTAATTCTACATCTCAGTCAAAGATGCTGAGTCCTACTAATCCTACATCTCAGTCGAAGATGCTGAGTCCTACTAATTCTACATCTCAGTCGAAGATGCTGAGTCTTGCTACCTCTAATAATCATACTAAATCCACATCTCAGTCAAAAAGGTTGAGTCCTACAAATTTTACATCTCAGTCAAAGATGCTGAGTCCTGCTATCTCTAACAATCCTACTAAATCTACATCTCAAGCCAACGAGCTGAGTTCTGCTATCTCTAATAAGAAAATAAAATGTCACTTATGTAATAATGTGCCAAAGGGTTCTCGTACTAATTCTAAACATAACTCAATCACACCTAACTTAAATATGAATTCTAAATCTAAACCTATATACGAAATTAATGATTTTTGTAAAAAGGTAGCCTTACCTCATACTTATCTAACTACTACTCACGCTTTAGAACGGTTATGTTTTCTTATCGATACAGGATCAACCATCAGTATTGTCAAAGGTTCCTGTTTACTCGAAACTCCAAATCTATCCACCGAAATTGTAAAGTTAAAGGGCATTAATAGTTCAGAAAACCCTGTTGAAACTCTAGGTACCTTTCAAATGGAGTTTAAACTATCAGATAATACTTATAAATACAAATTTCATGTCACAAAAGATGACATTAATCTTAATAATTACGATGGAATTATCGGTAGCGACTTTTGCGATTACTTTAAATCAAATATCGATTATTCTTCTAAGTCAATGTCTATATTTAACCATTATATTCCTATCACTTATAATCAACCGTCGTATAACATTCCAGCTCGTTCTGAAGTAGTTATCGAATGCACTGTATCTAATTACTCGCCTGAACTTTATCATAACAATGAAGCTCTCGTACTAGACCATACTCTAAGTGAAGGTGTCTATGTTGCAAATTGCATTATCTCAATCAAATCGAATAAGAAAACAAACATTACTATCCTAAATACTACAGAGACTGACATTGAAGTTAAAGATTATCACGTAAACGTGACACCGTTTGAAAGTAAAAGTTCAGATTCTATATCTTGTTACAATACTAATTCTATTGCCTGTAATAAATCTAATCGCATAGATAAAGTTTTAAGCCTCATTCGCTGTTCCCATTTAAATCAGGAAGAGAAAAAATCTCTCTTAGAATGTTGCTCCCAATACACAGATATCTTCCATATCGAAGGTGAACCCTTAACCTTCACGGACGCTATAGAACACACTATTAACACAGGTGATGCACCACCTATACATGTCAAATCATATCGCTTTCCCGAATGCCACAAAGAGGAAGTAGATTCCCAAATTCGTAAAATGCTAGATCAGGATATCATCAGACCTTCTATTTCGCCTTGGAGCGCCCCAGTTTGGGTAGTACCGAAAAAGATGGACGCTTCAGGCAAACAAAAATGGAGAATAGTCATTGACTACCGCCGTCTCAATGACGTCACTGTCTCTGAAATTTATCCGCTGCCTCTTATCACGGATATCTTGGACCAGTTAGGTCATTCTAAATATTTTAGCACGTTGGACCTTACCAGCGGTTTTCATCAAATAAAGACCAACCCCAAAGATGCGGCTAAAACTGGTTTCACAGTTAGCACAAATTCAAGCATGTCTGGACACTATGAATTTACCAGGATGCCTTTTGGGTTGAAAAATGCCCCTGCCACATTTCAACGTCTTATGAATACTGTTTTATCAGGCTTACAAGGCCTCCATTGCTATATTTACTTAGACGATTGCATCGTTTACAGTCAAAATTTACAAGATCACATGCTTAAATTACAACTGGTATTTAATAAATTTCGTGAATATAATTTGAAACTCCAACCAGACAAGTGTGAGTTTCTTAGACATGAAGTGACTTACCTTGGCCATATTATCACTGATAAAGGTGTATCTCCAAACCCTGAAAAAGTTAACGCCGTATCGCAATTTCCAATCCCAAAAAATCCTAAAGATATCAAATCATTTCTAGGCCTAATAGGCTATTATCGCCGATTCATCGAAAACTTTTCGAAGTTAACTAAACCACTTACCTCTTTACTAAAAAAGGATGCTGTTTTTCACTGGGGTACAGAACAGCAACATGCATTCGATTTTCTTAAAGAAAAATTAATTACTGCCCCTCTTCTACAGTACCCTGACTTCTCACAACCTTTTAACGTTACTACTGATGCTAGTAATTACGCCGTTGGCGCCATACTATCTCAGGGTCCCGTCGGCAAAGATAAGCCGATCGCATACGCATCACGCACTCTAAATAAACCTGAAGGCAACTATTCGACTACCGAAAAGGAGCTTTTAGCTATTTTATTTGCCGTTAAAACTTTCCGACCATATTTATATGGAAATAAATTCAAAATAATAACAGATCACAGACCCCTCGTTTGGTTGTTTAACGTTAAAGATCCCGGCAGTAGACTCATTCGCTGGCGCCTCAAACTTGAGGAATATGACTACGAAATTACCTATAAGCAAGGTCGCCTCAATTCCAATGCCGATGCACTATCCCGTTGCCCTATTAACTCTATTGATGTTAACAATTTAAATAACTCTACTTATGAACAATATTTTAAAAACCAATTTACTAATCAGCTCCCTGCTTCAAACACTATTATAGAAGAATGTACTCAAGGCCTCCACTTATCCAAGTTAAATACAATAGCCTGCCCTGTCTCTTTAGACTTTGACTATTCTATGCCTTATTGCGAGGAAATACTATCACAGCTCGATAACTCTGCTGACTTACTAAACTCAGAACGCGAACCTCTTACAATACGACACGTCCAGGATAAAAATAAATCTTACTATTTTCTATTTACAAAAGTTCATCATTATGAACAAACTAATTTTAGAGATGTCTATAGTTTATTAATTAAACTCAGAAATCTACTAATCGATTGCCCAAATATAACTGATCTTGCTTTACCTGATTTTAGTGACCCATTTTCTAAACTAGCCTATACTAAAGTTTATAATATGATATCGTATATTTTTCACAATACCAACATCAAAATCCATATGTATAAAAATCTATTAATTTACCCTACTCCTATAGAAGTTCCTAAAATATTAAAGGAAAATCATGATTCTGTTATCGCTGGTCACCCAGGATCACAACGAATGTATTCGCGTATCAAAGCTGCCTACTATTGGAAAGGCATGCGCTCTGACATTGAACAATACGTAAAAAAATGTAAGCTTTGTCAGATCAATAAACCTTTAAGGAAATCAAATAAAGCTCCTATGGAGATAACTTCTACATCGACTAGGCCATTTGAACGACTAGCCCTTGACGTCGTAGGTCCCTTACCCGAAGCGGGTTTCCAAAATTTTAAATTCATTTTAACACTACAAGATGATCTAACCAAATTTACCAGCGCTTATCCGATGATTACAGCTACCAGTGAAGAAATAGCTCGAAACCTCGTACATTTTATGTCTCTTTTCGGTTTTCCTAAAACTATTTTAACAGACTTAGGCACTTGTTTTACGTCAGAATTATTTAAACAATTAACAGATATATTGAAAGTCAAAGCCCTTTTCACTACTCCGTATCACCCACAAACTAATGGAGCTCTTGAACGCTCACATGCTACTCTAAAAGAATACCTTAAATCCTTTGTTAATGAAAATCAAAATGACTGGCACTGTTATCTATTCACCGCAATATTAGCATATAATACTACTCCCCACTGTACAACTAATTTCACTCCTCATGAATTATTATACGGCTATAAACCATGCATTCCTAATTCCTTATATGAAACCTCCGGTAATACCACATACAATGAATATATAAGAGCTTTACAATATAGGATGCGATTTAGTCGCGAAAAAGCTATCCAAAATATTCTAAATAGCAAAGAGAGATCAAAACAATATTATGATACTAACTCCCGTGAAATCACATACAAATCAGGAGATATGGTGTACCTAAAACACCATCACAGACTTCGAAAAGCGTTATCGCCTATATGGAAAGGCCCATACAAAATTACAAAAGTTAATAATAAACATAATGTGACCCTTCAAGTAGGTCGTAAAAATATAAAATACCACACCAATGAAATAAAACCTTCAACATCCTAACACATACTATGTTTCCTTTCAGAACGCTATGCTGGCACGGCATTTCAAGCCACAGCCTCACCGAATCGAGCATCATTCCCATCTACCATAGTCCCGGAATTTATTTTGAACCTATTAATAATATTAACTTTTATAGTGATCATTGGAAAGTTATCACTCACGTCGATTTAATCTCTTTAGAACCTTATCTTAACAAAATAGAAACTCTATTACATGAAACTCTGAATCTCTGTAACAAAATTCAAACAGAAGATTCACAAGATTTTAACTTGTGCAAGGACATGTCTAATCCGATTGAAGTTTTAATCCAATCAAATTTCATTAAATTACAGTCACTATCACATATCATCTCTAATAAATCAACAAATAAAATAAAACGCTCTTTAGAATTTGGAGGAGAAATCTTAAAGTTCTTTTTTGGTACATTAGATGCAGACGACGCTAGAAAATATGATGCTGCAATTGAGTCGTGTAAAAAGAGCGACACAGAACTATACCACCTAATGAGAGATAACATTCACATAATTAAATCTACCATAAATAACTTTAACACTACTATTTACAAACTTAATCAAAATGAAAATAAATTAAATACCCAAATTAACGTGATGAACGAAATATTTTCCCAAATCACGAAAACTGACAACTTACTGCTACATACCTCAAGGTTAAACAATCTTCTTAATATAATTGAAGGTTCTTTACTTAGTATTTCCAATTTACTGGATACTACAGTAAACTCTATTTTATTTTCTAAGGCTAATATATTACATCCTAGTGTTATAAGCCCCTCTAATCTTTATCTAGAATTATCTAAACATAGTAGTCAAGTAAACAAAAGGTTAGATTTCCCAGTTCCTTTAAGCATTCAAAATATTCACTCCATAATAGATGTCTCTGAATTTAGCTCTTATTACTATAATAATAAGATCGTTTTTATATTACAAATACCTTTAATAACACCTGATAAGTTCATGACCTATAAAATCATACCTTTACCTACTCCGCATGATGACTCACATAGCACATTTGCATTGATTCAACCTTCTAACTCCTATATAGCTTTAAGTGATGACAGGATGCATTATGCTATGATGGACACACTTGCTAGATGTAAGTTAGTAAATAATAACTTTTCTATCTGTGAACTAACTACTATATATTCATGTATAAGCAATCCAAACTGTGAATCTAAAATATTAACTGAAGTAACACTGTCGTTACCCACAGAATGCAACGCCAAACTTTTATATGGACAAATTGATATTTGGCAAAAGTTAAATAACAATAAATGGATTTATGTTCAATCAAATACAAATAAATTGACAATCAAATGCGAAGATAACATTAGCGACTATTCAATCATAGGTACTGGAATTGTAAAACTAACAGCAAATTGTATTGGTTATTCTAAAACTATTCAGTTAATAACAACTAGCTCTTATTCTTTTATTACTAAGTCTCCTTTAGATATTAAGTTTGATATAACAACTGATGACTGTTGTAAGAAGGACATATTTAATAAAAGCCTGCCACATTTGTCGCCAATATCTTTAAGCAAAATCAACTTAGATTCTCTCAAATATGCAAATCATCAAATGGATAATTTAGAACAAGAGTTAAATAACTTAGAAAAAGAATCACATTTTATTAAATATGGTCCATACTACTCTACTTTTACTTATATTTTAATTGTGTGTTTATTCTTATGTGTAATTTATAAGATCTTTAGATATTTTAAAAATAAAAATGCTACTAATTCTGGATGCTGCGTGCAGATATTTAACCAGTGTTATAATCAGAAAACTTCTAAACGCAAATCCAAAATCTCTAATTCTATCGAGATGACTGAAATGTCATCAACATCTGATGAAGACAATAAGTCAATACAATCTTTACCAATTCGAAACACTAATTATAAATCTACAGCTAATACCTATAAGACCAAATTCCCATCAAACAGGAATTTAAACTTTTAAAATACACTTAACTTAATATACTTTTAATTATGGTGTTATGATTTCCATTGTAATCTACTATGTCTTACTATGTTTAATTATAGTTTTATAAGCTACATGTACCCATGTACATTTATATCTAGTGTTAGTTTTTATGACCATCTTAATCTCACTGTATCTCCTATCTTTTCTATTTTACTTCGCTTATCTTATAAGATAAAGCTTCGTCAAAAAGGGGGAGCTGTTACAACCCTTATTACAAAGCAATAAAGCCGACATTTGCATTCTCTAGTTAAAGCATCAGTTTTCATTGCAAAGCCAATGCTGAATTGCAGTTATCGCTCATTAGCGGAATTTTAATATTCATTTAGTTAGTTAGATTCTGGAAGCCGTCGCGTAAACCCAAATTCGTTAGACTTATCTCAAGAGATACAAGAGATTATAGAAAGTCTTTATTTTAGTTGGTGTAATATTGTGTATTATTCAGTAAAACATTAATAAAAGTTGTAATTGTGGATTTTTGTGAATAAACAAGTGGTTCGGTAGAAGTTAGTTTTTTTTTTAAAAGATCTACGGGGTCGGCCGTGTAACAGTTCGTATAGGGTGTGTCTGACACCGACGTGAAAAAAAATACCATGGGTTCAGTAAACACAGTTCAGTAACAGTTCTAACGAAAGCTAACGATGAATTATAAAAATCTAAGGAAGATTGGGGAGGAGTAAGTTATCTAGGGGACCACAACAGATCCCAATGGGTCGAAGTTTCCGAGTTATATCTCGGCCCCTCTACAAGATAAGGTAATCTAGATAGGAATAACGATATTGAACTGATTACAGTAAAAATAAAGCAGGAAGATTTTTCAAAATTAGGAAAATATCGATGACAAATTCCAACACTAGTGGGTCCAGAATCATGAACCTACTGAATCCATGGTATTTTTTATCGCGTCGGTGTCAGATGCGCCGAGTATTTTCTTGAAAACTTACAATCCCATGATACGTGAATTTAGAACCATGTCACATGACAGTATTTGAGCCCATTTTGTAAGTTCAAATAGGTATAGCTAGTAGTGTAGTCATTATCAGGGATTCGTACAGTTAACAAACAGCTATAGCTCCTAAAATGTAGGTACAGTGTGTCCAGGGATGTCAGTGCAATCCCGGAAAAGGTGAAACTAGCCCAAACATTATTGTCAACTCTCAACGGCTCTTCGTACATACAGTAACAGTAAGGTAGGTAGGTACTTACCTGCTGTTTGAATACATTGTACAATACGTATACCAATACCTATTGAGTGTTTCGTTAATCATTTATTGTCTTTAACCTTTGCCCTTATTTACGTAAAATTTCGTCTTGTCGTTAGGCGGACGGTTGAAATTTGATAGTGAAATTCATTTCAACCAAAAAAAATAATTGACTTTAAAAACACACTACTACGCGCAAAGTAACTTTAGCTTCGGAAGTCGGTGGCCTTGATAGTTTTGTTAATTATTGCCAACGATTTCCTGCTTCATGATTTTATTTAGCATGTTGTTTTTAGGATTGTTAGTTTATAAACTTATTTGAGAGATTATTTATTTATTCAAAATTACGTAAATAACTCCTTAACAGCTATTATTATGGGCTCAGTGGCACCGGCATCGGGTGTCATTTAGATGGAGCGTGTGTGAATAATATCAGCTCCGCAGACGATAATATGGTGCTGCTGAGCCCATCGATTGGTGCCTTGACTCCTGAAAGTGTGTAAGTCCTAAGCGGTGCGTCAAGGGCTAAAATACAACACAAAAAAGGATGAAATAATGGTTTTCAGTCCGGACAACAAGAGATATACATTCGTTCCGAAAATCGCCTCACCTATGTGGTACAAAGTCGAGAAATTTAAATATTAGTACCTACCACATGGTTCACTGAGGACCTTAAGGACAGTGTGGTATTGAAAGGGAGCGCAGGGCGCTGTCTGTCCGATGCAACATGTAAGCCCGCAGGTTTTCACGGTGCATGAGGGCTGTCAAAGTTGCGCTTTTTAAAGCGTACGGACAAACAGCGATCTGCGCGTTCAATAAAATAACGTGTTCCGGGTGCTGATGGGGCTGCCGCGCCACTGAAGCGCCTCTGCGATGTTCGCGGCGGCTGACATAGACGGCTTTGCCGCCATTATGCGCAAACGGTGTGCTTCTATCGGTGTCTAGTCTATATAAACAGGAATTCGATTTTATTTTTTTCATTAATTTTCTTAGCTTTGAAGAGAGAGTACCTAACCTAAAGAGTGCCTACAAAATCAGATCATTAAGTTAAAATGTCGTCTGACGAGGAGCCAAGCACAAGTGCGAATGTAAGAAGAAAAAAATATCTACAATATTATAGAAAAGAATGGGAAGAAGAATTTCCAGGCTGGCTGCAAGATAGTCGTAAAGGCGAAAGCTATGCCTATTGTAAGAGTTGTAATAAAGATATCAACATCACATCAGGAATAGACGCTATAAAGAAACATAGCTCTTCACAAGCACACTCGGTATCATCAAAGAAACCGATTTGATTGGATATTGTATTTTTTTGTCAAATACCGATTTTGGGTACAAATATACCGATTTTAGCTGGCAACTCTACCGATCTCGCTCTATGACGTTCGAGACCACTGTCTGGCGGACCGGTGGGACTCTCCGATGCTGGCTCGCTGGAGACGGCTGCACGCTGTCGTGTAGTGATCATCGGGGAGTCCACCCGGACCTGCCAATTACTTTTTTATTGAATGTGATGAAATGAAATGAAATTGTTATTAGTATATATTATTTAAATAAATTATTATTATTATATGTCAATCAATTATGAATTATTAGTAGTTTGTAAGCTTGCAATTGTACTAACAAATATGGATGTAATCGTAAGATGAATCTGAAAAAAATGATTTATTATTTTTGTATAACGCCAATTCAATGTTATTAACACAAAGACACATACATCCAACTTATTTTTTTTTTTGGGCTGGCTTTTACCTTGGTCAAAGAATAAGCATTGCCATACAACCTGGCAATGCTGTCAGTGTTTTGGGTACATTACCAGTGGACAACGATGTGGAGGAGTTTTTAGACACCATATTTTAATTTAGTATATTTTTACGTTTAGTTAGTGTGCAGTTTTTGGTTTATGTGTAAATGTTTGTAGTCTTAGTTAATTAAGTATTTTATACACTGTATGTACTTGTATCTATGTAAATAAATAACTTACATTGATTACCAATAAACAAATTAAAAACTCTATCTATCTGTTTTGGTGTTCCAGTGACGGGAGATCCTTTTCTTTTATTTTTTAACTGCATACAGCATTCACGTGACTGAGTAAAACAAACCGATTTAGGCGGAGCGAGTTAGCAATTTTACTGACACAAGTTCACAACAAAACAGCAGATTATAGACTGTAGACTGGTGCGCTGATTGGTCGTAGGTATTATAGTTATTCTGTGGGTGCTCAATTTATCGAGAGTTGATAATCTCTCGAGATAGTTTATAAACTAACTCAGTTTGCAATAATGCATTGACATAGAAATAAATGGATTAGGGACACCAGCCACCACTGCATGCATAGGAATTAGGTATCTGCTTATTAGAAAATATACTTATATAGATACTTACAAGTCTTTGGAGTGGCTATTGGTGTATTACTTTAATTATCAAAGTAGCTACGTACAGTGAGGCCGCAAAAGTCCATAAGAACGCTAAAGATTACATTGCTACGAACCGAGCGAGCACGATACTTCCATGCGTATGTGTGCGCGTGTATGAGTATCCACAGATAACACACACTAAAGAACTGTCGTCGCACTGAGCTTAAAAACATCATTATTATTTTTCTGTGCCATTGAATACGCATCACACAGTCACAGAGGCGACTTGTTCTTACCATTGCAACTAAACCTCAATTTCTGTTAAAAGAACTTTAGTTCTCACAAGATAATCGTCAATTAGATGAGAAAAATAAATTGAACTATTATGTTAGAACAGTGCGGGTAGAAGAATAAAAAACAAAATAGAATCATGATTATTGTCAACAAAGTTGATAGCGAGTTCACTGCATTCTTAAAGATAAGATATAGCTGTTTTAAACGAAAGTAAACACAATATAATACAGTGTTTGTTAACGAATAATCACGGATATGTTAAAATAAAATGGCCTACTAAACATTTAGTTACACCGACTGATTTTACTAAAACTAACCCCCATTATTTTCGATACAGTCAAGTAGACGTTTGCGCATGGACCCAACAATATTACGGCATATTTCGCTCCCTCTAAAACTTTCCCACACCTCCATGTAATGGGTTTTTAATTGTTCCGTAGACCTCTCATTCCGCGAGTCCCACCTTTGCACCATCAAACCCCATAGATTTTCTATGGGGTTGAGGTCGGGTGATCGCGCTGGCCATGGAATAACAATTACTTCCGGGTGATTGTGAAACCACTCACGCACTGTACTCGCTCGGTAAATAGGACAATTGTCCTGGACAAACGGATATTCTGCTAAATCATCAGCTGGGTAAATGTTGCGCACAGTAGGTAGCATAATTGAGTCTAGCACTTCCACATAAGTTGAACTGTTTGCGCGTGGAGGAATAAAAGCCAGTTCTCCTGGTCCTGCTGCACTCATCCATCCCCACATATTAATTGTGATTCGACCTGATTCGGTGTTAGGAATAACGTTGTTATCACACCAGCGAGTGTTATTTTTGCGCCATAAGTGAAGCCTGCCCTTTTGACTGGATTTAAATGTTTTTTCATCTGAAAATACCGCAGTATTCCAGTCAAAATCTAAATAAGCACGTGCGAAACGTAATCGTTCTTGTTTGTGCCTCTCTGTCAAGTACGGCTTTTTAGCAGGTTTTCTGTGATGCACGCCTTCAGCGTGAAGTGCACGGCGAACAGTATCCATTGAGGTGTCATATAATTCCGCAAAATGTCTCGTTGGTGCGAAACCATTCGTTTCGTATACGTCCACCATATGTCGTCGCTGCACCTCGCTAATAAGCTTCGGTCTCCCACTTCTCTTTCGACTAGCAAGGCTATGTACCTTCTTCCTCACATCTTTTTATCCAAAGACAGCATTTTTCGAAAACAAAAAAAATATATATTAGGCAGCTATACCTACTTGACTTCATTTTCATTATATAAAATGTTAATAATCATAATTATAGAATATAATTTTAAAATAAAATTGCATTTATAAATCCAATAACCAATTAATAAAGTTACAATTCATTAATAGGTATTATACTCACATTCAGTCCGGTTTCTTCATATATTTGTTTTATTCAGACCATATTTATGCAGCCCAATGATAGTCGCCCTCACTTCAATACTAATATTACAATACTGTTTACCTCACGTCACTAACCAACAAGTTCTACAACCAAACGACAGTTCATTTCGGTCAAGTTAAAACTCATGATTGTCTACCTCGCAGAAATCTAATTCTTTATTTAGTTTTTTTGTGATCTACCTTTCTAACTCTAAGAAATGTGTGAACAAGGTAAAGAATAATTTAATATATGTAATGCTAATCCATAACCTCCAATCGGGTAAGAACTTACAAAAAGTCAACAATTGCGTGGGATTTGAACTTGCGGCACACTGATTTGCGCTTCAATCTGTGTGCTCTATACCACTGGGCCATCTTGACTTATGCTAAGTTGATGAAATTGTGAATTTGAATCATTTGTTGGCGAAAATTTGAAAATAGAAGGTCGTAAGTCAAACTAATACGTTGTGAGAATTCTTATCGACTTTGCAAGTGATAGTACATACCGGATAGGTATGAAATACAATGATGATTTTGTAATATAAGCACAGTCTGTGGCAAAGTGTTTGTAAGCACTGTCACCAATTTATTAGAATTTTCCTTTGAGTGGTTATACGAAGAGCTCACTATGACTAGTTTGGCATGTGCGCACTTGCTGGGTGGGTGCAGTCGTGCTCACTTGAGTCAAGGACTCGGCCGACGAGTGCTGAGCGGCTCAGGGCCCGCGGGCTGCGTGTGCGGCGGATGCGGCTCGTCCCGCCACTTGCCTTGATGAGGTAATGATGCTGGACAGTGGATACTGCTAAACAGCTGCAATGAACATGGCACATTCGGTTCTATTCGTCTGCGTCTACGTACATTTAGCTCAGGTGATTCGGAGTAGCGACGCTGGCGCTCCAGCCGAGTGCAAACAGTGGAAATTAGTACATGCATATCAGATACATACATATACTTAGACTTTGGCAATCTAGATTGTAGAGACAGCTGCTCGCGCTCCTTACCACGGAGAACAATTTATTTATTTATTTATTTAGAAAACCAACGGCGACACATACAATGCATTACAATTAAATATAAAACAGTTAGTAAGGCTAATAACAGGTTTCCCTTTTTAACTAATTTGTATATACCATGCGAACGGACTAAAACTAACGAAGTAAAAAAAAAAAAATGGTTTTTGATTAGAATCAATGCTTTACGGTGCACAGAACCCAGTTGCTTACTTTTTGCTTTTATTAATAATAATCTTTTTAACCTGGGCTTTAAAACAAGGTTTTGTACAGTTAAATATATCAACTAGAGAGAAGTTATTGTTGTAGGTTCGAGCAATACGAGTGAGTACACAATTACCAGCATAGTTAGTTGCATGCCGAGGTACATGCAACAATGGCGTATGGCGAGTGCGTCGTAGGGGCGTAAATTTGATCTGTGATAACAAATTCGGACAATCCAGCCTACCATTCAGAATGTCATAAAGTAAGCACATGTCTAACACTATAGGTACGTCGTCCATCGAGTGTTAACAAACCATGTGTCCGACAGCTAGCTTCGTAGGACATAGGAGGTTTGCGGAGGCGATAGTTTAGGTGGTTTATGAACCTTTTTTGAACCCGTTCCATTTGATCTTTATATATAATATATTGAGGCGACCATATGGGACACGCGTATTCTAGGACGCTACGAACATAAGCAAAATAAACAGATTAAAGGGCGTCAACGTTTTTAAATACCTTACAGGATCTCAGAACAAAACCTAGATTTTTTAAGCTTTGTTAGTAATAAGGTCTATGTGATTTGAAAAGGTCAATTTATTATCGAACATGACTCCCAAGTCACGCACTATCTCGACTTTATTAATAGTAATTCCGTTAAATTGGTACGAGTACGTAATAGGGTTCTTCTTACGTGTGTAACTGATGCATTGACATTTAGTGACGTTTACTGTAATTTTATTTTTTGTGTAGTAATTATGTAACTTGTTAAGGTCTTGTTGAAGTGCTGTACAGTCATCTAATGAGGTTATTTTGTAAAATATTTTTTTGTCGTCAGCGTACATCAAATGATCTGAGTGTTTAAAAGAGTCAGTAATATCAAACAAATATGCATTATAGAAAAGAGGTCCCAAATGGGATCCTTGTGGAACACCGCTAGGTATTTCAATGAAGTTAGAACGGTAACCATCCAATACTACAGCCTGTGACCTTTTGAATAAATATGATTTTACCCATCGTAATAGATCGCCTCGAATACCCAATCGGTATAACTTGCTGAGCAGGATGCTGTGATCCACGCGATCAAAAGCTTTTTCGAAATCTGTGTAGATCACATCAACCTGCCCGCCATTATCTATATTTTCAAGGACAAAGTTTGAGAAGCAAGCTAGATTAGATATAGTCGATCGCTTTTTCAAGAAACCGTGTTGCTTATAAGAAATACCTCTGATAATGTAAGGATATATAGCATTGTACACAAGCTTTTCAAACACTTTACCCAAAGTATTAAGTATGGAAATACCCCTGTAATTTTAAATTTTTACTCGGGAACCCTTTTTATGTATGGGAATTATAAACGCTTTCTTCCATTCACTTGGGAATATACCTTCACTTAGAGAAAGGTTAAAGATGAGAGTAATTGGATGTGCTAGAGACTTTGCGCAACTTTTCCAAAACAGTGGCGGTATTCCGTCACAGCCTGGACCCTTATCCGTACTTAAAGAACTCAGTGACCTCTCCACGATTGATGGAGGAAATTTTAGATCAGTTATGATATCAATACAGCCATCGTCATCTTCTGTATCACCTGAACTAGCTTTGTTATAGTCAGAGGGTTCACCAAAAACATCATGGAAGAAGTCACCGAATGCATCGCAAATGTCATTTCCCTCTGTATAGTTTACATTGTTGCGGGACAACATTTTCGGATAATTGGATCCTCCACGTAAATTTTTTATGTAGGTCCAAAACTTTTTAGGATTCTTTTTCAGATTAATTTCGGTCTCACGTAAGTACTTACTAAAGCAAAGCTCCTGAACATATCGCTGTCTGTCCCGCAACAATGCAAACTCATCGTAATCAAGCCGGTTACCAAAACGTTTCCAACGCGAGTGTGCCTTATTTTTTTCTTTAATAATTTTTTTTTTAACAATAAAGATCAACTACATGCTCGTTGTTTATTCTTTTAAAAAGTCGCCATGTAAATAAAGAAATAATATTTAGTTACTTGTTTCAGAGACGTGGAAAAATAAGCTAATCAGTACATTTTCTCTTTAATAAGTGATTTTTGCATATTTATTGTTTGACAGCTACTGCCTGTAAGAAATTAGGATCGTGATTTAAATCAGGCAGTATATAGTAAATGAAATGAAATCAATTTATTTGCCAGAATATAGGTACACAATAAGGTGGTGAAATAATTCTTATATGACTCACTGTATTCGACTGTTACACGATCACCGTTTATATTGTTACACGAGGAAAGGAATTGATGTCTTTCACCCGTGTTATGCACTCTACTTTTCATTTCGCATATAAGAAAAGTAAAAAATAGTAGTTTTTTGTAAAAATATTTATTGATAACAGTAACATGAGTAGTACCTATTTAAAATTAATTGAGAAGTTAGAACAATTTGTGAAAATTTATGTTAAATTTTTTTTCCAGATATTTACGCTGTTTGATATGTTATGACAAATTTAGCTGTGTTGCGAAATTACGAAAAAATACGATAATTGTTAAAAATGCCGGAAACAGTCAAGCCGCCTAGGAGGAACATATCATCATCATCATCAGCCTATAACAGTCCACTGCTAGACATAGGCCTCTCCAATTGCACGTCATTTGGTTTGATTTTGGCAACTGTCATCCAGCTGCTACCAGCCACCCTGCGAAGATCGTCGCTCCACCTAGCCTGAGTTCGTCCTACCTTACGTTTACCATTTCGCGGTCTCCACTCAAGAACACGTTTACCCCAACGGTCATCGGTTCTACAACTTATATGGCCGGCCTATTGCCTCTTCAGCTTACTTATTCTATGAGCTATTTCGACAACTTTGGTTCTCTGCCGGATCACCTCGTTTCGGATTCGATCCCTTAGAGAGACTCCGAGCATAACCCTTTCCATAGCTCGCTGAGCAACTTTGAACTGATGGACCAACCGTATTGTGAGTGTCCACGTCTCGGCACCGTAGGTCATAACAGGTAGGACGCACTGGTTGAAGAGTTTAGTCTTCAGGCTTTGTGGGATGCGCGACTAGAAGACTTGACGAAGTTTTCCAAGCGCCGCCCAGCGCTTACTTCAGACAGGTCTTCTGTAAAATGGCTGGTTAAGGTGGCTCTAGAATCCTCATTTTCGGGATCAGGCCGAGATGGATGCGATGCGTACAGTTGGCTGTAGAATTTTTCAACTGCCGAAAGAATCTTCGGCCTCGAAACGACGATATCCCAACTCGATTCAGCCAGCTTCGTCAAATGGCTCCTCCCAAGTGGCTGGCAGGACACTTTTGACCCCCGGTTTTACTCAATCGCTTTCTCTATAGAGAGCGTATTGGATCGTAGGACATCGCGTCGTACCAGTTTACAATTGTTTGTTGAGTGCCCGCTGTTCTGACGAAGTGGCTGGTGGATTTTCACGACACTCCGTCTAAGTTTTTAGAGTCGTCTAGTTTAAGAGTTTCTTCCGAAAGTTTAGACTTCCGGCCTGTACGCCGCATCTTACAAAATCTTGTACCTTCCTTCCTAAGGATATGCACCATTTGGTCGAGCGTCTGATCAATGTCGTCTGTGGTTTTCACGACAGCGAACCGCTCCTCCAGGTCTGACTGGAACGCTTCAGATCCTAACATAGTTTGGAGCATGTTTGGACGGAGCCTAGACTTCATCAAACGAGTTCTCTCAAGCTTGTAATTGATATTCAGAGAGCCTCGAACAAGTCTGTGATCGCTGCCGGTATTAAACCTGTTGATCACTGAGACATCCTTGAATATATGCTTTTTATCTGTTATGGTGAACTCTATCTCATTTTTGGTCATTTTTTGTCGGGGCTTTGAAACGTCCATTTCCTTTGGGGCTGTTTCTTAAAAAAGGAATTCATTACGAAAAGCCCCTCCTTCTCTAGGAAGTTGACAAGCATTTGCCCCCTATGATTTCTGCTGCCATACCCGTAGGATCCTACTACCAATTCGCTGCAGTTCTGTACTCCAACGTTAGCGTTAAAATCCCTCATGACAACACTATAGTAGGTCTTAGTAGTGGAGGGCAAAGACCTTGTAAATGTCCTCGAACATTTTCTCCATTTCGTCGTCCAAGTGCGCCGAGGTCGGTGCGTAGACTTGCACAACCTTGAGGCTATACCTCTCGGTTAGCTTCACTATGAGGTACGCTACCCTGTTTGACACACTGGAGACTTTCACAACGTTGCCACAGATGGATTTGTTAAACAGGAACCCGACATCGCCTTGGGCTAGCTGGTCTCCTTCTCGGAAATACATAAGGTGGCCCGATTCAAAAGTTATTGTGTCCTCCCCCTCTCTTCGGACTTCACTCAACCCCAGAATGTGCCACCTTATATTCTCAAGCTCCTGTTCAAGCTGCACGAGGTGTTCGTCAAGCCGTAACGTGCGTCCTTTGTACGTAGCCAAGGTCAGTTGGGTTTCTTGATTTTGGCGGCCGTAGCCCCAAGTGCCCTGCCGCTACCCTGACCGCCGCCATAATCAGCAATAACAGCAGGGCGGCCGAGAACTGGGGGCCGTGGCTTCTTTTGATTTGCCATTGGAGGGTTTGCCCATAATCGACACGCTGGGCATGCGGCTGACCGTCACCAGTCTGTGTCATTTGACTGCGAAGATTTGTTGAAATGGTTATACCGCCATTTGTCGGTTGTCGACAGAGTCTCGTTTGTTGATCAGCAGGATACACCACGAGCAAGTGAGGTTGACTTGGGGCGCTAAGTTTGCGAGTGCGCCCCCTTTCATCCCAGTACATGAGTAACATATAAGTACAGGATAATATTATGCTCTACTACCCGTGCAAGGCCGGGGCGCGGGTGGCTCATTAGTACTAGATATTAAACAAAAACTATATTCTCTCTATCTTTTCTATGGTAGGTAAACATTCGACCGATGTAGTCTCGGGTACCTACATGTGTAGGTATACTAAGCACAGAACTGAAACTTTGCTGTGTCTCCCGTGGGCTGATGGTGCGCCCACCGCCCACGTCATACTGCTGATTGACCAGAACGAGACCTAGCCAGGCTAGCTAGTAATTAATAATAAAGATTATGTGCAAACAAACTAAACCAAAATAAAAAAAATGTTTATTGCATCAACTTAAATAACTTATTCTTATTACAATGGGGAGAATCGTTTTAAGCAAATAGTTTGCTTGTGTAAGGATCTCCGCCTCTCCCCAGCTTACATAATTGTTCTTAAGTTATAAAGCCTGATCAAGATATGTAAACTTATACAAATAAAAATAAAAACAAAAGAATAAAATTGGAACACAGTATTTTCATAAAAGACAAAAACGGATGTGTGTGTTATGTGGTGGTTAATGTATGTAGGAGATGGTGTGGAAGTTAATGACTATATGAGTAGTGGGTGTGAATAAGTGTGGGAGTGAGGGTTGTACCTACACAATTTACATGGTGGCGATTAATTATCTACTAAACTATTATTACTACTATCTAATAAACGACCACTAACGCGATAAATACTATAGGAAAACATCAAATATTACGTTACAACAGTGTGTAGGTTACACGACTATATTATATTATAAAACAAGCTTTTTCCTGCCTTTCAAAGTTTATGACTGCACACTCGTAAAATGGAAGATCAAACTGAATAAGTCAAAATCAATTCACATTGACTTCCAAACAAACACTTGGACTATCACTCAATCTACATAGATGCCATGCAAGTGCGTTAAATAATGGCAATACCTTGGCATAACTCTCGACACCAAGTTGCGTTGGAAAGCTCATGTCAACAAGACAAGACAGGAACTCGATATACGTTTTAAAAGTATATCGTGGTTGTTCGGAAGGAAAGCCTGTCAGTCAATACATAGGAAAATAACCACATAAAAGCATGTACTGAAGCTAATATTGACGTATGGTATCCAACTGTCGGGCTGTACTAAACCAAGCAACGTCAAAATAATCCAAAAATACCAAAAAAAAGTGCACAAGGATGCTGTAAATGCTCCCTGGTACATAAGAAATGACGATCTTCATCGTGACCTTAAAACGGAATTCATCACCACCATCATCCAAAAGTTTTCTGAAGTCCACGAACAAAGACTTCATCGACACGTGAATGTTGAGGCTATCCAGTTGCTAGACAATACAGACTTAGTGCGTAGGCTAAAACATTTGCTGAAGTCCACAAACACAGACAACATCGACACGCGAATGTTGGGGCTATCCAGATGCTAGATAATAAAGACTTAGTGCATCGGCTAAAAAGAACTAAAGCTTTTGAGTGAACAAAGTGAATGAATAATAGTGACAACGCTGTGTTATACACATGAACATAGTGTTTTTATAAATTATATCAGACAATAAGAAAGTGCTACGGACTTGTGTAAAAGTGCAAATGGACATTATTCTTAGTTTTTACATAATCTATCACGTAAAGTATTAAGTTACAGTTAAATTGCTTATGAGTCTTTTAAGCTATATCGTAATTAATTATTAAGAATTTTGTTCTTCCTAAGAAAGTATAAAAAAAATATATATAAAAACAACCATTCTGCAGCAGCATCGCCCGCGTGGTTGTTGAAATTTATCACGCGGGATCGTACTACCGGGACCGGGATAATAATCTATATAAATAAAAAGACAAGTCCTGACTGACTGACTGACTCATCAACGCCCAGCTCAAATCCGTGGACCTAGAAAGCTGAAATTTTGCACAGAGGCTTCCTTTATTATGAAGACAAGGATTAAGGAAGGATTTTTCGAAATTCAATTCCTAAGGGAGTTAAATAAGGGATGAAAGTTTGTATGCAACTCTGTCATTATTAATTTGAAATTAATGAAATATGGTATTTAGCCTCTAAATATAATTAAAAAATAACTCTTTAAGGATGTTTTGAATTTCAGCCCTTAAAGGGGTAAAAAGGGGTGTTAAAGTTTCTAAGAAAAATAAATTGTTTATCATCAAAATTACTTGAAACTTAGTATTTTTGTTCTTTAATACAATTAAAGAAACACGTGTTGAAGGTTTTTTTGAATTTCATCCCTTAAAGGGGTAAAAAGGGGTGTTAAAGTTTGTATGAAAAATAAATTGTTAATCATCAGAATTACTTGAAACTTAGTATTTCTGCTCTTCAAAACATTAAATAAAACATATTTGAGGATTTTTTGAATTTCATCCCTTAAAGGGGTAAGAAGGAGTGTTAAAGTTTGTAGGAAAAATAAATTGTTTATCATCAAAATGACTTGAAACTTAGTATTTCTGCTCTTCAATACAATTAAAGAAAAACCAACTTAAGCATTTTTTGAATTTCATCCTTCAAACGGGTTAAAAAAGAGTGTTAAAATTTGTATGATGATTGAATTTGTATTGATGTGATCGGGAGGAATCAGTTTCATACCTCGAATACCACTGATATCCTCTGACTGTCTTTTCGTTTTAACGATTATAATTCCCCCTGAAAGTCTGCTTTGCAATGACCATAAATAAATCTCAGGGTCAGTCACTAAGGGCGGCATGCATAGATTTAAGGAAAGATTGCATCTCACACGGGCAATTCTACGTTGCCTGTTCCAGAGTCAGTATGGTCATTTCGGCACCAGACAGAAAAACCACCAATGTGGTATACAAAGAAATGCATAATTAAATTCTAACTTCCTGATGACGACTTTGTTAGCGTAAACTAATTGGAGTACCCATATCTAAACTGTGCAGAATGGCGCAAAACTCATCACTCTATCGGAAGATGCTATATTTTTTTCTTCGACAAGAGATACAAAATATAGCTGGTAACCCCCAAGCGCGTGTAACCTACGCTACATCAACCCATCCTAAATCACGATCATGAGTTGGACAATAAATTTCAGCAAATTTTGTAGTCTACGCGAACAAAGACGCGGGCGGAAAGCTATGTTTAGATAATAATTTGCAATATCCCACCAGAAATGCAAAAAACGATACGGCCAAAATCGTGTAGTCCACGCAGGCGAAGCTGCGGGCGGAAAGCTAGTGGTATCATAATGTCAGCTCTACCCATGTTCCAATTCCATTCAGCCGTTATTTGTGATCGAGTAACAAACATGGGATGGGATGTTTGTGGATATCCGATGTTTACATCTATCTGTCTTAATATTCTATCTTACGAATTGGTTTTACATAAGTGGTCGACATTTGTATTCTTCTAATGTAAAACCAATTCGGTTTATTTGTTTGGGGAGCTACTGAATCGATTATCCGACTTGGTTTTACATCCCATCTCACAAGTTGTTGCGTTAGAAGAGCTGCTATGTTGCTACGATTTTACATGTTATGTTTTTGATGATTACTTACCTATACATGTTTACACGTGTTTATTTTGGGTTTTATCTTTGATTTTGGAATGTAGTCACCTACTTGAGCTACTTTTGGAATGTAGTCACCTACTTGAGCTACTTTTGGAATGTAGTCACCTACTTGAGCTACTTTTGGAATGTAGTCACCTACTTGAGCTACTTTTGGAATGTAGTCACCTACTTGAGCTACTTTTGGAATGTAGTCACCTACTTGAGCTACTTTTGGAATGTAGTCACCTACTTGAGCTACTTTTGGAATGTAGTCACCTACTTGAGCTACTTTTGGAATGTAGTCACCTACTTGAGCTACTTTTGGAATGTAGTCACCTACTTGAGCTACTTTTGGAATGTAGTCACCTACTTGAGCTACTTTTGCTAGAGCGTTAGGTACAGGTCATTGCCGGTTATGCTATGGTATAGACTCCAAACTCTAAAGCAAAGCAAAACACACTAAAGATTTTTGTTGATTACGATGATTGCTTCGAAAGGATAACTCGGCTTTCTTTTAGGATCACTTTCGCCTGATTTCTGATTTAATTATTTGACGTTGACTATTTCTCAAACTCGACTTTAGCCTGAAACCCTGTCAAACTTTAGCATTTTTTTTATTTTTATTATTTATAGGTGCGTGCTTGACCACTATCTCTCTTAACTCTAAATACTCAATTCAGAAATCGGCCTTTTGTTGTTGTTCTACTGTCGTCATGTTGACGTTTTTAGTCAGGAAAGTTACGGATAGAGATATCAGCGCGCCCAGTGACTATAAAATATGTCTACCAATTAATTAAAACAAATTAAAGCAAATGTAAACGTGGGCGTGAATGGCCAAATTCGAAACTATGAACTATGAAAATACGAAACTGCATCATCAAAAATCAATCACGCACGCAGCACGAATCGAACCAGCTGATTTTGAAAGAAAAACACGCTGTTTTATATTACAGCATCCGATAGTGTCGCTAACTCGCTACTCGCTAATAAGGATCAAATTCTGGGTAGAAATGCCATACGGCAAACTTGTGGAAAGGCTATTTATAACAAAATACATCAAAATCGGGGTTCATTTATAATAATAAAGCTTATTTCTGTGCCTCCTGTGATAAGTGATACAAGTCAAAAAACGTCATTTTACAGGACAGCAAAAACAAGATTTAAAAAAATCTAGTTCGTTAATTAAGTGGGCTAGGT
Organism: Orthosia gracilis; assembly: GCA_947562075.1. Lineage (NCBI taxonomy): Eukaryota > Metazoa > Arthropoda > Insecta > Lepidoptera > Noctuidae > Orthosia > Orthosia gracilis. The sequence continues at coordinate 209,761 of OX387274.1, read as the reverse complement.
AAAATATCAGTGCACTCTTTTGTAGAACAAAACATTTTCTTTCTCTATATAATTTAGATTTTTTGATAGATATTTAATTTTGGAAGTAATTCATGAAAAACCTGCGACTTGTAACTTTTACTTAGTTTTTATGTGCTAAAATTAAGTTATTAATGATACTTGTACAATTATATTACGTTGCACCAAGCTTGCACCAATAAATTGTCTTAGTGTAAACTGATATACATCAAGTTAAAACGTCTAATAACTCATTAGAATAATGATTCTAGCAAAATGTGCTAAAACAAAAGATGAAGATATAACCCTTAAGATTTATTTTTTTTACTTATCAGTCACCTCTTTACATATTTTAGTTGAACTGTATCAATTTACTAAAATCCTAGTCTTTCAGAAGATATGTTAAATGATGTAAGTCAAGATGTACCCCTCAAAAAAAAAAGATAGTGATATGTGTAAATAAATACAAGTATAAGAAAAATAAAAATCAACGTTTATTAACCTAAAAATACAGTCGTTAAGGCACATTTTTATCAAAATTCTTATACAACTAAATGGAGATCAAATCATCACAATCTGACAATACGATTGTAACTAGGTATTCTCAAAAGGAACATATCATAAACAAAAGTTTGAAACTTAAAACTAAGTAATGGCACAGATCAGTTTTGATGAGCTATCACAGCAAGCAATTGACCTACTCAGTGTAATACAAAGTATCACAATAAAGTTTTAATCTATAAAAATAACAAAAAAAAAACAAAACTTTAAACTTTCTTTAAAGGTAGATAATCTAAAAACCTTTTAAATGTCCACCTGTAGGTAGACTAACATTGTAAAGAAAAAAAAATAGTCTTTCCATCTATTAATTAAGGGGCCTTTTACAGTCCACTAGCGCCGCCAATCGAAAAAATGTCATAACTCGTAAATAGAATCAAAAATACAAAATGTGGTCTATTATTACTGTAGAAAAGGCAATAACATAATTTTATAACACATTGTCAACACTTGAAATATAGCTGTTTAGCTAAATCGTGCATTTATAACAAAAACGGCCGTTTATGTTTTGAATGCACAATTTAGCTAAACAGCTATATTTCAAGTGTTTATAAGGTGTTATACAATTACGTTATTGCCTTTTCCACAGTAATAATAGAACATATTTTGTATTTTTGATTCTATTTACGAGTTATGACATTTTTTCGATTGGCGGCGCTAGTGGACTGTAAGAGGCCTCTTAAATGAATGTGAAACTATTCATCATCGGAATCATTATCATTATCTGGTGGACTGTCTTTGACATCACTTTTGCAGCTCATACCTCTGTAAAACTCATGGGTACTCTCATGAATAAAACATAATAAACTTAATAGATCCTTCTTCTTCTCAGTTGAAATAGGAAGTTTGGAGTGGTAAGGTTTCGGTACCGTATTAATCGTGATCATATCATAACTTTTTCCACGTTTAGAACAATCCATGGTCATGTACTCAACATCACTGAACGCTTTTTTGTAAAAAAAACAAGACATGCTTTCTTTGGTAAAAAGAACAGATCTAACGTTCGACCACAAAAACTTTTCATTGGCTGTATCCGTTTTCCGAAAGGTAAAACATTGCTTTGCAAAAATGTTGAAATCATAAAACATTTCTACGTCCCGCGCACCTCCGATTACCCCCTCGAACCCCCGCCACCTGCACTTGTATCACTTAGCACATTTATTATTTTGTACCATGTTTTTACAATTGGTTGGAATTTTAGATACAACTACATTTATATCTGTTTACACATAAAAACAGATTTGTGTAGAATGATTTAAGTCAAGTTGTATCACTTTCACAAAAAAAGAGCATACCTTACATTCAGATTTGTAGATACATGTCGATTTGTATCCTAGAGGCATATCGAAAGAATTAGTTTAAAGGGATATTACTCTAGTCACATCAAAATTCACGATAAATGAACTGAAAAATAAAATGTGAAGTTAAATACAATAGCATTTAAATCACGAAGCACGAAAAATTGTGTGTTAAGTGACCGGTTTTGGGGTTACATCTTGACAAATACCTATCGATTGTAACGAATTTTTTGCCAAAATCCCTATAGTTGTATCACTTTGCACAAAATTATCTTCGAAACTATAGCAGATAGAAGAACGTGAGTTAGACCAAAAAACACGTATTTTTTTTTTGATAATGCTCATGTGAAAATCACAAAAAGGGTACAACTCGAGTTATATCACTTATCACAGGAGGCACAGATTTATTCCACGCAAATTACAATCTATTAAATTTATTTAGAAATACGTAACTTTAAGTAATTTGTACGGGCCCCCTTCGGATAAAAGCCTCCTCCGAGCAGTGCCATTGAATTTTGTTGCTGGTAGCGTGTAGCCAGCTTCGACCCGCTATCTCATCTGCCCATCTAGCGTAGGCATAACTGCCTCTTGTTCCTCGTGGGCCAGTCTAGTTTACTGCTCTCGCCGTCCATGTATCATCTTTGAGCCTGGCCACGTGACATGCCCACTTCCATTTTCTTTGGAGCGAGAAGGTTAGAGCATCAGTAACACTGATTCTCTTGCGAATTTCTTTCAGCTTGATCAACCTAGCCTAAGCAACTTCTCTCCTCCTAGGCAAATTATTCTTTATGTTGTCTGGATTTTGTCTGGTCTAGAATGTCCAAGTCTGGCACTTGTGGTGTAAAAGATAATATTTCCGAATCCATTACTACTTTAACCGACTTAAAAAAGGAGTTTTATTTATTTATTATTTATTTGTTATATGCATAATTGTACACCTTAAAATACAATTATAAAACGAAACTTAAAATTAATACATATACAATGGGCGGCCAGGTAGTTTTACTACTAAAGATTGAACTGTGTGTGCCAAGAGGTAGGTGAAAGTTAATGTTGAGGTCAAGGGAATGTACGCCAGCACCTGAACCGTTGTCTGTTTTTGAGCCATCTGTGTAAATGCGTACTTCATTAGCTCCAGACTGATCCCTGTCTTCCTCTACAGTTTGTATGCTATAGTTTTTGTTGAACATAGGTTGGTTTGGTGTTCTATCACACGGGGCGGCGATGAGGGGTTGGTACTGAGTCGCCCGGTCCAGGATTACAGCGTGTAGGCTGGTGAGATTCTTTCCCCATATGCCCAGATGCAACAGCCTGATGGCAGCTAGCGCTGCCTCCTGCTGTATGTATAGGTCAAGGGGAGTTAGTTGTTGGCTGTCTCCATGGCTGCTGTCAGTGTGGTCCTCATGCAGCCGGTGATAGCTGAGCAGGCCAGTCTCTGGAACTTTTGGAGTCTGGCAATGGTGGTAGACCAGTTCTGTCCTTGTCCTCAAAACCAGAGCGCCATAATCCAGCATTAGCCTGATCACCGCTGTGTATAGCCACAGCGTGATCTTCGGAGAAAGCCCCCATTTTTATCCTAACATTTTTTTACATTGATAAAGTGCGATTGTACTTTTCTTAAGTTTGTAGTCAAGATGCTTGTTCCAGAGCAGTTTGCTATCAAGGATCATCCCCAAATACTTGACCTCGTCTTTAAGAGTTAGTTCTGTGTTGAAAAGTTTAGGGAGTCTATGGGGTCCTAGAACTCTTTAGTTTGTAAACATTATTTGTTCCGTTTTCGAGGGGTTAACCAATAGTTCATGCTTAGTGCACCAACCTTCGATTATTTTGAAAGCTCTTCTCATGAGGTCGCATGAGATGCCCTCAAATTTCCCAGAGATTAGAATTGCTATATCATCTGCGCAACCCACCGAGTACAGGCTGCTAGCGTTGAGCTCTGCAATGAGCTCAATCACAACTAAATTCCACAATAGTAGTGACAGCACCCCACCCTGTGGGCAGCCCCTACTCACGACACCGCGTGTGGTGATGTTCACAGAAAATTGAATAGCGCGGTATTTTAGCATGTTATTGATCCATTCTATAAGCGTTGGCGCAACACCGTGCGTGGCGAGTGCCTGCCCCATGTTGGTGAAGCTTGTTTTGTAGAAAGCACCTTCTATATCAATAAAAGCGCCAAGGGTTGGGTTTTTGGTTTTGAGAGCATTTCCGATACGTGAGACTACGCAGAGGAGTGCTGATTCGGTTGATCTACCTGCGCAGTAGGCGTGTTGATTAGGATGTAGAGGAAACTCTTCCGAAATTTGGTTTCTAATCTTCTTGTCCCCTAGTATCTCCAGCGTTTTCAAGAAGAACGAGGTGAGGCTTATGGGCCTGAAAGATTTGGGCTGGGTGTAGTCACCCCTACCCGGTTTCGGAATGAAGATGATTTTTACTTCGCACCAGTTCAAGGGGATGTAGTGGTGCGCTAGGCATGCTCGAAATACCTTGACGAGGTATGCCGCCAGAAAGTCACCGCTCCACCTAAGCAGAGCTGGGAAGATGCCGTCTAACCCTGCTGCCTTGAAAGGTAAGAAGGTGTTGATTGCCCATGTTAATTTAACTTTGTCGACAACTTCTGAAGCTACTTCCCAGTCTAAACTACTCGTGTCCCTTTCCCTATGTGGTTCCCAACATTGATGGGTAGCAATCCGGCAAACTGGGAAGTGGGTAGTCAGAAGCAGCTCGCTAGTTTCCATGTCGTTTGTTGTGTATGTGTTATCTGTTTTTTTCAGGCATCCTATTAAGTGTTCTGCCTCTTGAGCAAGACAGGTTTTGACCCTAATGGCCTGGTTGTTGTTTTCGATGTTCGTGCAGAAACGCCTCCAACTGGTCCTACCTCTGAGGCGTATTAGTTTTTTATAGTTTCTACGGGTATCAGTGTAGCGGTCCCAGTCTTCTGGCGACCGTCTGTTCCTAGCTCTGTTGAACAGCCTTCTCAGCCTGTGACGGTGTCTTTCCAATTCTGGGCACCACCACGATTGCCTAATTCCCTGCCTAGGTATTGTGAGGGGTCAAGACTGTTCGTAGCTAGATAAAAGGATGGATGTCATGCAGTCCTCGTCCGATGTTAACCCGGGCGAGGCGGGATCCTGTGTTGGATCTGAGGTTCCCTCCACCTCCGTTATCACCATGGTAGTCGCCTTCTCCACAAGATCCTCCACGCCCTCCATCGCAGGAGGCGACGGGTAATGCGTAGGCAGTGGTGTGTCTACCATCAGTTCTGGCGCGACGGGGGCTGACGAAGTTGATGGCGCTGTGTCACCCCCACTAGGAACACTCTCTTCCAGGAAGCGGATGTAGATGCTCCCCATGAGGTAGTAGACGCGCCTTTGTTGATCTTTAATGATCTTTATTATGGGGCGGGGACGTCATGATATTTGTGATCCTCTTTAGCTAGGCCAGCGTGAAGTTGTCCTCGCACCAGGTTTTGAGTACGCCCTCTGCGAAGTGGGCTTTACCTCGAAAGTGGATCGCGGTGTTCGATGATGGGTTAGTTGGGTCAGGGTCCGCCATGAGCAGTGCCCGCAGTTGGTTTTCGATGTTGAGTCGGATACTCTCTGCCCGCTCTTGCGTCATGTCTTGGAAAGGCTCAGTCATGACGGCGACGCACAGCTCGTTGCTCTTGTACGCCGCGGCAGCCTCGGCGTAGGTTACCAAGGACCCGTCCACCATGGGGGAGCGAGCAGTCTTGCTCTTCTGGCCTACCCCCGTTGGTGTGACGGAATCCTCGGGTCGCGAACGCTTCTCTACCCGGGCAAGAGGTCCTCCGCCGGTTTTCGCCAGTTTTTTCCCGCCCCTCGACTTTCTGCCACGTTTGCGCTTGACACCCGCCCCTGTTGTCTTCCCGGTTGTTTCGGAGAATACTGCAGGGCAGGGCAGCCCGCTGGTTGCCCGCGTGCCCCGGTGTCCGCCACGACGTCTTCTCGCCCGGCATCGACGAGTGTTGATAGACGTTGTTGGGCGCGGCTGGGGCGCTGTCAACGCTGCTTCCTAATCTGGGGGGCCCGAGCTCTGCCTGTAGGCGGCTCTTCGTGAGGATCGTGCGATCGATGGCCCTGTATGGGGCCCCGATCTGGGTGGCTGACCTGACGGCCGGCAGCATCGCTGTTCTGCGAAAGCTGCAGAGAGCGATGGCCGTCAGAGTCATCAGGGGGTATCGCACGATCTCTTACGAGGCGGCTTGCGTACTGGCCGGATCCCCGCCCTGGGACCTGGAGGCGAAAGTACTCGCGTCACTGTATCGGTGAAGCGAGGAAGCGCGGGCGCGGGGCGAAGGGCCGATGCAGCGCCATATGGACTTGCGTCGGTCTCAACTCCGCGAGGTCCTAGTGGCGGAATGGCGGGGCAGGCTTTCACGCCCTACCGCCGGCCTCGTCACCATCGAGGCGATCCGGCCAGTGCTCGAGCGCTGGCTCGGGAGGAGGCACGGCTCCCTGTCGTTTCGGGTGACGCAGGTGCTCTCGGGGCATGGTTGCTTCGGGAAGTACCTGTGTCGCATAAACAGGGAGCCGGACGCCCGGTGTCACCACTGCGTCGACTGCCGGGAGGACACGGCGCGGCATACGCTGGCAGAGTGTGCCGCTTGGGAGGAGCCGCGCCGTGCCCTCATCTCAGAAGTAGGCAGTGACCTGTCGCTGCCGGCCGTAGTCGAGTCTATAGTCGGCAGCGAGGAGTCCTGGGACGCGGTGGTATCCTTCTGTGAAACAATCGTCTCGCAGAAGGAGGCTGCGGAGAGGGAGAGGGAGATTTCATCCACTCACCCGATCCGCAGCAGACGATCCGGGCTTCGGCGGAGGGCGGACAACGCCCTCTTCCGGCCCCCCTAAATGGGTCCAGGGGCGACGGACTCGGGGACGTCCGTCGCCCCCAACACATCAGGACCCGAGGTGGTGGCGCGTAGTATTCCACGCGCGCCCCTCTTAGACGTTGCGGGGGGAACCAAACACCTCACTCCCTCCCAAACCCGAGATCGAGGCCCGCAGAGGCGGGCCGGCACTAGCCGGGGGTCAGACTTGTCAGGTCTCTCTCAGAAGCCGCAGCCGTTGATGCAGCCCGGGTTGTGGGCGCATCTTCGTCAGCAGGCCTCTTTGAGTCGCCATGTTCAAGAACTGCCCTTGGTCCATTGTTCAGGGCAGTGTTGGAAAGCGCTTCCTTGGATGCAGACGGGGTCGGCGTTGGCTGGGACGGCCTGGTTTGGCGCGCTCCTGGCGGTTGCCTTCCTCATCGCATCCTTGGACGCAGCTGAATGTCTTTCTTGTTAATTTTGTCAGAGGACGCAGCCTTCGGCGGTTGTCGCTTAGGCGCATCCTGAGACGCAGTTGTTATGATAGGCGCATCAGATGACGCGGCCCTAGTGGTGTTGGTGTTTGTTGGTGCATCCGAGGACGCAGCCAGTGAGTTGGTGTTGGTAGGCGCATCCGAGGACGCAAGCCGAGTGTTATTTTTTTTAAAAATTGTCTCATTATCCATTTGTTGATAATTAAGAACTTCACCGTCGGAGCTCTCTACCCGCCACGGAGCCCTCAAGTCGGGGACGTCACTCGCTCAACGAGTGACGTCAGAGCTACTCTTTCGGTATAGGATCAGTTTGATGAAAATATGACGAGCCCGCACGCAGCGGAGGGCCACGGAACTGCTAACGACACGAGACTATGTCGCAGCTCATCCCGCCACCCCGTGCCACGCCGGCTGCCAACCCCCATCAAACCGATCCTCGCATGACAACCCGCTAATGGGATGCCTCAGCCGATTGATCGTGGGTAGCTACCCCATGACCACCCGTGTGAGAGGAAATCCAGACCAAAGTGATGTGTTGTGTGCAGACCTGCTCCACTCAATCACCAGGATTCCTTCATCCCTCCGTACGGGGCCCCGCGCACGGCACAAACACGCGGGAGCTCATTGCTATCCAACATCTGGTCTTGTTCGATGGTGGACACCCAGGGGCATGATCTCGCCAACCTTGCGTTAGTTCGTCTGGCAGTTTCAGTTACGTCTATTTCTTAGGGAATTAGACCAATAAGAGGGCGGCAACCACGTGAAGGAAAACCACCAGGCTTGCCTTGAGGATCTACACGACTGTAACGCTCTCCCTCAAAACCACGCCACCTTGCCGCTTCTGAGGGAGGAGGCAAGGTAGGCCTGCATCTATACTACCAAGCAAAGCATTTGGCCAAGCGAGTTGTTTTGCAACCATTAAAGCACAAATGCAGACCAGCCCCGCGATGGCGCGGTGGTATTTATTGAATCAGTCTCTACTCGTGCTTTTAATTATTAGGTTAACAAGTAGGTACTAAACTTGTAACTTACGTTAAGGTAGGTAAAAAAAAATATTGACTAAATTATCTTTAAAAAATAAACAGTAGGTTTCTTAAAGAATACACAATTAGATAGGAACAACATTCAAGTTATCAGCAATACAAAATCAACAATTCAAAAATAAACAATTATCTATAAATAATCAATATTCAAGTAAGAACAATCCAATTAAAAGATTACAGTTTTTAGTACAAAATATTAAATATTCTATGTATAATTATAATCATAACATAATATTAAATATTCTATGTATAATAAAATAATATAATAAATAACGAGAGGGATTATTTTAGTTTTATTTTTACTGTTGAATTTTTATGTTGAAGTACTTATATTTAATAGATATGATAGTTTAATAGGTGTGTATGACATTATTTATTCTCTGGTATATCATCGTCGTGGATTACTGAAAGATGTTGTAAGTACTTACTGATGTGAAATAAATAAAATAAAAATAAATAAATAAATGTTCCTCATCCGCATCATGCCCATTATATTATCTGTGCCCATACCATGGCATGGAAACCGAGTGGCACAAAAATTGTTCTCACCGGTGCCACTTTCAGACTGCTTCTTGTATGAACGATCTGTAAAAATCCCATTCATTGAACTAGTTTTATAAAACTTAAGTCTCGTAGAAGTCGTAAACTTAAGATAACAAGGAAGTTGTTTGGTACAAATGAGATGTTCAATAAGACGGATTCGAGTCGTGGCTGCGCGATATTCAATGTACTCTGTGGCTGCGCGAGCAGTGGTTGCTGATAGGGATTCAGACGCGTCCCCTTTGCGGGAGCTGGGGGCGCGTGTGGGGCGCCGGGCGGGGCCGTGCGCCGGCGCCGCAGTGAGCAGTCCGTCCGCGAAGCCGCTCCGCACCGCACGTGCGATCCCACCATCCGCCACTCGACACACGACGCACGCCACATGCCGACTGACGGTCAGTAGCGCGGTGCGAGCCGCAAATTTTGTGTATTATATTATGTATTTAAAAATAACTTACTCGCGACGCAATACGCCGCGCGCCCCCCGCCCGCGCGCCGCCACGCTCCTCTGGCGGCGCGGCGGCGCCGGGAGCCGACTGTTGGCGCTCGCCTGCTGCTGCATTCCCGGGGCGCCGCTGCCGGCGCCTGCAGCAGTGAGCGGGAGCCCGGCGGAGGCGCGCCGGCCCGGGCCCGGCCCCGGCCCCGGCCCCGGGCCGATATCTGTAACAGGAAGGAAGATAATGTTATTGACTAATAATACGTTGAAATATACCGAATTTTTTTTGGCACACTTAATTTCGAAAGTACATTTTGTGTCAATACATGTCCACTCCTACAATGTGCACAATCTGCGGCAAGACCGCGGATACTACGTATTTATTCGTTGCTTAGAATTGGTTTTGATAAAAGTTCCTAATATACTCGTAGGTAGGATACAAAGCTTGTAGGTACTTGTGTAGTTAGGGCAATGATAACGATTGTCGTTGAAGTCTCTTGTACAGGCCGCACCGCGCCGCGCGCTGCCGAAAACGAAAGGTTTGTTGTTCTACTATGATATATTTACATTTCAATCATTAAAATTACCTTCTGTATCACAATACATTCGTCAATAGCATTCGTAATTAACATGGTATAGCCCTCGCCAAGCTGCTGGGCCGCCCTGGTGTTGGCTTTCCGCATGCGCGAGGCACGAACCGGTACTGTTTTTGTAAGAGATTTACAATTGTGCAGTCATTGTAGCCAACTTCAGGGCGGCCAAGAAGTTTGACGAGAACTATAATAAGTATTGACTACTAAGTTGGTGAACGCTACCGATGTCGCGCTCGCGCCGGACAGCCGGCCTCAAAGTCCGAGCTCCACTGTGACTAGTATTTGTGTGGTGTACAACATGTAGACGCAGTGTACTCATACACACTTGGAACTTGTCAGTGCTTCGTAAGAATAGAATAGTTTTTTTTTGCAACTATGTGTAATAGTTAAGTTCACAATACTTTTTATGATTATATAAAATCTTAGCCATATTTTACCATTCGCCATGCAAACATTTTACATTATTTATGCAACATGAGCTTACATTTTGAAACCAGATCCATTAATAAATTATCATAACAATTATAATTCAATAGATTAATTAATAAATTATCAATACAATTATCATTTAACAGATCAATTAATCAACAAATATGTTTCCTTTTTTTGATGAATACTTAATTAGCTTTTCGGTGTCACGGACAATACTCGTCAAACTTCTTGGCCGCCCTCCGATGCGCATGCCACGGGCGGTGCGGTACTGTTTTTGTATGAGATTTGTACAGTGTAGCCAACCTCAGGGCGGCCAAGAAGTTTGGCGAGTGCTGTAGGTAGTGGTAGCAGCGCAGTAGATACGATGTTCACTGGCCGTGGTGACGCGGGTCACTGGTGGCTGATGCAGCGCGCATGGGGCACGAGGCGCACGGCACAACGCCCGCCGCATAGGCAAATCCTGCCTCTCCGAGTGCCTGTCGCGCGGTGACACTCGCACAATATTTAAATACACCGTTGGTCCAGTCCGCTTTCGTGACATACAATAGCTACCTAGGTGTTATTATATATTTCGGAAAACCTTAAATAGTCCTCCAAAGTCCAAACCGAATTACGGCCACGGCGCGGTGATGGACAATCTCAGCGGAGACTTGCCATCGGCGCGCGAGCCTGTGTGCGCCAACACAGGCGCACTCTCATAGACCCATGGGGCGCCAATCTCAGCGGAGACTTGCCATCGGCGCGCGAGCCTGTGTGCGCCAACACAGGCGCACTCTCATAGACCCATGGGGCGGCAATCTCAGCGGAGACTTGCCATCGGCGCGAGAGCCTGTGTGCGCCAACACAGGCGCACTCTCATAGACCCATGGGGCGGCAATCTCAGCGTAGACTAGCCATTGGCGCGGGAGCGTGTGTTAGTCAACACAGGTGCTGTCTCATAGACCCATGGGGCGGCAATCTCAGCGGAGACTATCCATCGGCGCGGGAGCGTGTGTGCGCCAACACAGGTGCACTTTCATAGGCCCATGGGGCGGCAATCTCAGCGGAGCCTAGCCATCGGCGCGGGAGCGTGTGTGCGCCAACACAGGTGCACTCTCATAGACCCTTGGGGCGGCGATCTCAGCGGAGACTAGCCATCGGCGCGGGAGATTGTGTGCGCCAACATAGGTTGCACTCTCACAGACCTATGAGGCGGCAATCTCAGCGGAGACTAGCCATTGGCGCGGTAGCGTGTGTGCGCCAAGACAGGTGCACTCTCATAGACCCATGGGGCGGCAATCCGACACGACCGGATAGAGATCAGGCGGGAGACCATAAGCTCTTAGAGCAAGGTTATTTTGAGTGTGCTGGGACAGATGTATATGACTTATCATCTATTATGACAAATGTAAACATCTGTCCGTTTTTCACAGTCGTAATATAATAGTTTTGACACGTTAGGGAACGCGGCAGGTGTAGGACCAATGGCTTACCTTCCTTCCGAGGCGGTGCGCGGAGGTGCACACCGCCAACCGCCAAACGCCGGGCTGGTACTGAGAAATTTCTGAGGACAACATCCAATAACACTTTGCCCGAACTGGAAATCGAATCCGGGAACTCACGATACGCTCAGCACTCGCTTGCCACAGCCAGAACAAGGAATCAGTTAACAAAAAAATTAATGAAAAATATATTTGTTACATATATAATTAATACACCTAGTAGTGTAGTGGTAGTGGTAGGGACTCCCTTTTCTACACTTAGACTCCCATTTGGTCTGTTGTGCGTGGGGGTACTGGCTAACATAGCCAGCCTAGCTCCGTCCAAAAGCACAGAAGCTTCCTGGGAGCTTCACAGGCTTCACGGAGCGACCTCACTGTTCCGAGGATTTCTTCACGTTGAGATGACACGGCCTCGCATTCCAGGATTACGTAGGCGGCTGGTTTAGTTAAGTTGAACTTAATTGTAAAACGGATCCATCTATGGTCTGAGTATGATATATCGTTGGACACATGCCAGTCCTGAATGGAGTTGGGTATACCTAAAGTCGCCAAAGTTAGGTCTATTATTATTTGCGATCTTGCGTTTATGAAGTTGGTTTCAGGACCCTTGTTAAGTAGTACAAGGTTATTGCTAAGAATAAAATCAAGCATTTCCTCACCTCGGTTTTTGGTTTTGAAATTAGCTCAGAGTGTGTGACGCGCGTTGGAGTCTGAGTTCGAGTTTCTGCCTTTCACAGTTCTCTACCAGCAAGTACGAGTATGCCGAGGCTAGTACAATGTCCGGAAGTTCCTGTTCAGTTCTGAAAAGCCTGGTTGCTGTCTAGTCCCTTGAACAGAATTCGTTAATGAAAAGGTTAGGTACATGTTTTGGGATCAATATACATGTACGCGGATTACTTAAGGAGGTGTCTAGCAGCAACTTACCTCCGATGTTAGCAAGACCGCATATTTTGCCACTTCTAATCCATGGTTCTTGGATGAGGGCGGTGGTCTTTTCTTGTTGATTCTCCAACACTCTGCGTAAAGTGACCGACGCAGTTTGACTGTGCTGGAGGTTGGTCTGCAGGATCCTAGTCGACCCGCAAAGGAGAGGAGCAGGGATCGCTGTCCTTGTCCCTACTTCTCTCCCCCGCGGAAAACAGTCCTCGTCCGAAGTTAAGCATGGTTGCATTGTCGTCAGATGTATGAATTTATTCGAGAGAGATTTAGAATCACTACACACTATAGTAAGTACAGGTATAAAGTATTAAAAGTACTCACACCTGTACCTACTATGCAGTTATATAATAGGTCCTAGAAAAAACATTAACATCCGAAGCAGTTAAGTTATGACCAATGCCAACTGACGGCGCCCGTTCACAAACATGTCGCATGAATCGGCACCACCCAGCTCAAGCATCATGAAGGGAACCGAATGATCCAACACACGCGCTACCATCAGAGAGACATTTGAGAGAGCATGACACACTCTCAACTGCCAGGGCACACACAATTCAACGAACGACACAAAGGTACAGCAAATGGTAGATTTAGAGGTAGAATTTTATTGTAACATTTTGTACGGTGAGTAAGGTGAGGCTACTTCAGCCAGTCTGCAACCTGGTTGAACTAATTGGTCCCTATTTCTAGTAATGTCATTATGTCTGTCTCCGTTTTTACTAAAAATATGTCAATTCTTTCTCACGTACATGATGTTTTCATAAATATATTGACAAGGAACCGTCATGGTATTAATGTCCTTAAACAGTTCCCTTAGAGAATCGCGCCGGCGAAGATTGTATATCGCTCTGATGGCTCGTTTTTACAGAATAAAAATTGACTCAATGTCTGCAGCCCTTCCCCATAGTAAGACACCGTAAGACATTATACTATGAAAGTAACTGAAATAGACCATCCTCGTGGTATCTACATCAGTAAATTGACGATTTTTTCTAACAGCATAAGCTGCCGAACTTAGCCGCCTTGCAAGTGACATTAAATGGGGTACCACATTGTAACCTTGAGTCTAGCGTGATCCCCAGGAAAACCGTTTTATCGACGAATTCTAGATTCCCCTTGTTTAATATAATGTCACAATCAGTAGTTTCAATATTCGGCAAGGAAAATTTTACGCACTTGGATTTTTTACCTTTTAAAACTAAATTATTGGCAGTGAACCAATCCTGAACCTGCCGTAGCGCGTTATTTAAATCGTCAATACCTGACAAGTACGCCTATTTATTTTAAAAATTAAAGATGTTTAATTTTTTTTAATTATTATAAAAAGAAGCAAATAATACCATATTTAGTTGGTTTTCCAATAAACGGAGTAAATCGTTTATGTATATTAAAAATAAGAAAGGACCTAAAATTAAGCCCTGGGGTACCCCTATTTTCACGTGATGAATTCACACTGTTTACCGTTGTTTTGAACTAATTGCTGCCTATCTTTCAAATAAGATTTAACCGAACTTAGCGCTGATTGACCTAGCCCTACCAAGTTTCGCTCGGTTTGATTTTTTGTTAAAAAGTTTTTTATTTTCCTCTTTTTAATTTTGGTAGGTACCTCCACTTAACTTAATATTAATTTATAGCTAAATTGCACCTCATGACGATTTCAATAAGTCCAAACACGACTAGGATAGTCATATACATAGTTTTATTTCGGAGTTTCAGTGGCCATTATTGTCTTTTTCATCAGTTCCATTTGAAAGTGTCATTTGGTGAAGATCAAATGACATTTTTTGAGTGCAAATGATTGCATTATTGATGAAAATACCAAAATCGCTACCTATATGTGTGCCTATAATATTTGAGGAGTTACCTCGGATTTTTTAGGATTCCATCATCAGATCCGGGTTTCCTTATCATGGTACCACCCTTGGGATATCTTCTTTCCAACCAAAAAAAGTCATCAAAATCGGTTCATAAACGACGAAGTTAACCGCGAACACATATATAAAAAAAAATATGGTCAAAATAATATATACGGTCGAATTGAGAAACCTCCGCCTTTATGGGAAGTCGGTTAAAAGTGCAAAATAACTTACCTTTCGGAAGTCGGTGTCGTTGGTACCTCTTATTTTTATGATTTTTCATTGCTTTAGAAGTCGGTTTATTTTTTGTGAATAAGTTTTGCCACTTTTAGTGGTTTTTTTTTATTCTTTAGAATTCGGTTATGTTTTTACATCTCATTTCAATTCCAATAAGCCCAAAAACGACTCGGATACAAAGTTTTATGGCGGAGTTCCAGTGCCTACTTTCCAGCTTCATCATCAGATCAGTTCGATGGTACCATTTTCATCAATACCATATATTTTAATGTACCTATTTGCTTCATCATGGTCGCTTAGCTATTCGAGATATCTTATATCCATCAGATACTTATTAAAGGAGTTCCAATAACGGCCATCTGTGGTTTTCTTCATCATTTCCATTTCACCACAGATAATATAATACTAGCATAACTTCACCAAATGATACTTTGTGAGTGGCTGTACTTGCCATGTTATTGAAAATCTGAAAATCGCTATATGTCTGCCTATGGAATTCCCTCGATTGCCATGGCAGCCCATCATCAGATTCTGATTTGGTGACAATGGGACCACCTCGAGAGTATACCCTTTAAAAAAATAAAAGAATTTTGCAAATCCGTCTATATATGACAGAATGTACATAAAAAAATATAGCAACATCCGAATTGAGAACCTCCTCCTTTTTTGGTAAGTCGGTTAAAAAAATGAAACCAAAATCGGCTCATCCGTTTAGGGGTTATGATACCACAGACAGATATACAAATAAACAAACACAAAGGTACATACGTCAAACTTATAACCCTCTTTTCCGTCGGGGCTTAAAAATAGAATACTAACAGTGAAACCAGAACAAACGAGATAAAACAATTTTAAACAAAATATAATTATCTGTCCCTTTCCCGAAAACGCCGTTTAGTATGGCGTGACGAACTTGCTCTGACGTCAGAGTCGAAGTCAGATTTCTCTTTCTAATTAAGTTAAAGACATTTAAAAAAAAATCTTTTACCTATACCTATTTGTTTTCTAGAGCTAATAAGTATTTATTTAGTACATAAATATATATATGCTATTCCCTACCATAAAATAAAATGCTACGCTTGGATACGTCATTGGCCCATGTTTAGACGTAACCACGAGAGTCTCCGCTGCAGCTCAGCTCAACATGCGCATGTTAGGTGTCCGTGTCGTGTACTTACACAGTTATTGTTCGATTCATAAAGTTAGAATGTAACCGTGTCAAGTGTCAAGTTTATAAACCAACGGGATAAGATTTTTCATCATATTGTATCCTCCTTTTTTCTCCCCTAAGGGGTATTCCACGTTTTCGGTTCATAACAAAGAGGTTGATATGTGTCGGTACAGCGCAGATAATGTGGGCGAGCGCGGGAGTGGCGATGTGGACTGCGGACGGAGGTGTCGCTGTTAATGTTATTCGATCTCGTCGAGTCCACGCGCGCGGCGCGGGCGGCCCTCACCGCTCTACCAGATTAGCATGCGACGACTGCTATGTATATACTTATCTATGCCTATCGTTTCCTCGTGCATATTATTACTGGTTAAAATTTGATTCAAATACCAAATGCTTATTTAAATATTCGGAAACTAGTTTTAATGTGAGACAAAACTCCGTCCTTCCCCATTCGTCCATCTATGTATAGGATTTTATCGTTAACTTAAATCGTATCAGAACCAGGGCAATTAGGGCAAGCAATGACGCAAAATTGTGTTCTATTATACTATCCGAATATAAATAGCATCTTTAGTGTTTCAAACAAAAAAAAAAAAAATTAAATTAACTTCTTTTCGAGGCGATGGTGTTTTTAATCCTTTAATAGTTTGGGCCCAGTAGGTGGCCACGTTTAAGACGGCATCAGTAGCGTTCATCAAGTCCTACAAATTGAAGGATTATGGGCATTTGAAGCACTCTAACAAGTGGGTTATTCTATGGACACTGCACTCACATTTTGTATCAGACGGATCTGTAAAAAATCTGAAACCTAGAAAAGCTCCCTGGACGGCACCAAGCGCAAGCGCGAGCCTATTCTAAATAAATGAAAAAATAAACTGCCATGGCCCACCTGAAAATCTCTAAATCGACTCCGATGTCAAGTGGGTCGTTGTAGGCACAACTTATCTAGATGGGGATACCTCAATGATCCCCAGTGCGTTTTCGCACACTGCTACGTCCCAAACTATGCCTCAACTCCTATCGGGCTCTCTGTGCAACAACACCTGCACCCTGAAAGACCTTTGTGAGGCAAAAGAAAACGCTGTTGATGTGGCAGAATTCTGGTCAAAACGAATTTAATTTTGGAATCATCGATACGAAGAAGAAGAAGAACTAGACTGAAAATCAAGTTGCCAAAAACCTCTCGAGCAGTCGGCCTTAACAAGCCTCACGAGTCGCGGTGATATTGCTTAGGATCATCATTGCAGCCGAAAGACGTCCACTGCTGAACATAGGCCAAGCATCGTCACATTGACCGGTACCGTGCGTCTCGCATCCAGCTGACTCCCGCCACCCTCACCAGGTCATCTGTTCAGCTAAAGGGATGCATTCTAACGCAGCGTCTTCAGGTCCGCGGTCGGCACTCCCTCCAGAACTTATCGGCCCCAAGGACCATCCGTTCTGCGGGTAATGTGCCCTGCTCATTGCCACTTAAGTTTCGCATTTCTTCGGGCTATGTCGGTAACTTTAGTTCTTCTACGGATATCCTCATTTGTGATTCGATTAGACAAGGAACGCCGAGCATACCCTTCGCCATTGCCCTTTGGGTGACTGTAAGCCATCTAATAAGGCTCATTGTGAGTGACCATTTCTTAGTACATCATCATCATGCCATTTCTTAGGTCATTGACCATTTCTTAGGTCATCACTGGCAACACACACTTGTCATGGACTTACGTCTTGAGACACTGCGGTAAGTTGACGAGATGATACCGCGCAACTGCCCGAACGCTGCCCAGCCGTGACGCTGAAAAATTCGTAGATGGCCCCTAGACAAATCCCTAGATCAACAGACATTAAAAGCTAAATCAATTTTGTTTTTAAAAGCTAAAGCCATTTTGTTTTTAAAAGCTCTGACTTCTTTTAGCGGCTAGATTACTCTCGAACCTCGTCCATAAACCGAATTAGAATTTATTTGAAGTGAAAGCGACGCACCAACGCGAATTTCGCGTTGTGGCCGGTTTTTAATGTGCCAAATTAAAAACCGGCCACAATGCGTTCTGGTAAACATAAACAGGCCACAACGCCAATTTGTGTTGTGGCGTTTAATGAGCGTTTCGGTCTTTGAGCCTGGCGGCTTCATCACCACGGCCGCTCATAGTACAACATTTAGGTAGGTACTGTGAAGGGGTAACTCAGGGAGCTCAAATGATAAGCAGAAATTACTTTTAACTTATATTGAACCAACAACGTGCCAGCCTTCGGGCGGCTCTTACAGAAGTCCCAGCTAAACAAAAACTACACGCGTTCGATATATTTCAAATATTCTGTATTCGATTTCCTTCCAAACTTATAAGTCGCCAGTATTAGGTGTCAGCGGCCGAACAGGTTGCTTGTCCTATGTGGAAAGCCTCTACAGTACCGTTCGGAGCTATTTTTTCGCTTATAGTTAATTAATCTGTTTGTACGTTGAATTTATTTTTGAATCTATTTAAATAAAACGTACATTCCTATTCATTTTTGGACTCGATGACTTCGTGTGATTCATTGTGGCTGGCATAGTGTATAGTGTGTCGTCACGTTTCAGAGACAGACGGGGGCGAAGGCGCGGGCGCGGCCGCGTGGTTGCGGCGCTGGTGGCGCGCGCTGCTGGCAGAGCTGCTGGCCACGGCGCTGCTGGTGTGGCTGGGCGTGGCCGCCATGATGCCGGTGCGCGGCCCTGAGCACGTCATGCTGGCGCACCCCGCCATGGCATTCGGCTTCGTAGTGATCGGCAACGCGTGCGCCTTCGGGGCTGCGTCGGGCGCGCACATGAACCCGGCCGTCACGCTGGCGGCTCTGCTGTACGGCCGCCTGGGCGCAGCGCCCGCGCTCGGTTACTTCGTGGCGCAGATGCTAGGCGCGTTGGTGGGCTTCGGCGCACTGTTGGCCACCACGCCGGCGGCGGCGGGGGCTGCGCCCGCGGGCTGTACGCTGCCGGCGCCGGGCGTATCGGCGCTGAGCGCAGCGCTGCTGGAGGCGGCGATGACGGGCGTGCTGGCCCTGGCGTGCTGCGGCCTGTGGCGCGCGCATGACGACGCGCGCCCTGACCCCGCCGCGCCCATCAAGCTAGGGCTGGTGGTAGCGGGGCTAGTGTACGCGGGCGGCCACGCCACGGGCGCCAGCATAAACCCGGCACGCAGCTTCGCGCCCGCGCTGCTGCACGGCCATTGGGAATACCAGTGGGTGAGTGTGACGTTTATGTGCTCATTATTATGAGTACACCTAATTAACCAGAATAAACCTAAAACTCTACCTGATAACAAACCAAGTAGGACAAACCTACATAATATAAAAAATAAGTTCAAAAACTAAAACCCGTCTACTGAAAAACAACGATCTAAAAAGTATGAAACAAGAAAATATTCTCATCTGAAATTGATATGTACAAACTATTCGATATGTATCGGGTATTAAATAAACAACTTACATAGATTGCTTAAATCGTCACCTGAAATGGCTCTTCTTAGATATTGTTCCCGTGGGTTTGCCGTGCTCGAGTCCGTTATCCGTGAAGGATTATTGCGCAGATCACCGTGGAAACCAGGCTATTTATTCAGAGTGTTTACCCCAAGGCTTCGTTTCGTGGCACCGTGTATCTTCTGGGGCAAAAAGTTATTTTTAATGTTTTGTGTCTGCCATCAATCTCAATAGAATATAATCAGATGTGTTCTCGAGTCAATGTCTTGTAGAGTGCTGCCTCCAGTAAGGACAGCTACTCTTCAGTACAACATAGCTACCATCTGTTGTGCAGCTTCATTAGACGGTTGGAGTAATTTTGGCACATCAAATTGGACTGCTAGTTCAATTGGGTCAAGAGAGACAGTCACTGTTTATATTTCTCTGCAGTTGATAGAATTTATTTTTAACTGTGGTCGTTTGTATAAGTTGCTATTTCACTGTTTGTGTTGAACCAGTGAGCGATGCTTCGTTCTCAGTATGATGGTCTGCAGACATGTTTGAATCACTAGCACTACCTCACAATTGTATGCCATACATCCAGATAGACTTGAGGACAATTTTGTATACAAGTAGTTTATTGTCCGTGGACAATAATTTACTGTTTCGACCAAGCAGCCAGTGAAGGAGTCGATACCGAATGTTGAGTTCCTTTCATTTAGTCTTGATATGTTTTCTCCATATCAATCGACGGCCCAGATGCATACCCAGGTAACTGACTGTCCTCGTGCGGTAAAGTGGTGCGTCCTAGTCTAACCGGTGGGTAGTTGCCCCTTCTCAGTGTGAGGTGACTTACACAGACTTAGACGTGCTAGCTTTGACTTGCCATGTTTGAAGCCACTGCGTATTTCATGAGAAAACTGGATCATTATTGCAGGCCAGGATGGCGGTGTCGCCAGCGTAGGTACGTAGGTGACTTTTTAATAGAGGTTCTTTTTTTGTAATCTAGCAAGTGTCATACCATTTTGGAATCCAGACTAAATGCGCCATCTTTTAAAGTCACTTGCCAAAATAGTGTAGTACCTACTTTTTTGTTGCAGTACAGTCGGTTAAAGTTGGGTGCTGTACTTATTTTGAATTTAATGTTGGGCAAGAGTCTAAAATTTTATTTAAAATTGAGGCAGTTATGTTTTAATTTTAAATGTAATAAGGGAAGGGTTATTCATAGCTGCATTATAAAAAAAACGAAGAAAAATATTTTTTTTCTTTGTTTAGGAATTAAAAAGTACCTCTAAAATTTATTTGAAATAAACTATTTTGATAATGCCCTCTATTATTATGATGTGTATAGGCCACAGACATAAATTTAAATAGATAACGCAAGTCCCTCCATCTGTATGAAAACCAAGCGCACCACTTTTTAACAAACAATTTAAAACAAATTTACTTACCAATGAAAGAAAACATTTCCAATGCCTCGGCCAACTTTTTCTACACATTCTTTACTGCTCAATATGACATAAAAAGGCATTTTTCTAGATTTCGGTGAATTTCCGTTGCCGATAATGCTCAATGAAAAGCTCAGATTACGATCATTTGTCGTAACTTTAGTCCGTTTTTTGGCACGCGAAGTACATACAATCACGTTATCTAGTTAGATTTATGTCCACTCAAATTTTTGCTGGAAGAAAACTCCACTTTGGAGTTAAGGTCGTCTTTGTACATGAATATTGATTTCATTTTGTGTATAGTCAGGTGGGGTAAGTGAAACGTACTTTACTTTTATTTTTACTTAAGCAGCTCAAGCACAATAATATGACTCGCATTAGTCGCATTTATTTTATCGATTGATGCGAAGTACTTTACCTTGAATCAGTCGTCTATGATACGAGTTAAAGTCCTATAATCGTCCGTTTATCGATGAAATCATCAAATTAAAGCAGACCATGGTTCACTTCCCCCGTTTATGGGGTAAGTGAAACTGTCGCCAGAATTATATATAATACCAGCACTTCACCCGCGACGTCGTTCGCGTGATCCGTGTTTTATCCTACAGACGACTTTTTGGTTCACCCCCATAAAGGTTGCATTGCCAAAAATCCCTTCTTAGTGCTCCCCTACATCATAAAAAGAAGACCTGCACAGTAAAATTCTTCAAAAATCTTTGACACCCCCTAAATCGTCTTTTAGGAGTAGTTTTGAATAATTAATAAATACATGAATTCTTTTTATCAATCAAAAGCGTAAATCTTTAATTTCACATGTCACACTTAAAAGCGCAGAAATTTCACAGAAACTTTCAACCCCTTTTTATCTCCTCAGGGGTGGAATTTCAAAAACCAATAAATACATGAATTCCTTTTATGAACACGCTTTTATTAGCTTAGTATGTATGTATCTGTGACTCTATGTATGTAACGGAATCTTTGAACGTGATTTTCACCCCCTTTAAAACGTCAGATTAATTTGAAACTTTGCACACTTGACAAGTGTCCGATGTCAATGCAATGATTTAAATAGTTTGTCCCATTATTATTACCTGGATCTTCAGGATTAGCGATTGAACTATTAAGTAAAAAATAAATAATAGTTTAAACAAACTAAAAAACACGCTTTAATAGAAAAACAAACTAAAAGCAGAAAATATTTTTATCTATTATTTTTATCAACCAAGAGCGTAAATAAAAAATATCATGTGTCCAATTTACTAACTATAGAAATTTCATACAAACTTTCAACCCTTTTTTTTCCCTTTAGGGGTGGAATTTCCAAAACCCAATAAATACATTTTACACAATTATAGTCTCTTTACTTTATTTAAATATAACTATGTCTGTAGTTGTTTTTTGTCTGATTATTCGGGGTTCTTGCAAAAATCTGTGTATCCTTTATGTAAATTTCAGAACATTGCGCGATCGAAATGCCATTTTTAATTTTTAACTCCGTCGTCAGCCAGACGCATACCGTCTTATTAATAAAAATGGCGTATTCCCAGCTTACTTCGAAGTTACTCTTGGACTAGCTAATCCCGGAGTAACTAAGGATTAACATAGATCTAGCAATGTTATTAATAAACATGGAATAACCTCGGACTAACTATTCATTTCTTAGTCTTGGACTTACGCGTAAATTCTGGCAACCCAGTTGAATTTAAAAGTAAAAAGAATGAACTAGTGAATGAAAATAAGCAAGTTGAAGACATTATGTAGAAAAAAAACTAAAAATGACATCTGCCTTAGAGATTTGACAGTAAAGGCGAAGGAGGGAATTTTAAATTATCTTAATAGCTTTAAACTTAAAAATTACTTATAATGATGAACACTTAAAATATGATAACATGTCTTATCAAGGCCTACCTTAACAAATATCTATTTATTAAGGTGGTTGTCATTTCAGGACTATAAATAACTATGTGAGCGCCATGATAAGTCTATCGAGAGAGATAAAATTGGAAGAACATAACAGGCGTATGGAGATGGCATAAGAATTACACAAAGAACAATTAAAATGTGCCTTAATAGAAAGAGAAATCTTGGAAATACGAAAATTTCGTGAAGAAAAACAGCTAACAAATTCACAAAACATAAATACATTAAATATATTTTTACATTTATTTTGCATAAAATGCGTTATTTTGCATAAATTTTCGTGTTCATTCGAACCTTCAACTTCAGATTTCAATAATCTTAAAACCTTAATCAAAACAGTTTAACTACACTCTTTTACTGTATTCAGTTTAAACAACAATAGTCACTGGATGCATATAAATATTTAATATCCGGTATAAAAAATCAGAGTCTATGTAATAATTGTGGTTGCGAGAGTTTTTGGCGGGATTTTTTCGAGCGTAGTACAGCGGTTGTTAATAATATTTGCAAATTGATTCCCAGTGGATATTGTGATATAAAATTGGTGCAGTTTTGTGTCTCAACTGTCTACGCAACTAGACAATATGTGAAAACATTGACAGAAGCAATCTCGGGATAGTGGAGCGGAGAATTTTATTGTAGTATTGACTACCTCTGCAAAGTTTACTGGGAAGGTTGACTCGATACAATTTGCTGCCAAATACTCAAAAAAAACATTAGAATCTGTTTCATCCGCATTCTAATGCATACTAAAGAATTCAAGAAGGATATTATGCACTGAAGACGAGGTGGTATGGTCCAAGACCTTAGCCTGCCCGAGTAGGGCGAAGGAAAAAAAATGTGGTTGCCATAGTTACACTACTCTTATTCCGACCTTAAACTAGCTGGCACCATGGTTTACGTTTTAGTCCGAGACTAGTGTCAGATTAGTATAATCCCTCCTTATTCCGTGTTTATTAATACGGAAATTTGTTACTACCAACCTAATCCTTGGAATAAAGTTAATCTTACCTTAGTCCACGTTTATTAATAAGACGGATAGAGTTTTAATATTTGAGAAAAGTTTTAAAAATAAGTTAAGAACAGATTATTATTCATATAAAAGGTAAAATATAATTAATACTTCATTAAAGGCGATTTTAATACTCTATATTTAGATTTGATCAAAAAATTAATTTTAAATATTCATTAAATATGTTTGGAAGAATGTAGGTATATTTTGCTCGAGCCTTTTTGCGTTACGGAGTGACAGCTATTTGCACATGCGGAGTAGATATGCCCGATGAACTATTAGTTAATCTGTGGATATGCTGAGCGCGCTTAAATAACCCCGCCATTTTATTAATTTCTTGCTTGGTTCAGATATTTTTTTTATTGCCTCGCACAATGCATAGTAAAATGTTGTATGATACACGTACGTAACATGATTCATGACTCGTGTCGATTTATTCAAAATGCCACTCATCGGGAATCACCTACCTTCCGCACTTGTAACATAAATAATTATTGATTGACAGTTGATTTTCTATTTTCAAAAGAAAATTCTCTATTCAAACAACAAAATGCACTAAAAAGAATCGGAAAAAATAGTTAAAATAATAAGCCTCAATTGCGGTGATACTCTAAAACGCACTTGATCCCTATAACTTTTGATGTTTGTATTTGGATAAGGATAAATACCAAGATAAGAATAACGCGGTCTGATTTTAGCCTGCATGTTTATCGACTTCTAAATGAAGTCGGTAAAAAACCAAGTTATCAATGCGACACGTACCCGTATGTATAAAATATTGTTGGAATTGCACAATATTCACATATGTTACACTATGTGAGCTTGTGCTTGTGTATGTATGTATGTATGTTTGTCCACAAATATCTCCGAAACTAATTATCGGATAGTGATATTATTTTTGCTTTGGATTAGGTATCTCTCAGCTTAGGGAACAGTATAAATTTCATCAAAATTTGTTCAGCAGTTTTCAAGATATGGAACATACAACCGAATTCCTTAACGACAAACAGCACGGTTCTTAGCCATGTCTACAATCTGCACGCAGGTTTGACAATTTCCAGCCTCCCGAACAAGGCGGATTCCGTAAAGGCTTCAGCACCGAAGACCACATACATACGCTGCGGCAGGTTATACAGAAGACCGAAGAGTATAACCTCCCTCTATGTTTAGCATTTTTGGACTACGAGAAAGCCTTCGATTCGATCAAGACTTGGGCGGTACTGCAGTCTCTCCAAAGGTACCAAACTGACTACCGGTACATCGAAATGTTGATGTTGTCTTTCGTAGGTACCATTTTTTTGCGTTACGGACACCGACTTCCAAAAATAAAGTTATTTTTCACTTTGTAGTTTTCTTATTTGGAAGTCGGTAGTATTTTTTTGTAAAAAAGTTTTTTGTTTTTCACTTTTTAGTTGTACCTACTTAATAGGCAAGTTGTTTAGTAAGTTACCTTAACGCCAGAATAGATTAGCCGAATATCATGAAACTTGAACATAAAGGGTGAAATGAGAGATCTGCTTACCTCTGAAGAGCATACTGGCGTGATGTTATGTTATGAAATGAACAATAAACACACATGCGATTGCAGCAATCCCGAGAGATTACCCGTTATTTATGGAAGAGTTCTGTTGTATATCTTCGAAGTTCTGCATCAGATCTTCACCAAATTAAAATGGGACCAATTTCGAAACATACTCGTTCAAACAAAAAAAGAATTTTCAAAATCGGTCCACAATTGGCGGAGATGTCGGTGAACATACATAAAAAAAAAAAAGAAAAAAACATACACGAAGTCGAACATAGAACCTCCTCCTATTTAGTAAGTCGGTTAAAAATGCCACCATATGTCAGTTTGACTTCAGGATCAGACCTCGAAACCCGTCCTTCTGCAGCAAGGTGTGAGACAGGGAAACTTCATATCTCCGAAACTGATCACCGCCGCACTGGAGAATGTCTTCAAAGTTCTGGACTGTAGAGGGCTAGGCATAAACGTCAATGGCGAATACATCACTCACCTTCAGTTTGCCGACGATATAGTGGTCAAGGCTGAGACCATGGAGGACCTCAGTACAATGCTCGATGACCTCATTAGAGCTTCCGAAAGAGTGGGTATTGGGACGAACATAGACAAAACCAAGGAGATGTTGAATGCCCATATTACACCCACTCCTATCAAGGTCGGAGACTCTACACTCGAAGTTGTGGGCGACTACGTCAACCTGGGACAAACGATCCAGTTGGGTAGGGCCAACTTCGAGAATGAGGTCAACCGTCGAATCCGACTCGGCTGGGCAGCATTCGGGAAGTTGCGCGGTATTTTCTCGTCCAACTTACCTCAGTGTCTTAAAGAGCTTACAGTCACCCAAAGGCCAATGGAGAGGGCTATGCTCGGAGTTTCCTTGCGTGAACGAATCAGAAATGTAGAGATCCGCAAGAGAACCAGGGTTACCGACATAGTACGAAGAATTGCCAAACTTAAGTGGCAGTGGGCAGGGCACATTACTCGCAGAACGGATGGTCGATGAGGCAGAAAGGTTCTGGAGTGGAGATCGCGAACTGGAAGACGTTGCGTTGGAAGGCCTCCCACCAGGTGGACCGATGATCTGGTGAAGGTTGCGGGGATCCGATAGATGCGAGCGGTCAATGTGGCGACGCTTGGGGGAGGCCTATATCCAGCAGTGGACGACTTTCGGCTGATATGATGAAACAGTACGAATGTGTAAATTAATTTAGTATGGGTATTTTGTCAATTCTTTAGGTACCTTACTCACTTTTTAGTGATAGAGTACCAACTTTAAAAAGACAAAAATAATAAAATTAAATCTCAAAAAATTTATCGACTTCCAAAGCAAAACACTAAAAAGAGCAGCAATATCTTTCGTTTCGGACGTCGGTGCATTGAGGTAATAATGTAGTAAGTAGCACATATTATCTCAATGTGTCGGTGTCGAAAAACGATACAAAATAACTACTAAGACACCGGCTTCCGAAACGATAGTAATTTTGCACTTTTTAGTGTTTTGCTTTTTTGTGAATTTTTTATTATTATTCAATTTTTAAATGTAAAATAGTATATTATGCAACTAGTGAATAAAGGACGGTTTTAAAGCGAGGGCCATAGATGAATCACGAACAAGTGAAGCATTCTAACAACTAATCACGACCGTAGGGTTTCATGATGATTGAATCACAAGCATAGCGAGTAGCGATTGTTAGCGACGCGAGTAATTCATGGCCCGCGATATAAATCCGTTTTATTCAAGAGTTGCATACTATACTTTATACCATGACTACGAGAAAAAGAATGACACAAGCACAAGGAATGATAATAAATAAAAAATGGTTTATTACCTCCAAATTTACAAAAAATGAGAAACCTCAGGGCTTCACATTTTTTGTAAATTGAAGCTGAGCTAGGTAACATCATCTGTGTTTCAGGGGCCAGTGACCACCTCCGTTACGTTACATAATTATAATTAATTAAACACAAATGCAATTAATGTTAGAATTAAAATCCAAATAAGTATTCACTAAACATCCTAGACCAAAATCAAAAACATTATCAAAATCCTTAATATAAACAAACTCAAAATTAAATCGACGAAGGAGTTTGAAATTCGAATATTCTTTGCACAAGAAGTTTGTATCGAGTATTTTATGCGCAAGTAGGTTGTATTGCTTTGAGATGGAGGTCAAATATATATTGGTCTGTTCTAAATCCAAAGACCAAAACAGTGATTAAAAGTGCTTCTTATTCACTGTTCTCAGTGAATAAAATAAGCTTTTTAGAGAGGGAATGGTATAATAGTATATTATGCAACTAGTGAATAAAGGACGCATTTAATGCGAGGGCCATTGATGAATCACGAACAAGTGAAGGATTTTAAAAATTTAATCACGACCGTAGGGAGTGATTCATGGTGATTCAAATAAACGGTGTCAATTCGTCCGGGTTAACCGTGAAAATGGGGGTACCCCAGGTTTAATTTTGGGTCCTTTCTTATTCCTAGTCTACATTAACGATTTACCCCATCTATTCAATAACAATTTAAACATGGTGTTATTTGCTGATGACACTTCTTTGATTTTTTAAATAAATAGACGTACGAGTAACGTTGACGACATAAATAACGTCTTGCGACAAGTTCAAAATTGGTTCACGGCTAATAATTTAGTTTTAAATGCTAAACAGACTAAGTGCGAAAAATTTGCCTTGCCGAATGTCAAAAGTACTGATTGTGACATTATCTTGGGTAGGGAGAAGCTAGAATTCGTCGATAAAACGGTATTCCTGGGGATCACGCTAGACTCAAGGTTACAATGGGGTCCTCATTTAATATCACTTGCAGGGCGGCTAAGTTCGGCAGCTTATGCTGTTAGAAAAATTCGTCAGTTTACTGATGTAGATACCGCGAGGCTAGTCTATTTTAGTTACTTTCATAGTATAATGTCTTACGGTATCTTACTATGGGGAAGGGCTGCAGACATTGAGTCAATTTTTATTCTGCAAAAACGAGCAATCAGAGCGATATACAATCTTCGCCGGCGCGATTCTCTAAGGGAACTGTTTAAGGACATTAACATCATGACGGTACCTTGTCAATATATTTATGAAAACATCATGTACGTGTAATAAAACACTAGATGGACAACAGAGCTAGTACAAAGCAGGTAGGTCAGTGTGTATGAAAATACTCAATACTTCGGAAACATCGTTGTTACAAGCCCGTCCAGACTAGACTGCCCCATTCAAACTGGCTCAACCTGCCTCGTGTCCGAACAATCCCCCTCCAATCGACAACTGTCATTGGATGTGACGTCATTTGACATTCGAATATTTTCTAGGATAATCAATTTAACAACTTTTAAGTAATATTTGATGTTAAAAATAAATAATTTAATTCTTTACAAATAAAAGATGTATTTATCAAAGAAAACCTAACATGCGTTAGAAAAAAAATTACATCTTTTCAGTAAAAACGGCGAAAGACATAATTATGTTACTAGAAATAGGGACCAATCAATCCAACCAGGTTTCAGGCTGGCTAAAGTAGCATCATCTTTTATGGGGTACTGTATAAAATGTTACAATAAAATACCTCCCCACATTCTAGAACTGAATGAGACGAAATTTAAAACTTGTATAAAACGCACACTATGCAGGCAAGCATATTATAAGTTGGGGGATTATATCGCTGATAAAAATGCTTAACTAAATGCTGGTCCCGCTCCGCAGCCATTAGGGAGCAAGAACAATTAGTGATGGGCAGAAAAGTTTTGAAGTAATGTTGGACCTGCTGAAGACTGTATGAATATATTTGTATTGTATAAACTCAAATTCTTTTAGTATTATATAACTGCACAGCACATGTGTGAGTACTATGTTCCGACTGTAAATCTACCTATGTGTCGTTGGTTGACTTCTGTGTGCCCTGGCATTTGAGTGTGTCATGCTCTCTCTAATTTCTCTCTGATGGTGGCACATGTGTTGGATCATTCGGTTCCCTCCATAATGGTTGAGCTGAGTGATGCCGATCCATGCGTCATGTTCGTGAACGGGCGCCATCAGTTGGGATTGGTCATAACTTAGCTGCCTCGGCCTGTCATTGCATTTTTATGTTGAAATTGTTTGTTACTCTAGACGCTTTTACGTGCACGTCTTTTTGCATCGTTCTCACATATATATGTATTTATTTTTTAACAAGAATGATGTAACCAAAAACTTGTAATTGAAACTGATGGAAAAGAGTGTCCGTGGAGTTTCTTGCAAATTCTTCTCCATTGAGATCTACTGACGTTTGCGAATTTGCAACTAGAGCAATATTTTTTGTTTGTTTGACAATTCAAAAGTGCCTTTAAGGTTTATTTGAAATAAACTATTTTGATTTTGATTGAATCGCGACCATAGCGAGTGATTCAAGTGTTAGAATCCTGAGCGAAGCGAGTGATTCAAGTGTTAGAATCCTGAGCGAAGCGAGTGATTCATGGCCCTCGATATAAATCCGTTTTATTCAAGAGTTGCATACTATATTTTATACCATGACTACGAGAAAAAGAAAGAGTTAAGCAAAAAGCACAAGGGATAATAGTAAATAAATAAACCTATCTTCTATACTATAATAAACCTGATTATATATTAACATAATATATACAATTGAATATTCTAAAATAAAAACAAACCTATATACAAATACAAAAGGGAGACGGAAAATAAATGGTTACTTACCTTCAAAATTTACAAAAAATGACAAACCTCAGGGATGCACATTTTTTTGTAAATTTAAACAGAGCTAGGTGTGTTTCAGACGCCAGTGACCACCTCCGTTACGTTACATAATTATAATTAATTAAGAACCAATGCAATTAATATTAAAATTACAATCCAAATAAGTATTCACTAAATATCCTAGATCAAAATCAACATCATTATTAAACTCCTAAATATAAACAAACTCAAAATTAAATCGACGAAGGAGTTTGAAAATCGAATATTCTTTGCACAAGAAGTTTGCATCGAGTATTTTTTATGCGCAAGTAGGTTGTATAGCATTGAGATGGAGGTAGAATATGTATTGGTGTGTTCTAAATTCAAACACCAAAACAGTGATTAAAAGTGCTTTTTATTCACTGTTTTCAGTGAATAAAATAAGCTTTTTAGAGGGGGAATGGTTTAATAGTATATTATGCAACTAGTGAATAAAGGACGGTTTTAAAGCGAGGGCCATAGATGAATCACGAACAAGTGAAGGATTCTAACAACTGAATCACGACAGTAGGGAGTGATTCATGATGATTGAATCACGAGCATAGCGAGTGATTCAAGTGTTAGAATCCTGAACGCCGCGAGTGATTCATGGCCCTCGATATAAATCCGTTTTATTCATGAGTTGCATACTATATTTTATACCATGACTTCGAGAAAAAGAAGGATTTAAGCCAAAAGCACAAGGAGTAATAATAAATAAATAAATGGTTTATTACCTTCAAAATTTACAGAAAATGAGAAACCTTAGGGCTTCACATTTTTTGTAAATTGAAGCTGAGCCTTTGAGTTTGAGTTACCTAAACAGCACCTGTGTTTCAGGGGCCAGTGATCACCTCCGTTAAGTTACATAATTATAATTAATTAAACACCAATGCAATTAATATTAGAATTACAATCCAAATAAGTATTCACTAAACATCCTAGACCAAAATAAAATCATTATCAAAATCCTAAATATAAACAAACTCAAAATTAAATCGACGAAGGAGTTTGAAATTCGAATATTCTTTGCACAAGAAGTTTGTATCGAGTATTTTATGCGCAAGTAGGTTGTATTGCATTGAGATGGAGGTCAAATATATATTGGTGTGTTCTAAATTCAAACACCAAAACAGTGATTAAAAGTGCTTTTTATTCACTGTTTTCAGTGAATAAAATAAGCTTTTTAGAGGGGGAATGGTATAAAAGTAGTTATTATGACATATCTACAATAGTTAGACATATGGTGTCGTACTATACATACATACATATGTGTTTTTGTAGATATTGATATGATCTGTAATGTTGTAGTTCTTTTTTTGCTCCTTTCAATATTAACTATACCCCTAAGGGGGTAAAAAGGAGGTACAAAGTTTGTAAGTTGGACACGTGAAATTTTACATTTATGCTTTTCATGTGTGTATTGGTTTCTGGAAATTCCACCCTTAAAGGGATAAAAAAGGGTTGAAAGTTTGTATGAATTTTTTACGGAACATTAATTGTTGATTTATGCTCTTGGTTGATAAAAAGAATTCATGTACTTATTGTTTTTTGGAAATTCTACCCCTTAGAGGATAAAATAGGGGTTGAAACTTTATATGAAACTTCTTCGTTTTGGAAAGTAAACATTTGAAATTGTTTACTTTCCTTAGTTAATAAAAAAACCAATGAGTTTTTTTTTTTTTTTCGGAATACTAAATAGGGGTTTGAAAGATTCTATGAAATTACTACAGTTTATAAGTTGAAGAACTGAACTTTTAGATTTATACTCTTGGTTAATAAAATGAATTCATAAATTTATTGATTTTTGGAATTTCCACCGCTAAGGGGGTGAAACGAGAGACAGTTGTTGTATGAAAAATTACATTCCCACTTAAATAACTTCGAAATGGTGCATTATTGTGGATTCTTTTATTGTGTCACAGATTATAACTGATTAGCCAGATGTCATGTACAAAAATTATAATCATCCGTTTAGTAAATACCGAAATGCAGCAATCGTGTAAACGTTACCGCAGCAGGATTTTAAATATCTTCGCAACCATAATAAATTATGCTGCACCATTTATTT
This sequence comes from Orthosia gracilis, assembly GCA_947562075.1. Lineage (NCBI taxonomy): Eukaryota > Metazoa > Arthropoda > Insecta > Lepidoptera > Noctuidae > Orthosia > Orthosia gracilis. The sequence goes on along the minus strand of OX387274.1, from coordinate 177,752 downwards.
CAAATTGATATCTAATTAATTAGATAACATTTATTTCAACACACCTGTTAGCAAATAAAAGATCTGACTGCGGTAACATTACTCCAGCTGAAACTTTTTTTTATCACATAATTAAAAAACTATCAGCTTACCAAATTCAAAAACCTACTTACCATTTACAGAAGCTGTATATCTAATTATCTATAGCACTTAAATGACGATTTTCGACATTTCCTGGCTGGGGTAATGCACACCTAATTTACTGGAGTAAATATCATAAGTAGGATTCCATACTGGACTTCCACAATCCAAGTCACTACGGACGATGCAGTTAAAAACTGGAATTGTGACACTAGGATCCCTAAATGCTTTGAGTTGCCTCGATATGAAACCGGACACACGCGAGGCTTTCAGCGAGGTGTTTGGTCCTTGTTATAGTTTCTTACCGATGCTAGAATGTCATCACGAACTCTAGGGCTATTGAATGTTACCACAATAGAACGTGGACGGTTGGATTCCTGATTTTGTTGGTAATTCACGATGTCCGACTCTTTTAAATCACATGAGACTACTTTTGCAAGTTGTGTCACAATCTTCTATCTATACATAAATAACAAGTAAAATCCTGACGGACACTCATCAACACCCAACCAAATCCTTGTACCTAGAAAGCAGTTTTGCACAGAGGTTCCCTTTATAATGTAGACAAGAAATAAGGAAGGATTTTTCGAAATTCAACCCGTAAGGGAGTTAAATAGGGGATGAAAGTTAGTATGAATTCAAATTCATTTATTTATCGTTTGTCACAGGTGAAAAGGCAGTTCTTACATCTGTCATTTTTAATTTGAAATGAATGAAATATGGCAGCACCTAAGTATAAAATTAGAAAAATATTTAAAGATTTTTTGAATTTCGTCTCTTAAAGGGGCAAAAAGTGGTGTTAATGTTTGTAAGAAAAATAAATTGTTTATCATCAATATTGCTTGAAACTTAGTATTTCTGCTCTTCAATACAGTTAAAGAAACTTATAGTGGTATTTGGTGTTTGGATAATAGCAATATCCCGCCAGAAAAGCAAAAAACCAAACAGTCCTACATGACCTACAGATAGTTGTTCCGGCTCTGGGTGTTGTGTATGTGACTTTATATGTTTTTAAACGCACCCACGATACAGGAAGAAATTCCTAGTGCAGGGCAACGTATTTAAAAAAAAAAAAACAAGTCAAAATCGTGCAGTGCACGCAGGCGAAGCTGCGGGCGGAAAGCTAGTAGTACATCAATTCTCATTTTTATGCTCTGGTACGCACCGTATTTCGACATTGCTGCTACGAGCTTGCTGATCGATTTAGTCGAATATCGAGTTTAAAAGAATAATCTCCGAGCACAACTGTTCATTTTCGCTTTTTAGGTCTGCTATATTATTCTTCTTCTCGTCTGTAGCTTTGAGGATATCATCGTAATGGGCTGATATAAAATCTACCGTTTTCTTTAATTCTGCCATAGCGGTTTGGTTTCTAGATAAATACTTGATTTCAGATCCGTAAGAATTTTTGCTGTAGCCTCATTGATTTTTTCGTATATATGTTCCTTCGGTTTCTCGACAATAGCGCTACCTCAAGATGTTGGCGCGGCAGGAGACGCCATTAAATCCTGCTGTTTAATAGGAGCAATTGAAATCTTATATCCGGTTTTGCAATCACTGCATTTCCACGCTGTTTTAGCCTGCTTGGATTCCTTTCCAATATTTTCGCTCGTTATCCCAACGCATTGGTAATGGTAGTTACTTGTAGGAACAGTGGCTGCAACATTTCAACTCACTGGTTTTACAACTTTTTCACACTTCTTGCACTTCATAATATCACCAAGAGATACGCCCTCCAATCAAGCAAAACCAAAAAAATTCTTCTCGTACAGTGTGTAACCTTACAAAAAGCTTATAGCAACAGTTGCAACTTATAACGCCTGATGATATTTTGGTAGCAAAATATGATGCGACAGTTAGCTGCTTTTCGATGTATCGAAACATTAATAGAGGGTAATTAAACGGGCAATTATTTACCGGGCGAGAAATATATTGATTGGGCGACTATTTATCCGGCTTGAGTAATACCTTTTAGGATGTTTTTGTGAGCGGCGGTAATAATATTGTTACATACTTTATTTGTATTTGGGTTTCTATTTTTTCTATTTTAGCATTTTTTTTTTGAAAGTAACTGAACAACCATCGAGGTGACATCGCTGTGCAGCGCGGGACGGGTGTATTCATGTTTCCAACGAATTAGTCCAAGAGCTAGCGAAGCGAGCTCAGGAGCTTAGAAAACCCCGACACCGATAGGTTAGGTTAGGTAAGTTAGGTTCGGGAGCTGAAGTGAGCGAGCAAAGCAAGCGAACTTAGCTCCCGTCATCTCCTTCATGTTAAGTTACTTTAGACCCTGCAGACAGAAAAATGAGCCCCGCGCAGCAGGGCTCCGTCGCCAAACTTTTATTTTCAAGTCGTTGTTTTAAAAATTTGTATTACGTGTGTTTTATATACACCCACTTTTTGTCACCCACTTAGTATTTCCGTAAGCCATATTCAGTATTTTTTACATCTTTAATATTGTCATTCACCAGATTACTTATTTTTAACGTTTTCACTAATAAATCGTATTCCAAACGTTGAAACCATATTACTGTAGTTTAAAAATGTCCAGTCACACAAATTGTTTGTACTTAATCCAGTTTTTTTTCAATAATTATAACATGTCATTCATTTAATAATTATAACATTGATGTCATTCATTTAATAATTATAACATTAATGTCATGCATTTAATAATTATAACATTAATGTCATTCAACATTAACTGGTCATGGCTCTGGGGCCCGGGCCGGTCGGAAACTATGAACGGGGCAGTATCCTGAGCTGGTGGTGTGTGTTGCAGGTGTACTGGGCGGGCCCGCTCGGCGGTGCGGCGCTGGGCGCGCTGCTGCACCGCTGGGTGCTGTCCCCGGCTGCTCCACGCGCGCGCGCCGCTCGCCGCGTGTCGCACGACATCCCGCTCAACGCCAAGCATGACGCGGTCTAGCGTCCACGTCCATCCGCCTCTCTTCCCCTTCTGTCGCACCCACTGATTGTTACGTTTTAAATAAAACATTTAAATCTAATCCAGTACCTAGAATTAAATTTATTGCTCATATCAGATTCCCTTAATTATAGTTTCTGAAATCTTTGATGGCAGAATCGACAGTACATCAGTCGTCACTTCACTGGCACTACGAAAACAGCGCTTTCTGCTACGAAGAGCTGTTCATATTAAATTGTGACCTGGCACTCAACTCGATTACTCGACTGTGAGTGCCAGATAATTAAGTGGTTGACTGTATCTATTCTTAGTTTGTAGGTATTGGGGTTTTACCTTTGAAATTGACGTTTTACGAAGCGGGTCACTTTGAAATATGATAACTTTACGTTAAATTGAAATAACTTAAAATTTCAAATAAACTTTATATATCAAAGGTAAGGTATTCCTTCCTTGAAGGGGATTGAAATGAACTCCCTCTTCTTTGAATCAATCTTTTTTATATTTCTTGCATTTACAAGGGTTTACATATAGGGTTTTGAGACGCGTACATTTAGGCGTCGTGCGTGGTCGCTTGCTCGACGATTGCAGCGAAGCAAAGATTACTATTCTATACTGGGTATAGATAGGCAACTCAGCCCTGTTTTCGGAGTTCGAACGTAGCCCATGTGCAGTGCCATCTATGAACCGGTTGGGGGAACTATATATGCATGTGTGTATACGCAAGTGTGTATATGTATGGTGTGTTGTTTTGGTTGGTAGAATTTTATAGAAATTCGAAAAAGAAAAAATAAACTACCATTTTGGTACATTTATTTAAAAAAAATTACAGAATAAATAAATTTGAGCATCATAAGATATTTAGTATCAGCACAAAGCAGGAAAGTAAAATTTAGGTTTACAAAAATGCAAAATTTTTTGTTAATACATTTTTATCAATTATTCACGAAAACACGACGATAACGTTTTATCAAAAACCTTGATTCCTGCAGATTTTTCCCTTGGGATCTCATACTATATTTTTATTAACACTTTACAATTTCAATAAAGATGTATTGGACACAGGTACAGAACAAGTTCTGGATGATGTTATCGTGTTTTTAAAAATCTGCAGGAATCAGGGTTTTTGATAGAACGTTATTTAAATGAATAATCGATAAAATAGAATACATTGGGTACTGCCGGTTTATCTTTCGAAGCAATGTGTAACATTTTTATCAATTATTGAGCCTCTATGCGTACAAGTTCTGGATGACGTTATAGTGAATAAAAATCTGCAGACATCAAGGTTTTTGATGAAATGTTATCGTCGTGTTGTCGTGAATAATTGATAAAAATGTACTAACAAAAAAATTTGCATTTTTGTAAACCTAAATTTTGTGTCTGCAGATTTTTATTCACTATAACGTCTATAGTGAATAAAAATCTGCAGACATCAAGGTTTTTGATGAAAGGTTATTTAAAGGAATAATTGATAAAAATCTTATATAATATAGTACATTTATAATTTTTACTTTACTGCCGGGATGTCTTTCGAAAGTTAGCCGCAAGTACCTTTATTTAATTAAATTGTAATGTTTTTTTTTGTATTGCAAACAAAGACTACTAATAACCCCGGCAGCAATTTATAACATTTTATCAATTATGCATTTATATAACGTTTAATCAATATCCTGGGGGATGACCATAAGCTCTTAGAGTAAGGTTATTTTGATATCGCGTAAGTGACAGATGGTATACAAGTCATATAAATCTGTCCCTTACACACATTCAAAATAACCTCACTTTAAGAGCTTATGGTCACCCCCCTTATTCGTTCAGATTTTTGCATTCAAATCTCATACTATCCCCGAGTTTCCCAGCTCAAAATTATCGCAGAATTAATGTGACATATTGTCAAGCACGCGTTATCTGCTGTGATTGGTTGAATGAATTTTCAAAAGCTAATCACAGCAGATAACGCGTGCTTGACAATTTGTCACATTCATTCTGCGATAATTTGGAGCTGAGAAAATCGGGGTATATGTTTTAATTCTTTACTGCTGCACAATTTCAATCATGATGCATTGGAAACAGATCCAAGCTCTAAAGAGTACCTATGCGTAGTCCACTGCAACTTTACAAGTTCTGGATGATGTTATTATGTTTATAAAAATCTGCAGGAATCGGTTTTTTTTTTTTTTGTTATAGTCTCGCTTTTGACCACTATCTCGCCTGATGTCAAGTGATGATGTGGTCGAAGGTGAAGCACGTTTGCCTAGAAGTAACCTATTCACTCTTGACTTGAAGACCCCTAGGTTGTAGCTATCAGGAAACAAAGACGCCGGCAGGGAATTCAACTCCTTAGCTGTACGCACAATGAAAGTATTTTCAAAACGCTTTGTGCGTATGGGTGGGATATCAACCATGTACCGATGGCCCATTGCCGTACGTCTTGTAGTCCGATGAAGGAAAGGGCTAGGCGGATTCAAATTGTGCAGTGCCATCGCACACTCCCCGAAATGTAACCGATAGAAAACCGACAGGCTGGCAACTCGTCGTCGGTGTTCAAGGCTCTGGAGCTTTGAGTCGACCAGCGCATCATTGCCGATAAGTCTCCTGGCCCGTCTGTCAATCGACTCAAGGGCGTCAAGTTGTTACCTGGCAGATCCGTCCCAGAGGTGAGAGCAGTACTCCATGCGTGACCGAACTTGCGCTTTATACAAGTTGAGCAGCTGTTCAGGCGTGAAGTACCGTCTCACCTTCGCAAGGATCCCCAACTTTTTTTGCAGCTAATTGAGCCTTTGCCTCAATGAAAGGACCAAAATTGAGGGTCGATGTCAACGTAACACCAAGAAGGTCGAGATGGTCCGTTATCGGCACGGTTACACCACGGAAGGATGGAGCCGGGTGGAATTGGCGGAAAAAAGACACGCCTGGGTGTTAGCAGCATTGAATCTGACTAGATTGGCATTGCCCCATTCGGAGAATGCCTCCAAAGACAGGTTCAAGCGCTCAACCATGGCCTCCCGAAAAGACCGGACTTGAAGCCCAGTAGCCCGTGCGCCAGACACGTATCTCTCAGCAACAGTGCTGTCGTCTGCATACCCAAAGATTCCTGGTTTTAGCAGGTCATTAATGTGCAGCAAGGACAATGTTGCCGAGAGCACTGACCCCTGAGGGACTCCGGCGTTAATACCTAACTGACCGGACGAGTAGCCATCGATAACCACTCGGATGGACCGATCCCTCAGGAAGTCTGCAATCCAGTCACACAGACCACTAGGCAGACCGAAGGAAGGAAGCTTACCAATAAGGCTCTCGTGCCAGACCCTGTCAAAGTCCTTCGATATGTCAAGGGAGACAGCAAGCGCCTCCCCGTGGTTCTCGATGGCCTCACTCCAGATGTGAATGGCATACGCTAGAAGATCCCCAGTTGACCGGTTTCGGCGGAAGCCGTATTGGCGGTCACTAAGAAGGTCGTTGTCTTCTAGGTATGCCAGGAGCTTATTATTCAGTACACGTTCCATACTCTTACAGAGGATGGACGTTACTGATATGGGTTTGTAGTTGGCCGGGTCAGCTCGACTACCCTTCTTGGGCACGGGCTGAACGTTAGCTTGCTTCCAAGCCTTCGGCACTTTTCCAGTCACCATCAAAAGGCGATATAGGCGTGTCAAGATTTGAGACAATTCAGGCGCACAAGTTTTAAGTACAATTGCCGGGATCCCGTCCGGGCCACTAGCCTTGTTCACGTCAAGGTTACGCAGCACCCTACAGACCTCCCTCTGAAGGATGCGATGATAAGACGTTAATTGATAAAAATTATGCACATTAGGTACTGCCGGCTTGCCTGTCGAAAATTAGTCGCAAGTACCTTTATTTCATTAAATTCTAATGATTTTTTTGTATTGTAAACAAAGACTACTAATAGAACCCGGCAGCAAATAACATTTTTATCAATCATGCATTAAAATAACGTTTTTCCCTGCAGATTTTTGCCTTCGTATCTCATACTATATGTTTTAATTCTTTGCTGCCGCGCAATTTTAATCAAGATGCCAGATCCAAGCTCTAAAGAGTACCTATGCGTAGTCCACAGTAACTTTACAAGTTCTGGATGATTATAAAAATCTGCAGGAATCAGGGCTTTTGATAAAACATTATTGAAATGAATTTTACTAATAGACTATAGTAACTGACAACTAATTTCCAGTAGTGTTCGATTGACGGATTAGGATTGAGACAAAAGATAGACTGAGTCAGATGAAAAGCGAAACCAAAAAATAAAATCTATGTGTGAGGGAAATTGTCCATGTGTTAGTTAAAAAAGTGTTGTTAAAAAGTCCATGTTCAGTATCGATATCGATACTTGGTGAACACAATAAGAAACACGATTAGAGGGTTGTTGCCGTTGTTGGTTATATTGAACTGTAATAAGAACTGGGCAAAATACATGCTTTGCTTTTATTAAAATACAAAGTAAAAAATATTATTTAGGTTGGCCACTAACTAACCATACTATAGGAAGTGTCATTCTTACAGGCACAAATAAATTAGGTATAGATTATTTCATTAGGAGTCGTTTATGTTTTCTTTGTATGCAGTAGGTATTTCAATACGAAATGTTTACTACATATTGTGGAATTTTTATTTGGTCACCATCCATCTCTGTTTAAAATTCGAATCCATTTTTCTCTTAATACAGAAATTATTTGGGAATCTGTATGTAGGTACATAAATATTACTAATTATTATTTACACAATAGAAAAATTTGCTGGTGAGCAGAGACTGATGTATTCAAGACACTGTAAAACTAATAAATGCAAACAATATAATGACATTCTTAAACTTACTCAAAGTAACAAAACATCAAAACTCTCCGAAACATTTTGGAAAACAAAGGCTAATATAATAAACATGCAACTTAAAGTACAGTTTAAATGAACACATCTTCTCAATCCTAACTTAAGTCTATTTTAACAAAACTTGACTAAATAAGTTTGTATTCATGCCATGATGTCACTATAAAACGATTAAGTTTTTATCGATACTCATGACGTCACCGCTTTGTCAAGCCCTAGCGTAAACAAACAATTTTCTCTTTTACATTATATTTTAGCAAATTCTGTTTAAAAATACGAAATATACTTTTATAAAACAATGGGAATCAATTTACTATTGTAAGAATATTTTTCTGAGCCGATTACTAGCAGAAATTTGTCAAAATATCGTTCGAAACAATCCAAGGACAAAATTGTATTTACCTATGAAACGTGTATTTATTGGGGTTATTTCGTCTTGTAACGTAACATTCACTCACAGAACAAGCCACCATAGTTGCATAATTAATATTATCAATTTTAATCTAAAGATTATTATTTAAATGCAAGAAATTTCCCGCGGTGTAAAACAGATGGGACGCTATGGACTATATCTCGCGAAAAAAATGACATATTGGTACCTACTTCATTCGAACTCTCTTTTTCTCTTGGGCGGTTAGTACTTGATTAGGATTTGCGTAAATTCTAAATCTATGATTGAGACAATAGATATAGTATGTACAAAAAAATTCTAAATCTATGATTGAGACCCATGTAGATTACTCCAAAAAATGTTTTTAATTCCTCTCTAGTGACATCTTTCCATCTTTTCATTCAACTAAATCGTGCAGTTCGTAATTCCTTCAACAACTGAGCGTAATTATTGGTATGAATGACCATTTCATCGATTAAATCATCAGGTACAAAATAGGTATAAATTTTGATCAAACTAATTCGCCCATCTTCAGTAATTGCATCGATGTTTTGTATAACATGATTGCGTATAAACATTTCCCTCCCTAAAGGCAAAAATCTCTTTTCCATTGGGCATCAGATGACGACGAACTTGCAGAAGAGGGTGACGGACTCTCAGTACCTCTCCCTGTACTACTTGCTATAAAAGCTGCAATTACCTCAGCATCCTCGCTTTCTTCATCTTCATCGTTGGGCTGATATTCTTCGTCACTTCCACTACTAAATGGTTCGTCATCTGAATTTTCTAAATACCGCAATAATTCTTCATTTGTGTATCTTCTATTAGCCATTTTCTAGACAAATATCAATTTATAACCATAAAACGAGACTTTATTCCAATAAAATATCAATTATACTTCGTGCCTTGTCCTCGAGATTAGTACCTGTAATTAATATTGATTAAGTATTTACAGTGTAGTAACGCGTAGACGTGGCTACTCGATTCACTATGTTTAAGAGATATATATTTTTTTTTTTTTTTTTTTTTTTTTTTCCTTGCAACCCTGTATTTTCCATTTGTCATTCGCGATTATAGTGCGTTGCTACTCAACACATATCTAAACTTTTAAATAAAAAGAACAGTTTTTAAAAGTGGAAAAGTGCCAAAAAGGACACATCATCGTCAACCGAGGAATACCTACAAGAGAATCAGGAGAAAAATGAAAAAGCCTGGGAACAATTTAAAACGTGCTAGACTCGAAGTAAAACAAAATCGTCTCAAGAGTCGTCGCCATATTTAGACCCACAAGGTACCTAAATCTGTTAAAATATATTATTATATATATCTAGGTACTACTATTTTACCAATCCTACGCCTTAATCTTGCATCTCAAACAAATAATGCACTTTTATTTACGAGATTATCAATCAAAAGAAATTTATTTCTTTTATCTAAAGAATGTGTTCATCGGACTGTCTCACAACATTCAATAATTCTCAAACAAATAATGCATTTCGGGCAAGCCAAAAGCAAAATAATGCAATGGGGCTGTCTCACCGCATACTTACGAGAATATCATAATTTAATTCTTTTACCTAACGAATGTACTCGAACAGGAGTCATCGTACTGCCTTACAACATTCAATAACTCTGAAACAAATAATACATTCGGACATGCCATCGGGCTGTCTCACCGTATACTTACGAGATCATGAAATATAATTCAATTATTTTATCTAACGAATGTACTCGAACAGGTCATCGGACTGTCTCACAACATTCAATAATTCACTGGTTTCGTTCAATTCTTTGGAATTGCTACACCCACCAGATTGCATAACTCGGTTATCAACCGGAAATGAAACAATGGTTTGTAATCATTCCAGGCCAAGTCCTAGACGACGACGCCACGCTCACTGGTTTCGTTCAATTCTTTGGAATTGCTACACCCACCAGATTGCATAACTCGGTTATCAACCGGAAATGAAACAATGGTTTGTAATCATTCCAGGCCAAGTCCTAGACGACGACGCCACGCTCACTGGTTTCGTTCAATTCTTTGGAATTGTTACACCCACCAGATTGCATAACTCGGTTATCAACCGGAAGTAAAACAATGCTTTGTAATCATTCCAGGCGAAGTCCTAGACGACGACGCCACAAATGAAATGGAAACAATTGAAGTCGGATACAACCAAGAAAATAACCACAAACACTAGTGATCTTCCTTACAATTCCAGCCCGGACAAAACACAGATGTTCTCAAAATTTTGGGGTTGACCCAACATTGAACACAGAGTATGCTGATGGGGCCGAACTCCAAGTGGCCAGCTGTCTGGCACATCTTGCAACATGAGGCCTGTCTCCCTAGAGACCACAGGCGGGTATTTCCCCTTCAGCTCCTTCCGCAGGGAAAATAACCGCTGACATTGAACGTGACAAAACTTGGAGTTCTTATACCATACAGCAAAATTCCCAAATTATTGATAAACAAGGCCATAGAAGCAAAACAAAGACTACTCAGCACCATCTCCTGCTTAGGAGCAACATTATCCAAACTACTGGATACAAAAGAAAATGATACAGATCTAATAAGTTAAATAATACCACTCGCACCTTATGTGACTAGATGCAAATTTAGCTGCAGCTCAATTAAAAAGGATCTTGAGGACCAAGTTCAAAAAACAATGATAGAAAAATATCTGTTCGGGGAAACACTTGCTGAAACTTTTCGAGCTGGCAAAGCGGTTTCTAACACTGCTGCTGTAACAGCACCCCATGACAAGAAAAAACCCAACACATTCCAAGCTAACACTGGAAAGCTCCACCAGCGCCACAAGGGCGACAGGAGAACAGGGGGTATCGCCTGAGTCAGCCTTTAAGCGGTTGTTACATCTCAACCTTGACGCCGCTAAACTCAATAAGGTACGCCGGTCGCTTATAATTTTTTAAAAACATTGGTAACTTATCACTGACGATAAGACCATGTAATCATGGATTGAGGGTTTCACGGGTACCCACAACACTAGAGACAATCAACTGATTGATCTCCATTGGTGCAATATCTAAGTGCCAGCATTGAAAAGGGAAATTTGTCTTAAGTATTTCTTAAGACAAAAAACCCAATGGCAATAAAGCCTTAATAAGTTCATTGATGCAAGCCATTTCTAACCTGAAGATTTGTGCACAGAGTTAAAGATGATATCAAATGATAGTTCCATGGCCATACTTTACATAACATACATTAAAGATGCATAGCTTCTTATGAAATATCACAAAAATTCTAGCAAATATCTAGAATTCCCTCTTGGTAAATTGTAGGAGGATACATTTTCACTAAAGTCATGAAATCTGCCAACAAATTACTAAGATCCTGTGGCTATTGATTGTTAACATTCAAAATACTAAGAAGTTAATCACAATTAGTAAATAACAAACTTACACCCACTAATACTGGTAAATTTTTGGGATTTATTATTGACAAAAAGACTTATAACTGTCAAGTAACATTACCTACAGATAAGAAAAAACATATCAATTATGAAACCTTACAAATTACATGTTTTGTAGGACTGCACTCAGCATGCCCTACTAGAATGTTATAAAATCCTAAACCTCCAAGGTCAAGTAAATTATGAAAAATACATAGATATCCCTACAATAATTGCCTAAATGGTAGCCATATCCCATTCAAAATTTAGTAAACAAAATCAAACCTAATTATGTAACCGAAATCTTTTCTGACGCCTCAACCAAGGGGGGGGACTGTCTGTGAGGATGAGATTGCTAGAGGCCAGTGGTCAGACAAGGAATGTGAATATTTAATGAATTTTAATTGGATTTATTAGCATCATTAAATGTTTAAAAAAAAAAAAAAAAAATGTGGCTGTATTAATCAAAGGAGTGGAATTCAAAACCCTCGTCTCTTCAACTTAGCCAGCGTTATTGGTGTGAAAACCATTATATTTTCATTTTCGCTCCTTACATTAGGTGGACTGAAAATCAAGTAGCTGATACTGTATTGCAGATGTCACATCCCGATGTAGACTGGGAACTAAAAGAAAATTCATATGAACAATTATTGAAAGATAAATTTGGAATTCTGAAATTTACCTATTTGTAAGTCACATTAACAAAAAATATGACAAATACATAACAACCCAAATGCCTTTACAATTGACCCATTTACAGTATACTGGTAACCAATTTTCTTTTATGTGTTTTCACCATTCTCAAACATATTAAAAGATCTATGAAAAACCATAATGGATAAAGCTAAGGGCATCATAGTGGTCACCATGGCCAACTCTGCCCTGATTCCCTTTACTTAAGGAACTTCCCATATTTCAGAGATGATCATACTCAAACCTAATGAAAATATTATAGTATCTCACAGCAAGGGAAAAATCCATACCAACCTTACTCTAGCTGTCGGAGTCTAATGTGTAGGTAGTGAAGTCTATTGTGACGAAGCACACTACCATCATCAATAGAAATGTTGATAGCATCTCTATCAGAAAACTTCTCAAACAATTGACACATGTTTAATAAACTGGTTTAACTTTTTAGAAAATATAATATTAACATCTTGAACACCAACAGTAATAAAATTTCTTAACAGATCTTTCTAATTCCAGTAAAAAATGTAACAAATGCTTGACTGTCACAAATCAGCATTATCACTGTTAATACTATAATAAATATTAGAATGTCATCTGATGATAGATATAATAAAAATACTGTGTCACCTGGGAAACATCTCAGATACCGGAAGTATTAGGAATTTGATACCCAAATGAGATGCTGTCTCTAGAACAACTGTCATAAATAAAATCAAAGTATAGAAATACAATCAATGCATATAACCATCAAAATTTCAGACCTCAAAAAATCTCTTATATATGAACTAAATAATCAATCAATACTTCAGTCAAAGAACAGAAATATGTCTAGCTGAAACCCTTATAGTCTACATTAATAAAACCTCTAATCATAAACATAAAAGAATTATTTTAGGCACCAAGAAACCATACCATAGAAGTGTCCAAACAGACTATCAGTCGTTGGATTAAGTGTACTTTAAAGACTAGCAGTATTGAGGTACACGTAAATTTAGCTCACAGCACACGCCACGCTGCTACTTCTAAAGCCAGGTGTGACAATTTATCAGATACTGAAAACAGCAGGCTGGAGTTACAACTCAAGTACATTTGGTAAACTTTATAACAGACCTTTAGTGTAAAGGATCAAAATGATTGAGCAAGATAAATCTTTAGCTGTGATTAAAGATATCTTATTTAACTTATAAGGAAGGAGTATGAGTATAAATGTATTGATAAGGAAACAAACAATAGTAATAAGAACGCAAAACTGTATATTGTTAAAACAGATTTATTTATTATATTATTTGAATGGTTAATTAAGAACTTTAGTTTTCCAATGACACCTATGATTGTTATTCTTTAAACAAACTTTAATATTGATATTAAGTGAGCAATAAATATTCTGTTAAAAAGATAATTAAGAATATATATGAACATTTTGGTTAAGAACCTATATTACTTAAAAGCTACTGTGATTATTAGTCTATAAAAAACTTTAATACTTAATGACAATAAATACGCAAATATACTTTGTTTAAAGATAAGAATAATAATTAAGAAAATGACTGAATATGAACCTTTTTTACCTAATCTCAACTGTGATTGTTAATCTATAAACATTATAACAATGAGAATAAGAATGTAAATAAAAAATTTGTCAAAACAGATAATTAAGAACATATCTTAATAAACTGATTAAGAACCTATGTGTAGAACCTATGGAAAACCATGCTGGTTAGTCTATAAAAATATAATTAAGAATTTTAAAGAAAGTTTTTACTTCAAAAATTCATTATAGCTTATGTGATAATTCCAGAACTTAACTCTCAAAGTCTACACTGTAAATACTTAATCAATATTAATTACAGGTACTAATCTCGAGGACAAGGCACGAAGTATAATTTATGATTAAACGAACTTACCCTAAGTGAAGTTCTATCATAATTATACAAAGTGCCTTGTCCGAAGAGATTAGTAACACCCTCCCAACCCTAAGGTATAACCCAGAAGCGTTCTGGAAATATCTATAAAACATCAGTAACTCTAAACTAAATGACAAATGGAAAATACAGGGTTGCAAGGAAAAAAAAAAAAAAAAAAAAAAAAAAAAAATATCTCTTAAACATAGTGAATCGAGTAGCCACGTCTACGCGTTACTACACTGTAAATACTTAATCAATATTAATTACAGGTACTAATCTCTTCGGACAAGGCACTTTGTATAATTATGATAGAACTTCACTTAGGGTAAGTTCGTTTAATCATAAATTATAACCTCAAATAAACGTTCGACTTTCTAATCTAATTGTAATTATGACAGTTGATTGACATTTGACGGATGACGTATTCTTATTTTCACTCAATAAATGCATTTGTGCGTGTGTTCACATACGACTCATTGAACGTGGTAAAGAAAATTTAACGCCCTACGTTTGTGAGTCACATGTGACTCAAAAAAGCTAATAAGCGTAACAATAAGAAAAACCTGTGGACGTACGGCATTATCAAAGTGAGTTGTATGGGGACAGGGAAGTTGTTAACTCTCAAAATGGATGTAAGAACCTTATAGACCGTCTGTAAACATGTAATTAAGGTCTATCATTTTTGGGTTCCGCGGTGCTACCTGCCTTGTGGAGCAGGTGGGTTATTCCTGTTGTAAGGAACTTGGGTAGCGAACCAGACTCTAAGGCTGCCTGGTACTGAGATGCCAAACGAGCGTGGCAGCGTGCGACCTGTGTAGCCATTTTCTTTTTATCTTTTTTTTTTCATTTATTAATTATTATTTATAATCTTCCGCAAACATTATCAAAATGCGTGTTTTGGTCCAGGAGAGGATTTGGGCTGCGCAACCGTACGACATCTGGGAACTGAAAAGCGCCGGCGTTTCCTGCCACGAATGTAGTTGTCCGGTACAAACAAGCTACACATACGGTGTTGTAGATCAGGAACATCAATAATTCCCCTGAATATATTGAATGCCACAATCATTCTTTCGCGCGACCGTCTTAACTTCCAGAGAATTGAAGCCCAGGCAACCCAGCAGGAATTTTGTAGGATACAGAAAAGGGTAATAGTCATAAAGACGTTTATACATGTAACCTAGGAAAGCTTTTTGCACTTTTTCTAAAGCTAGCTTATATTGCTTTTCGAAAGGATACCAAACGCACGCACTTGATTCAAGCTTACTACGGAACAATGCACTAAAAACAAGCCTTATGACATGAGACTGAAATCACGACAGTTTCGCAAAACAAAGCCTAGGCGCCTAAGAGACTCCTTGGCAGTGGATGTAGTGTGATTGTGAAATGTGAGTTTCTGGTCGAATGTGACTCTCAAATCTTTCATGGCATCGGTTCTCGCAATTGGATCGTTACCTAATTTGTATGCGAATTGTACTGGACACCGCATTCGGCCAAAGGTCATCACATAACACTTTGACGTATTGAACTCCATTTAGTTATCTAAACTCCACCTACACACACACCTTACGAGGCATGCCTTTTAAGTTTTGTCGTTTGAAGAAAAAAACACAACTAGAACCTTATAGTACTTTTTATTGCTTTTCAAAGTATTCACCACGTAGCTTAATACACTTTTCCATTCGCTCAAACCAGTTATTATAATATTTATTCCACTCTAATGTGGGGGTGTTCAAAATGGCTGACTTGAAAGCGTCGAGCGTTGTCATGGTGCCGGATGATGCGTCGCTTTGAGTTAGATTTTCGAAGTTCGGCGATGACTTGTGGTAAACAAGCGGTGGTATACCACTCTGCGCTAACCGTTCTACGACCTTCAAGTGCAATCGTCGCAACATGACCGGTTTTTCCAACGACCGTAGCCACTATCTTCTTTGAAGTGCTTCGAGATCGAACAACTTTAGTCGGCTTTGGCTCGTCTTGAAAAACCCAGATTGTAGATTGTTGTTTGGAATCAGAATCGTAGGCATAGATCCAAAATTCGTCACCACTGATGATGTCGTAGACGTGATTTGACTCTCTTCGGTTGAACCTTTGCAGAGTTTTCTTACACCATCTGACGCGGGCCGCCTTGTGATCGTCAGAAAGCAGATGCGGTATCCAACGGCAAACTAGCTTTCTCACACCAAGCGCTTGATGCAAGATCTTCTGAATGTTTGTCCCTGAGATGCCTAATAGAGCCTCTATATCTCGATACGTCACATGACGATCTTCGAGAATTAGTTGTCTCACAGCAATGATGTTATCTTCATTGAAGGCGGATTTTGGGCGTCCTTCGCGAGATTTGTCACTAACACTAGTATGTCCACGCTGGAATTCTAAACACCAGCGTTCAACAGTCCGCAGACATGGGGCTTCATCACTGAACACAGATGTTAGCTCTTCAAAACACTGAAGCCGTGTCAGGCCTCCTCTAAAATTGTAGAAAATTATTGCACGAACATTTTCCTTAGAAAGATTCATTTTCGTACGTAACCTGACAGATTCCAATCGACGCTGTGACTAAACAATAGCATTAATCCTAATACTTTCAACAATTTAAGATTCAAAATTTAAACACATTCGAATATAGAACAGTTCCAAATTCAAAATTGCCGGGAAATATGGAAACGACAGAACTTAAAAGACATGCACGAGGCATGTCTTTTATCATTCATTGACTGAAGCGACGAGTATCGGAATGACGTGGAGCGAGTTGAAGCGCGAATCTCAAGACCTGTCGCGATGGAGGACTACTGTGGAAGCCCTCTGACCCAGCCACGACATAGTATCATAATTCTAGGGCTTAGGGAACATACAACATACCCAAGATGGTAGGTACCCAAGATGTGGTGATCCCACAGGTGACAGGACCGATGGCCCGAGGCTGGTCTACTCTGCTGCCGTCTCTAAATCCATCGGATTATCACCAGGCATCGGTCGGTTTTCGGGTGTAGACGGAAGAAAAGGAATTAATATATTTGGAAACAATTTACTAAATATTTTACATTAACATTATCGTCTTACTGGGTTAAAGATTAACCCACTACAAAGTCGGCGGGCGGGGATTCGGGGAGGACCGCGGGCAAGCGATCAAGCGGCCGAACCACGCGGGGCGCGCGCGGCATGGGCGAGTTGCGGAGCACCAGCGGCCCGGCCAGCGCCGCGCTGCCGGGAGACACAGCCGCCGGCCGAGTGTCCGAGCGCTCGAGAGCAGCGGACGGCGAGCGCTCGGGAGCGGCGGACGGCGAGCGCTCGAGAGTGGCAGACGGCGAGCACTCTAGCGCGGCAGACGGCGAGCACTCTAGCGCGGCAGACGGCGAGCACTCTAGCGCGGCAGACGGCGAGCACTCTAGCGCGGCAGACGGCGAGCACTCTAGCGCGGCAGACGGCGAGCACTCTAGCGCGGCAGACGGCGAGCACTCTAGCGCGGCAGACGGCGAGCACTCTAGCGCGGCAGACGGCGAGCACTCTAGCGCGGCAGACGGCGAGCACTCTAGCGCGGTACCCGGAAGCACGCGACGCCGGCGCCGCACGCGTCTGCGCCGGTGCCGAGGGGCATTGGAGAGGCGGTGCGTAGCGCATTCCACCGCCGGCTCGGCACAGTACTGCTCCAGCATCAAGAGCGCCTGCCGCTTGGTCTCCGTGAGGCCATCTGGAGTGGAGGGCGGTGGTGAGGGCTCGGGCTCTTCCACGGTAGTCAGCTGTACCTCGTCTACGGAAGCGCCGGCGTTTTGGGCGGCTGCAGCGTCGTCGGGCTCTGCTTCCGCAGGAACCACTCTGTAAGGCAGGCTTTAGATTAGGACGGGCCCGTGGGTGGTCGTTTGGACGCTGTGGATGCGGTGGGTACGCACTCGACGGGATCGTCGGGCTGCAGCAGCGCGAGCGGCTCCTGCGGCGGCAACAGATGGCCGCGGCTGAGCAGGCACACGGGCGGCAGCGCGAACAGGCGGCGCAGGCGGCGCTGCAGCCAGCGCACGCGGCGGCGCGGCGCCACACTCACGTAGGCGCGCGCGCGCAGGTCGCCGGCGCTGTAGAAGCGCTGCATGCACACGCGCACGCGGAAGCGCGGCTCGGCGGCATGCTCAGCGCCTTCTGACTCGGACTCCGACTCTTTGCATTTCACCATTTTTACTTATATTAATTCAGTTCTTGCTAAGAAAGTAACAGCAGCAGCAGCATTTATTGGAACAATCTATACTGATAAATCTTTCTTGAATATCAGCTCTCCATGATTTCCAATGAGTTTTCTGTAAAAAAAGGATTTTTGTAATTGAATCTAGGTTTTTCAAGCCACTACTATAGGTTGTGCCACTGCTATAATATTCTGTCCAACAGATTATTCACTTTCTGGCAGTTGCCTTAGAATGTAACTGTTCCAAATTACATATGGGAACATACGGAACGCATGGAGCGCCTTCTGTGCACATGCGATGCAGTGGCTAGTAAGCGAATGAGTCTCCTAGGGGTAGTTCATGACCAGAAGACAATAGGATCCTAATCTCGTTGTAAGACTCATGAAGAAGGTTTTCAAAGAGATTGGGGAGGAGTAAGTTACCTAGGGGACCACAAAAGATCCCAATGGGTCGAAGTGTCCGAGTTATTTCTCGGCCCCTCCACAAGATAAAATAAGACCATTATTATTTACTACTACCTGGAAACCTTTTATCAAAGTTTTTTTCTAAAAATTCTAATAATACCCTAGTTGTTATACCTTGTTGGATAGCTCATGAAACGTAGATATTTTTAAACACATCTGCAGCATGACTATCATAGACATCTGTTGAAACCTACTTAATACCTTTAAATGAGCAATTCTTGTATATTTTATATAATCTGAATCTCGGAATCGGCTCCCACGATTTTCATGAAATTTAGTATGCAGGGTGTTTCGGCGGCGATAAATCGATCTAGCTAGGTTTCATCTTTATAAAACTTTGTTTTCTTTTTTTTTCACCCGAGCAGGGCTCGGTCGCCCAGGTATACCTCTCGCCAAACTTCTGGACCGCCCTGAAGTTGGCTTTCCGCATGCGCGAGGCAAGAAACGGTGCTGTTTTTGTATGAGATTTCCTACTGCGCAGCCATTGTAGCCAACTTCAGGGCGCCCAAGAAGTTTGGCGAGCGCTATACTATTTCTGAAAGAATTTTTTTTTACGAATTTATTTCATTTTCTAGCTATCCATTGTCTACTACGACCCAGTTGGTCTGCAATTTTATTAATGAGAATAATAACGCATTTCGTCATAGTCATAGAACAACGACGGTTTTGTTTTTCGGGTTTCGTACCTCAAAAGGTAAAAAAGGAACCCTTATCAAATCACTCTCTGGTCCGTCCAAGTGTCAACATCGATTCTCTCAGGAACGGGTGGACCTAGAAATATGAAATTTATACCAGTTACTGAGGTCTGTCCCTATTAGGTGTTAAAAAAATCAAGGTCCTGAGTGAACACGATAAAAAGATGTTGCAAAATTTAGATTTTCGCGAAAATGTATCCTAATTTTCAAGTTTTATTTTTATTTTTGGCATTTTCCCTTTATCTACTTGTGCTGTAAGACCTTGCTTGTGACCAAAATTGACAATTCTAAGCCAACCGGAAGTACCTTATAGGTTTTGGTTCGAAAACCCAAGTGGTAGTTCCGGTTGACCTAGAATCACGAAATTTGGCAAAAAGTATGGTCTTACAGCACTAATAAAGGAAAAATTCCAAAAAAGAAAAAGTTGAAAATTAAGGCAAATTTTGGTGGCTAAAAAAATGATATTTCACTATGGCGATGTAAAGGGTAGGTACGGAAGGCGCACTAGTTCGACTCGCACTTGACCTTTTTTTATTTTTACTTGTACTAAATTAATTGCAATTCAATTATTTTTTCATTGTGGAATGCAATTAAAATCAATTGCAATTAAATCTGTTAATTGTGGTTTACAATTAATTTCATTGCAATTAATTTTTTTTCTATGTATTTGATAAATACAATCCTGAATTATTCTAGTTACGTAGGTACCTATCTGTGTTACACTTTTACGTAATGTACTGGCTTTACATACCTTTGAGAATATTAAGAGGAATGCTCTTGTATGAATTATGTTATTCAGTTACTGACACTTATTAATTGTTAATTGTATTTGTAAACGTGCATCAAACAACCAATCAATTGTAATTGCAAAATTTGACAAGAACAATTAATTTGATTGTAATTGCAAAGTTTTAGAGGCACAATGAATTAATTGATAATTGCGTTATGTTACAATTACAATTAAATATTTTAGTTGTCAGTTGCAACTAAATTTGAAATTTTATTTTTTTTGTTACTTGTTTTCACAATTAATTTTTGGCCCTCTCTGCTTAATAAGTCGGTGTCCATAACGAAAAAAATAGATACCTACTAAAGACACCGACTTTGAAATAGAAAGTTATTTTTCACTTTGTAGTGTTTTTAGTAGGAAGTCGGTTGTATTTTTTTTTTGTAAAAAAGCATTTTATTTTTTTTTGCATTTTCTACATGATGTATCTGTTAATAGGTGAGCACCGACATATTAACGACTCCCACGTCCACACGTTGCCAGCTCGCTTCCTGATGCAATTCAGTGCAAATTATACCTTATGCCTGAGCCCCAACTAGATAAAGAAAGAATGCATTCGAAATGTATTACGTCCTGTTACACGCTCATGTCATTGTGTCATAAAATTAGATGAGTGCGAAAGAGATCACTTCGTCCGAGTTTTGTATTTTGCTTTCTTATCTTTATCTAATCGTTGACAGGTCCGTCACGGGTCAGTTCAGTGTGCCACTGACCGAGCTCCTGTGATTTCGGTAAAACATTTTTTTTCGTGGGTTCTATTATCGTTTTTGATTACATAAATACGGGATAATTTTCTCCTTGAAATTCTTCATAAACCTGCAATACGAATAAAGCTCAATTATGTACGGTTTTTTTTACGAATTTTTTTTGGTCTTTTGGACTTCAATGTTACGAAACACAACAAAACACACAAACACAACACAAAACGAAAACAAAGTGAAAACCCATCTGAAGAACTGAAAACAGATTACAAAAAAACTGGCCAAGTGCGAGTCGGACTCGCGCACGAAGGGTCCGTACCGTTATCGCAAAAAACGGCAAAAAAATCACGTTTGTTGTATAGGAGCCCCACTTAAATATTTATTTTATTCTATTTTAAGTATTTGTTGTTATAGCGGCAACAGAAATACACCATCTGCGAAAATTTTATTTGTCTAGCTATCACGGTTCATGAGATACCGCCTGGTGACAGACGGACAGACAGACAGACGGATCGTGGAGTCTTAGTAATAAGGTCCCGTTTTTATCCTTTGGGTACGGAACCCCAAAAACATCAAATCTGATCAAGAATATTGCTAGACAGGTAAACAACAGTGAAAAGACAGAACCTGTACAGTCAGAACGATAATTATGTGCGACGTTAGATTTTCCTTCCCACGTGTTCGAAACCTACTTCGGAACCGAAATTTCACGGAAATGGATCGGATTTAGTGCGTAACCGCCCTTATACTGGTTATAATAATTTTTGTAATTGACTTTTTTAAGCCAATAAAACAATCTATTAAAATAAATTTACGCTAATTTTTCATTTACTAACCCATCAATTTGAAATCTGTCAATAATTTTTTGCACAGAAACTACTTTGTGTCATGTAAAGTCAGAGAAAAATCCACACAATAACGACGTAAGATAACATGCAACACAAACGTTTTTATAGAACAGTGATGCATTAAATAGTTTATGAAATCAAGCCATTTTAGTAATTCATCTTGTATGTCATATAATAAAAGTTCAGTAACAGAACAAAATACATAATAGTAACGAAAATATACCCTATATCTTCGAAAAATCTGATCTGATTACTTTGAAACTCCATAAAAGTTAAAATTTAAATTCATTTATTTCAGATAAAATATTTAAATTAAATTATACAATTATACAAGTATTTATTAAAAAATACATTTTTTAATAAATACTAAATCACACATAGATAAATACAAACAATAAATACAAAATAAACATAATAACATAAATAAGATACATTAACATACATAAAAAAACTTTGATGTGGCATACTTTAAAGTTACTGATTTACACCGTCTTTGTTCTACTACTATGACGATTATATCTACTACACAAAAATTGCAAACAGAAATATATTCGAAACAAAAAACACAAAAAAAAATTAAAGTGCCAATACAATGAAAGTGGCATTTTTTTTTAAAATTACTTTTACATCCTTTTTGATTCTATATCTTGAAAACGGTTAAGTTAATAGTCAAATCAGTCAGGAATGATGGACACTACAACCTCTTACAGGATCAAGGTCGATTTAACATGTAGCCCTGTATAGTGCTAGGATCAAATGAATTTGCTGCAAATGAATCAATTGAGGTATTGATTTAATATTTTTTATTATTCACTTCTGACATTCAACTTACATAGGAAAGCATACATTTTCCTTCTGCATTTAAAAGGTCTTAACTTGCAAATTTTAAATAGTGTCATATTGTTTTGTATTTAATACACAGGCATAGAAACTACAGTAGATATTTATTACACAGCAAAAATTTTGTTGCAATCACTACTTAGTTCCATCTGTCAAAAAGTGATTAAGTACTAATCAGTTATTTAAGCCAGCTAAAGGGATAAGTATTTTCATGTTAAAAAGCAATGTTTCAAATTCATAATATATGCACCAAACATAAGAATCAAGAACACAATATTTTTATTGTTCTTAAAGTGCTGCTGGTAAATAGTTTACAAATTAGTTTTATTTACCTACCTACTTCAAATGTGGTATGAAAAACTGTACGTTCAGCAGGGGGTCATCTTAGAAGATGACAATTCTCTTTATAAGCTTGTATTTGTAATTTACTTGCCTGATGCCTACTTAAAATAACAAAAGTTTAACAGTTACTTCGACATAGGTACGAAACCAAAACGAATCATCCTTATGATTAATTTAAATGTAAAGGATTTCTAGTCTATATTTGATCAAAACCTACTGTCATAACTTACTTTAAATATTCTGGATATCCTGGACGACTGGATATTTACTGAAAAAGACGAAAATTTTATCAACAATATCAACTGATTGACAGTGACACTCATTGGAAAATATAGACGCAGACGGACATGACGTTACGTGTGACAAACTGACAATTGATTGACAGCTGACACAATGCAACGACGTTGCCATTACAGAAAAATATAACAAAGTCGTTCTGTTTGTTTGATAAGTTGTAATGAGGTTTAAAGTGGCCTCACGCAGGTCAGCCTATATCGTTAACGCCAATTTATTTGGCCGGCCTGATGTTGAATGCAATGGCTGCGCAGTAGTAAATCTCATAAAAAAACAGCACCGGAAAGCTAACTTCAGGGCGGCCCAGAAGTTTGGCGAGAACTATACAAGGCTGTATGAGGTTTTATTTTGCTTAAACGAACTTTTATAATCATTCAGCTGCTACCAGCCACACTGCGAAGGTCGTCGCTCCACCTAGCCTGAGGGCATCCTACCTTACGTTTACCAGTTCGCGGTCTCCACACAAGAACACGTTTACCCCAACGGTCATCGGATCTACGATATGGCCGTGCGTCCCTTTGCCACTTCAGCTTACTTATTCTGAGAGCTATGTCGACAACTTTGGTTCTCTGCCGGATTACCTCGTTTCAGATTCGATCCGTTAGAGAGACTCCAAGCATAGCCCTTTCCATAGCTCGCTGAGCAACTTTGAACTGGTGAACCAGCAGTATTGTGAGTGTCCACGTCTCGGCACCGTACGTTATAACACGAACTGGTTGAAGACTTTGGTTTTCAGGCTTTGTGGGATACGCGACGAAAAGACTCGACGAAATTTTCCAAGTGCCGCCCAGCCCAGCTGTATTCTTCTGCTAGCTAGCATCCTTCTCAAAGTTGTTCGTAAACGTATTCTCGAACAACTTTAAGAGCACCGCCATTGACCACAATCAATCCCGCAGTGACGTGTGAATTGAACATAACCTGGGTTTTATCCAAGTTCATCCGGAGACCGACGCGTGTAGAAGAATCGGCTAGGCCATCCAGCATCTGCTGCAAGTCGTGCAGCGACTTACAATTCATAGTAAGAACCATTTTGAATTTTTTACCATAATATTAAATTTGGATCCACTAAACCTATCAAACCTATTACATTTTTATTACTCCATATTTTGCGATAGTCCTCCACCAACCGGGGATTGGCCTTGGATGCACTTGCGTATTGCATACAGGGATAATCGTCGATTGGTGTCACATTTCCTGATACATGCCTAACAAGGCCTCTCCGAGTTGGCTTCGTCCCCTCACACGCCTTTCGAAGGACGGGGACCCCAGGGTCCCGAGATTGTCGGAGTCATGTAAGATATTAAATAAACACAAAAAATGGTTTTTATTTCGCTGTATGAAGCATGCAAACAAGCATACACCATGCATGCAGCAGGCATGGTTTCTGTCACGGCTTCGGCGCAAGAGAAATGAGCATTAAATAGGTATCTAACATTTTGATACTTTTATATATAGTGCGATTTGTCTAAATTATTATTTTGTCTATTTAGGTATATTTTGATTGATAAATTTTTGTGCTTTCATCAATATGAAAAAAACTATTGAAATAATTAAATTGAACGGGCTTTCTAAAAAAATGAATATCACTTATTGGGCCGGGTAATAAAAATATGTGTTTTTTTTTTAATTATTTAATGTTGACATTGTTTTTAATATAGCATAGGTAAGTACGATTCTTCATATAATCAGGACTACTATGTATAATGCCCGGGCATTATGAATCTAGTCAAGTCAAATCGGGCAATGTAATGAGTACTGATTTAAACTTCTACATTTGTCTGGTCAATATGAATATTGCTAACGTAACGGTTGGGCAATTCGATAATTATGGTCATTGAATTAGTCCAAGAGCGAGCGGAGCGAACTCTGGGGCTTAGGGCACCATGTTACATGAGATGTTAGGTTTAGTCCCAGCAGACAGAAATAGGAGCCCCGGGCCCCGTCGACTTTGTTGCTTAAATAGTAATCATACTTACCTATTCTATATTAAAACCAATGTCAACATAAAAATAATTAAAAAAGCACATCTTTTATTACCCGGCCCGATATGCAGCGGGCATTATTCAGAAACCCCGGTCAAATTAATTATTTCAATATTTGTTATCGTAATGCCTACTCATATTGGGCATTTTCATAATGCCGTATTTATCACTTGGTCCATACCATATATAACGAAATTAAAAAGAAAAACTATCAGCTATCCTAGTTTACGAGTCGACCAGCTTATAAAATATACTTGAAAAAGTAGAAAAAATGTATACCTCAGTTTCCGAACGGCTTCGTTAATCTTGTTCCTTCGTTAGAGCAATGTTCGTTGCTATCAATTTTAGGGTTCCGTACCCGAAGGGTAAAAACGGGACCCTATTACTAAGACGCCGCGGTCCGTCTGTCTGTCTATCCGTCTGTCACCAGGCTGTATCTCATAAACCGTGATAACTAGACAGTTGAAATTTTCACAGTTGATATATTTCTGTTGCCGCTATAACAACAAATACAATTAAATAAAACAGAATTAAATAAATATTTAGGAGGGGCTCCCATACAACAAACGTGATTTTTTTGCCATTTTTTGCGATAATAGTACGGAACCCTTCAGTACTTTTATGAACGTTACGAATGTTACCTATTTATTTTGGTGAATGTAGCTGTTTATACGGTGCCCTCTGTGCACGAGTCAGTCTCGCATTTGGCCAGTTTTTTTAAATTTACTTTGTGAAACTCCTCCATAAATAATAACAACCACAACACACGCGTCGATCTTTATGGTTAAACAACGCTTGCCCAAGTTGGTTCATGGATGGGTAGCCATCCACAATATACTGAAACTCCTCCGCCTTGGAAAGTTTGGAAAGTTTTCGCCAAACTTCTTGGCCGCCCTGAAGTTAATCACAGACTACTTTTTTTTCTAAGAAAATAATATTCTTTGTAATTATTGTGATTGCGACCATTGTTCAGTGTTGCCACCTTGGTGATTATGTCACTAAATCTGGCGATTTTTGAGAGCTATTAGCGACATTTTTTTATCATTCAGTGATTAATAATATTTTTGCGATTTTTGGCGATTTTCAATGTGGAATTTGGCAACACTTAATTGAGACGGATTTTAAAAAAATACCTCATTGTAATGCTGAGATTGAAAGAATTTTCAGTGTTATGTGCATCGTGAAAAGCAAATTACGAAACATAATGGCCAATCCACTACTTAACACCATAATTTTTATTAGAAACATTGAAAGTTTTGAAAATTAAATGCTTCAATTCTGAATTGCCTAGAGATGTCATTGAGGCTATCGGCAAAAACGCAAGTTCTCATTTAAAGATCTATCACAACAAACAACACCTTCAGGCGCAAACGTCGGCGTCTGTGGATGATGAATATGTAATATTTCAAAATCTTGAATTTTAATCAAGTCTTTTTTTTTTTCACTTTTTACTGTTAAAAAATTACATTTTTTTTAAATTTCAGACATTTAAAGTACTTTATTTTAATAAATAAAAATTAGCGAGTACTGGTGGTTTTTTTTCTATCCAAATTGCCAAAATATGGCGACATTTTACACTGGATCTAGTGACAAGATAATTTTTGAGGTGGCAACACTGCCGTTGTTTTGGTTTTGCTGCTCTGTGGTTGGTGTCGGTTTGTGAAATTGTGACATTTCTACATTGATTGAAATTCTGGAGTTTATTTTGTGAAGCTTTGTGATTTTTACGCTGAGCATCTGAGTTTTATTAAGTTCCATTGAAACAATCTATTTCATGTAAATTATCGTGTTGGTTGTTAGATATACCTTGCCCTTGACTTATTTTGTAATTCAGAAGCATAGGCCACCGTAAAATAAAGCGTCCAAGTGTGGAGCTATGATGTCCGCGAACTACAAGACCTCAGCTTGAGCAGTACAGAGCAGCTCGGCTCAAATATATAAACGTGGGGCGATCGGCGCGGGTGCGGCAGGTCTGTGCGGCGATATGTCCAACGTGGAGAACGTGTGCCCGCAGACGTTGCGCGGGGTGGCGCGCGAGCTGCGTCGGCTGGCGGCCAACCCGCCCGCCGGCATCAAGCTATTACTGCGCGACGACGACCTCACTGACGTGCAGGCGACCATTGAGGGTCCTGGTACGCATCACATACCACACTTGTGCCATTGCAATACTCACCTGTATATGCTGATATCAACTGACCTTGGATGCATCATGCCAGGCGTTTCATGAAGCAGTCAATTCTAATTGTCTAATTTTTCAATCCGTAGTTAATTCATACAATGGTTTTAGTAACCTATGGTTTCAAATTTCGGTAAAACATGCTTTTTCATCAATAGTTGGACGAGTAAATGATCAAATACCTAACTATCCAACTTTTTTGATCATTTGTGACTAATAAATTGATGAATAACATTTCTTAACAAAATTTGAAACCATTGGTTACCTAACTTTTGTTTGAACTAACAGTTGAGTTAACTACGGATTAAAAAACTGGGCCTTAGTGCGCCTGCTATAAAAGTTCGTCCTTTTAGCATATTTCATTTCATGTATTCATAAAACAATTTGCATTGTGTTCAATATTTATACATGTAATTTACATACAAATACAAAGATCTATTATTTATTACTTAATTAATATTTCAAGTGAAATTCAAGTAAAGTGCTAAAAACAGTTTTAAATATAATGTCCATAAGTTTTAAAAATAATGTCAAACAGGTATAAAATATAATAATATCAAAACAGGATTAAAATATAATATCAAACAGATTTCAATATAATCTCAAACAGTTTTAAAAATAATGTCAAAAGATTCTAAATTATATAATGCCAAAAGAGAAAAAAAAAATGTAAATCATTTATTATTGTTTGACCTTAGTTCCGATATATTATACAGACATTTATCCAATAAAAAAGCTTTTAATTTTGTTTAAAACAAGTGGGCATTATAAATCAGGATCTTTATCTCAGAAGGCAACCTATTAAATATCTCTACAGCTTGGTACTTCGAACAATGCTCTACTATATAAAATTTTGGTGATATTATTTGCTTAAAAACTTTTCTCCACATGCTCTCTCTAATCTCACATTCTTCTTATGATTCAAACTTATGTAGATACTTAGCAAAATGATTCAAGAGGACCAATATATATAGGCTAGGTACTGTTAATATTCCCAACTTTTTAAAGTAATCTCTGCATGAGACGCACTGTGCAATTCTAACTATTGTCCTTATGGCTCGTTTTTGTAAGATGAACGCTCTCTGCCAGTTATAAAATGTAACTATTTCCCTAGAGCACGATGCTACTACATACTTTTTATATCTACTGTGTTTTGTGGTGGAACTGCAACTGAATAAAACGGGCAGAAGACAAAAAAAAATTATTCAATTAGGCCATGAAGCAGCATAAATTGTCTTTGAGATGGAGAACATTTCATTATTATACGCCCAACAGTTTAGGAACAATTGTTGTTGTTTATGTCCATGTTAGACATAACTTTACAAATTCATTACACTATGAGATTTATTTGTATATGTTACGGCTAATACCCGAAGTGCGGCTACACCTAGTATTAGTGCGGCTACACCTAGTTTTAGCCGGTTAGAACTAGGTGTAGCCACGCGACGGAGCCCCGCTGCGGGGCTCCTATTTCCGTCCGCAGGGTCTAAAGTAACCTAACACGAACGAGATGACGGGAGCTGAGTTCGCTCGCTTTGCTCGCTCACTTCAGCTCCCGTCATCTCGTTCGAACCTAACCTGTCCGTGTCGGGGTGCCCTAAGCTCCGGCTAATACTAGGTGTAGCCGCACTTCGGGTATTAGCCGTAACATATACAAATAAATCTCAAAAAGAAAATGGTCTAGTTTAATATATTTTCTTTCAAAAACATTGCAACTAGCCGTTTAGACGTGATTCTCATTTTAAACGCAGCTACTGAGGGGTATCTGCGTCTTAAGTGACAGTAAGCCATATGATATGGCTATAAGCCATATAAATCTATAAAGTATTAAAAAAACTGTAGAATGCAAGTACCATTTTATAGGCTTTTTCAGTATCATGTAGTGACTATCTAACAATCATTAATTACCTAAATTTAATGATAATACAACAATATTCATGTCTGAGCTAAGAGGCAGCTCGATCTAAGTCAACATAAAAGTATTGGAAGTGATTGCAATTGTAGAGTAGCATGTAATGTGAAGATGTCTGTCCGCAGCCGGCACGCCTTACGCGGGCGGCACGTTTCGCGTGCGCTTGGTGCTGGGTCGCGAGTTCCCAGCCGCGCCGCCGCGCGCCTTCTTCCTCACCAAGCTGTTCCACCCCAACGTGGCGGTGGACTCGGGCGAGGTGTGCGTCAACACGCTGAAGCGCGACTGGCGCCCCGAGCTGGGCCTGGAGCACGCGCTGCTGGCTGTCAAGTGCCTCCTCATCGCGCCCAACGCCGAGTCCGCGCTCAACGCCGAGGCGGCGGCGCTACTGCGCGACCGCTACGACGACTACTTCGCGCGCGCCAAGCTGCTCACCGACATCCACGCACGCGCCGCGCCGGCACCCGCAGCCCGGCGCCGCGACAGCAGCGAGCCGGCCGAGCAGCCCCAGGGCGGGCCGGCGCCCAAGCGCGAGCGGCGCGCGCAGGCGCCGGCCAAGGCGGCGCGGCGCGTGCTCAAGCGGTTATGATCTCCGCCGGGCACCTGCCGCTGCCGCCGCCGCCGCCGCCGCCGCCGCCGCCGCCGCCACTGCCGCAAGCCGCCGAGCGCGACTGCTGGCGAGCGGATGACATCCTGACTATGCCCGAGACTTTGTTTGCATTGATTAATTTGTTCTAGTTAAGTGCCCCGATTTCGGCGATTAGTAAGAATTGTAAATAATGGTATTATTTTGTTCTTACAATTTTATGCACGATCTAAGAACATAATGACACCCGCCGCGATAACAGGGACGTCTT
The DNA here is from genome assembly GCA_947562075.1 of Orthosia gracilis. NCBI lineage: Eukaryota > Metazoa > Arthropoda > Insecta > Lepidoptera > Noctuidae > Orthosia > Orthosia gracilis. The sequence goes on along the minus strand of OX387274.1, from coordinate 147,405 downwards.
TATATGTATAATTAAGTAGGTATAGTTGAAATAATTATGATATTTGTATTGCAGTAGAATAGATTAATAATATTAATATAATAGTTGAAAGATCAAGTTGTTTTAATGGATAAAATATATTTATGGGACCCAAAATTGATGTCCACGCGTAAGGCTGCGTCTTACGCGTGGACATCTTCCACCAGAGAAGTGCGAGGTAGCCGAGTGGTCCGAGGATGCGTAGCGAGGCTGTGGAATGGTGAGTGTTTCCACCAAAGATGTGCTAGGCCGCTGAGTGGTGTGAGGTTGCGTAGCGAAGCTGTGAAACGGTGCGCAGATGGGTGGTGTGACTGTGTGAGGATGTGTAGCGGGCTCGTTTCAGATGAGGAGTGGTGGAAGCGGAGCGCGCGGATGATATAGACATAATTATATATATGATATAGATCTCTTTTTCTTTCAATTGCAAAAACCTTCGATGAAGAATACACTAAATTCTGAATATAAAAATCTACCAGATTATTTACAAGTTCTGATTTTTCAATTTTCTCATTATGCAAATATCATTTTAGATAATAAACAAAGCTAAATTAAAAATATAATATATATTTATTAAAGCAATTTAATTTATCACATCTTTTAATCTATAAACAGTTTCACAAAAAAAAAGTTAATAAAAAAAAACCGGCAAGTGCGAGTCGGGCTCGCGCACGAAAGTTCCGTACCATTATGGCAAAAAAATCACGTTTGTTTTATAGGAGGCCCCACTTAAATATTTATTTTATTCTGTTTTTAGTATTTGTTGTTATAGCGGCAACAGAAATACATCATCTGTGAAAATTTCAAAAAAAAATAATGTATTAATGTTTATTCTCAAAAAATAGCACACATACAAAAAAGATTTTACTCCTGCCAAACTGTAGAAAGTTTGTTGGCAGACGCAACTCCCACAAAAATTATATCTTTATTATATTTGTACATTTTTTCGCTTAATGGCTATTATATTAATGGTATTTGAAATGTTAGTAATAATAGTAGTAATATTCAATATAAATTTGTTAGTTAAGTATATTCAATATTTTCCCCAAATGGCGCGTTTACATTAGATCGGCCACCGTTTACGGCGACCGCATTCGTTTAAGTTATCGGTTTACCGGATTCGGCGACCGCATACAGCCGAACTGCATACCTGTTTACACTAGTCGGTGACCGAATACGGGCCGCAACCGAATCGGTCAAAACGACCTAATGTAAATGAGCCAAAAAGTTCCAATGAGATACTTTCTCACTTGGTTTTTAAAAGCATTTTATTTGCTACAACTGTTTTCCATATCAACTGGAAGGTTATTAAAAATTGTTGGAATTAAATATTTTCTGCACCTGCGCCCATAATAATTATTACAAGTGGGTACTGCAAATCTTCCTACGCTTACATTCCTTTGCGACCTTGTACGCACGATAATTTGTTTGAACTCCTCACTACGAAACTGGTCTAAGGCTGATAACTACACCACTCTCTCATGGACTGGCAGCATTTTGCATTCCAAGAATGACTCTTCATAATTGCTATTTTTGCACCGTTTTTTTGTATTTTCGTCTACTAATAGTTTCATAAATCTGATTTGTAGTAATTTTATTCTGTCTATACCTACCTATATGATTTAAATGTACTTATAGCCATAGCAGACCAGCCAAAAAGAGAGTAGGGAGTCCACAAGTGCACAGTAGACCAAGTACAGTGTGGCCCTATCCAGTACGAAACTAAGGTGGTGGAATCTTACAAGCAACTGCCTAGCTATCACGGTTCATGAGATACAGCCTGGTGACAGACGGACAGAAAGATAGACAGACGGACCGCGGAGTCTTAGTAATACGGAACCCTAAAAATCTAAAAACTCTACTACTTAGAAGGGAACTAGGCGTAAACAAGAAGAAAACTGCACAGCATGATTTTATATGTTTGTTTTAATTTTAACGTTTATTTGTGTCTCATCCCAAACAAAGAAACTGTCCCGACGTACTATACTGATTATTTTTTGTACATCGATCGCTTTCGGTTCCGTCCCACGGATATAGATGGTAATCTATCTATCGCCGTGGAACGTAACCGAACGCGAACGATTTACAAAGAATAATCGGTATAACCAGATGAAAAACGCTAGTTACGTTGGCACGGTTTCTTTGTATGGGATGAGGCATCTGTATGTATTTAATGAAATACAATATTAGTACAGAATTATCACTATTAACACGTAGATGTAGGTACTTAACATGTTATACATTTTAGCTATAAATTAGCAAATACAATCTAACTATTAGGTTAACTTTTATAATAAAACAAAACTAGAAAAGTGAATTGAGGATATACCTAAACTAACTAATTAAATCACCCGTTAGATTAAATTAGGGGGTAAACGCAGCCGGTCGAAACAAAACCAGGTTTTGAAAAGGCAGGGTCCTGAGAAGGACTTGTGCGACATGGATGGTTTCATCAAGGTGGAGAAGAGGAAGAAGAAGAAGCCTCTATAGGAAATCAGGTTATGGACTTGAATTAAAATGCAGACTTTGAATTTAAAATGTTCGTTATATTCAAATTAACGAGAATTCACAAGGAAGTTTTGTGTCTGTCTCCTAGCACAGGTAATAGAGAAAAAGGAACGAACTCCGTTTGGTAGTCGCATCGCCCCCGCAAGGGGGCGAGGCGAGCGGTCACGAGACTTAGTCCCCTGGCCGCGAGTGCTATACCGTGGCTCGCAACTGCGAACCCGTCGTTGTGTGGTCCCCTGGACCTGGCGTGATGCGAGCGGGAATTGCTAAATTCACGCTCGCTATGTTTTCTTGTTGTATGTGGCTGTAGGCGCGCCACGGCGAGCGTTGCTGAACGACTCGCCGCTTCTTCACGGCACCCTGGCGGTCCACCCCCACCAGGTGGAACTCAGGGCGTACCCTGGGAAGCCCAGCGAAGGTGACCAGCGCAGGAATGCCGACTTGGACGAACCTACAGTTTAGAAAGTGAAAGCGACTACTAGCGCCGTTTGTATATGTAGGAGTGGCAATGTACTGAGTTACACCGCTCATGAACCAATAGCGCGCGAGGCGACCGCAGCGCTATTCGGTGCAAGTGTACTAGCGAATGTATAGTAGCGATTGGCTGTATTCAACGTGAAGCGTGTCTATATTAACTTAGAACAAACTTCACGCCGTAAATGTAGTGTAGGGTGGGCAGTGTTATTGATTGAGTAAGCAGCGTGTAGACTGATGCTGCTTACTCAGGCGTCAAATCCGGGATGTGGATGGGGCTGCACAGTCTGCAGTGAGGAGGTCCCGCGGTAGACGTTTTTTGTCCGGCGGGCGCGCGTGCCATGGTGCGATATCTTTGATATGCGGCCAGGCTGAAGCGTCGGCCCGCGCGAACATAGACGTCGCGAGGCGTCCTATGAATGCATCCAGGCTCTCAATCCCGGTGTCGCGCTGGATGACATCGTTCCTCACGTAGCGAGGAGCGTTCATAACGCGGCGCAGCGATAGATTTTGCTGCGCGCGGAGCTTCATTTTGTTCGACTCGCTAGTGAGGACGTACCAAGCTGGGGTGGCATAAGTTAGTATAGATCGGATGTAAGTTTTGTACACGCCCAGCTTGGTGCGGGCGGGGAGGCGGGATGAGAGCACTGGATTAAGCAGGTTGCGGGCGACCGTGCACTGGTTCACCACATTGGTGACATGCAGCCCCATCGAGAGCCGACGGTCGATTGTCACACCAAGATATTTGGCGTGAGGTGACCACTCGACGTCGGCTCCTTGTAGTTTCAGTCGTGGTGGTAGTTGTGACAGTCCTGTTACACTTGGAACTTGTTTCTGATCTTAGTTCTGATTTATTTCTCGCCGCTTTTAAGCGCTTTATATCTAGCAGAGGTCCTGTTTCGCTAATATATAGCGATGGAGGTACCAATTTTATTGGAGCTAAACGTAAACTCAATGAAATTTACTCTCTCATACAGTCCAAATCGTATATTAATTATATTAGTCAACAGTTATTGTCTGAGCATCGCGTACAATTTAAGCATAGTCCGCATTATGGCCCGCATTTTAACGGACGCAGCGAAATAAGTGTTCGTTGTGTCAAAACTCATCTTTACAAAGTCATAGGATCTCAAATACTCACTTACGAAGAATTTAGTACTGTGCTTGTTCAAATCGAAAATTTGCTAAATAGCCGACCTCTATGTGTCTTGAATTCGGATCCTTCCGATATTACCGCATTAACGCCTAATCATTTTTTTAAACATAACTCCACTCAAATTCTTACCCGCTGAAGATGTCACCGACATCGCTGATAATCGCTTATCACGCTATCAATTACTCAATAAACAACGCATTCATTTTGGCAACGCTGGAATAAAGAATATCTTACGTCTTTGCAAGAAAGAGAAAAATGGAACTCTCCCTCAAAACCTATCGAGTTAGGTACTATTGTCGTAATTAAAGACAATCACTCTCATCCTCTTAGTTGGCCTCTAGGGATAGTAGATGTAGTTTATCCTGGAAAGGACAAAATTATAAGAACAGTTAAAGTAAAAACCGCGACTGGTTCATATAATATAAGGCCAGTAGTTCGGATTTGTCCGTTACCTTCGCAGTAAATTTAATATTACTCAATATTTTTTTTTAATATTACTACTCTTATTCTCTTTTAATATCTTAATTCTTAAATTGTTTAGAGGAAACCTCTAGTCCGGGGAAGTTGTCTGCGCCATATTAAAAATATAAATTAAATATTATAAATATTTACTCATGCACTCAAATTATTAAAATAGCAACACTTACATTCATTTCACATCATTCAATCAAATACACGAGGACCAATCATTAACTCCCGCGCACACACCTTCCTACCTCCTATTTTCCGGTCATCCGGTCGTTCCGCAGTTCAGTTGTCAAAAAATCGCAACTCCGGTAACGCGTGTGCGCTCCCGTTCCTCTCGTTCTCTAAAGAAACTCAAATATAAGTGTTGTGTGTGACAAACAGACTGTGGGTGGCTTACCAGCATTCAACTACTTATAGTGAAAACTCCACTGCTAAAACTATCGAAGGACATTATTATTCAAAGCTCCAATCCTGCACCCATAAGTACCTACCTACTGCCTTTTTCCGCTGCGCCCACAACATCATTACCACCCCAGTCTGAATCTACATACCCTTGTAAAATATTATCAAAATTATTACACCTGTTGTATGTTAGTTTTATATCTATTGTGCCTTTCAAATATCTAAGTACTCTTTTGAGACATTGCCACAACTCTTTATTATTGTTATTTGTGTATCTGCTCAAAATATTAACACTTGCATGTTACCTATGGATATCTTCCTATGTATCTACATACCTATGTACCTATAGTACTACCAATTCATAACTTACAGTGAAGTGTTGCAAGTGTTACGCAATCGTGAGTGATACCCAGAAAGACTAACGAAAGTGCTGACCGTGCGCGCATAACGTTCTCATGGGACAATCGATCGGAAATCAAGACAATCAATCTCGCTCGATCGCCGAAGCTAGAGGTTGTCTTTAGGTTAATTATTCATAAGTACCTAATGTAACTTTTATTTTAATTAAATATATGTAAAAGGACAAAATCGCCTTTTTTAAAACCTCCTACCAGCAGTCGCTAACGTAATTGGCGCAGTCGGTAGGATAGTCGAGTCAGTGCGCGTTATCAAACTTCGAGACCGCCTGATAGTCGTAACTTCGACGCGTCGACTATCTCTACGAATCTACGAGCAGCTGTTGGAGGAGCCCACAGAATCTTCTGTTCCTGAAACTAGTCCACCCTCGTCTGAACATCGATGAGACTGGATATGCAGTATCTACTGTGAGTAATTTTTAAGTTATGCAATTCCTAGAAATCGGTTGCTATTCCTGATCCTTTTCCATTACTTATTGCAAGTAGTCAAGATTTCTTTGACAAGGAGAAATAGGGATCGTGAGCCGAATCCGCAGCACACAACTATAGATAGATTAAGATTTGGTAGTATTACTGAGCTTTCAGAAATCGAAATGGCTCAATCTGATAATAGTGCTAAAATTGATAGCATATGGACTCACTTACGAAGAATTTAGTACTGTGCTTGTTCAAATCGAAAATTTGCTAAATAGCCGACCTCTATGTGTCTTGAATTCGGATCCTTCCGATATTACCGCATTAACGCCTAATCATTTTTTTAAACATAACTCCACTCAAATTCTTACCCGCTGAAGATGTCACCGACATCGCTGATAATCGCTTATCACGCTATCAATTACTCAATAAACAACGCATTCATTTTGGCAACGCTGGAATAAAGAATATCTTACGTCTTTGCAAGAAAGAGAAAAATGGAACTCTCCCTCAAAACCTATCGAGTTAGGTACTATTGTCGTAATTAAAGACAATCACTCTCATCCTCTTAGTTGGCCTCTAGGGATAGTAGATGTAGTTTATCCTGGAAAGGACAAAATTATAAGAACAGTTAAAGTAAAAACCGCGACTGGTTCATATAATAATATAAGGCCAGTAGTTCGGATTTGTCCGTTACCTTCGCAGTAAATTTAATATTACTCAATATTTTTTTTAATATTACTACTCTTATTCTCTTTTAATATCTTAATTCTTAAATTGTTTAGAGGAAACCTCTAGTCCGGGGAAGTTGTCTGCGCCATATTAAAAATATAAATTAAATATTATAAATATTTACTCACGCACTCAAATTATTAAAATAGCAACACTTACATTCATTTCACATCATTCAATCAAATACACGAGGACCAATCCTTAACTCCCGCGCACACACCTTCCTACCTCCTATTTTCCGGTCATCCGGTCGTTCCGCAGTTCAGTTGTCAAAAAATCGCAACTCCGGTAACGCGTGTGCGCTCCCGTTCCTCTCGTTCTCTAAAGAAACTCAAATATAAGTGTTGTGTGTGACAAACAGACTGTGGGTGGCTTACCAGCATTCAACTACTTATAGTGAAAACTCCACTGCTAAAACTATCGAAGGACATTATTATTCAAAGCTCCAATCCTGCACCCGTAAGTACCTACCTACTGCCTTTTTCCGCTGCGCCCACAACATCATTACCACCCCAGTCTGAATCTACATACCCTTGTAAAATATTATCAAAATTATTACACCTGTTGTATGTTAGTTTTATATCTATTGTGCCTTTCAAATATCTAAGTACTCTTTTGAGACATTGCCACAACTCTTTATTATTGTTATTTGTGTATCTGCTCAAAATATTAACACTTGCATGTTACCTATGGATATCTTCCTATGTATCTACATACCTATGTACCTATAGTACTACCAATTCATAACTTACAGTGAAGTGTTGCAAGTGTTACGCAATCGTGAGTGATACCCAGAAAGACTAACGAAAGTGCTGACCGTGCGCGCATAACGTTCTCATGGGACAATCGATCGGAAATCAAGACAATCAATCTCGCTCGATCGCCGAAGCTAGAGGTTGTCTTTAGGTTAATTATTCATAAGTACCTAATGTAACTTTTATTTTAATTAAATATATGTAAAAGGACAAAATCGCCTTTTTTTAAACCTCCTACCAGCAGTCGCTAACGTAATTGGCGCAGTCGGTAGGATAGTCGAGTCAGTGCGCGTTATCAAACTTCGAGACCGCCTGATAGTCGTATCTTCGACGCGTCGACTATCTCTACGAATCTACGAGCAGCTGTTGGAGGAGCCCACAGAATCTTCTGTTCCTGAAACTAGTCCACCCTCGTCTGAACATCGATGAGACTGGATATGCAGTATCTACTGTGAGTAATTTTTAAGTTATGCAATTCCTAGAAATCGGTTGCTATTCCTGATCCTTTTCCATTACTTATTGCAAGTTGAACGGTAAGGTTCGTGCTGCTAGCTATTTCGGGTGCTAAATGATAAGTCTGAGCTAAGATTCAGAGTACGTTTATTCCGAAACTTCACGCTAATTAATGCTAATGATGGTAATGAGTGCTACAAGTATGCCGGTCGATCGCGCACTGGCTCGCGTAGCTCACGCTTTCCGCTGGTGCGGCCGCGCGACCTACTTGAGTCAAAACTGCTGATGATGATGTGTTCGATGAGTATCGAACATGCTCCCGAGTGGAGGAAATGGGAAAGATGAGATGAGATGATTACACAATTAAGAGGGTTAGTAACACATAGGTGAACCAGTATTTGTTTATGCTAAATGAAGGTTAATACAATGCTGAATGTTCTTATCCTAAGTGATAGCTAATCTCTATCTAGATCTACCGTAAAGACCGATTGTCTTTTACTGATAGGTGACGTTGATTTGTCTCTTTTGTACCGTAAACTGGACCACCGTTTGGTCCCACAAACACTGGGCTCTTGCTTGGGCACGGGTGATTTACGCGCACTAGCACTAACACTCACACTGCTGGTAGGCGCCGCCCGCGACGCGGCAGGTTCGCTTGGAGCCTGCGGGTCACGCGCGGGCGCGGGTGAGGCTTGCTTGCCTCGCCACCACAGGAACACCAGGAACGCTACGACGGCGACGACTGCTGCTAGCAATACGTATGATATGGCATAGTGATGTATATCATGCGTAGTTAATGTTCCTTCTTCTAAAGCTGCTTTCTTCATAGCGGCTATCTGATTGCCGAGACTTGCTAGTGTGTTGTTGATCTGTGCATCTTCTGTTGTTGTTTCGAGAAGCGGTAGCGTAATATTGACCAAATGATAGTGCTGTATTGGAGCTATGTTCGCTAATAATAGGTCAGGTTTTAAAGTCAGCTTGTTTTCCTGCTGATATGAATAAAGTGTTATGTCACGGCCCTTAGCTATGCATTCTTTATCGAGTTGAATGAGCCCGGCCTTGCTGACACGGCGCGTTCGGGTTTCATTGTCACATATAATTGTAAATGAATAGGTATCGCATGCGAAATACAAATAAGACGATAGGTCGTGTAATTGTAACCACATATTCTTGCAGGTTTCTTTCTTAGACTGGCAGATACCTATTTGTTCGGTTTGACAGAACTTTTCTTCTAGACCCAGTCGCTTGACTGGACCTCGTAGCTGACAGATATAACTTTCCTCCTGATAGGTGCAGGTTTGAAGATCGTCGTTCTTGACTTCGATATAGGAGTCCCTCATCAGATTAGTTGCTATGTAATCTGTGAGGGGAATAATGCTGATCATGTCCTTTCCCACCTGGAGAGGAACAGGTATTAAGCGGTACAGTTGGAAACTGTCTCTGCTAATGAGTGGCACGGAGATCTCAAACATGAAGTACTCTTTACTCATTCTCGCCTTGATCTTTAGGTGTTTGTAGATTTCATATAAATCGGCCTGGATGTTGTTGATAGGCAAAGTAAGTTCTTTTGATATTTGACCGGAAATGATTTGAAGTTCGTTGCTGAGCTGCTCTGGAGTAAGTAGATGCATGTTAATTTTACTATGATAAATATCCGCTAAGGTGTCGATTAATGTATCTTGGACACGCTTTAAGTTGTGTATCATGTTTGTCGTAGCCATGGCTGCGAGAGTGAATTCTTGTAACATTGATGTACTTTTACCTTGCAATTGTATCTGCTTAGTCGCTTGATCTAAGAGGTTTAGATGTCTATTTATGAGCTTATACTGAGTATCAATAGTCTTCTCAGTTCGTTTCAGAATATTATACTCAGCTTCTACCACTGATGTTTGGTTTTTCCAAAGCTGTAATAGGTGCTTTTCGTTGCTATTTATAATTTCAATATATTGTATTTCTTTTAAATATTATTTCACAATGTACATGATGATGATATTTACTAATGAAAATTCACAAAACAAAGGCATGTTGCCTAAGAAAAACATTACAAAAAACAATCGGCAAGATGATCAATTTTACGAAAAAACACATACAAAGATCTACGGTAACATGGATGCGGCACCCAGTACTGTGCGCACCTGAACTCGAACTGTGCGTACTTGCACTCATGACTTGAAATGACTCTAAATTAAAACTGAACAATGAGACATCGCCCTAGACGAGAAACTCCTGGTATAAAAAAAAAAAAAAAATATTGAAGATATCATCCCCCCGAAGCCTCTGACGTGGGCGATAATGAAGGGTTGGATGCCCGACGCCGGACGATGTGGACGGTGAGTCCTTGTGATCCAGGAATCTGGAACAAAAGAAGTGTTGTAGTACCTGCCTGTGTCTTTAGGAGATGAATACAAACGAAAGTCCGATACGAAAACAACTGACGCAGCTGGCGAAGGCACAGAGCATGCCGTCAGCGACTTACATGACTGAGATGGATGGGCCCGCTTCGGCACCATCACGCGCATCTACGCGAACACCATCACCACCACCACCATGTTCCTCCCCGCCTACCATTTCCCTGGTCGCGCCGCCGCCGGAACTGATCTAGATGGATATTTAAAAAATGTCATTATATAATCCACACATCCAAAAGTAGTAAGAAAGCAAAAAGAAACGACCCACAAGAAAAACAGTCACCTAAAATAACCTCCTCCTTTTTTTGAAGTCGGTTAAAATATTATAGGTACTAAAATCCGTATGCCACATCCAGAGATTCAACGTCGCAGAAAACACACAAAAAACCGTTTGTGACGTCACGATTCAAACTGACGTTTTGGGTCGGATGTTTTTGTTTTCTACTAATTTCAAGGTACCGGCGTAATCACTTCAATTAGCGGCTTCAGAGACGTAACTAATTAGTTTAGGAATGTTTACAACGACAGTTTGATAAGAAATATGCAAAATCACAAAACAAAACATGCCGAGAAAAACGGTCTACGGCCGGCGCGGCGACAGAACAATGGAGGACTATTTTCGTTGAAATACTTTTTTCTGATGGAATTTAGGTCAAACACACAATGCCGCTGGTAAAAACTGTTCATCACTTACCGTTCCATGTTTTATTGCCGCCACACACTCACTCACAAACGTATTTCTTGAAAAAAAAAGCCACCAAATAAAATACCGTGCACGCCTCGCACAGAACAAAATGTCTACTGACAGGCAGCGTCTTTGAAAAATCTTCAAGGAGTGACGATCGGTGTTACCGCTTATTTAAATGAATGAACGTCATCCTTGTCTATTCCCGCGACACATAGAAACCGGTCCGAGCCTTTTAAGCATACAACAGATAAAAAACAACCGTCAAACCAAAGCGCGGGAACGATCGCTGAATAAGCGATCGCCACAGAAGTTGCCCAGAGTTTTGATCGCTTATTCAGTCTTGTCCACTTCATAGGGGATAATCACGTTGGTATTTATCAGCGAAACTTTGGTCGAGTACTCCAAATAATGTATTGGCTATGGAGCCGACCGCGTTGACAAGGCCGCGTCGGGTTCTTGACCGAGTGCCGTAATGCTGATTTAGCAGCAGCTGATTGTGATATTGGAGCTCGTTGTAATCGTGCTGCACTTGTAATAAAATCATGTTGCAATGGCTAGGCTCCTTGATTTGTTCACATGTCTGCTCTAGATATTTAATGAAGGTGTCCCCGGCTTTATCACCTTGCCAATAAGGTTGCATGTTGTAGTAGGACACAATTTTCCATTGATCCCGTATTAGATTTAATTTACCTATTGGGTCGTAGTATAAGGATTGATTACCGCTAAATTGGGTAATGTGGTTCGATGCTTCGCTGCTGCTCCAAATGCTGATAAAAAATAATAGTGATAAAACGATGTTGACGAAATTACGATGCTTTCTCGTACTTGCTTTTGTTTCATCCTTTGTGATCTTGGGTTTGGCTTTTTTACTCTGCTCTTCAGCTTCCTTTTCTGCGTCCTCTTGCTCGATTGGTAAGACGGACAATTTGATAATAGGTCGCTTTATTAAACCGTTCTTCGTCTTTAATGTCACAACCCTTACAAACCCGTCCTTCCCTTGGTGTACCTCGACAACTCTCCCCACTGGCCATTTTCCAGAAGGAAAATTATCATCGTGGATGGTCACCATATTTCCGATCTTAATGTTGCTTTTTGGCTTTAGCCACTTGCTACGAACAGATAATTGGCTAAGATATTCAGTTTTCCACCTCCTCCAAAGGTCTTGGAAAATCTTGTTTATTAAGTGCCATCTAGTCCTAGCGTCACTGGCTGTTTCAATAACGGTTAGACCTGCTCTACCGGTTAGGAAGTGCGCGGGTGTTAAGAAATCTAAATCGTCTATGTCTTCAGATATCGGACATAGTGGTCTAGAGTTGAGACCCGCTTCTATTTGCGCTAAAATGGTGCTATATTCTTCATACGTCAATGCTTGATCCGCTACAACTCGTTTGAGGTGTTGCTTTAGACTTCGTATTGATCGTTCCCATAATCCTCCCGCACTAGGCCAGGAAGGGCAATTCCAGTGCCATTCTATATCCATTTCCGTTATCTCACTATAAAATGAGTCACCGAAAACTTGTTTTAGCTGCTCGTACTCCTCCTGCATTACTTTGTTAGCTCCCACAAAGTTAGTGCCGTTGTCCGAGTACACATGTTTCGGGGCTCCTCGTCGCGCTGACATTCTCCTCAATGCTGCGATAAAGGAAGTGCTGGTCAAGTCCGACACCAATTCTATGTGCACGGCTTTCGTAACCATGCAGACGAACAAAGCCACGTATCCTTTCGTTGTTTTTATTCCACGCCCTTTATTTGCCTTCACAGATATGAAGCCCGTGTAGTCTACACCTGTGTGATAAAACGCTGGAGCTGGGTTGGTGCGGAAATCAGGTAGATCTCCCATAATCTGCTGTAGCTTCCTGGGTGCCTGTTTCCTACAAGTAACACATCTATGAAGTTGCGTTTTGATGGCTCGATTTCCTTTAATTATCCAATACTTTTGTCTAAGAAAGGACATAGTAAGTCGAGCTCCTCCGTGAAATGTGAGCTCATGGGCTTGCGCGATGAGAAGCTCAGTCAGTCGACTGTTGTATGGAATGATGATTGGATGCTTCATTTCTATGCTTATGTTGGCCTGCCTGAGTCTTCCCTTTGCTCTAAGGATCCCGTCCTGATCTAAGTATGGATTAAGGTTGAGTAGCTTGCTATCAGATTTTACTTCCTGGTTTTGCAATAAGCGTTCAATGTCTGTTTTAAATTCAGCGCGCTGTACGTTTTTTATTATTATAAGTTTTGCTGATCTAAGCTCGTGTAAAGTGAGATGCTTTGTTTTCTGTTTACTAACGACAGGTGTCAATGCCCGCCGTACCCAGGCTAAGATGCGTGTTGTTTTTGTAAACGAGCTGTAGCGATGTAATAGATCGTCGACTATGCTGCTATCCATGATAGGATTTTGAACAATGTTTACCTGCCTTTTTATCTCTTCGTTAGTAGTATACTTCGTTTGACCCGTAGGTTTGAAGTGCGATGAAGATAAGAAGGTCGGTCCTTGCCACCACAATTCGTGTTCTAGCAATTGTGAGGTCGTCAGGCCTCTACTAGCTGCATCCGCTGGGTTTTCTTTGGTGTTTACATAATGCCAAGTGTTTGGTGGCATAATGCTAGCAATTTTCTTCACCCTGTTCGCTACGAAAGGCTTCCAGCGCTCCGGGGATCCTTGAATCCAGCTAAGGGAAACCTTAGAATCGCTCCAGCCGTATATCTTCACGGCCAAGCTGTTGATGCTTTTGACGATTTTTGACATGAGTTTCGTAAGTAGTTCGGCCGCACATAATTCTAACCTAGGTAGCGATACAGCCTTGCTAGAGGGCACTAACCGCGTTTTTGCTGCTACTAGCACTACTGATGTAGAGTTATTGGATACGATTCGTGCGTATACTACACAGGCGAAGGCTTGAATTGATGCGTCACAAAACCCATGTAATTCTATGACGTCATGCTCTTTGCTTTGTAACCACCGAGGAATGTGGAACTGATTTAATAGATTTAAATCTCCCTTCAATTTGATCCATTCTTCTTTGGTTTTAATAGAAACTTCGTCGCTCCACTGGACCTCAGAATCTTGCCATACTTGCTGGAATAAAATTTTCATCTTTGTGGTTAGGGGCGCTAACCATCCCAAAGGGTCGAAAATCTTAGAGATTTCGGATAGAAGCATTCTTTTGGTCAGTTTTGCTGTTTGTGTGCTGTTTGAATCATATTTGAAGATGAATTCGTCCTCGGTTGAGTTCCATTGTAGCCCCAAAGTTTTTGATGAGCTTTCAGTTTTAAATGTAAAGACTGCTGGCTGTTTGTCGGCAGTTTGCTCAACTGTTTCAAGCAATATTTTATCGTTTGAGGACCACTTTCTTAGTGAAAATCCGCCGCTTTTTAGGCATGCGTTTACTTCCGTAATCCTCCGCTTTCCTTCTTTGATGCTATGCGCTCCCGATACCCAATCATCCATATAGAGCTCTTCCTGGATGCATTTAGCTGCTCTGGGATATTTTTGCTGCTCATCTGACGCTAATTTTCGCAGAGTCATCATTGTCAGGAATGGCGCTGCTTTAGTTCCATACGTTATGGTTGTTAATTTATAATTTCTTATAGGCTGATCCGGACTTTGTCGCCATACGATTTGTTGTAGGCTTTGGTCCTGCTCATCGACTAAAATCATACGGAAGCATTTCTCAATATCAGCTGTGAATGCGAAACGATATTGCCTCCACTTCAGGATAAGCTCTAACAGGTCTAACTGGAGGTTTGGACCCCTGTACATTAGATCGTTTAGGCTGTGGCCTAAAGTAGTTTTAGACGACGCGTTGAATACTACGCGCAACTTTGTTGTGCTAGATTCTGCTCTCAGTACCGCATGATGAGGAAGGAAACATTCTATTTCCGTCTTCTGTTTGCTGTTAGAAGTCGCTAACTTCATGTGTTGCAGCTGCTCATATTCGCGGATAAATTGCTTGTATTGCTTCGCTAGGTCTTCATTCTTGCTAAACTTACGTTCTACATTTTTAAATTGTGCTATCGCTATCTCTTTCGAAGATCCTAGCTTCTCTTCTAATTCTGGTTTCATGGGCAACCTAACTACATAACGACCGTTTTCTAGACGTTTCGTCGTAGTTTCATAAAAATCTAGGCATTCCTGATCTTCTACGGACATAGAATTCTGTTCTTGAATGTCTTCAATTGTCCAGAATTGTTGAATGTCTTCAACGTTATGCAAGATCACGTTGCATTGGAATGAGGTGCTTGTATTGCCACCGCACAGCAACCATCCTAAATGAGTTTGCTGTGCTAGCGGTTCCGAGGACGTTTGTCCGCGAATTAATCCTTCTAAAAGGATGTTGGCGTAGATTTCTGCTCCTAGGAGAAGATCCACCGGACGACTGATGTTATAATCTGGATCTGCTAAACAAAGATGTGCTGTATGTTGCCAATATGGCTTAGCGAACGTTTCGTTTGGCAGATTTTTTATTAAGTTGTTCACTATGACAACATCAGTAGAAAACTTAAAATCGGTGTAAGTCGATTGACAAGCGATCGTTAGTTTTCCTTTGCAGTTGTTTTCACGTTCACCTACTCCGAAAATAACCCCTTTACAAGATTTTCGCTTTAATCCTAGCTGCTGTGCTGCTTTCTCGCTGATCACGGAAATTTGTGAGCCCTGATCGATCAGTGCTCGCATGACGTGCAAAACGTACAGCGCGCTGAATTTAAAACAGACATTGAACGCTTATTGCAAAACCAGGAAGTAAAATCTGATAGCAAGCTACTCAACCTTAATCCATACTTAGATCAGGACGGGATCCTTAGAGCAAAGGGAAGACTCAGGCAGGCCAACATAAGCATAGAAATGAAGCATCCAATCATCATTCCATACAACAGTCGACTGACTGAGCTTCTCATCGCGCAAGCCCATGAGCTCACATTTCACGGAGGAGCTCGACTTACTATGTCCTTTCTTAGACAAAAGTATTGGATAATTAAAGGAAATCGAGCCATCAAAACGCAACTTCATAGATGTGTTACTTGTAGGAAACAGGCACCCAGGAAGCTACAGCAGATTATGGGAGATCTACCTGATTTCCGCACCAACCCAGCTCCAGCGTTTTATCACACAGGTGTAGACTACACGGGCTTCATATCTGTGAAGGCAAATAAAGGGCGTGGAATAAAAACAACGAAAGGATACGTGGCTTTGTTCGTCTGCATGGTTACGAAAGCCGTTAAGGTTAGGTTAGGTTAGGTTAGGTTGGGGAACCACCCCACAGTGCTTACGTCCTCGTCGTGTTCCCCGGAAACGTCCCAGTTCTGACCACCGTAACGGAGTGGCAGACTGGGTACGGCCAAAGTGCACTGTGCGATCGTAGCTATCATTTTTTGCGGAAACTGCGATCCCTGCGGAGGCTAGCATGCCGAAACCTGCGCGGGATGCCCTCGGGCATTTTATCAAAAAAGGCCCTTCTCAGGGCCAAAACAAAGGCCCTTCTCAGGGCCAAACAAAAGGCCCTTCTCAGGGCCAACCCAAAGGCCCTTCTCAGGGCCATCCAAAAGGCCCTTCTCAGGGCCACCGTGACGCTTCAGCGTCAGAAGAAGGGCGAGCCTTCTATGGAGGAAGGGCGGACGAGCTGTTGGACTCTGACAGCGAGTCCGTAGCGTCGGACACTAGCTCGATGGTGATCGAGGTTTCTCGATCACGACCGCGATCTAGGAAGCGGGCCTTCTTGAAGGAAGGGTCGGATGGCTCCTCAGCGTCGGGTTCGGCAAAGGAGCCGAAGAAGAAGGCTAAGGCCAAAAAGCCGGACACCCACGACGTGGGACTCGCGGATGCCCAACGCCAGCTAGACCTGGCTCGGCGGACGCAGCTCCAGCAGGAGTTGGAGGAGCGCGTGGTTGCGAAGGAGCAACAGGCACGCGTTGCCCGGGCCAGGTCCGGGTACGGAGCGTCCCGCGTTGTGTACGCGGACCACTCCCTGGCCGAACTGGAACGGATGGCGGTGGAGGACGAGGAGGAGATAGTGTTGGTCGCCTCAAAGTCCTCCAATTTGAAGGGGACATTTCAGAAGTCCCTGAAATGCCGGGCCGCCAGCATGCGAAGCATCATCGCGGAGCTGGTGCAGAGGCAGGCGACCGACGAGTCGCGGCAACTACAGGCGAGGATCGATCGCCTGCAGACAGAGGTCAGCCAGCTCCACCAGAAGCTGGCTGAAGCCACGGCCCTGCCAACCCAGGCCGAGCCGAGACCTGCGGCAGAGGGCCCCTCCTCCTTCGACCTTGAGGACACCATCCGCAAGGTAATGGTGGAGGAGCGGGCCTTCGTGAGAGCCTGCCTAGCAGGAATAGAGGACCGGCTACTGCCGGAAAAAAGCTACCGGCTGCCTCTTGCGGCAGACAAGAGGCGAGAGGAGCCGGGCTCGACCTCGACCTCACAGAGGGAGGAGGACACCCTATTGCCTGCCACCACCCCGTCCAACCAGCAGGGGTGGACGAGGGTCGTCAGCGGGAAGGGGAAAGGCAAGGGCAAGAGGGCGGCAGCTGTCGTTCCAGCCGTCCCCGCCACCACCACCCCACTTAGCCAGTCGAAGACGACAGGCAAAGGAAAAGGGAAGGGCAAGGGCAAAGGGGCGGCAGCGGCCGCCCCTGCCGTTCCCGCCACCACCACCCTTCCCAGCCAGTCGCAGGCGACCGGCAAAGGGAAGGGGAAGGGAAAGGGGAAAGGGCCGCCCTCCAAGGCCGCCAGCGCTGCTCCCACAGCCAAAACCGCCGGCACAAGGAGGAACCTGGTTCCTCCTAAGACCGCAGCCGTCGTGGTGACGCTCACCACGGAGGCTGCGGAACGTGGAGAGACGTACGCGTCCGTACTGTTGCGGGCGCGTGCTAACGCCGATCCTACCCAACTGGGGATCGGCAAGGTCTCTTGCCGGCGGACCCAAGCCGGGGCTCGAATATTCGAGTTCCCGGGGGCAGAGGGCAGTGCACACGCGGACCTCTTCGCAACGAAGTTGCAAGAGGTCATAGCGGACGCGGCCAAGGTGGCCAGGCCCGTAAAGACGGCGGCCTTAGAGGTGACCGACCTCGACGACACGGTCACCAAGGAGGAGGTGGTGGCGGCGGTCGCAGCAATTGGTGGCTGCGACGCCGCAGCGGTGCGAGGCCGGGACATCAGGCCCGGCCGCGGCGGCATGGGCACCATTCGTCTGGAGTGCCCAGTCGCCGCTGCCAAAGCCGTCCTTGACAAAGGACGGCTTAACGTCGGCTTCAGCTCGGGTGCAGTCCGGGCACTTGTGGCACAGCCCTTGCGGTGCTACAGGTGCTTCGGAGTCGGGCACACCCGAGCCCTCTGTCCGTCACCGGTGGACCGGACAGAGAGCTGCTACCGCTGCGGCAAGGAGGGCCACAAATCCGCGGCGTGCAAGGCCGCCGCGCCGCATTGCGCTGTGTGTGCCGCCAGTGGCCGCCCGGCAGGCCACATCATGAAGGGGAGGATGTGCAATCCTCCCCCTAAGAGGGGAAAAGCGCAGGCCCCGAGCAAGCCTGCCGCTACCACCGCCGTGCCCGAGGCTGGGCATTCGGCTGCTGCGGCTGAAGAGGGGGGTGCGATGTCCGATTGATGAATAGAGTCGAACATCGCATCCTCCAGGCGAACACCAACCACTGCGCGGCGGCCCAGGATCTGCTGATGCAGATCATGGCCGAGTGGTTGGTGGACGTGGCGGTGGTCGCCGAGCCTTACTCGGTCCCCAGTACCTGGCTGGGCGATCGAGACGGCTTGGTGGCGTTGGTGGCGCGGTCTTCTACGGACTCCCCTCCCCTCTCGCTCTTAGAGAGGGGACCGGGATACGTGGCCGCCGCGTGGGGGGACATAGCCCTCGTTGGGGTCTATTTCTCCCCAAACCGCCCTCTCTCGGACTTTGAGGACTTCCTCGAGGTCCTCACCGCAGTCGTAGGGAGGGCGGCGCCGCGCCAGGTCGCCGTTATGGGCGACCTGAACGCCAAGTCGGAGGCTTGGGGCAACCCGGCTGCCTCGTGTAACGTCCGGGGACGCGCCGCCGAATTTTGGGCGGCCTCGTGCGGCGTGTCCCTCCTCAACAGGGGGGCGGTCCACACGTGTGTGCGGCAACGGGGTGGGTCGGTGGTAGACGTCTCATTCGCCAGCCCTGCCCTAGCCGCCCGCGTCGTGAACTGGCGGGTGGAGACGGTGGAGACTTTGTCGGACCACCGATATGTGCGGTTCGACATCTCCACCGGCCCCCGGGGGGGGACGGCCCGCTCTGGCCAATCTCCCTTCCCGCGGTGGGCTCTCACCCGCCTGGACCGGGAGGCAGCCAAGGAGGCGGCCTTTCTCCAGGACTGGCTCTCGCCCCCTGTCGAGCCTGTCCTGGACGTGGACGCCGCAGCGGTCCAGCTCCGCGGCTCTCTGACCGAGGTGTGCAACGCCAGCATGCCTCGGTCTCGCCGTCCGCCTCCCCGTCGCGCCGTTTATTGGTGGACGGAGGAGCTGGTGGGGCTCCGAGCCGCGTGCGTGGCGGCCA
Organism: Orthosia gracilis; assembly: GCA_947562075.1. NCBI lineage: Eukaryota > Metazoa > Arthropoda > Insecta > Lepidoptera > Noctuidae > Orthosia > Orthosia gracilis. The sequence goes on along the minus strand of OX387274.1, from coordinate 128,000 downwards.
GAAGGGCCTATATGCGGAGCCGGCGGCGCACTACCCGATCTCAGGCCGGGGAGGACCGCCTCTACGCCTCTTACGTGGAGGCAAAGGCGGTTCTCAAGTCGGCGATGTGCGCCGCCAAGGACTCGGCAAGGGCCGAGATGCTGGAGGGCCTCGATAGGGATCCGTTTGGGAGGCCATATAAGGCGGCGCGCAACCAACTGCGCCCCTTTGGCCCCCCACTAACGGAGACCCTGGAGCCGGCGTTGCTGGATGGGGTGGTCCGGTCCCTGTTTCCGCGCAGGGCCGACTTCACCCCACCAACCATGAACCCCCCACGGGGGGTGGTAGCTTCGCCGGAGGAGGAGGTCCCTCCAGTATCGGCGGAGGAACTTCGCGCGGGGGTTCTGTCCCTCCGCGCGAAGAAGACGGCCCCTGGGCCAGATGGCGTCCCCGCACGGGTGGTGGCCATCGCGGCGTCCCTCATGGAGGACAGGTTTCGGGACCTCTTCAGCGCGTGCCTGACGGCTGGGAGGTTCCCGAAACAGTGGAAGGAGGGGCAGTTGTGCCTCCTCCGGAAGGAGGGACGCCCGGTGGACTCCCCCTCGGCATACCGACCCATCGTTCTGCTCGATGAGGTCGGTAAATTGTTCGAGGGGATCATCGCCACCCGGCTAAACAGCCTTTTGCGGGAGGTAGGGCCGGACCTGTCGGACGCCCAGTTCGGTTTTCGACGGGGGCGTTCGACGGTCGACGCGTTGGCCCTACTCAGGGGCCAGGTGCAGGAGGCGTTCGAGGCGGGGGACGGAGTGTTGGCGGTGTCGTTTGACATTGCCAATGCCTTCAACTCCGTGCCCCACTCGACCATATTGGAGGCACTCCGGTACCACGGAGTGCCCCAATATCTGCGGGCGATCCTGGCCAGCTACCTGGAGGACCGAGAGGTCCTCCTCGTGGACAAGACGGCCAGGATCAGGCGCTACGGCGCGGAGTCCGGTGTTCCGCAGGGGTCGGTTCTAGGCCCTCCCCTGTGGAACATCGGTTTTGACTGGCTCCTGCGAGGAGCCCTCCTCCAGGGCACGAGTGTCATCTGTTACGCAGATGACACTCTCCTCACTGCCCGGGGGAGGAGCTTTGGGGAGGCGGCCTGTTTGGCCTCTGCGGGCGGATCCTTGGTCGCAGAGAGGATCCGCCGCCTGGGATTGAGGGTGGCGCTGAACAAGACCGAGGCCGTGTTCTTCCACGGGCCTCGGCAGCGCTGCCCTCCAGATGCCCACATCGTCGTGGAGGGCGTCCGAATAGCGGTGAAGGCCCAGATGAAATATCTGGGCCTAGTGCTGGACAGCAGGTGGCGCTTCGGCCCGCACTTTAGCGGGCTGTCGACGCGCCTGCTGAAAGCCGCGGACGCCCTCTCATGGCTCCTCCCCAACCTCGGGGGGCCGAGCGGACGGTGCCGGCGACTGTATGCCGGCATCCTACGCAGCATGGCCCTGTACGGGGCGCCCATCTGGGCGGACTCCCTCCAGAGGAGGGAGAATGCAACCGCCATCCGCAGGCCACAAAGGGCCATTGCACAGCGGGTGGCGAGGGCCTACCGCTCAGTGGGCTTCTCGGCGGCGTGCGCTCTGGCGGGCACCCCTCCCTGGGAGTTGGAGGCATGGGTGCTCGCCAGAGTGTACGAGTGGACGGCGCGGCGTAGGGCGCTGGATGAGCGCCCCGCCATGGAAGAGCGGGAGGCCGTGCGGCGGGAGGCGAGGGACGCCATCGTCCTCCATTGGGCGGAGGATCTCGCCACCGCCGCGTTTGGACGCCGGACGCTGGACGCGCTCGGGCCAGTCTTGCAGGGCTGGCTCGAGCGGCCACATGGTTTCCTCTCGTTCCGTTTGGTGCAGGTGTTGTCCGGACATGGTTGTTTCGGAACGCACCTGCACCGGATCCGGAGGGAGGAAACCCCGGCGTGCCACCACTGCGGCGCGGCAGAGGACACGGCGCAGCACACCCTCGAGGTGTGTCCGGCTTGGGCTGGGCTGCGCCGTGCCCTGATCGATGTGATCGGACAGGACCTCTCACTTCCCAGCGTGGTCTACTCCATGTTGGGGAGTGAGGAGGCCTGGGCGGCGGTTGCCTCCTTTTGCGAGGTCGTGATGTCGCAAAAGGAGGCGGCGGAGCGGGCGCGGGAGGACGATCCTCTCGCGCCGCCGCACCGCAGGCGAAGAAGGGGTGGGAGAAGGCGGTTGTACGATCGTCTCCTCCCACCTCCTGGTGGTGACTAGCGGGCGACAGGCGCGGGGGCGCCTTCGCTCGCATTGCACGAGTCACCACCCTCGTCGGGCGGGAACGGCCGAGCACTCGCGGTCGTTCCCGGGCCCCTCCACTGAGGGAGGGGCGTGAAGGCCCCGCTGTAAAGGCGGGCGGTCGTCGGCGGGGGACTGGACGTAAAGGCTCTGCCAGTTTCCCAGTCCTCCTCCAATTCAAGACGATGCGGGAGTGCCGCTGGGTTATTTTAGTGGGTATACCGGATTCATTCCGGGGAGTCCCACATACCCCCCCCATTCCCCCAATGGGTGGGTATGCGTAATGCATTTTTTCCCAGCGAGATCAAAAAAAAAAAAAAAAAAAAAAAAAAAAAAGGTTCACAGTGCTTACGTCCACGTCGTATCCCCTGGAAACGTCCCAGTTCTGACCACCGTAACGGAGTGGCAGACTGGGCACGGCCAAAGTGCACTGTGCGATCGTAGCGAATCTATTGCCTTGTCGTGTACGATATTGCCGAGAATATGTCTAAATCTGCGCGGGACGCCCGCGGGCGGTTCTTAAAAGGCCCTTCTCAGGGCCAACCCAAAGGCCCTTCTCAGGGCCAACCCAAAGGCCCTTCTCAGGGCCAACCAAAAGGCCCTTCTCAGGGCCAACGCGACGCTTCAGCGTCGGAAGAAGGGCGGACCTTCTGCGATGAAAGGGTGGTAGAGTTGACGGACTCCGACAACGACTCCATTATGTCGGACGCGAGTTCGACGGTTGCCGAGAGAGAATCTCGGCGCAGAAAGCGGGCCTTTCTGAAGGATGGTTCCGATGGCTCCTCGGCCTCGGGTTCGGCGAAGGAGCCCGCGAGGAAGGTCAAGGCAAAGAAGCCGACGACAATAGCGGACACCCACGACGTGGGTCTCGCTGGCGCCCAACGTCAGTTGGATCTGGCAAGGCGGACTCAGCTCCAGCAGGAGCTGGAGGAGCAGGTTGCGGCCAAAGAGGAGCGGGCGCGCGTCAACCGTGCCAAGTCCGGGTACGGTGCGTCCCGCGTCCTGTACGCCGACCACTCCCTGCTGGAGCTGGAGCGGATGGCCGAAGAGGACGAAGAGGGCATCGTGGAAGTCGCCTCCAAGTCCTCAAACCTGAAGGGGACATTCCAAAAGTCCCTAAAATGCCGGGCCGCGAGCATGCGCAGCATCGTTGCGGAACTGGTGCAGCGGAAGGCTTCCGATGAAACGCGGCAACTGCAGGCGAAAGTTGATCGCCTGCAGTCGGAGGTCAGCCAGCTGCACCTTAAGCTGGCTGAAGCCACGGCCCGGCCAACACAAGCCGAGCCGAGACCTGCGGCAGAGGGCCCCGCCTCCTCCATCAACCTTGAGGAAACTCTTCGCAAGGTTATGGTGGAGGAGAGGGCCTTCGTCAGAGCCTGCATAGCAGGCATCGAAGACCGGCTCCTGCCGGAGAAAAGCCTCCGACCGCCGCTTGCGGCGGACAAGAGGCAAGGCGAGCCGGGGCCGACCTCTCAGGAGGAGGACGCCCTCCTCCCTTCCACCACTCCGACCAACCAGCAGGGCTGGACGAGGGTCGTCGGCAAGGGGAAGGGCAAAGGCAAAAAGACGGCAGCGGTCGTCCCTGCCGTCCCCGCCACCACCCTTCCCAGCCAGTCGCAGTCGACTGGCAAGGGAAAGGGGAAGGGGAAGGGGAAAAGATCCCCCCCAGCCGTCCCCGCCACCACCCCTCCCAGCCAGTCGCAGTCGACTGGTAAGGGAAAGGGGAAGGGGAAGAGCTCCCCCCCAGCCGGCACCAAGAGGAACCTCGTTCCTCCCAAGACCGCAGCCGTTGTGGTGACGCTCACCGCGGAGGCTGCGGAGCGGGGCGAGACGTACGCGTCCGTCATGATGCGGGCGCGTACCAACGCCGATCCCACCAAACTGGGGATCGGCAAAGTCTCATGCCGTCGGACACAGGCGGGAGCTCGTATATTCGAGTTCCCAGGGGCGGAGGGCGGCAAGAACGCGGACCTCTTCGCAGCTAAGCTGCAGGAGGTCATCGCAAACGACGCCAAGGTGGCCAGGCCGGTGAAGTCGGCGGCCATAGAGGTGACCAATCTGGACGATTCGGTCACCAAAGAGGAGCTGGTGGCGGCGGTCGCAGCCATAGGGGGCTGCGACGTCGCAGCGGTGCAAGGCCGGGGCATCAGGCCCGGCCGCGGCGGCATGGGCGCCATTCGCCTGGAGTGCCCAGTCGCCGCCGCCAAAGCCGTCCTCGATAAGGGACGGCTAGCCGTCGGCTTCAGCTCGGGTGTAGTCCGGGCACTTGCAGTACAGCCCCTGCGGTGCTTCAGGTGCTTCGGCATCGGACACACCCGGGCCCTCTGTCCGTCCAGCGTAGACAGGACGGACAGCTGCTACCGCTGCGGCAAGGAGGGCCATAAGGCCGCCTCCTGCAAGGCCGCCACGCCGCACTGCGCGGTTTGTGCAGCCAGTGGCCGCCCAGCAGGCCACATTATGAAGGGGAGGAATTGTAATCCTCCCCCGAAGAGGGGCAAAGTGCAGGCCACGACCCGGCCTGTCACTGCCACCGCCGTCCCAGAGGCTAGGACCACGGCGGCCGTGGAGGAGGGGGGTGCGATGTCCGACTAATGCAAAGGGTCGAACATCGCATCCTCCAGGCGAACACCAACCACTGCAGAGCGGCCCAGGATCTGCTGATGCAGACCGTGGCTGAGTGGTTGGTGGACGTGGCGGTGGTTGCCGAGCCGTACTCGATACCTGGCCATTGGCTGGGTGATCGGGACGGCTTGGTGGCGTTGGTGTCGCGGCCTGCCACGGACTCCCCTCCCCTCTCGCTTTTAGAGAGGGGACCGGGATACGTGGCCGCCGCGTGGGGAGACATAGCCCTGGTTGGGGTCTATTTCTCCCCTAACCGCCCTCTAAGGGACTTCGAGAATTTTCTCGAAGTCCTAACGGCAGTCGTCGGGAGGGCGGCACCGCGTCAGGTCGTCGTGTTGGGCGACCTGAACGCCAAGTCAGTGGCCTGGGGCAACCCGGCCACCTCTTGCAACGTCCGGGGACGCGCTGCCGAATTTTGGGCGGCGTCGTGCGGTGTGTCCCTCCTAAACAGGGGGGATGTTCACACGTGTGTGCGGCAGCGGGGAGGGTCAGTGGTTGACGTCTCGTTTGCCACCCCCGTGCTAGCCGCCCGCGTTGTGAACTGGCGGGTGGAGATGGTGGAGACCATGTCGGACCACCGCTACGTGCGGTTCGACATCTCCACCCAGGGCCCGCGGGGAGTTATGGCCCGTTCGGGCCAATCTCCCTTCCCGCGATGGGCTCTCACCCGCCTAGACCGAGAGGCAGCTCAGGAGGCGGCGTTCCTCCAGGACTGGCTCTCGCCCCCTGTGGAGGCCCTGGACGTTGACGCCGCAGCGGTCCAGCTCCGAGGGTCCCTGACCGAGGTATGCAACTCCAGCATGCCTCGGTCACGCCGTCCGCCTCCACGTCGCGCCGTATATTGGTGGACGGAGGAGCTGGCGGGGCTCCGGGCCGCCTGCGTGGCGGCCAGACGGGCCTACACGCGGAGTCGGCGGCGCACCAACCGATCACAGGACGGGGAGGAACGCCTCTACGCCTCCTACCTGGAGGCAAAGACGGTCCTCAAGTCGGCGATGTGCGCCGCCAAGGACTCGGCGAGGGCTGAGATGCTGGAGGGCCTCGACAGGGATCCGTATGGGAGGCCATATAAGGCGGCGCGGAACCAACTGCGCCCCTTTGGTCCCCCAGTGACGGAGACCCTGGAGCCGGCGTTGCTGGATGGGGTGGTCCGGTCCCTGTTTCCGCGCAGGGCCGACTTCACCCCACCAACGATGAACCCCCCAGGGGGGGTGGTGGCAGCGCCGGAGGAGGAGGTCCCTCCGGTATCGGTGGAGGAACTTCGCGCGGGGATCCTGACCCTCCGCGCGAAGAAGACGGCTCCTGGACCGGATGGCGTCCCCGCACGGGTGGTGGCCATCGCAGCGTCCCTCATGGAGGAAAGGTTTCGGGACCTCTTCAGCGCGTGTCTTACGGCTGGGAGGTTCCCGAAACTGTGGAAGGAGGGGCAATTGTGCCTCCTCCGGAAAGAGGGACGCCCGGTGGACTCCCCCTCGGCATACCGGCCCATCGTTCTGCTCGATGAGGTCGGTAAATTGTTCGAGGGGATCATCGCCACCCGGCTAAATAGCCAGTTGCGGGAGGTAGGGCCGGACCTGTCGGACGCCCAGTTCGGATTTCGACGGGGGCGTTCGACGGTCGACGCCTTGGCCCTGCTGAAGGTCCAGGTGCAGGAGGCGGTGGAGTCGGGGGGCGGAGTGTTGGCGGTGTCATTCGACATCGCCAACGCCTTCAACTCCGTGCCCCACTCTACCATATTGGAGGCACTCCGATACCACGGAGTGCCCCAATATCTGCGGGCGATCCTGGCCAGCTACTTGGAGGACCGAGAGGTCCTCCTCGTGGACAAGACGGCCAGGATCAGGCGCTACGGCGCGGAGTCCGGTGTTCCACAGGGGTCGGTTCTAGGCCCTCCCCTGTGGAACATCGGTTTTGACTGGCTCCTGCGAGGAGCCCTCCTCCAGGGCACGAGTGTCATCTGTTACGCAGATGACACTCTCCTCACTGCCCGGGGGAGGAGCTTTGGGGAGGCGGCCTGTTTGGCCTCGGCGGGCGGATCCTTGGTCGCAGAGAGGATCCGCCGCCTGGGATTGAGGGTGGCGCTGAACAAGACCGAGGCCGTGTTCTTCCACGGGCCTCGGCAGCGCTGCCCTCCAGATGCCCACATCGTCGTGGAGGGCGTCCGAATAGCGGTGAAGGCCCAGATGAAATATCTGGGCCTAGTGCTGGACAGCAGGTGGCGCTTCGGCCCGCACTTTAGCGGGCTGTCGACGCGCCTGCTGAAAGCCGCGGACGCCCTCTCATGGCTCCTCCCCAACCTCGGGGGGCCGAGCGGACGGTGCCGGCGACTGTATGCCGGCATCCTGCGCAGCATGGCCCTGTATGGGGCACCCATCTGGGCGGACTCCCTCCAGAGGAGGGAGAATGCAACCGCCATCCGCAGGCCACAAAGGGCCATTGCACAGCGGGTGGCGAGGGCCTACCGCTCAGTGGGCTTCTCGGCGGCGTGCGCTCTGGCGGGCACCCCTCCCTGGGAGTTGGAGGCATGGGTGCTCGCCAGAGTGTACGAGTGGACGGCGCGGCGTAGGGCGCAGGGAGAGCGCCCCGCCGCAGAAGAGCGGGAGGCCGTGCGGCGGGAGGCGAGGGACGCCATCGTCCTCCATTGGGCGGAAGATCTCGCCACCGCCGCGTTTGGACGCCGGACGCTGGACGCGCTCGGGCCAGTCCTGCAGGGCTGGCTCGAGCGGCCACATGGTTTCCTCTCGTTCCGTTTGGTGCAGGTGTTGTCCGGACATGGTTGTTTCGGAACGCACCTGCACCGGATCCGGAGGGAGGAAACCCCGGCGTGCCATGACTGCGGAGCGGCAGAGGACACGGCGCAGCACACCCTCGAGGTGTGCCCAGCCTGGGCAGAGCTGCGCCGTGCTCTGATAGGAGTTGTCGGGCAGGACCTCTCACTTCCCAGTGTGGTCAATTCCATGCTGGGGAGTGAGGAGGCCTGGGCGGCGGTTGCCTCCTTTTGCGAGGTCGTTATGTCGCAAAAGGAGGCGGCGGAGCGGGCGCGGGAGGACGATCCTCTCGCGCCGCCGCACCGCAGGCGAAGAAGGGGTGGGAGAAGGCGGTTGTTTAATCGTCTCCTTCCACCTCCTGGTGGTGACTAGCGGGCGACAGGCGCGGGGGCGCCTTCGCTCGCATTGCACGAGTCACCACCCTCGTCGGGCGGGAACGGCCGAGCACTCGCGGTCGTTCCCGGGCCCCTCCACTGAGGGAGGGGCGTGAAGGCCCCGCTGTAAAGGCGGGCGGTCGTCGGCGGGGGACTGGACGTAAAGGCTCTGCCAGCTTCCCAGTCCTCCTCCAATTCAAGACGATGCGGGAGTGCCGCTGGGTTATTTTAGTGGGTATACCGGATTCATTCCGGGGAGTCCCACATACCCCCCCCATTCCCCCAATGGGTGGGTATGCGTAATGCATTTTTTCCCAGCGAGATCAAAAAAAAAAAAAAAAAAAAAAGGGGTGCGGGTCAGGTAACCTCCACGTTGGCCTAGTTGGTTGCTGGTCTCTTTCGGATACGTCCGGGGGGAAGAGCAACCCGCTGGGCTGGTGCACTCTGGGCACCGTCAATAACTTCCCATTCGTGGGTTCTTGTTGGCGGTGGCGAATAATCTGACAGGGGTAGGGTTCGCTCTGGGTGTTCCTCTGACTAGCAGAGGACACTCCAGATGCGACATAGGGGTGGGGTAGGTAGGCTAGGTTAGGTTAGGTAGGATAGGTTAGGTTAGGACTGGAGGCCCTGGACGTTGACGCCGCAGCGGTCCAGCTCCGAGGGTCCCTGACCGAGGTATGCAACTCCAGCATGCCTCGGTCACGCCGTCCGCCTCCACGTCGCGCCGTATATTGGTGGACGGAGGAGCTGGCGGGGCTCCGGGCCGCCTGCGTGGCGGCCAGACGGGCCTACACGCGGAGTCGGCGGCGCACCCACCGATTACAGGCCGGGGAGGACCGCCTCTACGCCTCTTACCTGGAGGCAAAGACGGTCCTCAAGTCGGCGATGTGCGCCGCCAAGGACTCGGCGAGGGCCGAGATGCTGGAGGGCCTCGACAGGGATCCGTATGGGAGGCCATATAAGGCGGCGCGGAACCAACTGCGCCCCTTTGGTCCCCCAGTGACGGAGACCCTGGAGCCGGCGTTGCTGGATGGGGTGGTCCGGTCCCTGTTTCCGCGCAGGGCCGACTTCACCCCACCAACGATGAACCCCCCAGGGGGGGTGGTGGCAGCGCCGGAGGAGGAGGTCCCTCCGGTATCGGTGGAGGAACTTCGCACGGGGATCCTGAGCCTCCGCGCGAAGAAGACGGCTCCTGGACCGGATGGCGTCCCCGCACGGGTGGTAGCCATCGCAGCGTCCCTCATGGAGGAAAGGTTTCGGGACCTCTTCAGCGCGTGTCTTACGGCTGGGAGGTTCCCGAAACTGTGGAAGGAGGGGCAATTGTGCCTCCTCCGGAAAGAGGGACGCCCGGTGGACTCCCCCTCGGCATACCGGCCCATCGTTCTGCTCGATGAGGTCGGTAAATTGTTCGAGGGGATCATCGCCACCCGGCTAAACAGCCTTTTGCGGGAGGTAGGGCCGGACCTGTCGGACGCCCAGTTCGGTTTTCGACGGGGGCGTTCGACGGTCGACGCGTTGGCCCTACTCAGGGGCCAGGTGCAGGAGGCGGTGGAGTCGGGGGGCGGAGTGTTGGCGGTGTCATTCGACATAGCCAACGCCTTCAACTCCGTTCCCCACTCGACGATATTGGAGGCACTCCGATACCACGGAGTGCCCCAATATCTGCGGGCGATCCTGGCCAGCTACCTGGAGGACCGCGAGGTCCTCCTCGTGGACAAGACGGCCAGGATCAGGCGCTACGGCGCAGAGTGCGGAGTTCCACAGGGGTCGGTTCTAGGCCCTCCCCTGTGGAACATTGGGTTCGATTGGCTCCTGCGGGGAGCCCTCCTCCAGGGCACGAGTGTCATCTGCTACGCGGATGACACTCTCCTCACTGCCCGGGGGAGGAGCTTTGGGGAGGCGGCCTGTTTGGCCTCGGCGGGCGGATCCTTGGTCGCAGAGAGGATCCGCCGCCTGGGATTGAGGGTGGCGCTGAACAAGACCGAGGCCGTGTTCTTCCACGGGCCTCGGCAGCGCTGCCCTCCAGATGCCCACATAGTCGTGGAGGGCGTCCGAATAGCGGTGAAGGCCCAGATGAAATATCTGGGCCTAGTGCTGGACAGCAGGTGGCGCTTCGGCCCGCACTTCAGCGGGCTGTCGACGCGCCTGCTGAAAGCCGCGGACGCCCTCTCATGGCTCCTCCCCAACCTCGGGGGGCCGAGCGGACGGTGCCGGCGACTGTATGCCGGCATCCTGCGCAGCATGGCCCTGTATGGGGCACCCATCTGGGCGGACTCCCTCCAGAGGAGGGAGAATGCAACCGCCATCCGCAGGCCGCAAAGGGCCATTGCACAGCGGGTGGCGAGGGCCTACCGCTCAGTGGGCTTTTCGGCGGCGTGCGCTCTGGCCGGCACCCCTCCCTGGGAGTTGGAGGCATGGGTGCTCGCCAGAGTGTATGATTGGACGGTGCGGCGTAGGGCGCTGGGTGAGCGCCCCGCCATCGAGGAGCGGGAGGCCGTGCGGCGGGAGGCGAGGGACGCCATCGTCCTCCATTGGGCGGAGGACCTCGCCACCGCCGCCTTTGGACGCCGGACGCTGGACGCGCTCGGTCCAGTCCTGCAGGGCTGGCTCGAGCGGCCACATGGTTTCCTCTCGTTCCGTCTGGTGCAGGTGTTGTCCGGACATGGTTGTTTCGGAACGCACCTGCACCGGATCCGGAGGGAGGAAACCCCAGCGTGCCACCACTGCGGTGCGGTGGAGGACACGGCGCAGCACACCTTGGAGGTGTGCCCGGCTTGGGCAGAGCTGCGCCGTGCCCTGACCGATGTGATCGGGCGGGACCTCTCACTTCCCAGCGTGGTCTACTCCATGCTGGGGAGTGAGGAGGCCTGGGCGGCGGTTGCCTCCTTTTGCGAGGTCGTGATGTCGCAAAAGGAGGCGGCGGAGCGGGCGCGGGAGGACGATCCTCTCGCGCCGCCGCACCGCAGGCGAAGAAGGGGTGGGAGAAGGCGGTTGTACGATCGTCTCCTCCCACCTCCTGGTGGTGACTAGCGGGCGACAGGCGCGGGGGCGCCTTCGCTCGCATTGCACGAGTCACCACCCTCGTCGGGCGGGAACGGCCGAGCACTCGCGGTCGTTCCCGGGCCCCTCCACTGAGGGAGGGGCGTGAAGGCCCCGCTGTAAAGGCGGGCGGTCGTCGGCGGGGGACTGGACGTAAAGGCTCTGCCAGTTTCCCAGTCCTCCTCCAATTCAAGACGATGCGGGAGTGCCGCTGGGTTATTTTAGTGGGTATACCGGATTCATTCCGGGGAGTCCCACATACCCCCCCCATTCCCCCAATGGGTGGGTATGCGTAATGCATTTTTTCCCAGCGAGATCAAAAAAAAAAAAAAAAAAAAAAAAGGTTAGGTTAGGACGAGGAGGGGAGGGTGGTTCTCAGGACAGGGAACCACCAAACAGGGGAGTCTAGCCAGCTCTCCTTGAATCCCGGAGCCCACGGCATACTCCCAAAGACCCCCATCGTTGGCGGTATGGGGTACGGGACGTGCTGTGGACCGGAGGGCTTGCCTTAATTGGCCGGCCCGCGGGAAGGAAAACCCTATAAAACCCGACAGCAAAGTCGTAAAAACCTGTAGATACCAGGCGACCTCTACAGTATATAGCTACACTGTTTAACGGAATGGGCGTCACCCGGCAGTGTTTTTATATCGTCCCATAATCGTGGGAACAAATATGCAAACTGAATTTATCAAACAAAAAGATGAAGAAGGGAAGGAGAAAAACGAGAACGAGAGAGAGAAGGAACAGACGACGGAGAGTCAGAAGACAGAAGATGACTCCGTGTTGCATCCATCGGAGTCAGCAATGGCAAAATCAAAAACTACAAAGACGGAGCAAGCGACGGTGGCCCGAAGACAACTTCGCGTCTCCCTGCCGCAACTATCGGACACTGACTCGGACACTAGTCTTATGACGGTCGACTCTGGGAGTGGAAACGAGGAGGCTCGCCGCTGGCGAAAAAGACCAGTGGAAGAACAGGATGAACAGGAGATGGCGTCGCCACCCAAAGGGGCGGCACACAAAACAAAGAGAGGGAGAGGCCGACCGCCCACCACGGGCGAGTACGTGGGCCTAGCCGCGGCCAAGCAGCGCCTTAACAAGGCAAAGGAAGAAGAGCTCCAGTTAGAGGCCGAGGAGGAAATTGCCGGCATGGCCAAAATCCTAGAGAAATCTAGGCACGCCTGTCGCAGAGGCCTAAATCCGCCAACACCCGAGGAGGACAAGGAGCAGTCTCTGGCGGCATTAAACCTGCTGCTGCTAGAGGCTGCGAAGCTCGTGGAGAAGGTGGCCGCCACGTCCAAGAAGCTGAAGGGGACCAGTATCAAGACACTAAAGGATGCGGCCTCTATTATCAAGGAGGCCGCGGTGGGCATAAGGGCCCGCACAGTGTCTGAGGAGGTGGCGCACCTAACAAGCGAAAACCAGCGGCTTACGGCTCAATTGGCAGAGGCAAAGAGCCGGCCGGCGGCGGTTGCACCCGACGCCACTAGGGAAATGATGGAGGAGATAGCTCGGGCCAGCGTCGTGCAATTCGGCAATATGCTGAATGCACGACTCGAAGGGCTCGAGTGTCGCGAGTGACAAGAGAAAGGCGAAGGAAGACGCTGCGTCAGAGGCAGCTCATGCCCTAGAGAAGGACCCAACACCCCCAGCGCCTCTGCCTGCGACCGCTGCCCAGCCCCAAAAGTCCAAGGGCAAGGGAAAGGGCAAAGGCAAGGGCAAAAAGACGGCCCAGGCTCCTGTTAGGGACTCCAGCCCAGTTACGGATGCCCCCCCACCGCCCCCATTGACGGAGCAATGGAACTTGGTGGCAGCTAGGGGTGCAAAAAGCTCAGGGCGGCAGACGGGTGCGCAGGGTACCCAGAATAAAAAGGCGGCGGCGGTGGCGAAGTTGCGTGAACCAAAAACGGCTGCGGTGACACTAACACTGCAGCCGGGCGCGGCGGAGCGTGGCGCCAGCTACGGCACCGTTTTGCGGGAGGCTCGGACCCGTATAGACAAGTCGAGTCTCGGCATTGAGGAAATGCGCTGCAGGACTACGGTCACCGGCGCCCGCATCCTCGAAATCTTCGGGGATGGGGGCGCTGAGAAGGCCGACTCCCTCGCTTCAAAGCTGCGAGAGGTCCTCAGCGCAGACGTAGTCCGGGTCTCTCGTCCCACAAAAAGAGTGGATGTCCTGGTGTCGGGGCTGGACGACTCCGTCACCGCCGCCGAGGTAGTGGCCGCTTTCGCTGCGCAGGCTGGCTGCCATGAAGACGACCTGAAACCCGGTGTCATTACTGAACGGGCTACGATGTGGCTCGGTTGCCCGGTGGCCGCCGCCAAGAAAGTGGTCGGCGCCGGCCGACTCAACGTGGGCTGGATTTCGGCAAGAGCCACTTTGCTGGAGGCGCGGCCCCTAAGGTGCTTCAAGTGCCTCAACCTGGGCCACGTCGCCAGCAAGTGTAGATCGGAGGTAGACCGCAGCGGATTCTGTTTCCGTTGCGGAAAGCCGGGCCACCGGGCACGCGAGTGCCGGGCCGAGCCAAACTGCGCCACATGCGCAGCAGCAGGTAAACCGGCGGGGCACCCTCTCGGCGGAGTGGGCTGTGTGGGCAAAACGAAAGTGATCAAGGCTAAGGGCAGCGGTGAGCCTGCCAGTAGCCCTACAGCGGAGGAGCCAACGGAGACCGTCTCATAAATGCCCGGACTCCCCATCTTGCAGGCGAATATTAACCACTCTGCCAGGGCCCAGGATCTTTTGTCCCAGTCCCTGGCAGAGTGGGGAATCAAAGTAGCCGTGGTCGCCGAGCCCTACTTCGTCCCCACCCGGGATGACTGGGTCGGGGATCGCGAGGGTTTGGTGGCCATCGCCGCCCCGGCTGCCGCCGGCGCCCCGCTCATTGGCAATGTGTCGAGGGGTAGGGGCTACGTACTGGCTGCCGTGGGCGGCCTCACAATTATAGGGGTGTATTTCTCGCCTAACCGGGCTCTCGCCGACTTTGAGCAAATGCTCGGGGAGGTGGGGGCTCTGGTTGGGCAGGTCGCCCCTAACCCCGTGCTAGTCGCTGGGGATTTCAACGCCAAATCTGTGGCGTGGGGATCCCCGGTGACGGATGCGCGGGGTGAGTGTCTGGTGGAGTGGGCGGTCTCCGTTGGCTTGGTCGTCCTCAACACGGGGTCGGAGGACACGTGCGTGCGGCAACAGGGTGGGTCGATAGTCGACATAACGTTGGCATCGCCTGCCCTGGCGCGCCGTGTCCGGGATTGGAGGGTGGTGGTGGGCGTGGAGACACTGTCGGACCATCGTTATATCCGATTCGATGTCTCCGCGCTCCCCGCCGGCCCGCAAGGCTCGGCCCAGACCCCCGTCGTTGGGGGCGGTCCGCGCTGGGTGCTGGGGCGGCTCGACAGGGAGGTCGCCAGAGAGGCCGCCATTATCGAGGACTGGATGTCCGGGCCCGACATTGGCCAGGACGTGGACGAGGAGGCGAGGCGCCTTGGGGCCTCGCTGGGCCGCATATGCGACGCGGCGATGCCCAGGGCGAGACCCCTCCCTCCTCGGTGCCGGGTGTATTGGTGGAGCGACGAGCTCCGCCGCATGCGCATCGATTGCGGCCGTGCTCGCCGCCGATACACTCGGTGCAGGAGGCGGCGGACCCGTGACGCCCAGGAGGAGAGTGCCGCCTATGCCGCTTACAGGGCTCTGCGCGAAACCTTTCAGGTGGCTATCGCGCGGGCCAAGGAGGCGGCATGGGAGGAATGGCTGCGGACCCTCGATGGCGACCCCTGGGGGAGGCCATACAAGGTAGTAAGGAAAAAGTTACGGCCCTGGGCACCCCCCGTCACTTCTAGTGTAGACGGGGATCTTCTCGAGGAGGTGGTGGGCACCCTCTTCCCGCAACGAGACGAGTGGTTGTCCCCGCACGGGTGGTGGCCATCGCAGCGTCCCTCATGGAGGAAAGGTTTCGGGACCTCCTCAGCGCGTGTCTTACGGCTGGGAGGTTCCCGAAACTGTGGAAGGAGGGGCAATTGTGCCTCCTCCGGAAAGAGGGACGCCCGGTGGATTCCCCCTCGGCATACCGGCCCATCGTTCTGCTCGATGAGGTCGGTAAATTGTTCGAGGGGATCATCGCCACCCGGCTAAATAGCCAGTTGCGGGAGGTAGGGCCGGACCTGTCGGGCGCCCAGTTCGGATTTCGACGGGGGCGTTCGACGGTCGACGCCTTGGCCCTGCTGAAGGTCCAGGTGCAGGAGGCGGTGGAGTCAGGGGGCGGAGTGTTGGCGGTGTCATTCGACATCGCCAACGCCTTCAACTCCGTGCCCCACTCTACCATATTGGAGGCACTCCGATACCACGGAGTGCCCCAATATCTGCGGGTGATCCTGGCCAGCTACTTGGAGGACCGAGAGGTCCTCCTCGTGGACAAGACGGCCAGGATCAGGCGCTACGGCGCGGAGTCCGGTGTTCCGCAGGGGTCGGTTCTAGGCCCTCCCCTGTGGAACATCGGTTTTGACTGGCTCCTGCGAGGAGCCCTCCTCCAGGGCACGAGTGTCATCTGTTACGCAGATGACACTCTCCTCACTGCCCGGGGGAGCAGCTTTGGGGAGGCGGCCTGTTTGGCCTCGGCGGGCGGATCCTTGGTTGCAGAGAGGATCCGCCGCCTGGGATTGAGGGTGGCGCTGAACAAGACCGAGCGGCGGAGGGGACCGGGATACGTGGCCGCCGCGTGGGGAGACATAGCCCTGGTGGGGGTCTATTTCTCCCCAAACCGCCCTCTAAGGGACTTCGAGAGTTTTCTCGAGGTCCTTACGGCAGTCGTCGGGAGGGCGGCACCACGCCAGGTCGCCGTGTTAGGCGACCTGAATGCAAAGTCGGCGGCCTGGGGCAACCCAGCCGCCTGTTGCAACGTCCGGGGACGCGCCGCCGAATTTTGGGCGGCTTCGTGCGGCGTCTCCCTCCTAAACAGGGGGAATGTTCACACGTGTGTGCGGCATCGGGGAGGGTCAGTGGTTGACGTCTCGTTTGCCACCCCCGTGCTAGCCGCCCGCGTTGTGAACTGGCGGGTGGAGATGGTGGAGACCATGTCGGACCACCGCTACGTGCGGTTCGACATCTCCACCCAGGGCCCGCGGGGGGGAATGGCTCGCTCGGGCCAATCTCCCTTCCCGCGGTGGGCTCTCACCCGCCTGGACCGGGAGGCAGCTCAGGAGGCGGCGTTCCTCCAGGACTGGCTCTCGCCCCCTGTGGAGGCCCTGGACGTTGACGCCGCAGCGGTCCAGCTCCGAGGGTCCCTGACCGAGGTATGCAACTCCAGCATGCCTCGGTCACGCCGTCCGCCTCCACGTCGCGCCGTATATTGGTGGACGGAGGAGCTGGCGGGGCTCCGGGCCGCCTGCGTGGCGGCCAGACGGGCCTACACGCGGAGTCGGCGGCGCACCCACCGATTACAGGCCGGGGGGGACCGCCTCTACGCCTCTTACCTGGAGGCAAAGACGGTCCTCAAGTCGGCGATGTGCGCCGCCAAGGACTCAGCGAGGGCCGAGATGCTGGAGGGCCTCGACAGGGATCCGTATGGGAGGCCATATAAGGCGGCGCGGAACCAACTGCGCCCCTTTGGTCCCCCAGTGACGGAGACCCTGGAGCCGGCGTTGCTGGATGGGGTGGTCCGGTCCCTGTTTCCGCGCAGGGCCGACTTCACCCCACCAACGATGAACCCCCCAGGGGGGGTGGTGGCAGCGCCGGAGGAGGAGGTCCCTCCGGTATCGGTGGAGGAACTTCGCGCGGGGATCCTGAGCCTCCGCGCGTAGAAGACGGCTCCTGGACCGGATGGCGTCCCCGCACGGGTGATGGCCATCGCAGCGTCCCTCATGGAGGAAAGGTTTCGGGACCTCCTCAGCGCGTGTCTTACGGCTGGGAGGTTCCCGAAACTGTGGAAGGAGGGGCAATTGTGCCTCCTCCGGAAAGAGGGACGCCCGGTGGATTCCCCCTCGGCATACCGGCCCATCGTTCTGCTCGATGAGGTCGGTAAATTGTTCGAGGGGATCATCGCCACCCGGCTAAATAGCCAGTTGCGGGAGGTAGGGCCGGACCTGTCGGGCGCCCAGTTCGGATTTCGACGGGGGCGTTCGACGGTCGACGCCTTGGCCCTGCTGAAGGTCCAGGTGCAGGAGGCGGTGGAGTCAGGGGGCGGAGTGTTGGCGGTGTCATTCGACATCGCCAACGCCTTCAACTCCGTGCCCCACTCTACCATATTGGAGGCACTCCGATACCACGGAGTGCCCCAATATCTGCGGGTGATCCTGGCCAGCTACTTGGAGGACCGAGAGGTCCTCCTCGTGGACAAGACGGCCAGGATCAGGCGCTACGGCGCGGAGTCCGGTGTTCCGCAGGGGTCGGTTCTAGGCCCTCCCCTGTGGAACATCGGTTTTGACTGGCTCCTGCGAGGAGCCCTCCTCCAGGGCACGAGTGTCATCTGTTACGCAGATGACACTCTCCTCACTGCCCGGGGGAGCAGCTTTGGGGAGGCGGCCTGTTTGGCCTCGGCGGGCGGATCCTTGGTTGCAGAGAGGATCCGCCGCCTGGGATTGAGGGTGGCGCTGAACAAGACCGAGGCCGTGTTCTTCCACGGGCCTCGGCAGCGCTGCCCTCCAGATGCCCACATAGTCGTGGAGGGCGTCCGAATAGCGGTGAAGGCCCAGATGAAATATCTGGGCCTAGTGCTGGACAGCAGGTGGCGCTTCGGCCCGCACTTCAGCGGGCTGTCGACGCGCCTGCTGAAAGCCGCGGACGCCCTCTCATGGCTCCTCCCCAACCTCGGGGGGCCGAGCGGACGGTGCCGGCGACTGTATGCCGGCATCCTACGCAGCATGGCCTTGTACGGGGCGCCCATCTGGGCGGACTCCCTCCAGAGGAGGGAGAATGCAACCGCCATCCGCAGGCCACAAAGGGCCATTGCACAGCGGGTGGCGAGGGCCTACCGCTCAGTGGGCTTCTCGGCGGCGTGCGCTCTGGCGGGCACCCCTCCCTGGGAGTTGGAGGCATGGGTGCTCGCCAGAGTGTACGAGTGGACGGCGCGGCGTAGGGCGCTGGGTGAGCGCCCCGCCATGGAAGAGCGGGAGGCCGTGCGGCGGGAGGCGAGGGACGCCATCGTCCTCCATTGGGCGGAGGACCTCGCCACCGCCGCCTTTGGACGCCGGACGCTGGACGCGCTCGGGCCAGTCCTGCAGGGCTGGCTCGAGCGGCCACATGGTTTCCTCTCGTTCCGTTTGGTGCAGGTGTTGTCCGGACATGGTTGTTTCGGAACGCACCTGCACCGGATCCAGAGGGAGGAAACCCCAGCGTGCCACCACTGCGGCGCGGCGGAGGACACGGCGCAGCACACCCTCGAGGTGTGCCCAGCATGGGCTGAGCTGCGCCGTGCCTTGATCGATGTTGTCGGGCAGGACCTCTCGCTTCCCAGTGTGGTCAACTCCATGCTGGGGAGTGAGGAGGCCTGGACGGCGGTTGCCTCCTTTTGCGAGGTCGTGATGTCGCAAAAGGAGGCGGCGGAGCGGGCGCGGGAGGATGATCCTCTCGCGCCGCCGCACCGCAGGCGAAGAAGGGGTGGGAGAAGGCGGTTGTTTAATCGTCTCCTCCCACCTCCTGGTGGTGACTAGCGGGCGACAGGCGCGGGGGCGCCTTCGCTCGCATTGCACGAGTCACCACCCTCGTCGGGCGGGAACGGCCGAGCACTCGCGGTCGTTCCCGGGCCCCTCCACTGAGGGAGGGGCGTGAAGGCCCCGCTGTAAAGGCGGGCGGTCGTCGGCGGGGGACTGGACGTAAAGGCTCTGCCAGTTTCCCAGTCCTCCTCCAGTTAAAGACGATGCGGGAGTGCCGCTGGGTTATTTTAGTGGGTATACCGGATTCATTCCGGGGAGTCCCACATACCCCCCCCATTCCCCCAATGGGTGGGTATGCGTAATGCATTTTTTCCCAGCGAGATCAAAAAAAAAAAAAAAAAAGGTTAGGTTAGGTTAGGTTGGGGGATCCCCTCACAGTGCTTACGTCCACGTCGTATCCCCTGGAAACGTCCCAGTTCTGACCACCGTAACGGAGTGGCAGACTGGGTACGGCCAAAGTGCACTGTGCGATCGTTGCTTTTTATTTTATTTCATTGCGGATTCAGCGATCATTGCGGAGGCTATGCCTAAACCCTCGCGGGACGCCTGCGGGCGGTTTAAAAAAGGCCCTTCTCAGGGCCAACCCAAAGGCCCTTCTCAGGGCCAACCCAAAGGCCCTTCTCAGGGCCAACCAAAGGGCCCTTCTCAGGGCCACCCAAAAGGCCCTTCTCAGGGCCAACGCGACGCTTCAGCGTCGGAGGAAGGGCGAGCCTTCTATGGCGGGAAGGTGGTTGAGTTGTCTGACTCCGACACCGAGTCTATCGCGTCGGACGCCAGCTCAATGGAGGTGGATTCAAGATCTCGATCGCGGAAACGGGCCTTCCTGAAGGAAGGGTCCGATGGCTCCTCGGGTTCGGCGAAGGAGCCTGCAAGGAAGGCCAAGGCCAAAAAGCCGACAACTGCAGCTGACACCCATGACGTGGGTCTAGCGGACGCCCAACGCCAGTTGGACGTGGCTCGGCGGACGCAGCTCCAGCAGGAGTTGGAGGAGAGGGTAGCCGCCAAGGAGCAACGGGCGCGCGTCGCCCGGACCAGCTCAGGGTACGGCGCTTCCCGAGTCATTTACTCGGACCACTCCCTGGCCGAACTGGAACGGATGGCGGCAGAGGACGAGGAGGAGATAGTGGTGGTCGCCTCTAAGTCCTCAAACTTAAAAGGGACTTTTCAAAAGTCCCTCAAATGCCGGGCCGCGAGCATGCGCAGCATTGTTGCGGAGCTGGTGCAGAGGCAGGCGACCGACGAGACTCGGCAGTTGCAGGCGAGGATCGATCGCCTGCAGCAGGAGGTCAGCCAGCTACACCAGAAGCTGGCTGAAGCCACGGCACCGCCAACCCAAGCCGAGCCGAGGCCTGCGGCAGAGGGCCCCTCCTCCTTCGATCTTGAGGACACCATCCGCAAGGTAATGATGGAGGAGAGGGCCTTCGTGAGAGCCTGCCTAGCAGGCATAGAGGACCGGCTCCTGCCGGAAAAAAGCTACCGGCTGCCTCTCGCGGCGGACAAGAGGAAGGGTGGGCCGGTGCCGAGCTCACAGAGGGAGGAAGACCCCCTTCTGCCTTCCACCACCCCGACCAACCAGCAGGGCTGGACGAAGGTGGTCAGCAAGGGCAAGGGCAAGGGCAAAAAGACGGCAGCGGTCGTCTCTGCCGTCCCCACCACTGCCACTCCGAGCCAGTCGCAGCCGAGTGCCAAGGGCAAGGGGAAGGGGAAGGGGAAAAGCTCCCCCCCAGCCGTCCCTGCCACCACCCCTTTCAGCCAGTCGCAGTCGACTGGCAAGGGAAAAGGGAAGGGGAAATGTTCCCCCCCAGCCGGCGCCAAGAGGAAACTCATTCCTCCCAAGACCGCAGCCGTCGTGGTGACGCTCACCGCGGAGGCTGCGGAGCGCGGTGAGACCTACGCGTCCGTCATGATGCGGGCGCGTACCAATGCCGATCCCACCAAATTGGGGATCGGCAAGGTCTCATGCCGCCGGACGCAGGCTGGGGCTCGGCTTTTCGAGTTCCCGGGTGCAGAGGGCTGCAAGAACGCGGACCTCTTTGCAGCTAAGCTGCAGGAGGTCATCGCGGACGCGGCCAAGGTGGCCAGACCAGTGAAGTCCGCGGCCATAGAGGTGACCGATCTAGACGATTCGGTCACCAAAGAGGAGGTGGTGGCGGCGGTCGCAGCCATAGGGGGCTGCGATGTCGCAGCGGTTCAAGGCCGGGGCATCAGGCCCGGCCGCGGCGGCATGGGCACCATTCGCCTGGAGTGCCCGGTCGCCGCTGCCAAAGCCGTCCTCGATAAAGGACGGCTGGCCGTCGGTTTCAGCTCGGGTGCAGTCCGGGCACTTGAAGTGCAGCCTCTGCGCTGCTTCAGGTGCTTCGGCATAGGACACACCCGGGCCCTCTGTCCGTCCAACGTAGACAGGACGGACAGCTGTTACCGCTGCGGCAAGGAGGGGCATAAAGCCGCCTCCTGCAAGGCCGCCACGCCGCACTGCGCGGTATGTGCCGCCAGTGGCCGCCCTGCGGGCCACATCATGAAGGGGAGGAACTGCAGTCCTCCCCTCAAGAGGGGCAAAGCGCAGGCGCCGACCCGGCCTGTCGCTGCCACCGCCGTCCCAGACGCTGGGACCACGGCGGCTGTTGAGGAGGGGGGTGCGATGTCCGATTAATGCATAGAGTCGAACATCGCATCCTCCAGGCGAACACCAACCACTGCAGAGCGGCTCAGGATCTGCTGATGCAGACCGTGGCTGAGTGGTTGGTGGACGTGGCGGTGGTCGCCGAGCCGTACTCGATACCTGGCCATTGGCTGGGTGATCGGGACGGCTTGGTGGCGTTGGTGTCGCGGCCCGCCACGGACTCCCCTCCCCTCTCGCTTTTAGAGAGGGGACCGGGATACGTGGCCGCCGCGTGGGGAGACATAGCCCTGGTGGGGGTCTATTTCTCCCCAAACCGCCCTCTAAGGGACTTCGAGAGTTTTCTCGAGGTCCTTACGGCAGTCGTCGGGAGGGCGGCACCACGCCAGGTCGCCGTGTTAGGCGACCTGAACGCAAAGTCGGCGGCCTGGGGCAACCCAGCCGCCTGTTGCAACGTCCGGGGACGCGCCGCCGAATTTTGGGCGGCTTCGTGCGGCGTCTCCCTCCTAAACAGGGGGAATGTTCACACGTGTGTGCGGCAGCGGGGAGGGTCAGTGGTTGACGTCTCGTTTGCCACCCCCGTGCTAGCCGCCCGCGTTGTGAACTGGCGGGTGGAGATGGTGGAGACCATGTCGGACCACCGCTACGTGCGGTTCGACATCTCCACCCAGGGCCCGCGGGGAGTTATGGCCCGTTCGGGCCAATCTCCCTTCCCGCGATGGGCTCTCACCCGCCTAGACCGAGAGGCAGCTCAGGAGGCGGCGTTCCTCCAGGACTGGCTCTCGCCCCCTGTGGAGGCCCTGGACGTTGACGCCGCAGCGGTCCAGCTCCGAGGGTCCCTGACCGAGGTATGCAACTCCAGCATGCCTCGGTCACGCCGTTCGCCTCCACGTCGCGCCGTATATTGGTGGACGGAGGAGCTGGCGGGGCTCCGGGCCGCCTGCGTGGCGGCCAGACGGGCCTACACGCGGAGTCGGCGGCGCACCAACCGATCACAGGCCGGGGAGGACCGCCTCTACGCCTCTTACCTGGAGGCAAAGACGGTCCTCAAGTCGGCGATGTGCGCCGCCAAGGACTCGGCGAGGGCGGAGATGCTGGAGGGCCTCGACAGGGATCCGTATGGGAGGCCATATAAGGCGGCGCGGAACCAACTGCGCCCCTTTGGTCCCCCAGTGACGGAGACCCTGGAGCCGGCGTTACTGGATGGGGTGGTCCGGTCCCTGTTTCCGCGCAGGGCCGACTTCACCCCACCAACGATGAACCCCCCAGGGGGGGTGGTGGCAGCGCCGGAGGAGGAGGTCCCTCCGGTATCGGTGGAGGAACTTCGCGCGGGGATCCTGAGCCTCCGCGCGAAGAAGACGGCTCCTGGACCGGATGGCGTCCCCGCACGGGTGGTGGCCATCGCAGCGTCCCTCATGGAGGAAAGGTTTCGGGACCTCTTCAGCGCGTGTCTTACGGCTGGGAGGTTCCCGAAACTGTGGAAGGAGGGGCAATTGTGCCTCCTCCGGAAAGAGGGACGCCCGGTGGACTCCCCCTCGGCATACCGGCCCATCTTTCTGCTCGATGAGGTCGGTAAATTGTTCGAGGGGATCATCGCCACCCGGCTAAATAGCCAGTTGCGGGAGGTAGGGCCGGACCTGTCGGACGCCCAGTTCGGATTTCGACGAGGGCGTTCGACGGTCGACGCCTTGGCCCTGCTGAAGGTCCAGGTGCAGGAGGCGGTGGAGTCGGGGGGCGGAGTGTTGGCGGTGTCATTCGACATCGCCAACGCCTTCAACTCCGTGCCCCACTCTACCATATTGGAGGCACTCCGATACCACGGAGTGCCCCAATATCTGCGGGTGATCCTGGCCAGCTACTTGGAGGACCGAGAGGTCCTCCTTGTGGACAAGACGGCCAGGATCAGGCGCTACGGCGCGGAGTCCGGTGTTCCGCAGGGGTCGGTTCTAGGCCCTCCCCTGTGGAACATCGGTTTTGACTGGCTCCTGCGAGGAGCCCTCCTCCAGGGCACGAGTGTCATCTGTTACGCAGATGACACTCTCCTCACTGCCCAGGGGAGGAGCTTTGGGGAGGCGGCCTGTTTGGCCTCGGCGGGCGGATCCTTGGTTGCAGAGAGGATCCGCCGCCTGGGATTGAGGGTGGCGCTGAACAAGACCGAGGCCGTGTTCTTCCACGGGCCTCGGCAGCGCTGCCCTCCAGATGCCCACATCGTCGTGGAGGGCGTCCGAATAGCGGTGAAGGCCCAGATGAAATATCTGGGCCTAGTGCTGGACAGCAGGTGGCGCTTCGGCCCGCACTTTAGCGGGCTCTCGACGCGCCTGCTGAAAGCCGCGGACGCCCTCTCATGGCTCCTCCCCAACCTCGGGGGGCCGAGTGCACGGTGCCGGCGCCTTTATGCCGGCATCCTCCGTAGCATGGCCCTGTATGGGGCACCCATCTGGGCGGACTCCCTCCAGAGGAGGGAGAATGCAACCGCCATCCGCAGGCCGCAAAGGGCCATTGCACAGCGGGTGGCGAGGGCCTACCGCTCAGTGGGCTTTTCTGCGGCGTGCGCTCTGGCCGGCACCCCTCCCTGGGAGTTGGAGGCATGGGTGCTCGCCAGAGTGTACGATTGGACGGTGCGGCGTAGGGCGCTGGGTGAGCGCCCCGCCATGGAGGAGCGGGAGGCCGTGCGGCGGGAGGCGAGGGACGCCATCGTCCTCCATTGGGCGGAGGACCTCGCCACCGCCGCCTTTGGACGCCGGACGCTGGACGCGCTCGGGCCAGTCCTGCAGGGCTGGCTCGAGCGGCCACATGGTTTCCTCTCGTTCCGTCTGGTGCAGGTGTTGTCCGGACATGGTTGTTTCGGAACGCACCTGCACCGGATCCGGAGGGAGGAAACCCCAGCGTGCCACCACTGCGGTGCGGTGGAGGACACGGCGCAGCACACATTGGAGGTGTGCCCGGCTTGGGCTGAGCTGCGCCGTGCCCTGACCGATGTGATCGGGCAGGACCTCTCACTTCCCAGCGTGGTCTACTCCATGCTGGGGAGTGAGGAGGCCTGGGCGGCGGTTGCCTCCTTTTGCGAGGTCGTGATGTCGCAGAAGGAGGCGGCGGAGCGGGCGCGGGAGGACGTTCCTCTCGCGCCGCCGCACCGCAGGCGAAGAAGGGGTGGGAGAAGGCGGTTGTACGATCGTCTCCTCCCACCTCCTGGTGGTGACTAGCGGGCGACAGGCGCGGGGGCGCCTTCGCTCGCATTGCACGAGTCACCACCCTCGTCGGGCGGGAACGGCCGAGCACTCGCGGTCGTTCCCGGGCCCCTCCACTGAGGGAGGGGCGTGAAGGCCCCGCTGTAAAGGCGGGCGGTCGTCGGCGGGGGACTGGACGTAAAGGCTCTGCCAGTTTCCCAGTCCTCCTCCAATTCAAGACGATGCGGGAGTGCCGCTGGGTTATTTTAGTGGGTATACCGGATTCATTCCGGGGAGTCCCACATACCCCCCCCATTCCCCCAATGGGTGGGTATGCGTAATGCATTTTTTCCCAGCGAGATCAAAAAAAAAAAAAAAAGGTTAGGTTAGGTTAGGTTAGGTTTCCCCCTCGGCATACCGACCCATCGTTCTGCTCGATGAGGTCGGTAAATTGTTCGAGGGGACCATCGCCACCCGGCTAAACAGCCTTTTGCGGGAGGTAGGGCCGGACCTGTCGGACGCCCAGTTCGGTTTTCGACGGGGGCGTTCGACGGTCGACGCGTTGGCCCTACTCAGGGGCCAGGTGCAGGAGGCGGTGGAGTCGGGGGGCGGAATGTTGGCGGTGTCATTCGACATAGCCAACGCCTTCAACTCCGTTCCCCACTCGACGATATTGGAGGCACTCCGATACCACGGAGTGCCCCAATATCTGCGGGCGATCCTGGCCAGCTACCTGGAGGACCGAGAGGTCCTCCTCGTGGACAAGACGGCCAGGATCAGGCGCTACGGCGCGGAGTGCGGTGTTCCACAGGGGTCGGTTCTAGGCCCTCCCCTGTGGAACATTGGGTTCGATTGGCTCCTGCGGGGAGCCCTCCTCCAGGGCACGAGTGTCATCTGCTACGCGGATGACACTCTCCTCACTGCCCGGGGGAGGAGCTTTGGGGAGGCGGCCTGTTTGGCCTCGGCGGGCGGATCCTTGGTCGCAGAGAGGATCCGCCGCCTGGGATTGAGGGTGGCGCTGAACAAGACCGAGGCCGTGTTCTTCCACGGGCCTCGGCAGCGCTGCCCTCCAGATGCCCACATAGTCGTGGAGGGCGTCCGAATAGCGGTGAAGGCCCAGATGAAATATCTGGGCCTAGTGCTGGACAGCAGGTGGCGCTTCGGCCCGCACTTTAGCGGGCTGTCGACGCGCCTGCTGAAAGCCGCGGACGCCCTCTCATGGCTCCTCCCCAACCTCGGGGGGCCCAAGGAGCGATGCCGGCGATTGTATGCCGGCATTCTCAAAAGCATGGCCCTGTATGGGGCACCCATCTGGGCGGACTCCCTCCAGAGGAGGGAGAATGCAACCGCCATCCGCAGGCCACAAAGAGCCATTGCACAGCGGGTGGCGAGGGCCTACCGCTCAGTGGGCTTCTCGGCGGCGTGCGCTCTGGCGGGCACCCCTCCCTGGGAGTTGGAGGCATGGGTGCTCGCCAGAGTGTACGAGTGGACGGCGCGGCGTAGGGCGCAGGGAGAGCGCCCCGCCGCAGAAGAGCGGGAGGCCGTGCGGCGGGAGGCGAGGGACGCCATCGTCCTCCATTGGGCGGAGGACCTCGCCACCGCCGCCTTTGGACGCCGGACGCTGGACGCGCTCGGGCCAGTCCTGCAAGGGCTGGCTCGAGCGGCCACATGGTTTCCTCTCGTTCCGTCTGGTGCAGGTGTTGTCCGGACATGGTTGTTTCGGAACGCACCTGCACCGGATCCGGAGGGAGGAAACCCCAGCGTGCCACCACTGCGGTGCGGTGGAGGACACGGCGCAGCACACCTTGGAGGTGTGCCCGGCTTGGGCAGGGCTGCGCCGTGCCCTGACCGATGTGATCGGGCGGGACCTCTCACTTCCCAGCGTGGTCTACTCCATGCTGGGGAGTGAGGAGGCCTGGGCGGCGGTTGCCTCCTTTTGCGAGGTCGTGATGTCGCAAAAGGAGGCGGCGGAGCGGGCGCGGGAGGACGATCCTCTCGCGCCGCCGCACCGCAGGCGAAGAAGGGGTGGGAGAAGGCGGTTGTACGATCGTCTCCTCCCACCTCCTGGTGGTGACTAGCGGGCGACAGGCGCGGGGGCGCCTTCGCTCGCATTGCACGAGTCACCACCCTCGTCGGGCGGGAACGGCCGAGCACTCGCGGTCGTTCCCGGGCCCCTCCACTGAGGGAGGGGCGTGAAGGCCCCGCTGTAAAGGCGGGCGGTCGTCGGCGGGGGACTGGACGTAAAGGCTCTGCCAGTTTCCCAGTCCTCCTCCAATTAAGGACGATGCGGGAGTGCCGCTGGGTTATTTTAGTGGGTATACCGGATTCATTCCGGGGAGTCCCACATACCCCCCCCATTCCCCCAATGGGTGGGTATGCGTAATGCATTTTTTCCCAGCGAGATCAAAAAAAAAAAAAAAAAAAAGGTTAGGTTGGGGAACCCCCCACAGTGCATACGTCCTCGTTCGTGTTCCCTGGAAACGTCCCAGTTCTGACCACCGTAACGGAGTGGCAGACTGGGTACGGCCAAAGTGCGCTGTGCGTCGTAGACTATTTTATTATTTCACTTGCGGTATCTGCGACACCTGCGGAGGCTACCATGCCTAAGCCTGCGCGGGACGCCCTCGGGCATTTTATTAAAAAAGGCCCTTCTCAGGGCCAACCCAAAGGCCCTTCTCAGGGCCAACCCAAAGGCCCTTCTCAGGGCCAACCAAAAGGCCCTTCTCAGGGCCACCCAAAAGGCCCTTCTAAGGGCCAACGCGACGCTTCAGCGTCGGAGGAAGGCCGGACCTTCTATGGAGAAGGGGCGGACGATTTGTCGGACTCCGACAACGAGTCCGTTGTATCGGTGGCGAGCTCGATGGAGGTCGAGCAAGGTGGGCGATCGCAATCGCGGAAGCGGGCCTTCCTTAAGGAAGGGTCCGACGGCTCCTCGGCGTCGAGTTCGGCGAAGGAGCCGAAAAAGAAGGCTAAGGCCAAGAAGGCAACGATGGCGGCGGATACCCACGACGTGGGTCTGGCAGACGCCCAACGCCAGTTGGACCTGGCTCGGCGGGCGCAGCTCCAGCAAGAACTGGAGGAGCGGGTAGTTGCTAAGGAGCAACAGGTGCAAGCCGCCAGGGCCAAGACCGGGTACGGTGCGTCCCGTGTCGTTTACGCGGACCACTCACTGGCCGAGCTGGAGCGGATGGCCGAAGAGGACGAGGAGGGGATCGTGGAGGTCGCCTCCAAGTCCTCGAATTTAAAGGGCACGTTCCAGAAGTCCCTCAAGTGCCGGGCCGCGAGCATGCGCGGCATTATTAGGGAGTTGGTGCAGCGGAAGGCTTCAGAAGAAACGCGGCAACTGCAGGCGAGGGTCGATCGCCTGCAGGCGGAGGTGAGCCAGCTGCACCAGAAGCTGGCAGAAGCCACGGCACGGCCAAGCCAAGCCGAGTCGAGACCAGCGGCAGAGGGCCCGTCCTCCAACCTTGAGGATATCATCCGCAGGGTTGTGATGGAAGAGAGGGCCTTTACGAGGGCCTGCTTCGCGGGGATCGAGGATCGCCTCATGCCCGAGAAGAACCTACGACCGCCGCTCGCCGCGGACAAGAGAAAGGGTGAGCTGGGGCCGGGCTCACAGAGGGAGGAGGACCCTCTCTTGCCTGCCACCACCCCGTCTAACCAGCAGGGGTGGACGAAGGTCGTTGGGAAGGCCTTTATGCGGAGCCGGCGGCGCACTACCCGATCTCAGGCCGGGGGGGACCGCCTCTACGCCTCTTACGTAGAGGCAAAGGCGGTCTTCAAGTCGGCGATGTGCGCCGCCAAGGACTCGGCGAGGGCCGAGATGCTGGAGGGCCTCGATAGGGATCCGTTTGGGAGGCCATATAAGGCGGCGCGTAACCAACTGCGCCCCTTCGGCCCCCCACTAACGGAGACCCTGGAGCCGGCGTTGCTGGATGGGGTGGTCCGGTCCCTGTTTCCACGCAGGGCCGACTTCACCCCGCCAACCATGAACCCCCCACGGGGGGTGGTAGCTTCGCCGGAGGAGGAGGTCCCTCCAGTATCGGCGGAGGAACTTCGCGCGGGGGTTCTGTCCCTCCGCGCGAAGAAGACGGCCCCTGGGCCAGATGGCGTCCCCGCACGGGTGGTGGCCATCGCGGCGTCCCTCATGGAGGACAGGTTTCGGGACCTCTTCAGCGCGTGCCTGACGGCTGGGAGGTTCCCGAAACAGTGGAAGGAGGGGCAGCTGTGCCTCCTCCGGAAGGAGGGACGCCCGGTGGACTCCCCCTCGGCATACCGACCCATCGTTCTGCTCGATGAGGTCGGTAAATTGTTCGAGGGGATCATCGCCACCCGGCTAAACAGCCTTTTGCGGGAGGTAGGGCCGGACCTGTCGGACGCCCAGTTCGGTTTTCGACGGGGGCGTTCGACGGTCGACGCGTTGGCCCTACTCAGGGGCCAGGTGCAGGAGGCGGTGGAGTCGGGGGGCGGAGTGTTGGCGGTGTCATTCGACATAGCCAACGCCTTCAACTCCGTTCCCCACTCGACGATATTGGAGGCACTCCGATACCACGGAGTGCCCCAATATCTGCGGGCGATCCTGGCCAGCTACCTGGAGGACCGAGAGGTCCTCCTCGTGGACAAGACGGCCAGGATCAGGCGCTACGGCGCGGAGTGCGGTGTTCCACAGGGGTCGGTTCTAGGCCCTCCCCTGTGGAACATTGGGTTCGATTGGCTCCTGCGGGGAGCCCTCCTCCAGGGCACGAGTGTCATCTGCTACGCGGATGACACTCTCCTCACTGCCCGGGGGAGGAGCTTTGGGGAGGCGGCCTGTTTGGCCTCGGCGGGCGGATCCTTGGTCGCGGAGAGGATCCGCCGCCTGGGATTGAGGGTGGCGCTGAACAAGACCGAGGCCGTGTTCTTCCACGGGCCTCGGCAGCGCTGCCCTCCAGATGCCCACATAGTCGTGGAGGGCGTCCGAATTGAGGTGAAGGCCCAGATGAAATATCTGGGCCTAGTGCTGGACAGCAGGTGGCGCTTCGGCCCGCACTTTAGCGGGCTGTCGACGCGCCTGCTGAAAGCCGCGGACGCCCTCTCATGGCTCCTCCCCAACCTCGGGGGGCCCAAGGAGCGATGCCGGCGATTGTATGCCGGCATTCTTAAGAGCATGGCCCTGTATGGGGCACCCATCTGGGCGGACTCCCTCCAGAGGAGGGAGAATGCAACCGCCATCCGCAGGCCGCAAAGGGCCATTGCACAGCGGGTGGCGAGGGCCTACCGCTCAGTGGGTTTCTCGGCGGCGTGCGCTCTGGCGGGCACCCCTCCCTGGGAGTTGGAGGCATGGGTGCTCGCCAGAGTGTACGAGTGGACGGCGCGGCGTAGGGCGCAGGGAGAGCGCCCCGCCGCAGAAGAGCGGGAGGCCGTGCGGCGGGAGGCGAGGGACGCCATCGTCCTCCATTGGGCGGAGGATCTCGCCACCGCCGCGTTTGGACGCCGGACGCTGGACGCGCTCGGGCCAGTCCTGCAGGGCTGGCTCGAGCGGCCACATGGTTTCCTCTCGTTCCGTTTGGTGCAGGTGTTGTCCGGACATGGTTGTTTCGGAACGCACCTGCACCGGATCCGGAGGGAGGAAACCCCGGCGTGCCATGACTGCGGCGCGGCGGAGGACACGGCGCAGCACACCTTGGAGGTGTGCCCAGCTTGGGCTGAGCTGCGCCGTGTCCTGACAGATGTGATCGGGCAGGACCTCTCACTTCCCAGCGTGGTCTACTCCATGCTGGGGAGTGGGGAGGCCTGGGCGGCGGTTGCCTCCTTTTGCGAGGTCGTGATGTCGCAAAAGGAGGCGGCGGAGCGGGCGCGGGAGGACGATCCTCTCGCGCCGCCGCACCGCAGGCGAAGAAGGGGTGGGAGAAGGCGGTTGTACGATCGTCTCCTCCCACCTCCTGGTGGTGACTAGCGGGCGACAGGCGCGGGGGCGCCTTCGCTCGCATTGCACGAGTCACCACCCTCGTCGGGCGGGAACGGCCGAGCACTCGCGGTCGTTCCCGGGCCCCTCCACTGAGGGAGGGGCGTGAAGGCCCCGCTGTAAAGGCGGGCGGTCGTCGGCGGGGGACTGGACGTAAAGGCTCTGCCAGTTTCCCAGTCCTCCTCCAATTAAGGACGATGCGGGAGTGCCGCTGGGTTATTTTAGTGGGTATACCGGATTCATTCCGGGGAGTCCCACATACCCCCCCCATTCCCCCAATGGGTGGGTATGCGTAATGCATTTTTTCCCAGCGAGATCAAAAAAAAAAAAAAAAAAGGTTAGGTTCTTTTGCGGGAGGTAGGGCCTCTTTTGCGGGAGGTAGGGCCAGACCTGTCGGACGCCCAGTTCGGTTTTCGACGGGGGCGTTCGACGGTCGACGCGTTGGCCCTACTCAGGGGCCAGGTGCAGGAGGCGTTCGAGGCGGGGGACGGAGTGTTGGCGGTGTCGTTTGACATTGCCAATGCCTTCAACTCCGTGCCCCACTCGACCATATTGGAGGCACTCCGGTACCACGGAGTGCCCCAATATCTGCGGGCGATCCTGGCCAGCTACCTGGAGGACCGAGAGGTCCTCCTCGTGGACAAGACGGCCAGGATCAGGCGCTACGGCGCGGAGTCCGGTGTTCCGCAGGGGTCGGTTCTAGGCCCTCCCCTGTGGAACATCGGTTTTGACTGGCTCCTGCGAGGAGCCCTCCTCTGCCCGCCACCACCCCGTCCAACCAGCAGGGGTGGACGAAGGTCGTTGGGAAGGGGAAGGGCAAGGGCAAAGGCCCCGTCACCGCCACCCCTCCCAGCCAGTCGCAGTCGAGTGCCAAGGGAAAGGGGAAAGGGAAAAGCTCCCCCCCAGCCGTCCCCGCCACCACCCCTCCCAGCCAGTCGCAGTCGACTGGCAAGGGAAAGGGAAAAGGGAAGGGGAAAAGTTCCCCCCCAGCTGGCGCCAAGAGGAACCTGGTTCCTCCCAAGACCGCAGCCGTCGTGGTGACGCTCACCGCGGAGGCTGCGGAGCGGGGTGAGACCTATGCGTCAGTAATGACGCGGGCGCGTTCAAATGCCGATCCCACCAAATTGGGGATCGGCAAGGTTTCATGCCGCCGGACGCAGGCTGGGGCTCGAATTTTTGAGTTCCCGGGTGCGGACGGCAGTAAAAACGCGGACCTCTTCGCGGCGAAGCTGCAAGAGGTCATAGCAGACGCGGCTAAGGTGGCCAGGCCGGTGAAATCTGCGGCCATCGAGGTGTCCTACTTGGATGACACAGTCACCAAGGAGGAGGTGGTGGCGGCAGTCGCAGACATAGGGGGCTGTGGCGTCGCAGCGGTACAAGGCCGGGGCATTAGGCCCGGCCGCGGCGGCATGGGCACCATCCGCCTGGAGTGCCCAGTCGCCGCCGCCAAAGCCGTCCTTGCCAAGGGACGGCTTGTCGTTGGCTTCAGCTCGGGTGCAGTCCGGGCACTTGAAGTCCAGCCTCTGCGCTGCTTCAGGTGCTTCGGCATAGGACACACCCGGGCCCTCTGTCCGTCCAACGTAGACAGGACGGACAGCTGTTACCGCTGCGGCAAGGATGGGCACAAAGCCGCCTCCTGCAAGGCCGCCACGCCGCACTGCGCGGTATGTGCCGCCAGTGGCCGCCCTGCGGGCCACATCATGAAGGGGAGGAACTGCAGTCCTCCCCTCAAGAGGGGCAAAGCGCAGGCGCCGACCCGGCCTGTCGCTGCTACCGCCGTCCCAGATGCTGGGACCACGGCGGCTGTTGAGGAGGGGGGTGCGATGTCCGATTAATGCATAGAGTCGGACATCGCATCCTCCAGGCGAACACCAACCACTGCAGAGCGGCTCAGGATCTGCTGATGCAGACCGTGGCTGAGTGGTTGGTGGACGTGGCGGTGGTCGCCGAGCCGTACTCGATACCTGGCCGTTGGCTGGGTGATCGGGACGGCTTGGTGGCGTTGGTGTCGCGGCCCGCCACGGACTCCCCTCCCCTCTCGCTTTTAGAGAGGGGACCGGGATACGTGGCCGCCGCGTGGGGAGATATAGCCCTGGTCGGGGTCTATTTCTCCCCAAACCGCCCTCTACGGGACTTTGAGAACTTTCTCGAAGCCCTAACGGCAGTCGTCGGGAGGGCGGCACCACGCCAGGTCGCCGTGTTAGGCGACCTGAACGCCAAGTCGGCGGCATGGGGCAACCCGGCCGCCTCTTGCAACGTCCAGGGACGCGCCGCCGAATTTTGGGCGGCTTCGTGCGGTGTGTCCCTCCTAAACAGGGGGGATGTTCACACGTGTGTGCGGCAGCGGGGAGGGTCAGTGGTTGACGTCTCGTTTGCCACCCCCGTGCTAGCCGCCCGCGTTGTGAACTGGCGGGTGGAGATGGTGGAGACCATGTCGGACCACCGCTACGTGCGGTTCGACATCTCCACCCAGGGCCCGCGGGGAGGAATGGCCCGCTCTGGCCAATCTCCTTTCCCGCGGTGGGCTCTCACCCGCCTGGATCGGGAGGCAGCTCAGGAGGCGGCGTTCCTCCAGGACTGGCTCTCGCCCCCTGTGGAGACCCTGGACGTTGACGCCGCAGCGGTCCAGCTCCGCGGCTCTCTGACCGAGGTGTGCAACTCCAGCATGCCTCGGTCACGCCGTCCGCCTCCCCGTCGCGCCGTTTATTGGTGGACGGAGGAGCTGGCGGGGCTCCGGGCCGCGTGCGTGGCGGCCAGAAGGGCCTTTATGCGGAGCCGGCGGCGCACTACCCGATCTCAGGCCGGGGAGGACCGCCTCTACGCCTCTTACGTAGAGGCAAAGGCGGTCTTCAAGTCGGCGATGTGCGCCGCCAAGGACTCGGCGAGGGCCGAGATGCTGGAGGGCCTCGATAGGGATCCGTTTGGGAGGCCATATAAGGCGGCGCGTAACCAATTGCGCCCCTTCGGCCCCCCACTAACGGAGACCCTGGAGCCGGCGTTGCTGGATGGGGTGGTCCGGTCCCTGTTTCCGCGCAGGGCCGACTTCACCCCACCAACCATGAACCCCCCACGGGGGGTGGTAGCTTCGCCGGAGGAGGAGGTCCCTCCAGTATCGGCGGAGGAACTTCGCGCGGGGGTTCTGTCCCTCCGCGCGAAGAAGACGGCCCCTGGGCCAGATGGCGTCCCCGCACGGGTGGTGGCCATCGCGGCGTCCCTCATGGAGGACAGGTTTCGGGACCTCTTCAGCGCGTGCCTGACGGCTGGGAGGTTCCCGAAACAGTGGAAGGAGGGGCAGTTGTGCCTCCTCCGGAAGGAGGGACGCCCGGTGGACTCCCCCTCGGCATACCGACCCATCGTTCTGCTCGATGAGGTCGGTAAATTGTTCGAGGGGATCATCGCCACCCGGCTAAACTCTGCGGTGGGCTGTCGCGAGTCCCCCCGCAAAGCGACGGCTCTCCTGCGGGTGTGGGTGACTCCGCCCGGGGGCAGGAGGTTAGCTAGGTGTGGAAGGCGGCGTCTGGCCTTCGCGGGCCAAATGCCGCAACGTGGGGGACCGTGGACGGAGGATCGGGGGATCCGTCGTCCACAAAAAGGTCCAACGCACTGAGACGCCCAGGTGTTCGAGGGCGCCTCAGTGCTAGGAGGAGGAGATAGAGGTGGATTATTGGGGCGGGGCAGAGAGTCTCAAGGGACTTAGCTCCGCCCCCAGAGGAGGGCTCCGTCGTGGAGCAACGCCAGCGGGGCACGCGGTTGTAAGCCTCGTGGGTCCCGCAGCCCCGTAGGCGAGAGGAGGAACACTCCAGGGTTTTAGTGGGTGCGAGCCCCACATAACGCAGCGGCCCCCCCGGACCGTTGCGTATTCGTAGGAATTTCCCTGGAAAAAAAAAAAAAAAAAAAAAAAAAGGTTGGGGTGGGGTGCGGGTCAGGTAACCTCCACGTTGGCCTAGTTGGTTGCTGGTCTCTTTCGGATACGTCCGGGGAGAAGAGCAACCCGCCGGGCTGGTGCGCCCCGGACCAGCCCGGCGACGACGCGCAGTTCGGTTTCCGCCGGGGTCGGTCGACCCTGGATGCCGTGCGGGACCTCGCCGAGGGGGCGGTCTGCCGGGGCGGCGTGATGCTTGCGGTGTCATTGGACATCCGCAACGCTTTCAACACGCTGCCCTGGGAGACCGTCAGAGCGGCGCTGCGGTACCATGGGGTGCCGCAGTACCTGCAGCGGGTCATCGCTGATTACTTCGCCGGCAGGGCCGTCGTTTACCCGACGAGGGCCGGCGAGGGGAGGAGGGTGATGTCGTGCGGTGTTCCACAGGGGTCGGTACTAGGCCCGCCCCTGTGGAACATCGGCTACGACTGGGTGCTGCGCGGTGCCACCTTGCGGGGGGTCGGTGTTATATGTTACGCCGACGATACCCTCGTGCTGGCCCGCGGCAGCACCTACAGGGAGGCGTCGCGCCTCGCCACGGCGGGTGTGGCCCAGGTGGTGGGGAGGATCCGCGCCCTGGGGCTCGAGGTGGCCCTGGAGAAATCGGAGGCTCTCCTGTTCCACGGGCCCGGAAACGGGCCGCCGCCGGCGGCCTCAATCATAGTGGGAGGAACTTCCATCGCCGTCGGTACTAACATGAAGTACCTGGGGCTTGTGCTCGACGGCCGATGGAAGTTCGAAGAGCACTTCCGGCGGTTGGCCCCGAAGTTGTTGGGCACCGCTGGGGCGTTGGGGCGGATCCTCCCAAACGTTGGGGGGCCAGGTAGTGTTTGCCGACGCCTCTACACCGGTGTGGTGCGCTCCATGGCGCTCTACGGGGCGCCGATATGGGCGGGAGCCCTGAATAGCCGAAACTTGGCAGCGCTGCGCAGACCGCAGCGCGCCATGGCGCTCAGGGTGGCCCGGGCGTACCGCACCGTGTCTTGCGTCGGCGCGTGTGTGCTCGCCGGTACGCCGCCGTGGGACCTCGACGCCGAGGTACTCGCCGCGGCGTACTGGCGAACCAAAGAGGCGATTGCGGGTGGTGACCGCCCCCATCCGCGGGAGATTCGTCGCTGGAAGGAGGAGGCGCGCGACACTCTCCTGCGGAGGTGGGCGGCTCGTCTTGAGAGTGCGGACACGAGCCGAGAGTTGGTCGCCGCCGTTCGCCCCATTCTTCACGAGTGGCTCGAACGGCGTCATGGGGTTCTCTCCTTCCACCTGACGCAGATGATCACCGGTCATGGTTGTTTCGGCCGGTACCTGTGCCGGGTGGCGGGAAGGGAACCCTCGGTGGAGTGCCACCATTGTGCGGCGGGAGTCGCGGACACGGCGCAACACACGCGCGAGGAGTGCCCTGCTTGGGAGGACCCTCGCGCCGCCCTGTCCGCGACGGTAGGAAACGACCTGTCGCTGCCGGCCCTCCTACGGGAGATGGTCGACAGCGACGAGTCGTGGCAGGCGGTCGCGACCTTTTGCGACGACGTTATGTCGCGGAAGGAGGCGGCGGAGCGGGACCGGGAAGACGACGTCGACTCGGCCCCGATACGCCGCCGCAGACTCGGCAGGCGGCGTGCGGCCTTTGCGGGCCGGATGCCGCCGTGACGCCGGGGACCGTGGGCGGAGGATCGGGGGATCCGCCGTCCACACATAGGTCCCGTGCACTGAGACATCCGGTGGTCCGGTGCCTCAGTGCCAGGAGGAGACAGGAGGAGGAATGGGGCGGGGCAGGGTCTCTTGTAACACCAGGGGACTCTGCCCCGCCCCGGAGAGAAGGGCTCTATCGAGAGCAACGCTAGCGGGGCATGCGGTTGTAAGCCTCGTGGGTCCCGCAGCCCCGTAGGCGAGAGGAGGACCACTCCAGGTTTTTAGTGGGTGCGAACCCCACATAACGCAGCGGTTCCCCCGGGCCGCTGCGTATTCGTTAGGAATTTTCCTGGGTGATCAAAAAAAAAAAAAAAAAAGGTTAGGTTGTCGGGAGTGTACGAGTGGACGGCGCGGCGTAGGGCGCTGGGTGAGCGCCCCGCCATGGAGGAGCGGGAGGCCGTGCGGCGGGAGGCGAGGGACGCCATCGTCCTCCATTGGGCGGAGGACCTCGCCACCGCCGCCTTTGGACGCCGGACGCTGGACGCGCTCGGGCCAGTCCTGCAGGGCTGGCTCGAGCGGCCACATGGTTTCCTCTCGTTCCGTTTGGTGCAGGTGTTGTCCGGACATGGTTGTTTCGGAACGCACCTGCACCGGATCCGGAGGGAGGAAACCCCGGCGTGCCATGACTGCGGCGCGGCGGAGGACACGGCGCAGCACACCTTGGAGGTGTGCCCAGCTTGGGCTGAGCTGCGCCGTGCCCTGACAGATGTGATCGGGCGGGACCTCTCACTTCCCAGCGTGGTCTACTCCATGCTGGGGAGTGAGGAGGCCTGGGCGGCGGTTGCCTCCTTTTGCGAGGTCGTGATGTCGCAAAAGGAGGCGGCGGAGCGGGCGCGGGAGGACGATCCTCTCGCGCCGCCGCACCGCAGGCGAAGAAGGGGTGGGAGAAGGCGGTTGTACGATCGTCTCCTCCCACCTCCTGGTGGTGACTAGCGGGCGACAGGCGCGGGGGCGCCTTCGCTCGCATTGCACGAGTCACCACCCTCGTCGGGCGGGAACGGCCGAGCACTCGCGGTCGTTCCCGGGCCCCTCCACTGAGGGAGGGGCGTGAAGGCCCCGCTGTAAAGGCGGGCGGTCGTCGGCGGGGGACTGGACGTAAAGGCTCTGCCAGTTTCCCAGTCCTCCTCCAATTCAAGACGATGCGGGAGTGCCGCTGGGTTATTTTAGTGGGTATACCGGATTCATTCCGGGGAGTCCCACATACCCCCCCCATTCCCACAATGGGTGGGTATGCGTAATGCATTTTTTCCCAGCGAGATCAAAAAAAAAAAAAAAAAAAGGTTAGGTTGTCGGGGGGAACCACCCCACAGTGCTTACGTCCTCGTCGTGTTCCCCGGAAACGTCCCAGTTCTGACCACCGTAACGGAGTGGCAGACTGGGTACGGCCAAAGTGCACTGTGCGATCGTAGCTATCATTTTTATTTACTTGCGGAAACTGCGATCCCTGCGGAGGCTAGCATGCCGAAACCTGCGCGGGATGCCCTCGGGCATTTTATCAAAAAAGGCCCTTCTCAGGGCCAAAACAAAGGCCCTTCTCAGGGCCAAACAAAAGGCCCTTCTCAGGGCCAACCCAAAGGCCCTTCTCAGGGCCATCCAAAAGGCCCTTCTCAGGGCCACCGTGACGCTTCAGCGTCAGAAGAAGGGCGAGCCTTCTATGGAGGAAGGGCGGACGAGCTGTTGGACTCTGACAGCGAGTCCGTAGCGTCGGACACTAGCTCGATGGTGATCGAGGATTCTCGATCACGACCGCGATCTAGGAAGCGGGCCTTCTTGAAGGAAGGGTCGGATGGCTCCTCAGCGTCGGGTTCGGCAAAGGAGCCGAAGAAGAAGGCTAAGGCCAAAAAGCCGGACACCCACGACGTGGGACTCGCGGATGCCCAACGCCAGCTAGACCTGGCTCGGCGGACGCAGCTCCAGCAGGAGTTGGAGGAGCGCGTGGTTGCGAAGGAGCAACAGGCACGCGTTGCCCGGGCCAGGTCCGGGTACGGAGCGTCCCGCGTTGTGTACGCGGACCACTCCCTGGCCGAACTGGAACGGATGGCGGTGGAGGACGAGGAGGAGATAGTGTTGGTCGCCTCAAAGTCCTCCAATTTGAAGGGGACATTTCAGAAGTCCCTGAAATGCCGGGCCGCCAGCATGCGAAGCATCATCGCGGAGCTGGTGCAGAGGCAGGCGACCGACGAGTCGCGGCAACTACAGGCGAGGATCGATCGCCTGCAGACAGAGGTCAGCCAGCTCCACCAGAAGCTGGCTGAAGCCACGGCCCTGCCAACCCAGGCCGAGCCGAGACCTGCGGCAGAGGGCCCCTCCTCCTTCGACCTTGAGGACACCATCCGCAAGGTAATGGTGGAGGAGCGGGCCTTCGTGAGAGCCTGCCTAGCAGGAATAGAGGACCGGCTACTGCCGGAAAAAAGCTACCGGCTGCCTCTTGCGGCAGACAAGAGGCGAGAGGAGCCGGGCTCGACCTCGACCTCACAGAGGGAGGAGGACACCCTATTGCCTGCCACCACCCCGTCCAACCAGCAGGGGTGGACGAGGGTCGTCAGCGGGAAGGGGAAAGGCAAGGGCAAGAGGGCGGCAGCTGTCGTTCCAGCCGTCCCCGCCACCACCACCCCACTTAGCCAGTCGAAGACGACAGGCAAAGGAAAAGGGAAGGGCAAGGGCAAAGGGGCGGCAGCGGCCGCCCCTGCCGTTCCCGCCACCACCACCCTTCCCAGCCAGTCGCAGGCGACCGGCAAAGGGAAGGGGAAGGGAAAGGGGAAAGGGCCGCCCTCCAAGGCCGCCAGCGCTGCTCCCACAGCCAAAACCGCCGGCACAAGGAGGAACCTGGTACCTCCTAAGACCGCAGCCGTCGTGGTGACGCTCACCACGGAGGCTGCGGAACGTGGAGAGACGTACGCGTCCGTACTGTTGCGGGCGCGTGCTAACGCCGATCCTACCCAACTGGGGATCGGCAAGGTCTCTTGCCGGCGGACCCAAGCCGGGGCTCGAATATTCGAGTTCCCGGGGGCAGAGGGCAGTGCACACGCGGACCTCTTCGCAACGAAGTTGCAAGAGGTCATAGCGGACGCGGCCAAGGTGGCCAGGCCCGTAAAGACGGCGGCCTTAGAGGTGACCGACCTCGACGACACGGTCACCAAGGAGGAGGTGGTGGCGGCGGTCGCAGCAATTGGTGGCTGCGACGCCGCAGCGGTGCGAGGCCGGGACATCAGGCTCGGCCGCGGCGGCATGGGCACCATTCGTCTGGAGTGCCCAGTCGCCGCTGCCAAAGCCGTCCTTGACAAAGGACGGCTTAACGTCGGCTTCAGCTCGGGTGCAGTCCGGGCACTTGTGGCACAGCCCTTGCGGTGCTACAGGTGCTTCGGAGTCGGGCACACCCGAGCCCTCTGTCCGTCACCGGTGGACCGGACAGAGAGCTGCTACCGCTGCGGCAAGGAGGGCCACAAATCCGCGGCGTGCAAGGCCGCCGCGCCGCTAGCGCTGTGTGTGCCGCCAGTGGCCGCCCGGCAGGCCACATCATGAAGGGGAGGATGTGCAATCCTCCCCCTAAGAGGGGAAAAGCGCAGGCCCCGAGCAAGCCTGCCGCTACCACCGCCGTGCCCGAGGCTGGGCATTCGGCTGCTGCGGCTGAAGAGGGGGGTGCGATGTCCGATTGATGGATAGAGTCGAACATCGCATCCTCCAGGCGAACACCAACCACTGCGCGGCGGCCCAGGATCTGCTGATGCAGATCATGGCCGAGTGGTTGGTGGACGTGGCGGTGGTCGCCGAGCCTTACTCGGTCCCCAGTACCTGGCTGGGCGATCGAGACGGCTTGGTGGCGTTGGTGGCGCGGTCTTCTACGGACTCCCCTCCCCTCTCGCTCTTAGAGAGGGGACCGGGATACGTGGCCGCCGCGTGGGGGGACATAGCCCTCGTTGGGGTCTATTTCTCCCCAAACCGCCCTCTCTCGGACTTTGAGGACTTCCTCGAGGTCCTCACCGCAGTCGTAGGGAGGGCGGCGCCGCGCCAGGTCGCCGTTATGGGCGACCTGAACGCCAAGTCGGAGGCTTGGGGCAACCCGGCTGCCTCGTGTAACGTCCGGGGACGCGCCGCCGAATTTTGGGCGGCCTCGTGCGGCGTGTCCCTCCTCAACAGGGGGGCGGTCCACACGTGTGTGCGGCAACGGGGTGGGTCGGTGGTAGACGTCTCATTCGCCACCCCTGCCCTAGCCGCCCGCGTCGTGAACTGGCGGGTGGAGACGGTGGAGACTTTGTCGGACCACCGATATGTGCGGTTCGACATCTACACCGGCCCCCGGGGGGGGACGGCCCGCTCTGGCCAATCTCCCTTCCCGCGGTGGGCTCTCACCCGCCTGGACCGGGAGGCAGCCAAGGAGGCGGCCTTTCTCCAGGACTGGCTCTCGCCCCCTGTCGAGCCTGTCCTGGACGTGGACGCCGCAGCGGTCCAGCTCCGCGGCTCTCTGACCGAGGTGTGCAACGCCAGCATGCCTCGGTCTCGCCGTCCGCCTCCCCGTCGCGCCGTTTATTGGTGGACGGAGGAGCTGGCGGGGCTCCGAGCCGCGTGCGTGGCGGCCAGAAGGGCCTATATGCGGAGCCGGCGGCGCACTACCCGATCTCAGGCCGGGGAGGACCGCCTCTACGCCTCTTACGTGGAGGCAAAGGCGGTTCTCAAGTCGGCGATGTGCGCCGCCAAGGACTCGGCAAGGGCCGAGATGCTGGCGGGCCTCGATAGGGATCCGTTTGGGAGGCCATATAAGGCGGCGCGCAACCAACTGCGCCCCTTTGGCCCCCCACTAACGGAGACCCTGGAGCCGGCGTTGCTGGATGGGGTGGTCCGGTCCCTGTTTCCGCGCAGGGCCGACTTCACCCCACCAACCATGAACCCCCCACGGGGGGTGGTAGCTTCGCCGGAGGAGGAGGTCCCTCCAGTATCGGCAGAGGAACTTCGCGCGGGGGTTCTGTCCCTCCGCGCGAAGAAGACGGCCCCTGGGCCAGATGGCGTCCCCGCACGGGTGGTGGCCATCGCGGCGTCCCTCATGGAGGACAGGTTTCGGGACCTCTTCAGCGCGTGCCTGACGGCTGGGAGGTTCCCGAAACAGTGGAAGGAGGGGCAGTTGTGCCTCCTCCGGAAGGAGGGACGCCCGGTGGACTCCCCCTCGGCATACCGACCCATCGTTCTGCTCGATGAGGTCGGTAAATTGTTCGAGGGGATCATCGCCACCCGGCTAAACAGCCTTTTG
The DNA here is from genome assembly GCA_947562075.1 of Orthosia gracilis. Taxonomy (NCBI): domain Eukaryota; kingdom Metazoa; phylum Arthropoda; class Insecta; order Lepidoptera; family Noctuidae; genus Orthosia; species Orthosia gracilis. The sequence goes on along the minus strand of OX387274.1, from coordinate 86,708 downwards.
CGGGAGGTAGGGCCGGACCTGTCGGACGCCCAGTTCGGTTTTCGACGGGGGCGTTCGACGGTCGACGCGTTGGCCCTACTCAGGGGCCAGGTGCAGGAGGCGTTCGAGGCGGGGGACGGAGTGTTGGCGGTGTCGTTTGACATTGCCAATGCCTTCAACTCCGTGCCCCACTCGACCATATTGGAGGCACTCCGGTACCACGGAGTGCCCCAATATCTGCGGGCGATCCTGGCCAGCTACCTGGAGGACCGAGAGGTCCTCCTCGTGGACAAGACGGCCAGGATCAGGCGCTACGGCGCGGAGTCCGGTGTTCCGCAGGGGTCGGTTCTAGGCCCTCCCCTGTGGAACATCGGTTTTGACTGGCTCCTGCGAGGAGCCCTCCTCCAGGGCACGAGTGTCATCTGTTACGCAGATGACACTCTCCTCACTGCCCGGGGGAGGAGCTTTGGGGAGGCGGCCTGTTTGGCCTCGGCGGGCGGATCCTTGGTCGCAGAGAGGATCCGCCGCCTGGGATTGAGGGTGGCGCTGAACAAGACCGAGGCCGTGTTCTTCCACGGGCCTCGGCAGCGCTGCCCTCCAGATGCCCACATCGTCGTGGAGGGCGTCCGAATAGCGGTGAAGGCCCAGATGAAATATCTGGGCCTAGTGCTAGACAGCAGGTGGCGCTTCGGCCCGCACTTTAGCGGGCTGTCGACGCGCCTGCTGAAAGCCGCGGACGCCCTCTCATGGCTCCTCCCCAACCTCGGGGGGCCGAGTGCACGGTGCCGGCGCCTTTATGCCGGCATCCTTCGGAGCATGGCCCTGTACGGGGCACCCATCTGGGCGGACTCCCTCCAGAGGAGGGAGAATGCAACCGCCATCCGCAGGCCACAAAGGGCCATTGCACAGCGGGTGGCGAGGGCCTACCGCTCGGTGGGTTTCTCGGCGGCGTGCGCTCTGGCCGGCACTCCTCCCTGGGAGTTGGAGGCATGGGTGCTCGCCAGAGTGTACGAGTGGAAGGTGCGGCGTAGGGCGCTGGGCGAGCGCCCCGCTATGGAAGAGCGGGAGGCCGTGCGGCGGGAGGCGAGGGACGCCATCGTCCTCCATTGGGCGGAGGACCTCGCCACCGCCGCCTTTGGACGCCGGACGCTGGACGCGCTCGGGCCAGTCTTGCAGGGCTGGCTCGAGCGGCCACATGGTTTCCTCTCGTTCCGTTTGGTGCAGGTGTTGTCCGGACATGGTTGTTTCGGAACGCACCTGCACCGGATCCGGAGGGAGGAAACCCCGGCGTGCCACCACTGCGGCGCGGCAGAGGACACGGCGCAGCACACCCTCGAGGTGTGTCCAGCTTGGGCTGAGCTGCGCCGTGCCGTGATCGATGTGATCGGACAGGACCTCTCACTTCCCAGCGTGGTCTACTCCATGTTGGGGAGTGAGGAGGCCTGGGCGGCGGTTGCCTCCTTTTGCGAGGTCGTGATGTCGCAAAAGGAGGCGGCGGAGCGGGCGCGGGAGGACGATCCTCTCGCGCCGCCGCACCGCAGGCGAAGAAGGGGTGGGAGAAGGCGGTTGTACGATCGTCTCCTCCCACCTCCTGGTGGTGACTAGCGGGCGACAGGCGCGGGGGCGCCTTCGCTCGCATTGCACGAGTCACCACCCTCGTCGGGCGGGAACGGCCGAGCACTCGCGGTCGTTCCCGGGCTCCTCCACTGAGGGAGGGGCGTGAAGGCCCCGCTATAAAGGCGGGCGGTCGTCGGCGGGGGACTGGACGTAAAGGCTCTGCCAGTTTCCCAGTCCTCCTCCAATTCAAGACGATGCGGGAGCGCCGCCTTTGGACGCCGGACGCTGGACGCGCTCGGGCCAGTCCTGCAGGGCTGGCTCGAGCGGCCACATGGTTTCCTCTCGTTCCGTTTGGTGCAGGTGTTGTCCGGACATGGTTGTTTCGGAACGCACCTGCACCGGATCCGGAGGGAGGAAACCCCGGCGTGCCATGACTGCGGCGCGGCGGAGGACACGGCGCAGCACACCTTGGAGGTGTGCCCAGCTTGGGCTGAGCTGCGCCGTGCCCTGACAGATGTGATCGGGCGGGACCTCTCACTTCCCAGCGTGGTCTACTCCATGCGGCCGCCCCTGCCGTTCCCGCCACCACCACCCTTCCCAGCCAGTCGCAGGCGACCGGCAAAGGGAAGGGGAAGGGAAAGGGGAAAGGGCCGCCCTCCAAGGCCGCCAGCGCTGCTCCCACAGCCAAAACCGCCGGCACAAGGAGGAACCTGGTACCTCCTAAGACCGCAGCCGTCGTGGTGACGCTCACCACGGAGGCTGCGGAACGTGGAGAGACGTACGCGTCCGTACTGTTGCGGGCGCGTGCTAACGCCGATCCTACCCAACTGGGGATCGGCAAGGTCTCTTGCCGGCGGACCCAAGCCGGGGCTCGAATATTCGAGTTCCCGGGGGCAGAGGGCAGTGCACACGCGGACCTCTTCGCAACGAAGTTGCAAGAGGTCATAGCGGACGCGGCCAAGGTGGCCAGGCCCGTAAAGACGGCGGCCTTAGAGGTGACCGACCTCGACGACACGGTCACCAAGGAGGAGGTGGTGGCGGCGGTCGCAGCAATTGGTGGCTGCGACGCCGCAGCGGTGCGAGGCCGGGACATCAGGCTCGGCCGCGGCGGCATGGGCACCATTCGTCTGGAGTGCCCAGTCGCCGCTGCCAAAGCCGTCCTTGACAAAGGACGGCTTAACGTCGGCTTCAGCTCGGGTGCAGTCCGGGCACTTGTGGCACAGCCCTTGCGGTGCTACAGGTGCTTCGGAGTCGGGCACACCCGAGCCCTCTGTCCGTCACCGGTGGACCGGACAGAGAGCTGCTACCGCTGCGGCAAGGAGGGCCACAAATCCGCGGCGTGCAAGGCCGCCGCGCCGCTAGCGCTGTGTGTGCCGCCAGTGGCCGCCCGGCAGGCCACATCATGAAGGGGAGGATGTGCAATCCTCCCCCTAAGAGGGGAAAAGCGCAGGCCCCGAGCAAGCCTGCCGCTACCACCGCCGTGCCCGAGGCTGGGCATTCGGCTGCTGCGGCTGAAGAGGGGGGTGCGATGTCCGATTGATGGATAGAGTCGAACATCGCATCCTCCAGGCGAACACCAACCACTGCGCGGCGGCCCAGGATCTGCTGATGCAGATCATGGCCGAGTGGTTGGTGGACGTGGCGGTGGTCGCCGAGCCTTACTCGGTCCCCAGTACCTGGCTGGGCGATCGAGACGGCTTGGTGGCGTTGGTGGCGCGGTCTTCTACGGACTCCCCTCCCCTCTCGCTCTTAGAGAGGGGACCGGGATACGTGGCCGCCGCGTGGGGGGACATAGCCCTCGTTGGGGTCTATTTCTCCCCAAACCGCCCTCTCTCGGACTTTGAGGACTTCCTCGAGGTCCTCACCGCAGTCGTAGGGAGGGCGGCGCCGCGCCAGGTCGCCGTTATGGGCGACCTGAACGCCAAGTCGGAGGCTTGGGGCAACCCGGCTGCCTCGTGTAACGTCCGGGGACGCGCCGCCGAATTTTGGGCGGCCTCGTGCGGCGTGTCCCTCCTCAACAGGGGGGCGGTCCACACGTGTGTGCGGCAACGGGGTGGGTCGGTGGTAGACGTCTCATTCGCCACCCCTGCCCTAGCCGCCCGCGTCGTGAACTGGCGGGTGGAGACGGTGGAGACTTTGTCGGACCACCGATATGTGCGGTTCGACATCTACACCGGCCCCCGGGGGGGGACGGCCCGCTCTGGCCAATCTCCCTTCCCGCGGTGGGCTCTCACCCGCCTGGACCGGGAGGCAGCCAAGGAGGCGGCCTTTCTCCAGGACTGGCTCTCGCCCCCTGTCGAGCCTGTCCTGGACGTGGACGCCGCAGCGGTCCAGCTCCGCGGCTCTCTGACCGAGGTGTGCAACGCCAGCATGCCTCGGTCTCGCCGTCCGCCTCCCCGTCGCGCCGTTTATTGGTGGACGGAGGAGCTGGCGGGGCTCCGAGCCGCGTGCGTGGCGGCCAGAAGGGCCTATATGCGGAGCCGGCGGCGCACTACCCGATCTCAGGCCGGGGAGGACCGCCTCTACGCCTCTTACGTGGAGGCAAAGGCGGTTCTCAAGTCGGCGATGTGCGCCGCCAAGGACTCGGCAAGGGCCGAGATGCTGGCGGGCCTCGATAGGGATCCGTTTGGGAGGCCATATAAGGCGGCGCGCAACCAACTGCGCCCCTTTGGCCCCCCACTAACGGAGACCCTGGAGCCGGCGTTGCTGGATGGGGTGGTCCGGTCCCTGTTTCCGCGCAGGGCCGACTTCACCCCACCAACCATGAACCCCCCACGGGGGGTGGTAGCTTCGCCGGAGGAGGAGGTCCCTCCAGTATCGGCAGAGGAACTTCGCGCGGGGGTTCTGTCCCTCCGCGCGAAGAAGACGGCCCCTGGGCCAGATGGCGTCCCCGCACGGGTGGTGGCCATCGCGGCGTCCCTCATGGAGGACAGGTTTCGGGACCTCTTCAGCGCGTGCCTGACGGCTGGGAGGTTCCCGAAACAGTGGAAGGAGGGGCAGTTGTGCCTCCTCCGGAAGGAGGGACGCCCGGTGGACTCCCCCTCGGCATACCGACCCATCGTTCTGCTCGATGAGGTCGGTAAATTGTTCGAGGGGATCATCGCCACCCGGCTAAACAGCCTTTTGCGGGAGGTAGGGCCGGACCTGTCGGACGCCCAGTTCGGTTTTCGACGGGGGCGTTCGACGGTCGACGCGTTGGCCCTACTCAGGGGCCAGGTGCAGGAGGCGTTCGAGGCGGGGGACGGAGTGTTGGCGGTGTCGTTTGACATTGCCAATGCCTTCAACTCCGTGCCCCACTCGACCATATTGGAGGCACTCCGGTACCACGGAGTGCCCCAATATCTGCGGGCGATCCTGGCCAGCTACCTGGAGGACCGAGAGGTCCTCCTCGTGGACAAGACGGCCAGGATCAGGCGCTACGGCGCGGAGTCCGGTGTTCCGCAGGGGTCGGTTCTAGGCCCTCCCCTGTGGAACATCGGTTTTGACTGGCTCCTGCGAGGAGCCCTCCTCCAGGGCACGAGTGTCATCTGTTACGCAGATGACACTCTCCTCACTGCCCGGGGGAGGAGCTTTGGGGAGGCGGCCTGTTTGGCCTCGGCGGGCGGATCCTTGGTCGCAGAGAGGATCCGCCGCCTGGGATTGAGGGTGGCGCTGAACAAGACCGAGGCCGTGTTCTTCCACGGGCCTCGGCAGCGCTGCCCTCCAGATGCCCACATCGTCGTGGAGGGCGTCCGAATAGCGGTGAAGGCCCAGATGAAATATCTGGGCCTAGTGCTAGACAGCAGGTGGCGCTTCGGCCCGCACTTTAGCGGGCTGTCGACGCGCCTGCTGAAAGCCGCGGACGCCCTCTCATGGCTCCTCCCCAACCTCGGGGGGCCGAGTGCACGGTGCCGGCGCCTTTATGCCGGCATCCTTCGGAGCATGGCCCTGTACGGGGCACCCATCTGGGCGGACTCCCTCCAGAGGAGGGAGAATGCAACCGCCATCCGCAGGCCACAAAGGGCCATTGCACAGCGGGTGGCGAGGGCCTACCGCTCGGTGGGTTTCTCGGCGGCGTGCGCTCTGGCCGGCACTCCTCCCTGGGAGTTGGAGGCATGGGTGCTCGCCAGAGTGTACGAGTGGAAGGTGCGGCGTAGGGCGCTGGGCGAGCGCCCCGCTATGGAAGAGCGGGAGGCCGTGCGGCGGGAGGCGAGGGACGCCATCGTCCTCCATTGGGCGGAGGACCTCGCCACCGCCGCGTTTGGACGCCGGACGCTGGACGCGCTCGGGCCAGTCCTGCAGGGCTGGCTCGAGCGGCCACATGGTTTCCTCTCGTTCCGTCTGGTGCAGGTGTTGTCCGGACATGGTTGTTTCGGAACGCACCTGCACCGGATCCGGAGGGAGGAAACCCCAGCGTGCCACCACTGCGGTGCGGTGGAGGACACGGCGCAGCACACCTTGGAGGTGTGCCCAGCTTGGGCTGAGCTGCGCCGTGCCCTGACAGATGTGATCGGGCAGGACCTCTCACTTCCCAGCGTGGTCTACTCCATGCTGGGGAGTGAGGAGGCCTGGGCGGCGGTTGCCTCCTTTTGCGAGGTCGTGATGTCGCAAAAGGAGGCGGCGGAGCGGGCGCGGGAGGACGATCCTCTCGCGCCGCCGCACCGCAGGCGAAGAAGGGGTGGGAGAAGGCGGTTGTACGATCGTCTCCTCCCACCTCCTGGTGGTGACTAGCGGGCGACAGGCGCGGGGGCGCCTTCGCTCGCATTGCACATGTCACCACCCCCGTCGGGCGGGAACGGCCGAGCACTCGCGGTCGTTCCCGGGCCCCTCCACTGAGGGAGGGGCGTGAAGGCCCCGCTGTAAAGGCGGGCGGTCGTCGGCGGGGGACTGGACGTAAAGGCTCTGCCAGCTTCCCAGTCCTCCTCCAATTCAAGACGATGCGGGAGTGCCGCTGGGTTATTTTAGTGGGTATACCGGATTCATTCCGGGGAGTCCCACATACCCCCCCCATTCCCCCAATGGGTGGGTATGCGTAATGCATTTTTTCCCAGCGAGATCAAAAAAAAAAAAAAAAAGGTTAGGTTAGGTTAGGTTGGCGGTTGACGCCCGGTGGACTCCCCCTCGGCATACCGACCCATCGTTCTGCTCGATGAGGTCGGTAAATTGTTCGAGGGGATCATCGCCACCCGGCTAAACAGCCTTTTGCGGGAGGTAGGGCCGGACCTGTCGGACGCCCAGTTCGGTTTTCGACGGGGGCGTTCGACGGTCGACGCGTTGGCCCTACTCAGGGGCCAGGTGCAGGAGGCGGTGGAGTCGGGGGGCGGAGTGTTGGCGGTGTCATTCGACATAGCCAACGCCTTCAACTCCGTTCCCCACTCGACGATATTGGAGGCACTCCGATACCACGGAGTGCCCCAATATCTGCGGGCGATCCTGGCCAGCTACCTGGAGGACCGAGAGGTCCTCCTCGTGGACAAGACGGCCAGGATCAGGCGCTACGGCGCGGAGTGCGGTGTTCCACAGGGGTCGGTTCTAGGCCCTCCCCTGTGGAACATTGGGTTCGATTGGCTCCTGCGGGGAGCCCTCCTCCAGGGCACGAGTGTCATCTGCTACGCGGATGACACTCTCCTCACTGCCCGGGGGAGGAGCTTTGGGGAGGCGGCCTGTTTGGCCTCGGCGGGCGGATCCTTGGTCGCGGAGAGGATCCGCCGCCTGGGATTGAGGGTGGCGCTGAACAAGACCGAGGCCGTGTTCTTCCACGGGCCTCGGCAGCGCTGCCCTCCAGATGCCCACATAGTCGTGGAGGGCGTCCGAATTGAGGTGAAGGCCCAGATGAAATATCTGGGCCTAGTGCTGGACAGCAGGTGGCGCTTCGGCCCGCACTTTAGCGGGCTGTCGACGCGCCTGCTGAAAGCCGCGGACGCCCTCTCATGGCTCCTCCCCAACCTCGGGGGGCCCAAGGAGCGATGCCGGCGATTGTATGCCGGCATTCTTAAGAGCATGGCCCTGTATGGGGCACTCATCTGGGCGGACTCCCTCCAGAGGAGGGAGAATGCAACCGCCATCCGCAGGCCGCAAAGGGCCATTGCACAGCGGGTGGCGAGGGCCTACCGCTCAGTGGGTTTCTCGGCGGCGTGCGCTCTGGCGGGCACCCCTCCCTGGGAGTTGGAGGCATGGGTGCTCGCCAGAGTGTACGAGTGGACGGCGCGGCGTAGGGCGCTGGGTGAGCGCCCCGCCATGGAGGAGCGGGAGGCCGTGCGGCGGGAGGCGAGGGACGCCATCGTCCTCCATTGGGCGGAGGACCTCGCCACCGCCGCCTTTGGACGCCGGACGCTGGACGCGCTCGGGCCAGTCCTGCAGGGCTGGCTCGAGCGGCCACATGGTTTCCTCTCGTTCCGTTTGGTGCAGGTGTTGTCCGGACATGGTTGTTTCGGAACGCACCTGCACCGGATCCGGAGATGATGTGATCGGGCGGGACCTCTCACTTCCCAGCGTGGTCTACTCCATGCTGGGGAGTGAGGAGGCCTGGGCGGCGGTTGCCTCCTTTTGCGAGGTCGTGATGTCGCAAAAGGAGGCGGCGGAGCGGGCGCGGGAGGACGATCCTCTCGCGCCGCCGCACCGCAGACGAAGAAGGGGTGGGAGAAGGCGGTTGTACGATCGTCTCCTCCCACCTCCTGGTGGTGATTAGCGGGCGACAGGCGCGGGGGCGCCTTCGCTCGCATTGCACGAGTCACCACCCTCGTCGGTCGGGAACGGCCGAGCACTCGCGGTCGTTCCCGGGCCCCTCCACTGAGGGAGGGGCGTGAAGGCCCCGCTGTAAAGGCGGGCGGTCGTCGGCGGGGGACTGGACGTAAAGGCTCTGCCAGTTTCCCAGTCCTCCTCCAATTAAAGACGATGCGGGAGTGCCGCTGGGTTATTTTAGTGGGTATACCGGATTCATTCCGGGGAGTCCCACATACCCCCCCCATTCCCCCAATGGGTGGGTATGCGTAATGCATTTTTTCCCAGCGAGATCAAAAAAAAAAAAAAAAAAAAAAAAAAAAAAAAAAAGGTTAGGTTGGCGGTTGGGTTTCTCGGCGGCGTGCGCTCTGGCGGGCACCCCTCCCTGGGAGTTGGAGGCATGGGTGCTCGCCAGAGTGTACGAGTGGACGGCGCGGCGTAGGGCGCTGGGTGAGCGCCCCGCCATGGAGGAGCGGGAGGCCGTGCGGCGGGAGGCGAGGGACGCCATCGTCCTCCATTGGGCGGAGGACCTCGCCACCGCCGCCTTTGGACGCCGGACGCTGGACGCGCTCGGGCCAGTCCTGCAGGGCTGGCTCGAGCGGCCACATGGTTTCCTCTCGTTCCGTTTGGTGCAGGTGTTGTCCGGACATGGTTGTTTCGGAACGCACCTGCACCGGATCCGGAGGGAGGAAACCCCGGCGTGCCATGACTGCGGCGCGGCGGAGGACACGGCGCAGCACACCTTGGAGGTGTGCCCAGCTTGGGCTGAGCTGCGCCGTGCCCTGACAGATGTGATCGGGCGGGACCTCTCACTTCCCAGCGTGGTCTACTCCATGCTGGGGAGTGAGGAGGCCTGGGCGGCGGTTGCCTCCTTTTGCGAGGTCGTGATGTCGCAAAAGGAGGCGGCGGAGCGGGCGCGGGAGGACGATCCTCTCGCGCCGCCGCACCGCAGACGAAGAAGGGGTGGGAGAAGGCGGTTGTACGATCGTCTCCTCCCACCTCCTGGTGGTGACTAGCGGGCGACAGGCGCGGGGGCGCCTTCGCTCGCATTGCACGAGTCACCACCCTCGTCGGTCGGGAACGGCCGAGCACTCGCGGTCGTTCCCGGGCCCCTCCACTGAGGGAGGGGCGTGAAGGCCCCGCTGTAAAGGCGGGCGGTCGTCGGCGGGGGACTGGACGTAAAGGCTCTGCCAGTTTCCCAGTCCTCCTCCAATTAAAGACGATGCGGGAGTGCCGCTGGGTTATTTTAGTGGGTATACCGGATTCATTCCGGGGAGTCCCACATACCCCCCCCATTCCCCCAATGGGTGGGTATGCGTAATGCATCTTTTCCCAGCGAGATCAAAAAAAAAAAAAAAAAAAAAAAAAAGGTTAGGTTGGCGGTTGTACGATCGTCTCCTCCCACCTCCTGGTGGTGACTAGCGGGCGACAGGCGCGGGGGCGCCTTCGCTCGCATTGCACGAGTCACCACCCTCGTCGGGCGGGAACGGCCGAGCACTCGCGGTCGTTCCCGGGCCCCTCCACTGAGGGAGGGGCGTGAAGGCCCCGCTGTAAAGGCGGGCGGTCGTCGGCGGGGGACTGGACGTAAAGGCTCTGCCAGTTTCCCAGTCCTCCTCCAATTCAAGACGATGCGGGAGTGCCGCTGGGTTATTTTAGTGGGTATACCGGATTCATTCCGGGGAGTCCCACATACCCCCCCCCATTCCCCCAATGGGTGGGTATGCGTAATGCATTTTTTCCCAGCGAGATCAAAAAAAAAAAAAAAAAAAAGGTTAGGTTAGGTTAGGTTGGGGTGCGGGTCAGGTAACCTCCACGTTGGCCTAGTTGGTTGCTGGTCTCTTTCGGATACGTCCGGGGAGAAGAGCAACCCGCCGGGCTGGTGCGCCCCGGGCACCGTCAATAACTTCCCATTCGTGGGTTCTTGTTGGCGGTGGCGAATACCTGACAGGGGTAGGGTTCGCTCTGGGTGTTCTTCTGACTAGCAGAGGACACTCCAGATGCGACATAGGGGTGGGGTAGGTAGGCTAGGTTAGGTTAGGTAGGTAGGTTAGGGCGGACGTTGAGAGGAGTAAAAAGGAAAACAAAATGAAAAAGACACTTGCGAAAATAACTCCCCAGGTGGGTCCCGACTGCTCAGCGGTCGGGGAATCCCACCCCGCTTCGGCGGGCTGCCCCTCGTATTCTGGGGGGGGCAACAATTGTCCTATTTCTAGGTCTTCGGACCAAAACGACGAACACACGCTAGCACAACGGATACCGACGATGACTGATCTACATGACGACTTTACGCTTGCACAATGGAAAACGACGACGACTGATCGACACGAGGACCAAACGCTTGAAGAAAGGAAAACGACGGAGAAACCTACGATCGACGACCAAGATCCGCTTGCCGCCACAGATGACGGCAACAAGGGCCGAGGAGGCTCGAAGGCTCGACGGGAGCTCCGCGTCCTTGTGACGCGTCTCTCGGAGTCCTCTGGGGACTCAGCCGGTGACTCGGAGGAGAGCCTGATGACGGTTGGGTCCGAAAGTGAAAAAGAGACCCGCCGTTGGCGGAAGAGGCCCATAGGGCAGGAGGAAGCCGCGTCGCCGCTCAAAGGGGTGGCCCATAGATCGAAGCGCGGGCGAGGCCGGCCGCCCACTACGGGCGAATACGTGGGCCTTGCCGCGGCTCGGGAACGCCTGAACGCGGCAAAGGAGGAGGAGCTCCGGCTTGAGGTCGAGGACTGCGTGGAGGGCTTAGCCAAAACACTGCGAGAGTCCAGGCACGCCTGCCGCAGCGGCCTCAATCCGCCAACGCCGGGCGAGAACACGGCGCAGTCGCTGGCGGCGCTGAATCTTTTGGTGTTGGAGGCCGCCAAGGTTGTGGAGACGGTGGCCTCCAAATCCAAAAATTTAAAGGGGACGGCATCAGGGCCCGCACGGTCCCAGAGGAGGTGGCGCTGCTGGAGGCAGAGAACCGGCGGCTTACGGCCCAGTTGGCGGAGGCCAACAGCCGGCCGGCGGCGGCGGTGGCGCCAGACGCAGACGCGGTTCGCGAGATGGTGGAGGCGATGACTCGGGCCAGTGTCGCGCAGTTCGGCGAAATGCTGAATGCGCGACTCGAGGGGCTCGAGTGTCGTCTCCTACCGGACCCGAGACTGAGGCCGCCGCTGGCGGCTGATAAGAGGAAGGCGGCAGCGTCGCAGCCGCCAATGTCTCCCGAGTCGGGAGCAGGGGCCCCCGCTCTGGAGAGGGCCCCAACACCCCCCCCGGCGCCTCTGTCTGCGCCCGCAGCCCAGTCCCAAGTGAGTAAGGGCAAGGGCAAGGGCAAGGGCAAGGGCAAGGGCAGAGGCAAGGGCGGGCAGACGGCCCAGGCCCCAGTAAGGGACCCTAGCCCTGTGCGGGACGCTCCCCCACCACCTCCACTGACGGAGCAGTGGAATGTGGTCGCTGCTCGGGGAGGTAAGAGCTCTGGGAAGCAGCAGGTGCGCACCCAGAGCTCCCAAAATAAGAGCTCCCAAGACAAGAAGGCTGCGGCGGTGGCGAAGCTACGCGAGCCAAAAACGGCTGCGGTGACGTTGACACTGCAGCCGGGTGCGGCGGAGCGCGGTGCGAGCTACGCCACCGTCCTGCGGGAGGCCCGGACTCGAATCGACAAGACCAGTCTGGGTATCGAAGAGATGCGCTGCAGGACCACGGTCACCGGCGCCCGCATCCTCGAAATCTTCGGGGATGGGGGCGCCGAGAAGGCCGACTCCCTGGCTCGTAAGCTCAGGGAGGTCCTCAGCGCAGAGGACGTCAGGGTCTCCCGCCCCACAAAAAAAAAAAAAGGGTGGATGTGATGGTGTCGGGGCTCGACGACTCCGTCACCGCCGCAGAGGTGGTGGAGGCTTTTGCTGCGCAGGGCGGATGTCACGCCAGCGACGTGAGGCCCGGAGTCATCAGCGACCGGGCCGCGATGTGGCTCGGCTGCCCGGTGGCCGCCGCCAAGACCGTGGTCGGCGCCGGCAGTCTAAGGGTAGGCTGGATCACGGCCAGAGTCGCCCTGCTGGCGGCGAGGCCCCTGAGGTGCTTCAGGTGCCTCAATCTGGGCCACGTCGCCAGCAGGTGCGGGTCGGAGGTGGACCGCAGCGGCCTTTGCTTCCGCTGCGGAGAGCCGGGCCACCGGGCGCGCGAGTGTAAGGCCGAGCCGCACTGCGTCACCTGCGCAGCGACAGGCAAACCCGCGGGGCACCCGCTCGGCGGAGCGGGCTGCCAGGGCGCCAGCAAGCAAACGAAAGCGGCGCCAAACAGGAGGAAAAAGAAAAAGGCCAAGGGTAAGAGCAAAGAGCCTACCCTTGGCCAAACAGCGGAGGGGCCCATGGAGACCGCAGTGTAATGTCTCTACAACTCCCCGTACTGCAGGCAAACATCAACCACTCTGCCAGGGCCCAGGATCTTTTGTCCCAGACCCTGGTAGAGTGGGGGATCAAAGTGGCCGTGGTCGCCGAGCCCTACTTCGTTCCCGACAGGGACGACTGGGTCGGGGACCGCGAGGGTTTGGTGGCCATCGTCGCCCCGGCTGCCGTTGGCGCCCCGCCCATCGACAACGTGACGAGGGGTCGGGGCTACGTCCTGGCAGCCGTGGGCGGCGTTGCAGTCATAGGGGTGTACTACCCGCCCAGCCGGAGTCTCGCCGACTTTGAGCAGATGCTCGGGGAGGTGGGGGCTCTGGTTGGGCGGGTCGCCCCTAGCCCCGTGCTAGTCGCTGGGGATTTCAACGCCAAATCTGTGGCGTGGGGATCCCCGGCGACGGATGCGCGGGGTGAGTGTCTGGAGGAGTGGGCGGTCTCCATGGGCCTGGCCGTCCTCAACACGGGGTCGGAGGACACGTGCGTGCGGCAACGGGGCGGTTCGATAGTCGACATAACGTTGGCGTCGACCGCCCTGGCGCGCCGTGTCCGGGACTGGAGGGTGGTGGTGGACGCGGAGACACTGTCCGACCATCGGTATATCCGGTTCGACGTCTCCGCGCTCGCCACCGGACCGCAGGGCCCGGTCCGACCCCCTGTTGTTGTTGGGGGGTCCGGTCCGCGCTGGGTGCTGGGGCGGCTCGATAAAGAGGTCGCCAGAGAGGCGGCCATAGTCGAAGACTGGGTGTCCGGGTCCGACATCATCGGCCAGGACGTGGACGAGGAGGCGGGGCGCCTAGGGGCCTCGCTGGGTCGCATCTGCGACGCGGCGATGCCCAGGGCGAGACCCCTCCCTCCTCGGCATCGGGTGTATTGGTGGAACGACGAGCTGCGCCGCATGCGAGTCGACTGCGGCAGGGCTCGCCGCCGATACACCCGGTGCAGGCGTAGGCGGATCCGGGACGCCCAGGAGGAGACCGTCTCCTACGCCGCCTACAGGGCACTGCGCGAGTCGCTTCAAGTGGCAATCGCGCGGGCCAAGGAGGCGGCGTGGGAGGAGTGGCTGCGGACCCTCGACGGCGACCCGTGGGGCAGGCCGTACAAAGTGGTCCGCAAAAAGCTGCGACCCTGGGCCCCCCCAGTCACGTCCAGCGTGGACGAGGATCTCCTAGGAGACGTGGTGGGCACCCTCTTCCCCCATCGAGAGGAGTGGGTACCTCCGGCGATGGCCCGACAAGGCGATGCGCGACCTGCAGAGGACGACGTCCCCGCACCGCCGGTATCGGAGGCGGAATTCGGGGCGGCCGTCCTGAGACTCAAAATGAAGAGGACCGCCCCCGGCCCGGACGGCGTTCCGGGGACGGCTCTGGCGGTCGCGCTAGAAGAGATAGGTGAGAGGGTGAGGTCCCTGTTCACCGCGTGCGTGGCGCAGGGTCGATTCCCTCGACCCTGGAAGACGGGCAAGCTCGTGTTGCTGCCGAAGGTCGGGCGCCCGGCCGGACTGCCGTCGTCCTACCGTCCGATCGTGCTGCTCGGCGAGGTGAGCAAGCTCTTCGAGCGAGTGCTCGCGGCTCGCCTGGCCGAGTGCATGGATCCGGATCTGGACGACGCGCAGTTCGGTTTCCGCCGGGGTCGGTCGACCCTGGATGCCGTCGCGCGGGTGCGGGACCTCGCCGAGGGGGCGGTCTGCCAGGGCGGCGTGATGCTTGCGGTGTCATTGGACATCCGCAACGCTTTCAACACGCTGCCCTGGGAGACCGTCAGAGCGGCGCTGCGGTACCACGGGGTGCCGCAGTACCTGCAGCGGGTCATCGCTGATTACTTCGCCGGCAGGGCCGTCGTTTACCCGACGAGGGCCGGCGAGGGGAGGAGGGTGATGTCGTGCGGTGTTCCACAGGGGTCGGTACTGGGCCCGCCCCTGTGGAACATCGGCTACGACTGGGTGCTGCGCGGTGCCACCTTGCGGGGGGTCGGTGTTATATGTTACGCCGACGATACCCTCGTGCTGGCCCGCGGCAGCACCTACAGGGAGGCGTCGCGCCTCGCCACGGCGGGTGTGGCCCAGGTGGTGGGGAGGATCCGCGCCCTGGGGCTCGAGGTGGCCCTGGAGAAATCGGAGGCTCTCCTGTTCCACGGGCCCGGAAACGGGCCGCCGCCGGCGGCCTCAATCATAGTGGGAGGAACTTCCATCGCCGTCGGTACTAACATGAAGTACCTGGGGCTTGTGCTCGACGGCCGATGGAAGTTCGAAGAGCACTTCCGGCGGTTGGCCCCGAAGTTGTTGGGCACCGCTGGGGCGTTGGGGCGGATCCTCCCAAACGTTGGGGGGCCAGGTAGTGTTTGCCGACGCCTCTACACCGGTGTGGTGCGCTCCATGGCGCTCTACGGGGCGCCGATATGGGC
This sequence comes from Orthosia gracilis, assembly GCA_947562075.1. Classification (NCBI taxonomy): domain Eukaryota; kingdom Metazoa; phylum Arthropoda; class Insecta; order Lepidoptera; family Noctuidae; genus Orthosia; species Orthosia gracilis. The sequence continues at coordinate 71,694 of OX387274.1, read as the reverse complement.
GGGAGCCCTGAATAGCCGAAACTTGGCAGCGCTGCGCAGACCGCAGCGCGCCATGGCGCTCAGGGTGGCCCGGGCGTACCGCACCGTGTCTTGCGTCGGCGCGTGTGTGCTCGCCGGTACGCCGCCGTGGGACCTCGACGCCGAGGTACTCGCCGCGGCGTGCGAACCCCACATAACACAGCGGTTCCCCCGGGCCGCTGCGTATTCGTCAGGAATTTTCCTGGGTGATCAAAAAAAAAAAAAAAAAAAAGGTTAGGTTGGGGTGGGGTGCGGGTCAGGTAACCTCCACGTTGGCCTAGTTGGTTGCTGGTCTCTTTCGGATACGTCCGGGGAGAAGAGCAACCCGCCGGGCTGGTGCGCCCCGGGCACCGTCAATAACTTCCCATTCGTGGGTTCTTGTTGGCGGTGGCGAATACCTGACAGGGGGGGGTTGTCGCTCTGGGTGTTTTTCTGATTAGCAGAAGACACACCAGATGCGACATTGGGGTTTGGGTGGGGAGGGAAATTTTAGGTTGGGTAGGCTTGTTTGGGTAGGTAGTTAGTTTAGTTAGGTTGGGTAGGTAGGTTAGGGCCGACGTAGAGAGGAGTAAAAACGGAAAAACCATGAAAAAGACAATTGCGAAAAAAACTCCCCAGGTGGGTCCCGACTGCTCAGCGGTCGGGGAATCCCACCCCGCTTCGGCGGGCTGCCCCTCGTATTCTGGGGGGGGCAACAACTGTCCTATTTCTAGGTCTTCGGACCAAAACGACGAACACACGCTAGCACAACGGATACCGACGATGACTGATCTACATGACGACTTTACGCTTGCACAAAGGGAAACGACGACGACTGATCGACACGAGGACCAAACGCACGAAGAAAGGAAAACGACGGAGAAACCTACGATCGACGACCAAGATCCGCTTGCCGCCACAGATGACGGCAACAAGGGCCGAGGAGGCTCGAAGGCTCGACGGGAGCTCCGCGTCCTTGTGACGCGTCTCTCGGAGTCCTCTGGGGACTCAGCCGGTGACTCGGAGGAGAGCCTGATGACGGTTGGGTCCGAAAGTGAAAGGGAGACTCGCCGTTGGCGGAAGAGGCCCATAGGGCAGGAGGAAGCCGCGTCGCCGCTCAAAGGGGTGGCCCATAGGTCAAAGCGCGGGCGAGGCCGACCGCCCACCACGGGCGAATACGTGGGCCTTGCCGCGGCCCGGGAACGCCTGAACGCGGCAAAGGAAGAGGAGCTCCGGCTTGAGGTCGAGGACTGCGTGGAGGGCTTAGCCAAAACACTGCGAGAGTCCAGGCACGCCTGCCGCAGCGGCCTCAATCCGCCATCGCCGGGCGAGGACACGGCGCAGTCGCTGGCGGCGCTGAATCTTTTGGTGTTGGAGGCCGCCAAGGTTGTGGAGACGGTGGCCTCCAAGTCCAAAAATTTGAAGGGCACCAGCCAAAAGACCCTGAAGGACGCGGCCTCCATCATCAGGGAGGCCGCGGTGGGCATCAGGGCCCGCACGGTCCCAGAGGAGGTGGCGCTGCTGGAGGCAGAGAACCGGCGGCTTACGGCCCAGTTGGCGGAAGCCAACAGCCGGCCGGCGGCGGCGGTGGCGCCAGACGCGGTTCGAGAGATGGTGGAGGCGATGACTCGGGCCAGCGTCGCGCAGTTCGGCGAAATGCTGAATGCGCGACTCGAGGGGCTCGAGTGTCGTCTCCTACCGGACCCGAGACTGAGGCCGCCGCTGGCGGCTGATAGGAGGAAGGCGGCAGCGTCGCAGCCGCCAATGTCTCCCGAGTCGGGAGCAGGGGCCCCCGCTCTGGAGAGGGCCCCAACACCCCCCCCGGCGCCTCTGTCTGCGCCCGCAGCCCAGTCCCAAGTGAGTAAGGGCAAGGGCAAGGGCAAGGGCAAGGGCAGAGGCAAGGGCGGGCAGACGGCCCAGGCCCCAGTAAGGGACCCTAGCCCTGTGCGGGACGCTCCCCCACCACCACCACTGACGGAGCAGTGGAATGTGGTCGCTGCTCGGGGAGGTAAGAGCTCTGGGAAGCAGCAGGTGCGCACCCAGAGCTCCCAAAATAAGAGCTCCCAAGATAAGAAGGCTGCGGCGGTGGCGAAGCTACGCGAGCCGAAAACGGCTGCGGTGACGTTGACACTGCAGCCGGGTGCGGCGGAGCGCGGTGCGAGCTGCGCCACCATCCTGCGGGAGGCCCGGACTCGAGTCGACAAAACCAGTCTGGGTATCGAAGAGATGCGCTGCAGGACCACGGTCACCGGCGCCCGCATCCTCGAAATCTTCGGGGATGGGGGCGCCGAGAAGGCCGACTCCCTGGCTCGTAAGCTCAGGGAGGTCCTCAGCGCAGAGGACGTCAGGGTCTCCCGCCCCACAAAAAGGGTGGACGTGATGGTGTCGGGGCTCGACGACTCCGTCACCGCCGCAGAGGTGGTGGAGGCTTTTGCTGCGCAGGGCGGATGCCACGCCAGCGACGTGAGGCCCGGAGTCATCGGCGACCGGGCCGCGATGTGGCTCGGCTGCCCGGTGGCCGCCGCCAAGACCGTGGTCGGCGCCGGCAGCCTAAGGGTAGGCTGGATCACGGCCAGAGTCGCCCTGCTGGCGGCGAGGCCCCTGAGGTGCTTCAGGTGCCTCAATCTGGGCCACGTCGCCAGCAGGTGCGGGTCGGAGGTGGACCGCAGCGGCCTTTGCTTCCGCTGCGGAGAGCCGGGCCACCGGGCGCGCGAGTGTAAGGCCGAGCCGCACTGCGTCACCTGCGCAGCGACAGGCAAACCCGCGGGGCACCCGCTCGGCGGAGCGGGCTGCCAGGGCGCCAGCAAGCAAAAGAAAGCGGCGCCAAACAGGGGGAAAAAGAAAAAGGCCAAGGGTAAGAGCAAAGAGCCTACCCTTGGCCAAACAGCGGAGGGGCCCATGGAGACCGCAGTGTAATGTCTCTACAACTCCCCGTACTGCAGGCAAACATCAACCACTCTGCCAGGGCCCAGGATCTTTTGTCCCAGACCCTGGTAGAGTGGGGGATCAAAGTGGCCGTGGTCGCCGAGCCCTACTTCGTTCCCGACAGGGACGACTGGGTCGGGGACCGCGAGGGTTTGGTGGCCATCGTCGCCCCGGCTGCCGTCGGCGCCCCGCCCATCGACAACGTGACGAGGGGTCGGGGCTACGTCCTGGCAGCCGTGGGCGGCGTTGCAGTCATAGGGGTGTACTACCCGCCCAGCCGGAGTCTCGCCGACTTTGAGCAGATGCTCGGGGAGGTGGGGGCTCTGGTTGGGCGGGTCGCCCCTAGCCCCGTGCTAGTCGCTGGGGATTTCAACGCCAAATCCGTGGCGTGGGGATCCCCGGCGACGGATGCGCGGGGTGAGTGTCTGGAGGAGTGGGCGGTCTCCATGGGCCTGGCCGTCCTCAACACGGGGTCGGAGGACACGTGCGTGCGGCAACGGGGCGGTTCGATAGTCGACATAACGTTGGCGTCGACCGCCCTGGCGCGCCGTGTCCGGGACTGGAGGGTGGTGGTGGACGCGGAGACACTGTCCGACCATCGGTATATCCGGTTCGACGTCTCCGCGCTCGCCACCGGACCGCAGGGCCCGGTCCGACCCCCTGTTGTTGTTGGGGGGTCCGGTCCGCGCTGGGTGCTGGGGCGGCTCGATAAAGAGGTCGCCAGAGAGGCGGCCATAGTCGAAGACTGGGTGTCCGGGTCCGACATCATCGGCCAGGACGTGGACGAGGAGGCGGGGCGCCTAGGGGCCTCGCTGGGTCGCATCTGCGACGCGGCGATGCCCAGGGCGAGACCCCTCCCTCCTCGGCATCGGGTGTATTGGTGGAACGACGAGCTGCGCCGCATGCGAGTCGACTGCGGCAGGGCTCGCCGCCGATACACCCGGTGCAGGCGTAGGCGGATCCGGGACGCCCAGGAGGAGACCGTCTCCTACGCCGCCTACAGGGCACTGCGCGAGTCGCTTCAAGTGGCAATCGCGCGGGCCAAGGAGGCGGCGTGGGAGGAGTGGCTGCGGACCCTCGACGGCGACCCGTGGGGCAGGCCGTACAAAGTGGTCCGCAAAAAGCTGCGACCCTGGGCCCCCCCAGTCACGTCCAGCGTGGACGAGGATCTCCTAGGAGATGTGGTGGGCACCCTCTTCCCCCATCGAGAGGAGTGGGTACCTCCGGCGATGGCCCGACAAGGCGATGCGCGACCTGCAGAGGACGACGTCCCCGCACCGCCGGTATCGGAGGCGGAATTCGGGGCGGCCGTCCTGAGACTCAAAATGAAGAGGACCGCCCCCGGCCCGGACGGCGTTCCGGGGACGGCTCTGGCGGTCGCGCTAGAAGAGATAGGTGAGAGGGTGAGGTCCCTGTTCACCGCGTGCGTGGCGCAGGGTCGATTCCCTCGACCCTGGAAGACGGGCAAGCTCGTGTTGCTGCCGAAGGTCGGGCGCCCGGCCGGACTGCCGTCGTCCTACCGTCCGATCGTGCTGCTCGGCGAGGTGAGCAAGCTCTTCGAGCGAGTGCTCGCGGCTCGCCTGGCCGAGTGCATGGATCCGGATCTGGACGACGCGCAGTTCGGTTTCCGCCGGGGTCGGTCGACCCTGGATGCCGTCGCGCGGGTGCGGGACCTCGCCGAGGGGGCGGTCTGCCAGGGCGGCGTGATGCTTGCGGTGTCATTGGACATCCGCAACGCTTTCAACGCGCTGCCCTGGGAGACCGTCAGAGCGGCGCTGCGGTACCATGGGGTGCCGCAGTACCTGCAGCGGGTCATCGCTGATTACTTCGCCGGCAGGGCCGTCGTTTACCCGACGAGGGCCGGCGAGGGGAGGAGGGTGATGTCGTGCGGTGTTCCGCAGGGGTCGGTACTAGGCCCGCCCCTGTGGAACATCGGCTACGACTGGGTGCTGCGCGGTGCCACCTTGCGGGGGGTCGGTGTTATATGTTACGCCGACGATACCCTCGTGCTGGCCCGCGGCAGCACCTACAGGGAGGCGTCGCGCCTCGCCACGGCGGGTGTGGCCCAGGTGGTGGGGAGGATCCGCGCCCTGGGGCTCGAGGTGGCCCTGGAGAAATCGGAGGCTCTCCTGTTCCACGGGCCCGGAAACGGGCCGCCGCCGGCGGCCTCAATCATAGTGGGAGGAACTTCCATCGCCGTCGGTACTAACATGAAGTACCTGGGGCTTGTGCTCGACGGCCGATGGAAGTTCGAAGAGCACTTCCGGCGGTTGGCCCCGAAGTTGTTGGGCACCGCTGGGGCGTTGGGGCGGATCCTCCCAAACGTTGGGGGGCCAGGTAGTGTTTGCCGACGCCTCTACACCGGTGTGGTGCGCTCCATGGCGCTCTACGGGGCGCCGATATGGGCGGGAGCCCTGAATAGCCGAAACTTGGCAGCGCTGCGCAGACCGCAGCGCGCCATGGCGCTCAGGGTGGCCCGGGCGTACCGCACCGTGTCTTGCGTCGGCGCGTGTGTGCTCGCCGGTACGCCGCCGTGGGACCTCGACGCCGAGGTACTCGCCGCGGCGTACTGGCGAACCAAAGAGGCGATTGCGGGTGGTGACCGCCCCCATCCGCGGGAGATTCGTCGCTGGAAGGAGGAGGCGCGCGACACTCTCCTGCGGAGGTGGGCGGTTCGTCTTGAGAGTGCGGACACGAGCCGAGAGTTGGTCGCCGCCGTTCGCCCCATTCTTTACGAGTGGCTCGAACGGCGTCATGGGGTTCTCTCCTTCCACCTGACGCAGATGATCACCGGTCATGGTTGTTTCGGCCGGTACCTGTGCCGGGTGGCGGGAAGGGAGCCCTCGGTGGAGTGCCACCATTGTGCGGCGGGAGTCGCGGACACGGCGCAACACACGCGTGAGGAGTGCCCTGCTTGGGAGGACCCTCGCGCCGTCCTGTCCGCGACGGTAGGAAACGACCTGTCGCTGCCGGCCCTCCTACGGGAGATGGTCGACAGCGACGAGTCGTGGCAGGCGGTCGCGACCTTCTGCGACGTAGTGATGTCGCAGAAGGAGGCGGCGGAGCGGGGCCGGGAAGACGACGTCGACTCGGCCCCGATGCGCCGCCGCAGACGCGGCAGGCAGCGTGCGGCCTTTGCGGGCCGGATGCCGCCGTGACGCCGGGGACCGTGGGCGGAGGATCGGGGGATCCGCCGTCCACACATAGGTCCCGTGCACTGAGACATCCGGTGGTCCGGTGCCTCAGTGCCAGGAGGAGACAGGAGGAGGAATGGGGCGGGGCAGGGTCTCTTGTAACACCAGGGGACTCTGCCCCGCCCCGGAGAGAAGGGCTCTACTGAGAGCAACGCTAGCGGGGCATGCGGTTGTAAGCCTCGTGGGTCCCGCAGCCCCGTAGGCGAGAGGAGGACCACTCCAGGTTTTTAGTGGGTGCGAACCCCACATAACACAGCGGTTCCCCCGGGCCGCTGCGTATTCGTTAGGAATTTTCCTGGGTGATCAAAAAAAAAAAAAAGGTTAGGTTGGGGTGCGGGTCAGGTAACCTCCACGTTGGCCTAGTTGGTTGCTGGTCTCTTTCGGATACGTCCGGGGAGAAGAGCAACCCGCCGGGCTGGTGCGCCCCGGGCACCGTCAATAACTTCCCATTCGTGGGTTCTTGTTGGCGGTGGCGAATACCTGACAGGGGGGGGTTGTCGCTCTGGGTGTTTTTCTGATTAGCAGAAGACACACCAGATGCGACATTGGGGTTTGGGTGGGGAGGGAAATTTTAGGTTGGGTAGGCTTGTTTGGGTAGGTAGTTAGTTTAGTTAGGTTGGGTAGGTAGGTTAGGGCCGACGTAGAGAGGAGTAAAAACGGAAAAACCATGAAAAAGACAATTGCGAAAAAAACTCCCCAGGTGGGTCCCGACTGCTCAGCGGTCGGGGAATCCCACCCCGCTTCGGCGGGCTGCCCCTCGTATTCTGGGGGGGGCAACAACTGTCCTATTTCTAGGTCTTCGGACCAAAACGACGAACACACGCTAGCACAACGGACACCGACGATGACTGATCTACATGACGACTTTACGCTTGCACACCGGAAAACGACGACGACTGATCGACACGAGGACCAAACGCACGAAGAAAGGAAAACGACGGAGAAACCTACGATTGACGACCAAGATCCGCTTGCCGCCACAGATGACGGCAACAAGGGCCGAGGAGGCTCGAAGGCTCGACGAGAGCTCCGCGTCCTTGTGACGCGTCTCTCGGAGTCCTCTGGGGACTCAGCCGGTGACTCGGAGGAGAGCCTGATGACGGTTGGGTCCGAAAGTGAAAAAGAGACTCGCCGTTGGCGGAAGAGGCCCATAGGGCAGGAGGAAGCCGCGTCGCCGCTCAAAGGGGTGGCTCATAGATCGAAGCGCGGGCGAGGCCGGCCGCCCACCACGGGCGAATACGTGGGCCTTGCCGCGGCCCGGGAACGCCTGAACGCGGCAAAAGAAGAGGAGCTCCGGCTTGAGGTCGAGGACTGCGTGGAGGGCTTAGCCAAAACACTGCGAGAGTCCAGGCACGCCTGCCGCAGCGGCCTCAATCCGCCATCGCCGGGCGAGGACACGGCGCAGTCGCTGGCGGCGCTGAATCTTTTGGTGTTGGAGGCCGCCAAGGTTGTGGAGACGGTGGCCTCCAAGTCCAAAAATTTGAAGGGCACCAGCCAAAAGACCCTGAAGGACGCGGCCTCCATCATCAGGGAGGCCGCGGTGGGCATCAGGGCCCGCACGGTCCCAGAGGAGGTGGCGCTGCTGGAGGCAGAGAACCGGCGGCTTACGGCCCAGTTGGCGGAAGCCAACAGCCGGCCGGCGGCGGCGGTGGCGCCAGACGCGGTTCGAGAGATGGTGGAGGCGATGACTCGGGCCAGCGTCGCGCAGTTCGGCGAAATGCTGAATGCGCGACTCGAGGGGCTCGAGTGTCGTCTCCTACCGGACCCGAGACTGAGGCCGCCGCTGGCGGCTGATAGGAGGAAGGCGGCAGCGTCGCAGCCGCCAATGTCTCCCGAGTCGGGAGCAGGGGCCCCCGCTCTGGAGAGGGCCCCAACACCCCCCCCGGCGCCTCTGTCTGCGCCCGCAGCCCAGTCCCAAGTGAGTAAGGGCAAGGGCAAGGGCAAGGGCAAGGGCAGAGGCAAGGGCGGGCAGACGGCCCAGGCCCCAGTAAGGGACCCTAGCCCTGTGCGGGACGCTCCCCCACCACCACCACTGACGGAGCAGTGGAATGTGGTCGCTGCTCGGGGAGGTAAGAGCTCTGGGAAGCAGCAGGTGCGCACCCAGAGCTCCCAAAATAAGAGCTCCCAAGATAAGAAGGCTGCGGCGGTGGCGAAGCTACGCGAGCCAAAAACGGCTGCGGTGACGTTGACACTGCAGCCGGGTGCGGCGGAGCGCGGTGCGAGCTACGCCACCGTCCTGCGGGAGGCCCGGACTCGAATCGACAAAACCAGTCTGGGTATCGAAGAGATGCGCTGCAGGACCACGGTCACCGGCGCCCGCATCCTCGAAATCTTCGGGGATGGGGGCGCCGAGAAGGCCGACTCCCTGGCTCGTAAGCTCAGGGAGGTCCTCAGCGCAGAGGACGTCAGGGTCTCCCGCCCCACAAAAAGGGTGGACGTGATGGTGTCGGGGCTCGACGACTCCGTCACCGCCGCAGAGGTGGTGGAGGCTTTTGCTGCGCAGGGCGGATGCCACGCCAGCGACGTGAGGCCCGGAGTCATCGGCGACCGGGCCGCGATGTGGCTCGGCTGCCCGGTGGCCGCCGCCAAGACCGTGGTCGGCGCCGGCAGCCTAAGGGTAGGCTGGATCACGGCCAGAGTCGCCCTGCTGGCGGCGAGGCCCCTGAGGTGCTTCAGGTGCCTCAATCTGGGCCACGTCGCCAGCAGGTGCGGGTCGGAGGTGGACCGCAGCGGCCTTTGCTTCCGCTGCGGAGAGCCGGGCCACCGGGCGCGCGAGTGTAAGGCCGAGCCGCACTGCGTCACCTGCGCAGCGACAGGCAAACCCGCGGGGCACCCGCTCGGCGGAGCGGGCTGCCAGGGCGCCAGCAAGCAAAAGAAAGCGGCGCCAAACAGGGGGAAAAAGAAAAAGGCCAAGGGTAAGAGCAAAGAGCCTACCCTTGGCCAAACAGCGGAGGGGCCCATGGAGACCGCAGTGTAATGTCTCTACAACTCCCCGTACTGCAGGCAAACATCAACCACTCTGCCAGGGCCCAGGATCTTTTGTCCCAGACCCTGGTAGAGTGGGGGATCAAAGTGGCCGTGGTCGCCGAGCCCTACTTCGTTCCCGACAGGGACGACTGGGTCGGGGACCGCGAGGGTTTGGTGGCCATCGTCGCCCCGGCTGCCGTCGGCGCCCCGCCCATCGACAACGTGACGAGGGGTCGGGGCTACGTCCTGGCAGCCGTGGGCGGCGTTGCAGTCATAGGGGTGTACTACCCGCCCAGCCGGAGTCTCGCCGACTTTGAGCAGATGCTCGGGGAGGTGGGGGCTCTGGTTGGGCGGGTCGCCCCTAGCCCCGTGCTAGTCGCTGGGGATTTCAACGCCAAATCCGTGGCGTGGGGATCCCCGGCGACGGATGCGCGGGGTGAGTGTCTGGAGGAGTGGGCGGTCTCCATGGGCCTGGCCGTCCTCAACACGGGGTCGGAGGACACGTGCGTGCGGCGACGGGGCGGTTCGATAGTCGACATAACGTTGGCGTCGACCGCCCTGGCGCGCCGTGTCCGGGACTGGAGGGTGGTGGTGGACGCGGAGACACTGTCCGACCATCGGTATATCCGGTTCGACGTCTCCGCGCTCGCCACCGGACCGCAGGGCCCGGTCCGACCCCCTGTTGTTGTTGGGGGGTCCGGTCCGCGCTGGGTGCTGGGGCGGCTCGATAAAGAGGTCGCCAGAGAGGCGGCCATAGTCGAAGACTGGGTGTCCGGGTCCGACATCATCGGCCAGGACGTGGACGAGGAGGCGGGGCGCCTAGGGGCCTCGCTGGGTCGCATCTGCGACGCGGCGATGCCCAGGGCGAGACCCCTCCCTCCTCGGCATCGGGTGTATTGGTGGAACGACGAGCTGCGCCGCATGCGAGTCGACTGCGGCAGGGCTCGCCGCCGATACACCCGGTGCAGGCGTAGGCGGATCCGGGACGCCCAGGAGGAGACCGTCTCCTACGCCGCCTACAGGGCACTGCGCGAGTCGCTTCAAGTGGCAATCGCGCGGGCCAAGGAGGCGGCGTGGGAGGAGTGGCTGCGGACCCTCGACGGCGACCCGTGGGGCAGGCCGTACAAAGTGGTCCGCAAAAAGCTGCGACCCTGGGCCCCCCCAGTCACGTCCAGCGTGGACGAGGATCTCCTAGGAGATGTGGTGGGCACCCTCTTCCCCCATCGAGAGGAGTGGGTACCTCCGGCGATGGCCCGACAAGGCGATGCGCGACCTGCAGAGGACGACGTCCCCGCACCGCCGGTATCGGAGGCGGAATTCGGGGCGGCCGTCCTGAGACTCAAAATGAAGAGGACCGCCCCCGGCCCGGACGGCGTTCCGGGGACGGCTCTGGCGGTCGCGCTAGAAGAGATAGGTGAGAGGGTGAGGTCCCTGTTCACCGCGTGCGTGGCGCAGGGTCGATTCCCTCGACCCTGGAAGACGGGCAAGCTCGTGTTGCTGCCGAAGGTCGGGCGCCCGGCCGGACTGCCGTCGTCCTACCGTCCGATCGTGCTGCTCGGCGAGGTGAGCAAGCTCTTCGAGCGAGTGCTCGCGGCTCGCCTGGCCGAGTGCATGGATCCGGATCTGGACGACGCGCAGTTCGGTTTCCGCCGGGGTCGGTCGACCCTGGATGCCGTCGCGCGGGTGCGGGACCTCGCCGAGGGGGCGGTCTGCCAGGGCGGCGTGATGCTTGCGGTGTCATTGGACATCCGCAACGCTTTCAACACGCTGCCCTGGGAGACCGTCAGAGCGGCGCTGCGGTACCACGGGGTGCCGCAGTACCTGCAGCGGGTCATCGCTGATTACTTCGCCGGCAGGGCCGTCGTTTACCCGACGAGGGCCGGCGAGGGGAGGAGGGTGATGTCGTGCGGTGTTCCACAGGGGTCGGTACTGGGCCCGCCCCTGTGGAACATCGGCTACGACTGGGTGCTGCGCGGTGCCACCTTGCGGGGGGTCGGTGTTATATGTTACGCCGACGATACCCTCGTGCTGGCCCGCGGCGGCACCTACAGGGAGGCGTCGCGCCTCGCCACGGCGGGCGTGGCCCAGGTGGTGGGGAGGATCCGCGCCCTGGGGCTCGAGGTGGCCCTGGAGAAATCGGAGGCTCTCCTGTTCCACGGGCCCGGAAACGGGCCGCCGCCGGCGGCCTCAATCATAGTGGGAGGAACTTCCATCGCCGTCGGTACTAACATGAAGTACCTGGGGCTTGTGCTCGACGGCCGATGGAAGTTCGAAGAGCACTTCCGGCGGTTGGCCCCGAAGTTGTTGGGCACCGCTGGGGCGTTGGGGCGGATCCTCCCAAACGTTGGGGGGCCAGGTAGTGTTTGCCGACGCCTCTACACCGGTGTGGTGCGCTCCATGGCGCTCTACGGGGCGCCGATATGGGCGGGAGCCCTGAATAGCCGAAACTTGGCAGCGCTGCGCAGACCGCAGCGCGCCATGGCGCTCAGGGTGGCCCGGGCGTACCGCACCGTGTCTTGCGTCGGCGCGTGTGTGCTCGCCGGTACGCCGCCGTGGGACCTCGACGCCGAGGTACTCGCCGCGGCGTACTGGCGAACCAAAGAGGCGATTGCGGGTGGTGACCGCCCCCATCCGCGGGAGATTCGTCGCTGGAAGGAGGAGGCGCGCGACACTCTCCTGCGGAGGTGGGCGGCTCGTCTTGAGAGTGCGGACACGAGCCGAGAGTTGGTCGCCGCCGTTCGCCCCATTCTTCACGAGTGGCTCGAACGGCGTCATGGGGTTCTCTCCTTCCACCTGACGCAGATGATCACCGGTCATGGTTGTTTCGGCCGGTACCTGTGCCGGGTGGCGGGAAGGGAACCCTCGGTGGAGTGCCACCATTGTGCGGCGAGAGTCGCGGACACGGCGCAACACACGCGCGAGGAGTGCCCAGCTTGGGCGGTCCCTCGCGCCGCCTTGTCCGCGACAGTCGGGAATGACCTGTCGCTGCCGGCCGTCCTCAGGGAGATGGTCGACAGCGACGAGTCGTGGCAGGCGGTCGCGACCTTCAGCGACGACGTTATGTCGCGGAAGGAGGCGGCGGAGCGGGACCGGGAAGACGACGTCGACTCGGCCCCGATACGCCGCCGCAGACTCGGCAGGCGGCGTGCGGCCTTTGCGGGCCGGATGCCGCCGTGACGCCGGGGACCGTGGGCGGAGGATCGGGGGATCCGCCGTCCACACATAGGTCCCGTGCACTGAGACATCCGGTGGTCCGGTGCCTCAGTGCCAGGAGGAGACAGGAGGAGGAATGGGGCGGGGCAGGGTCTCTTGTAACACCAGGGGACTCTGCCCCGCCCCGGAGAGAAGGGCTCTATTGAGAGCAACGCTAGCGGGGCATGCGGTTGTAAGCCTCGTGGGTCCCGCAGCCCCGTAGGCGAGAGGAGGACCACTCCAGGTTTTTAGTGGGTGCGAACCCCACATAACACAGCGGTTCCCCCGGGCCGCTGCGTATTCGTTAGGAATTTTCCTGGGTGATCAAAAAAAAAAAAAAAAGGTTAGGTTAGGTTAGGTTAGGTTAGGTTAGGTTTTTTTTTTTTTTTTTTTTTTTTTTTTTTTTTTTTTTTTTTTTTTTTTTTTTTTTTTTCACTTGTTCCTCTAACTCACGTCAGAGCCTATGTAAGCTATTGTACTCTTTCATTCCAGTTCTCTCAAGTATTCCTCTCGCACTTTTATTCCGCATACTTTGTCTTTCTTTCATTCTATCTCTTACATGCTTATTACCGGTGGGATTCCGGTCTACTCTTTGTCTTTTCTGACTACTCTTTATTTATTTTCTTTATTCTTGGGGTTCAGGGTTACAACATACACAGTTCTTTTATTTAATAAATGCCAATTTACATTGTTTTCTTATATATGTAGTTTACATGGTTTATTATTTACTATCTTAATTCTAAGTTTATATCTAATTTTAATTCTAATAACATCTTATTTTTTATTTATTTATTTTTATTACATGGATTAGGGTTTTTTGAACACCTACAGCTTTCCAATGCCCAGTATACATTTTTACTCTGTTTCCTTACTTTTCTATTTTTACAATTACGATCTTATTTTAAACTACGCTTATTACTAATTTTTCATATTAATCCTATATAATTTCTATGTATGATGTACATTATATTCAATAATATATGGTCATCATACTTTTTGTTACTTATTTCTCTTTACGACATTCTCTATTATTTTTAAGCAAAAGTTTACAAACAGATTCCTGTTTTTACCTAACATTATACATTTAATACTATCTACTGTTAGTTTTATATCCAAAAGATTTTCAATTTTGAGTCTCTCGTATCCGAACACTGGGCATTCCAAGATGACATGGGGAACAGACTCTTCCACTTCGGGGTCACAAGTGCAGGAGGGGCTCTCCTTACATCTGAAGCGACTTAGGTATTCGGAGAAACCCCCGTGGCCCGTGAACAATTGCGTGCTAAGGCATGTCGGCTCGAACCTTCGTATGACACTGTAAGCAGTAGTCACATCCGGAAAAAAGATTTTTGTAATCCCGGCGACTTCCCCAGATTTGTACCTCGCATCCCATTCGCGAATCGACCTCAACCGGAGCTGTCGCTTCGCGAATGATACGGGGAAGAAATCGTAATCGGGTTTCCTCTTATTTGACGCAGCGGCGGCTTCCTTGGCAAGTTGGTCTGCCCTTTCGTTACCCTCCAATCCTGCGTGTGCTTTTATCCAGTACAAGGTCACAACTTTGTTCTGTCGAGAAAGGTTTGTGATGTTCTCGCGAGTTTCAACGGCAAGTGTATGGAGGGAGCCGAGGTTGGTAACTGTTTGTAGTGCCGCCATTGAGTCGCTATAGATTCCGAATGTGGATGCCTTTTGCTTCCTTATTTGCCTCGTGGCTTCGCAGACTGCCAGCAGCTCCGCCTGGTACACCGTGCAGTATGACGGCAAGCAAATCTTGACGGTTTTGGTCTCCGCTTCACCCTCCCAAATAGACAGCGCCGCGCCGACCCTTCCCCCGATCTTGCTGCCGTCCGTAAATATTTTGACTGCACAGCTGCTATTTGCGTCCACGTCGCTCCGGTTTTTAAGGCATGTCAGCTCAATGTCTGCGAGTGCCGCGGGGTGTGGTGCGTTGATTGCAGGCATTTGTCGCTCGATCTCCCTGTCCCCCAGTTCAGGCAAGGTCGCCCCCCTCTTGATCCTGTATAGCGAGGCTACCTCGCGTACACGAAGATCGAGTGGGAGCACTCCCGCGAGAACCAACGCTGAGTTCAGGGAGACCGTGCGATAAGCCTTGCACATTTTTTGTGCGAAACCTCTTTGCACCGTTCTAAGCTGCTTTTGCACTCCCAGCTTTCCAACGGCCGGTGCCCATATGCTTGCCGCGTACAGTATGATGGGCTCGATGGTCGCCGTATAAATCGTGCGAATTACCTCTGGGTGGAGGCCCCAGCTAGCTTTAGCCGCTCTTGCGAGCTGTTTATAGACGTTGACGGCCTTTTTGCACACGTTGCCTACGTGCGCATTAAATGTGAGTTTTTCGTCGAACGTCACACCCAGCATCTTGATTTGTTTTGACATGCCAATGTCGATCCCGCCCATGGACAGGCGCGGTGTATCGAATTTAAGCTTGCGCGTAATTACCATTGCATTGGTCTTATGAGGCGCGAATTTGAGCTTATTTTCGACACCCCACACCCGAACAAGTTCGAGAGCGGCATTGGCTTGTCTCTGCACGTGTTGTGCCGTATGACCATCGAACACCATGACGACGTCGTCGGCGAAGGCCTGCACGTAGTGACCATCCGCTTCGAGAATGTTCAGCAGTGGGTCCAGAAGCACGTTCCAAAGTATGGGCCCACCTATAGACCCTTGGACGCATCCTTTGTTGGTCGCCTTGGTGAAAGTTGCCCCGTAGTACCTCACCGTGACTTTTCTTTGGTCAAGGTAACTATCTATAACCCTCCTGATGTTTAGGGGGCAGTTCCTTTTTGCCAGCTGGACTCTAATCGCTGGCCACCAGGCGCTGTCGAAGGCGCCCTCTATATCCAATGACACGACGGTTGTGATTTTCTTCTCGTCGAGTTTCGTATTTATGTGTTTCATTAGCTTATAGAGGGCGTCTTCGCAGCTCTTTTGGGGCATGAATCCAAACTGATTCGGGTTTAGTTTCGGTATCAGGTGGTATTTTATTCTGGCGACCAACATCTTCTCGTATACTTTGCCCATCACCGGTAACAGTCCTATGGGGCGGTAAGACTTGGGGGTTGTATACGATTCTTTCCCTGGTTTCCTAAGTACTATGACTGTGGCTTCCTTCCATACAACCGGGAAGTAATGGAGCTCTAAGCCTTTATTTAGTACTCCCAGGAAAAGTTTTATATCGCTCTTGATGGAGTGGCTGCAGATGTCTGCAGTGAATCCGTCGGCGCCAGGCGCTTTTTTGGGATTCAGGGAGTCCAGAGCAGTGAGCAATTCTGTGATTGTGAACGGGGGGTCATTTTGTCCCTCGGATGGTTCGAGGTTCACAACTGCAGCTCTGCTCCGTATGTCCCTATGCGTCTGGCTGTCGTTCTCCCTTAGATCTTCCGGGTAGAAGGTTCGGGCCAACAGTTCCACCGAGCCTTTTGCGTCAAGGGTGATGCCATCCGCCACTAAGGGCACGTCTTCTTCTCTCTTAGCTGTTTTCCCTATAACCCGATATATCCCCTCCCACAAATTCTCCTTGTCCTGTTTTTGGCAGAACTCCTTCCAGCTTCCGATCTGGGCCTCCTTTGCTCTCGACTCATACTCATCTCTTGCTTCGATGTACGCATTCACTACCCCTTGCCTTCGTATCGGTGCGGCGTTCCTGATTCTGCGCTTCTTAGTGGTGACTTCCTGCTTCATCTTCGCGAGCTCTTCTGACCACCAGGGTAGGGTGAGTGTCTCTACATTCTTTTTTGTGGGTATGGTTTTATTGCAAGATTCTGTAATTGCTTTATTTAATTGTATAATGAATTGTTCTAGTTGCTCTACTGTTCTAATTGTGTTAAGTTTTTCGATATCTAGTTTCTGTTCGATTTTAAATTGGTTGAATTCACTAAGAAATTCAGCCCAATTTGCTTTCTTGGTGTTATATAATCTAGTGGTTCTTTTGACACTCACCCCGATCGATTTTTTCAGTTTGATGTTAAAACTAATTCCGCAGTGGTCAGCGCACGTGAGATTTGCTATGACTTTCCAGTCCTCCACTAAGTCTAGCACATCAGTAGTGCAAGCCGTCACGTCCACGAAGCTGGAATAGCGTTTTCCGCCTCGAATGGTATCAAAAGTCGGAGTGTCGCCTTGGTTCAAAATATTTAAGCCCAGCTCGTGAAGCGTGCTGGCCATGTCGTCCCCCCTATGGTCAGTTTGTGAACTTCCCCACCAGGTGCTCTTTGCATTCGAGTCGCCTCCAATTATTAACCTCCGTGTGAACGTGTCTGCGGTTTTTATAAGATAATCAAGGTACGGACTTAGGGGCTGGTCAGGTTCAAAATAGTATGAAGCCAGAGTGACTTTCCATTGTTTGGTGCTCACGGTCACCACCACGACGTTGTTCGTGGTGTGCTCTGGGTGTTGCGTGACATCCAAGCTGGCGTCAAATACGGCAATTGCAGCTTTAGTTATGCCCGCGCCAGTGTGTTGGAAGACTCTTACGCCTCTGTATGGCTTCATACTATCCGACCCGCCCACATATGGTTCCTGAACCAGTGCAACTGCGACCTTTCTTGTATTTGCCTCGATCATCAGCTCTTCTGTGGCTAGCTTTCTGCGTTGGAGGTTGCATTGAAGCACCTGGTAGCTATGCGTGTTCCCCTGGGCGCCCTTAGCAGTACGCAACCGACATGCGAGCTATCGCATCGCGTTTTCTGCGTATGGGGCATTCCGTGCTGAAGGCGTTATGGTCGTTACGGCTGAGTTTGGCAAGTACGCAGTTTCTACACGACGGTTCGCTTCCGGCGAGCCACTCTGGGCATTGTTCCCTGAGGTGCGGTCCTCCGCAGTGGCTGCAGAGGTCTGCTGGGTCTACGCAGTACCTCTTACTGTGGCCGTACCCCAGGCACCTCGAACACTGCACCAGCGGCGATTGATCAGACACCCATATGCGTTGGAGGTCGATGTAGACTGATCCAGCCTCAGTCGCTCGTTTCCATATTACCGGAGAGACGCTGAGGACAATGTGACTGGTATGCGGGTTTCGGGCTTTCCTTTTATATTTTATTTCCACTCTGTCTTCTTCTTGCTTAAGGTCGTGGAAGATACCCCGGTTTTGTTTCCTGAAGGCCTTTAGGATTTCTTCGTCGGTATGTGCCGACAGAACGCCCGCAAGCCTCAGGAGAGGGTCTCTGTTCTTAACCTCTTCCACAACCAGGTTCCTTCCAGCATTCTCTATCCTCTCCTTCACTTTCTGTCTGTCTTCTGCTGTGTTGCAGCTCATAATCACCTTCCTGTCTCTTCCCTTCCGAGTCCTTTCAACCCTGATCCACCCTTCTTTGGCATTCACCGCCTCTCTAACTTTTGTAAGCACTTGGTCTCCGGTGTCGTCTTCGTCCTGCGACGTCACTACCACAGAGTGTAGTGCATTTTTCGGGGGTGAGTGCGTGGTGGGTCGGCTTTCCGTTGCCTCTGCATAGGTTTTAGAGCTCAGGAGTTGGTGTTGTTGTTCCATTTTGCCTTTCAGCTCGTCTAATTTTGTGCCATTTTCAGCGAGTAGCCGGCTCTGCTCTTTTAGTTGTGCTAGAATCTGGCTATGACTCTCACCGGTCTCCTTTGGAGGTGTCTTTTTTGGCGTTACCTGGGAGTTGTCTATTACTTCCGATGTGGAAGTCTCTCTGGTCCTCTTGAGCCTTTTAATCTCAGTATCCGCCTCTTTCACTATCTGAAATAGTTTGTCAACAGCTTCCAGTACGCTCGTTTTTATGTCCGTCTTTATGTTCCGAGAGTTGTTTATGTTGGTTTTGGCCTTAATAACATTAGCTTTTGCCTCCGCTAATCTATTTGAAATAACCTGTCTCGGAAGAAGGTTAGGTTAGGTTAGGTTAGGTTAGGTTAGGTTGCCCAGATGGGGGAACCCCCCACAGTGCATACGTCCTCGTTCGTGTTCCCTGGAAACGTCCCAGTTCTGACCACCGTAACGGAGTGGCAGACTGGGTACGGCCAAAGTGCGCTGTGCGTCGTAGACTTTTTTAATATTTCACTTGCGGTATCTGCGACACCTGCGGAGGCTACCATGCCTAAACCTGCGCGGGACGCCCTCGGGCATTTTATTAAAAAAGGCCCTTCTCAGGGCCAAACCAAAGGCCCTTCTCAGAGCCAACCCAAAGGCCCTTCTCAGGGCCCCCCCAAAGGCCCTTCTCAGGGCCCCCCCAAAGGCCCTTCTCAGGGCCACCCAAAAGGCCCTTCTCAGGGCCACCGTGACGCCTCAGCGTCAGAAGAAGGTCGAGCCTTCTACGGAGGAAGGGCGGACGAGCTGTTGGACTCCGACAGCGAGTCCGTTGCGTCGGATGATAGCTCGATGGTGATCGAGGATTCTCGATCACGATCTCGATCGCGGAAGCGGGCCTTCTTGAAGGAAGGGTCCGATGGCTCGAGTTCGGCGAAGGAGCCTGCCAGGAAGGCTAAGGCGAAAAAGCCGACGAAGACGGCAGCGGACACCCACGACGTGGGCCTGGTAGACGCCCAACGCCAGTTGGACGTGGCCCGGCGGACGCAGCTCCAGCAGGAGTTGGAGGAGAGGGTGGTCGCCAAGGAGCAACGGGCGCGCGTCGCCCGGGCCAGCTCAGGCTACGGCGCGTCCCGAGTTCTCTACTCGGACCACTCCCTGGCCGAGCTGGAGCAAATGGCGGCGGAGGACGAGGAGGAGATAGCGGTGGTCGCCTCTAAGTCCTCAAATTTAAAAGGGACTTTTCAGAAGTCCCTCAAATGCCGGGCCGCGAGCATGCGCAGCATTGTATCGGAGCTGGTGCAGAGGCAGGCGACCGACGAGACTCGGCAGTTGCAGGCGAGGATCGATCGCCTGCAGCAGGAGGTCAGCCAGCTACACCAGAAGCTGGCTGAAGCCACGGCTCCGCCAACCCAAGCCGAGCAGAGGCCTGCGGTAGAGGGCCCCTCCACCTCCAACCTCGAGGATATCATCCGCAAGGTTGTGATGGAGGAGAGGGCCTTCACAAGGGCCTGCATAGCAGGTATAGAGGACCGGCTCCTCCCTGAGAAAAGCTACCGGCTGCCGCTTGCCTCGGACAAGAGGAAGGGTGGGCCGGTGCCGAGCTCACAGAGGGAGGAGGACCCCCTTCTGCCTTCCACCACCCCGACCAACCAGCAGGGCTGGACGAAGGTGGTCAGCAAGGGCAAGGGCAAGGGCAAAAAGACGGCAGCGGTCGTCTCTGCCGTCCCCGCCACCGCCACTCCGAGCCAGTCGCAGCCGAGCGCCAAGGGCAAGGGGAAGGGGAAGGAGAAAAGCTCCCCCCCAGCCGTCCCTGCCACCACCCTTCCCAACCAGTCGCAGTCGACTGGAAAGGGAAAGGGGAAGGGGAAAAGTTCCCCCCCAGCCGGCGCCAAGAGGAAACTCATTCCTCCCAAGACCGCAGCCGTCGTGGTGACGCTCACCGCGGAGGCTGCGGAGCGCGGTGAGACCTACGCGTCCGTCATGATGCGGGCGCGTACCAATGCCGATCCCACCAAGTTGGGGATCGGCAAGGTCTCATGCCGCCGGACGCAGGCTGGGGCTCGGCTTTTCGAGTTCCCGGGTGCAGAGGGCTGCAAGAACGCGGACCTCTTTGCAGCTAAGCTGCAGGAGGTCATCGCGGACGCGGCCAAGGTGGCCAGACCAGTGAAGTCCGCGGCCATAGAGGTGACCGATCTAGACGATTCGGTCACAAAAGAGGAGGTGGTGGCGGCAGTCGCAGCCATAGGGGGCTGCGATGTCGCAGCGGTTCAAGGCCGGGGCATCAGGCCCGGCCGCGGCGGCATGGGCACCATTCGCCTGGAGTGCCCGGTCGCCGCTGCCAAAGCCGTCCTCGATAAAGGACGGCTAGCCGTCGGTTTCAGCTCGGGTGTAGTCCGGGCACTTGAAGTGCAGCCTCTGCGCTGCTTCAGGTGCTTCGGCATAGGACACACCCGGGCCCTCTGTCCGTCCAACGTAGACAGGACGGACAGCTGTTACCGCTGCGGCAAGGAGGGGCACAAAGCCGCCTCCTGCAAGGCCGCCACGCCGCACTGCGCGGTATGTGCCGCCAGTGGCCGCCCTGCGGGTCACATCATGAAGGGGAGGAACTGTAGTCCTCCCCTCAAGAGGGGCAAAGCGCAGGCGCCGACCCGGCCTGTCGCTGCCACCGCCGTCCCAGACGCTGGGATCACGGCGGCTGTTGAGGAGGGGGGTGCGATGTCCGATTAATGCATAGAGTCGAACATCGCATCCTCCAGGCGAACACCAACCACTGCAGAGCGGCTCAGGATCTGCTGATGCAGACCGTGGCTGAGTGGTTGGTGGACGTGGCGGTGGTCGCCGAGCCGTACTCGATACCTGGCCATTGGCTGGGTGATCGGGACGGCTTGGTGGCGTTGGTGTCGCGGCCCGCCACGGACTCCCCTCCCCTCTCGTTTTTAGAGAGGGGACCGGGATACGTGGCCGCCGCGTGGGGAGACATAGCCCTGGTGGGGGTCTATTTCTCCCCAAACCGCCCTCTAAGGGACTTCGAGAGTTTTCTCGAGGTCCTTACGGCAGTCGTCGGGAGGGCGGCACCACGCCAGGTCGCCGTGTTAGGCGACCTGAACGCAAAGTCGGCGGCCTGGGGCAACCCAGCCGCCTGTTGCAACGTCCGGGGACGCGCCGCCGAATTTTGGGCGGCTTCGTGCGGCGTCTCCCTCCTAAACAGGGGGAATGTTCACACGTGTGTGCGGCAGCGGGGAGGGTCTGTGGTTGACGTCTCGTTTGCCACCCCCGTGCTAGCCGCCCGCGTTGTGAACTGGCGGGTGGAAATGGTGGAGACTCTGTCGGACCACCGCTACGTGCGGTTCGACATCTCCACCCAGGGCCCGCGGGGAGGAATGGCCCGCTCTGGCCAATCTCCGTTCCCGCGGTGGGCTCTCACCCGCCTGGACCGGGAGGCAGCTCAGGAGGCGGCGTTCCTCCAGGACTGGCTCTCGCCCCCTGTGGAGGCCCTGGACGTTGACGCCGCAGCGGTCCGGCTCCGCGGCTCTCTGACCGAGGTGTGCAACGCCAGCATGCCTCGGTCTCGCCGTCCGCCTCCCCGTCGCGCCGTTTATTGGTGGACGGAGGAGCTGGCGGGGCTCCGGGCCGCTTGCGTGGCGGCCAGAAGGGCCTTTATGCGGAGCCGGCGGCGCACTACCCGATCTCAGGCCGGGGAGGATCGCCTCTACGCCTCTTACCTAGAGGCAAAGGCGGTCTTCAAGTCGGCGATGTGCGCCGCCAAGGACTCGGCGAGGGCCGAGATGCTGGAGGGCCTCGATAGGGATCCGTTTGGGAGGCCATATAAGGCGGCGCGTAACCAACTGCGCCCCTTCGGCCCCCCACTAACGGAGACCCTGGAGCCGGCGTTGCTGGATGGGGTGGTCCGGTCCCTGTTTCCGCGCAGGGCCGACTTCACCCCACCAACCATGAACCCCCCACGGGGGGTGGTAGCTTCGCCGGAGGAGGAGGTCCCTCCAGTATCGGCGGAGGAACTTCGCGCGGGGGTTCTGTCCCTCCGCGCGAAGAAGACGGCCCCTGGGCCAGATGGCGTCCCCGCACGGGTGGTGGCCATCGCGGCGTCCCTCATGGAGGACAGGTTTCGGGACCTCTTCAGCGCGTGCCTGACGTCTGGGAGGTTCCCGAAACAGTGGAAGGAGGGGCAGTTGTGCCTCCTCCGGAAGGAGGGACGCCCGGTGGACTCCCCCTCGGCATACCGACCCATCGTTCTGCTCGATGAGGTCGGTAAATTGTTCGAGGGGATCATCGCCACCCGGCTAAACAGCCTTTTGCGGGAGGTAGGGCCGGACCTGTCGGACGCCCAGTTCGGTTTTCGACGGGGGCGTTCGACGGTCGACGCGTTGGCCCTACTCAGGGGCCAGGTGCAGGAGGCGGTGGAGTCGGGGGGCGGAGTGTTGGCGGTGTCATTCGACATAGCCAACGCCTTCAACTCCGTTCCCCACTCGACGATATTGGAGGCACTCCGATACCACGGAGTGCCCCAATATCTGCGGGCGATCCTGGCCAGCTACTTGGAGGACCGAGAGGTCCTCCTCGTGGACAAGACGGCCAGGATCAGGCGCTACGGCGCGGAGTGCGGAGTTCCACAGGGGTCGGTTCTAGGCCCTCCCCTGTGGAACATTGGGTTTGATTGGCTCCTGCGGGGAGCCCTCCTCCAGGGCACGAGTGTCATCTGCTACGCGGATGACACTCTCCTCACTGCCCGGGGGAGGAGCTTTGGGGAGGCGGCCTGTTTGGCCTCGGCGGGCGGATCCTTGGTCGCAGAGAGGATCCGCCGCCTGGGATTGAGGGTGGCGCTGAACAAGACCGAGGCCGTGTTCTTCCACGGGCCTCGGCAGCGCTGCCCTCCAGATGCCCACATCGTCGTGGAGGGCGTCCGAATAGCGGTGAAGGCCCAGATGAAATATCTGGGCCTAGTGCTGGACAGCAGGTGGCGCTTCGGCCTGCATTTTAGCGGGCTGTCGACGCGCCTGCTGAAAGCCGCGGACGCCCTCTCATGGCTCCTCCCCAACCTCGGGGGGCCGAGTGCACGGTGCCGGCGCCTTTATGCCGGCATCCTGCGTAGTATGGCCCTGTATGGGGCACCCATCTGGGCGGACTCCCTCCAGAGGAGGGAGAATGCAACCGCCATCCGCAGGCCGCAAAGGGCCATTGCACAGCGGGTGGCGAGGGCCTACCGCTCAGTGGGCTTTTCGGCGGCGTGCGCTCTGGCCGGCACCCCTCCCTGGGAGTTGGAGGCATGGGTGCTCGCCAGAGTGTACGAGTGGACGGCGCGGCGTAGGGCGCTGGGTGAGCGCCCCGCCATGGAAGAGCGGGAGGCCGTGCGGCGGGAGGCGAGGGACGCCATCGTCCTCCATTGGGCGGAGGATCTCGCCACCGCCGCGTTTGGACGCCGGACGCTGGACGCGCTCGGGCCAGTCCTGCAGGGCTGGCTCGAGCGGCCACATGGTTTCCTCTCGTTCCGTTTGGTGCAGGTGTTGTCCGGACATGGTTGTTTCGGAACGCACCTGCACCGGACCCGGAGGGAGGAAACCCCGGCGTGCCATGACTGCGGCGCGGCGGAGGACACGGCGCAGCACACCTTGGAGGTGTGCCCAGCTTGGGCTGAGCTGCGCCGTGCCTTGACTGATGTGGTCGGGCAGGACCTCTCACTTCCCGGTGTGGTCAACTCCATGCTGGGGAGTGAGGAGGCCTGGGCGGCGGTTGCCTCCTTTTGCGAGGTCGTGATGTCGCAAAAGGAGGCGGCGGAGCGGGCGCGGGAGGACGATCCTCTCGCGCCGCCGCACCGCAGGCGAAGAAGGGGTGGGAGAAGGCGGTTGTACGATCGTCTCCTCCCACCTCCTGGTGGTGACTAGCGGGCGACAGGCGCGGGGGCGCCTTCGCTCGCATTGCACGAGTCACCACCCTCGTCGGGCGGGAACGGCCGAGCACTCGCGGTCGTTCCCGGGCCCCTCCACTGAGGGAGGGGCGTGAAGGCCCCGCTGTAAAGGCGGGCGGTCGTCGGCGGGGGACTGGACGTAAAGGCTCTGCCAGTTTCCCAGTCCTCCTCCAATTCAAGACGATGCGGGAGTGCCGCTGGGTTATTTTAGTGGGTATACCGGATTCATTCCGGGGAGTCCCACATACCCCCCCCATTCCCCCAATGGGTGGGTATGCGTAATGCATTTTTTCCCAGCGAGATCAAAAAAAAAAAAAAAAAAAAGGTTGCCCAGATGAAATATCTGGGCCTAGTGCTGGACAGCAGGTGGCGCTTCGGCCCGCACTTTAGCGGGCTGTCGACGCGCCTGCTGAAAGCCGCGGACGCCCTCTCATGGCTCCTCCCCAACCTCGGGGGGCCCAAGGAGCGATGCCGGCGATTGTATGCCGGCATTCTTAAGAGCATGGCCCTGTATGGGGCACCCATCTGGGCGGACTCCCTCCAGAGGAGGGAGAATGCAACCGCCATCCGCAGGCCGCAAAGGGCCATTGCACAGCGGGTGGCGAGGGCCTACCGCTCAGTGGGTTTCTCGGCGGCGTGCGCTCTGGCGGGCACCCCTCCCTGGGAGTTGGAGGCATGGGTGCTCGCCAGAGTGTACGAGTGGACGGCGCGGCGTAGGGCGCTGGGTGAGCGCCCCGCCATGGAGGAGCGGGAGGCCGTGCGGCGGGAGGCGAGGGACGCCATCGTCCTCCATTGGGCGGAGGACCTCGCCACCGCCGCCTTTGGACGCCGGACGCTGGACGCGCTCGGGCCAGTCCTGCAGGGCTGGCTCGAGCGGCCACATGGTTTCCTCTCGTTCCGTTTGGTGCAGGTGTTGTCCGGACATGGTTGTTTCGGAACGCACCTGCACCGGATCCGGAGGGAGGAAACCCCGGCGTGCCATGACTGCGGCGCGGCGGAGGACACGGCGCAGCACACCTTGGAGGTGTGCCCAGCTTGGGCTGAGCTGCGCCGTGCCCTGACAGATGTGATCGGGCGGGACCTCTCACTTCCCAGCGTGGTCTACTCCATGCTGGGGAGTGAGGAGGCCTGGGCGGCGGTTGCCTCCTTTTGCGAGGTCGTGATGTCGCAAAAGGAGGCGGCGGAGCGGGCGCGGGAGGACGATCCTCTCGCGCCGCCGCACCGCAGACGAAGAAGGGGTGGGAGAAGGCGGTTGTACGATCGTCTCCTCCCACCTCCTGGTGGTGACTAGCGGGCGACAGGCGCGGGGGCGCCTTCGCTCGCATTGCACATGTCACCACCCCCGTCGGGCGGGAACGGCCGAGCACTCGCGGTCGTTCCCGGGCCCCTCCACTGAGGGAGGGGCGTGAAGGCCCCGCTGTAAAGGCGGGCGGTCGTCGGCGGGGGACTGGACGTAAAGGCTCTGCCAGTTTCCCAGTCCTCCTCCAATTAAAGACGATGCGGGAGTGCCGCTGGGTTATTTTAGTGGGTATACCGGACTCATTCCGGGGAGTCCCACATACCCCCCCCATTCCCCCAATGGGTGGGTATGCGTAATGCATTTTTTCCCAGCGAGATCAAAAAAAAAAAAAAAAAAGGTTAGGTTAGGTTGGATCATCGCCACCCGGCTAAACAGCCTTTTGCGGGAGGTAGGGCCGGACCTGTCGGACGCCCAGTTCGGTTTTCGACGGGGGCGTTCGACGGTCGACGCGTTGGCCCTACTCAGGGGCCAGGTGCAGGAGGCGGTGGAGTCGGGGGGCGGAGTGTTGGCGGTGTCATTCGACATAGCCAACGCCTTCAACTCCGTTCCCCACTCGACGATATTGGAGGCACTCCGATACCACGGAGTGCCCCAATATCTGCGGGCGATCCTGGCCAGCTACTTGGAGGACCGAGAGGTCCTCCTCGTGGACAAGACGGCCAGGATCAGGCGCTACGGCGCGGAGTGCGGAGTTCCACAGGGGTCGGTTCTAGGCCCTCCCCTGTGGAACATTGGGTTTGATTGGCTCCTGCGGGGAGCCCTCCTCCAGGGCACGAGTGTCATCTGCTACGCGGATGACACTCTCCTCACTGCCCGGGGGAGGAGCTTTGGGGAGGCGGCCTGTTTGGCCTCGGCGGGCGGATCCTTGGTCGCAGAGAGGATCCGCCGCCTGGGATTGAGGGTGGCGCTGAACAAGACCGAGGCCGTGTTCTTCCACGGGCCTCGGCAGCGCTGCCCTCCAGATGCCCACATCGTCGTGGAGGGCGTCCGAATAGCGGTGAAGGCCCAGATGAAATATCTGGGCCTAGTGCTGGACAGCAGGTGGCGCTTCGGCCTGCATTTTAGCGGGCTGTCGACGCGCCTGCTGAAAGCCGCGGACGCCCTCTCATGGCTCCTCCCCAACCTCGGGGGGCCGAGTGCACGGTGCCGGCGCCTTTATGCCGGCATCCTGCGTAGTATGGCCCTGTATGGGGCACCCATCTGGGCGGACTCCCTCCAGAGGAGGGAGAATGCAACCGCCATCCGCAGGCCGCAAAGGGCCATTGCACAGCGGGTGGCGAGGGCCTACCGCTCAGTGGGCTTTTCGGCGGCGTGCGCTCTGGCCGGCACCCCTCCCTGGGAGTTGGAGGCATGGGTGCTCGCCAGAGTGTACGAGTGGACGGCGCGGCGTAGGGCGCTGGGTGAGCGCCCCGCCATGGAAGAGCGGGAGGCCGTGCGGCGGGAGGCGAGGGACGCCATCGTCCTCCATTGGGCGGAGGATCTCGCCACCGCCGCGTTTGGACGCCGGACGCTGGACGCGCTCGGGCCAGTCCTGCAGGGCTGGCTCGAGCGGCCACATGGTTTCCTCTCGTTCCGTTTGGTGCAGGTGTTGTCCGGACATGGTTGTTTCGGAACGCACCTGCACCGGATCCGGAGGGAGGAAACCCCGGCGTGCCATGACTGCGGCGCGGCGGAGGACACGGCGCAGCACACCTTGGAGGTGTGCCCAGCTTGGGCTGAGCTGCGCCGTGCCTTGACTGATGTGGTCGGGCAGGACCTCTCACTTCCCGGTGTGGTCAACTCCATGCTGGGGAGTGAGGAGGCCTGGGCGGCGGTTGCCTCCTTTTGCGAGGTCGTGATGTCGCAAAAGGAGGCGGCGGAGCGGGCGCGGGAGGACGATCCTCTGGCGCCGCCGCACCGCAGGCGAAGAAGGGGTGGGAGAAGGCGGTTGTACGATCGTCTCCTCCCACCTCCTGGTGGTGACTAGCGGGCGACAGGCGCGGGGGCGCCTTCGCTCGCATTGCACGAGTCACCACCCTCGTCGGGCGGGAACGGCCGAGCACTCGCGGTCGTTCCCGGGCCCCTCCACTGAGGGAGGGGCGTGAAGGCCCCGCTGTAAAGGCGGGCGGTCGTCGGCGGGGGACTGGACGTAAAGGCTCTGCCAGTTTCCCAGTCCTCCTCCAATTCAAGACGATGCGGGAGTGCCGCTGGGTTATTTTAGTGGGTATACCGGATTCATTCCGGGGAGTCCCACATACCCCCCCCATTCCCCCAATGGGTGGGTATGCGTAATGCATTTTTTCCCAGCGAGATCAAAAAAAAAAAAAAAAAAAGGTTAGGTTAGGTTAGGTTGGGGAACCACCCCACAGTGCTTACGTCCTCGTCGTGTTCCCCGGAAACGTCCCAGTTCTGACCACCGTAACGGAGTGGCAGACTGGGTACGGCCAAAGTGCACTGTGCGATCGTAGCTATCATTTTTATTTACTTGCGGAAACTGCGATCCCTGCGGAGGCTAGCATGCCGAAACCTGCGCGGGATGCCCTCGGGCATTTTATCAAAAAAGGCCCTTCTCAGGGCCAAAACAAAGGCCCTTCTCAGGGCCAAACAAAAGGCCCTTCTCAGGGCCAACCCAAAGGCCCTTCTCAGGGCCACCCAAAAGGCCCTTCTCAGGGCCACCGTGACGCTTCAGCGTCAGAAGAAGGGCGAGCCTTCTATGGAGGAAGGGCGGACGAGCTGTTGGACTCTGACAGCGAGTCCGTAGCGTCGGACACTAGCTCGATGGTGATCGAGGATTCTCGATCACGACCGCGATCTAGGAAGCGGGCCTTCTTGAAGGAAGGGTCGGATGGCTCCTCAGCGTCGGGTTCGGCAAAGGAGCCGAAGAAGAAGGCTAAGGCCAAAAAGCCGGACACCCACGACGTGGGACTCGCGGATGCCCAACGCCAGCTAGACCTGGCTCGGCGGACGCAGCTCCAGCAGGAGTTGGAGGAGCGCGTGGTTGCGAAGGAGCAACAGGCACGCGTTGCCCGGGCCAGGTCCGGGTACGGAGCGTCCCGCGTTGTGTACGCGGACCACTCCCTGGCCGAACTGGAACGGATGGCGGTGGAGGACGAGGAGGAGATAGTGTTGGTCGCCTCAAAGTCCTCCAATTTGAAGGGGACATTTCAGAAGTCCCTGAAATGCCGGGCCGCCAGCATGCGAAGCATCATCGCGGAGCTGGTGCAGAGGCAGGCGACCGACGAGTCGCGGCAACTACAGGCGAGGATCGATCGTCTGCAGACAGAGGTCAGCCAGCTCCACCAGAAGCTGGCTGAAGCCACGGCCCTGCCAACCCAGGCCGAGCCGAGACCTGCGGCAGAGGGCCCCTCCTCCTTCGACCTCGAGGACACCATCCGCAAGGTAATGGTGGAGGAGCGGGCCTTCGTGAGAGCCTGCCTAGCAGGAATAGAGGACCGGCTACTGCCGGAAAAAAGCTACCGGCTGCCTCTTGCGGCAGACAAGAGGCGAGAGGAGCCGGGCTCGACCTCGACCTCACAGAGGGAGGAGGACACCCTATTGCCTGCCACCACCCCGTCCAACCAGCAGGGGTGGACGAGGGTCGTCAGCGGGAAGGGGAAAGGCAAGGGCAAGAGGGCGGCAGCTGTCGTTCCAGCCGTCCCCGCCACCACCACCCCACTTAGCCAGTCGAAGACGACAGGCAAAGGAAAAGGGAAGGGCAAGGGCAAAGGGGCGGCAGCGGCCGCCCCTGCCGTTCCCGCCACCACCACCCTTCCCAGCCAGTCGCAGGCGACCGGCAAAGGGAAGGGGAAGGGAAAGGGGAAAGGGCCGCCCTCCAAGGCCGCTAGCGCTGCTCCCACAGCCAAAACCGCCGGCACAAGGAGGAACCTGGTTCCTCCTAAGACCGCAGCCGTCGTGGTGACGCTCACCACGGAGGCTGCGGAACGTGGAGAGACGTACGCGTCCGTACTGTTGCGGGCGCGTGCTAACGCCGATCCTACCCAACTGGGGATCGGCAAGATCTCTTGCCGGCGGACCCAAGCCGGGGCTCGAATATTCGAGTTCCCGGGGGCAGAGGGCAGTGCACACGCGGACCTCTTCGCAACGAAGTTGCAAGAGGTCATAGCGGACGCGGCCAAGGTGGCCAGGCCCGTAAAGACGGCGGCCTTAGAGGTGACCGACCTCGACGACACGGTCACCAAGGAGGAGGTGGTGGCGGCGGTCGCAGCAATTGGTGGCTGCGACGCCGCAGCGGTGCGAGGCCGAGACATCAGGCCCGGCCGCGGCGGCATGGGCACCATTCGTCTGGAGTGCCCAGTCGCCGCTGCCAAAGCCGTCCTTGACAAAGGACGGCTTAACGTCGGCTTCAGCTCGGGTGCAGTCCGGGCACTTGTGGCACAGCCCTTGCGGTGCTACAGGTGCTTCGGAGTCGGGCACACCCGAGCCCTCTGTCCGTCACCGGTGGACCGGACAGAGAGCTGCTACCGCTGCGGCAAGGAGGGCCACAAATCCGCGGCGTGCAAGGCCGCCGCGCCGCATTGCGCTGTGTGTGCCGCCAGTGGCCGCCCGGCAGGCCACATCATGAAGGGGAGGATGTGCAATCCTCCCCCTAAGAGGGGAAAAGCGCAGGCCCCGAGCAAGCCTGTCGCTACCACCGCCGTGCCCGAGGCTGGGCATTCGGCTGCTGCGGCTGAAGAGGGGGGTGCGATGTCCGATTGATGGATAGAGTCGAACATCGCATCCTCCAGGCGAACACCAACCACTGCGCGGCGGCCCAGGATCTGCTGATGCAGATCATGGCCGAGTGGTTGGTGGACGTGGCGGTGGTCGCCGAGCCTTACTCGGTCCCCAGTACCTGGCTGGGCGATCGAGACGGCTTGGTGGCGTTGGTGGCGCGGTCTTCTACGGACTCCCCTCCCCTCTCGCTCTTAGAGAGGGGACCGGGATACGTGGCCGCCGCGTGGGGGGACATAGCCCTCGTTGGGGTCTATTTCTCCCCAAACCGCCCTCTCTCGGACTTTGAGGACTTCCTCGAGGTCCTCACCGCAGTCGTAGGGAGGGCGGCGCCGCGCCAGGTCGCCGTTATGGGCGACCTGAACGCCAAGTCGGAGGCTTGGGGCAACCCGGCTGCCTCGTGTAACGTCCGGGGACGCGCCGCCGAATTTTGGGCGGCCTCGTGCGGCGTGTCCCTCCTCAACAGGGGGGCGGTCCACACGTGTGTGCGGCAACGGGGTGGGTCGGTGGTAGACGTCTCATTCGCCACCCCTGCCCTAGCCGCCCGCGTCGTGAACTGGCGGGTGGAGACGGTGGAGACTTTGTCGGACCACCGATATGTGCGGTTCGACATCTCCACCGGCCCCCGGGGGGGGACGGCCCGCTCTGGCCAATCTCCCTTCCCGCGGTGGGCTCTCACCCGCCTGGACCGGGAGGCAGCCAAGGAGGCGGCCTTTCTCCAGGACTGGCTCTCGCCCCCTGTCGAGCCTGTCCTGGACGTGGACGCCGCAGCGGTCCAGCTCCGCGGCTCTCTGACCGAGGTGTGCAACGCCAGCATGCCTCGGTCTCGCCGTCCGCCTCCCCGTCGCGCCGTTTATTGGTGGACGGAGGAGCTGGCGGAGCTCCGAGCCGCGTGCGTGGCGGCCAGAAGGGCCTATATGCGGAGCCGGCGGCGCACTACCCGATCTCAGGCCGGGGAGGACCGCCTCTACGCCTCTTACGTGGAGGCAAAGGCGGTTCTCAAGTCGGCGATGTGCGCCGCCAAGGACTCGGCAAGGGCCGAGATGCTGGAGGGCCTCGATAGGGATCCGTTTGGGAGGCCATATAAGGCGGCGCGCAACCAACTGCGCCCCTTTGGCCCCCCACTAACGGAGACCCTGGAGCCGGCGTTGCTGGATGGGGTGGTCCGGTCCCTGTTTCCGCGCAGGGCCGACTTCACCCCACCAACCATGAACCCCCCACGGGGGGTGGTAGCTTCGCCGGAGGAGGAGGTCCCTCCAGTATCGGCGGAGGAACTTCACGCGGGGGTTCTGTCCCTCCGCGCGAAGAAGACGGCCCCTGGGCCAGATGGCGTCCCCGCACGGGTGGTGGCCATCGCGGCGTCCCTCATGGAGGACAGGTTTCGGGACCTCTTCAGCGCGTGCCTGACGGCTGGGAGGTTCCCGAAACAGTGGAAGGAGGGGCAGTTATGCCTCCTCCGGAAGGAGGGACGCCCGGTGGACTCCCCCTCGGCTTACCGACCCATCGTTCTGCTCGATGAGGTCGGTAAATTGTTCGAGGGGATCATCGCCACCCGGCTAAACAGCCTTTTGCGGGAGGTAGGGCCAGACCTGTCGGACGCCCAGTTCGGTTTTCGACGGGGGCGTTCGACGGTCGACG
This sequence comes from Orthosia gracilis, assembly GCA_947562075.1. Lineage (NCBI taxonomy): Eukaryota > Metazoa > Arthropoda > Insecta > Lepidoptera > Noctuidae > Orthosia > Orthosia gracilis. Next base: position 40,345 of record OX387274.1, on the reverse strand, counting down.
CGTTGGCCCTACTCAGGGGCCAGGTGCAGGAGGCGTTCGAGGCGGGGGACGGAGTGTTGGCGGTGTCGTTTGACATTGCCAATGCCTTCAACTCCGTGCCCCACTCGACCATATTGGAGGCACTCCGGTACCACGGAGTGCCCCAATATCTGCGGGCGATCCTGGCCAGCTACCTGGAGGACCGAGAGGTCCTCCTCGTGGACAAGACGGCCAGGATCAGGCGCTACGGCGCGGAGTCCGGTGTTCCGCAGGGGTCGGTTCTAGGCCCTCCCCTGTGGAACATCGGTTTTGACTGGCTCCTGCGAGGAGCCCTCCTCCAGGGCACGAGTGTCATCTGTTACGCAGATGACACTCTCCTCACTGCCCGGGGGAGGAGCTTTGGGGAGGCGGCCTGTTTGGCCTCGGCGGGCGGATCCTTGGTCGCAGAGAGGATCCGCCGCCTGGGATTGAGGGTGGCGCTGAACAAGACCGAGGCCGTGTTCTTCCACGGGCCTCGGCAGCGCTGCCCTCCAGATGCCCACATCGTCGTGGAGGGCGTCCGAATAGCGGTGAAGGCCCAGATGAAATATCTGGGCCTAGTGCTGGACAGCAGGTGGCGCTTCGGCCCGCACTTTAGCGGGCTGTCGACGCGCCTGCTGAAAGCCGCGGACGCCCTCTCATGGCTCCTCCCCAACCTCGGGGGGCCGAGTGCACGGTGCCGGCGCCTTTATGCCGGCATCCTTCGGAGCATGGCCCTGTACGGGGCACCCATCTGGGCGGACTCCCTCCAGAGGAGGGAGAATGCAACCGCCATCCGCAGGCCACAAAGGGCCATTGCACAGCGGGTGGCGAGGGCCTACCGCTCGGTGGGTTTCTCGGCGGCGTGCGCTCTGGCCGGCACTCCTCCCTGGGAGTTGGAGGCATGGGTGCTCGCCAGAGTGTACGAGTGGAGGGTGCGGCGTAGGGCGCTGGGCGAGCGCCCCGCTATGGAAGAGCGGGAGGCCGTGCGGCGGGAGGCGAGGGACGCCATCGTCCTCCATTGGGCGGAGGACCTCGCCACCGCCGCCTTTGGACGCCGCACGCTGGACGCGCTCGGGCCAGTCTTGCAGGGCTGGCTCGAGCGGCCACATGGTTTCCTCTCGTTCCGTTTGGTGCAGGTGTTGTCCGGACATGGTTGTTTCGGAACGCACCTGCACCGGATCCGGAGGGAGGAAACCCCGGCGTGCCACCACTGCGGCGCGGCAGAGGACACGGCGCAGCACACCCTCGAGGTGTGTCCAGCTTGGGCTGAGCTGCGCCGTGCCCTGATCGATGTGATCGGACAGGACCTCTCACTTCCCAGCGTGGTCTACTCCATGTTGGGGAGTGAGGAGGCCTGGGCGGCGGTTGCCTCCTTTTGCGAGGTCGTGATGTCGCAAAAGGAGGCGGCGGAGCGGGCGCGGGAGGACGATCCTCTCGCGCCGCCGCACCGCAGGCGAAGAAGGGGTGGGAGAAGGCGGTTGTACGATCGTCTCCTCCCACCTCCTGGTGGTGACTAGCGGGCGACAGGCGCGGGGGCGCCTTCGCTCGCATTGCACGAGTCACCACCCTCGTCGGGCGGGAACGGCCGAGCACTCGCGGTCGTTCCCGGGCTCCTCCACTGAGGGAGGGGCGTGAAGGCCCCGCTATAAAGGCGGGCGGTCGTCGGCGGGGGACTGGACGTAAAGGCTCTGCCAGTTTCCCAGTCCTCCTCCAATTCAAGACGATGCGGGAGTGCCGCTGGGTTATTTTAGTGGGTATACCGGATTCATTCCGGGGAGTCCCACATACCCCCCCCATTCCCCCAATGGGTGGGTATGCGTAATGCATTTTTTCCCAGCGAGATCAAAAAAAAAAAAAAAAAAAAAAAGGTTAGGTTAGGTTAGGTGGGGGAACCCCCCACAGTGCATACGTCCTCGTTCGTGTTCCCTGGAAACGTCCCAGTTCTGACCACCGTAACGGAGTGGCAGACTGGGTACGGCCAAAGTGCGCTGTGCGTCGTAGACTTTTTTAATATTTCACTTGCGGTATCTGCGACACCTGCGGAGGCTACCATGCCTAAACCTGCGCGGGACGCCCTCGGGCATTTTATTAAAAAAGGCCCTTCTCAGGGCCAAACCAAAGGCCCTTCTCAGAGCCAACCCAAAGGCCCTTCTCAGGGCCCCCCCAAAGGCCCTTCTCAGGGCCCCCCCAAAGGCCCTTCTCAGGGCCACCCAAAAGGCCCTTCTCAGGGCCACCGTGACGCCTCAGCGTCAGAAGAAGGTCGAGCCTTCTACGGAGGAAGGGCGGACGAGCTGTTGGACTCCGACAGCGAGTCCGTTGCGTCGGATGATAGCTCGATGGTGATCGAGGATTCTCGATCACGATCTCGATCGCGGAAGCGGGCCTTCTTGAAGGAAGGGTCCGATGGCTCGAGTTCGGCGAAGGAGCCTGCCAGGAAGGCTAAGGCGAAAAAGCCGACGAAGACGGCAGCGGACACCCACGACGTGGGCCTGGTAGACGCCCAACGCCAGTTGGACGTGGCCCGGCGGACGCAGCTCCAGCAGGAGTTGGAGGAGAGGGTGGTCGCCAAGGAGCAACGGGCGCGCGTCGCCCGGGCCAGCTCAGGCTACGGCGCGTCCCGAGTTCTCTACTCGGACCACTCCCTGGCCGAGCTGGAGCAAATGGCGGCGGAGGACGAGGAGGAGATAGCGGTGGTCGCCTCTAAGTCCTCAAATTTAAAAGGGACTTTTCAGAAGTCCCTCAAATGCCGGGCCGCGAGCATGCGCAGCATTGTATCGGAGCTGGTGCAGAGGCAGGCGACCGACGAGACTCGGCAGTTGCAGGCGAGGATCGATCGCCTGCAGCAGGAGGTCAGCCAGCTACACCAGAAGCTGGCTGAAGCCACGGCTCCGCCAACCCAAGCCGAGCAGAGGCCTGCGGTAGAGGGCCCCTCCACCTCCAACCTCGAGGATATCATCCGCAAGGTTGTGATGGAGGAGAGGGCCTTCACAAGGGCCTGCATAGCAGGTATAGAGGACCGGCTCCTCCCTGAGAAAAGCTACCGGCTGCCGCTTGCCTCGGACAAGAGGAAGGGTGGGCCGGTGCCGAGCTCACAGAGGGAGGAGGACCCCCTTCTGCCTTCCACCACCCCGACCAACCAGCAGGGCTGGACGAAGGTGGTCAGCAAGGGCAAGGGCAAGGGCAAAAAGACGGCAGCGGTCGTCTCTGCCGTCCCCGCCACCGCCACTCCGAGCCAGTCGCAGCCGAGCGCCAAGGGCAAGGGGAAGGGGAAGGAGAAAAGCTCCCCCCCAGCCGTCCCTGCCACCACCCTTCCCAACCAGTCGCAGTCGACTGGAAAGGGAAAGGGGAAGGGGAAAAGTTCCCCCCCAGCCGGCGCCAAGAGGAAACTCATTCCTCCCAAGACCGCAGCCGTCGTGGTGACGCTCACCGCGGAGGCTGCGGAGCGCGGTGAGACCTACGCGTCCGTCATGATGCGGGCGCGTACCAATGCCGATCCCACCAAGTTGGGGATCGGCAAGGTCTCATGCCGCCGGACGCAGGCTGGGGCTCGGCTTTTCGAGTTCCCGGGTGCAGAGGGCTGCAAGAACGCGGACCTCTTTGCAGCTAAGCTGCAGGAGGTCATCGCGGACGCGGCCAAGGTGGCCAGACCAGTGAAGTCCGCGGCCATAGAGGTGACCGATCTAGACGATTCGGTCACAAAAGAGGAGGTGGTGGCGGCAGTCGCAGCCATAGGGGGCTGCGATGTCGCAGCGGTTCAAGGCCGGGGCATCAGGCCCGGCCGCGGCGGCATGGGCACCATTCGCCTGGAGTGCCCGGTCGCCGCTGCCAAAGCCGTCCTCGATAAAGGACGGCTAGCCGTCGGTTTCAGCTCGGGTGTAGTCCGGGCACTTGAAGTGCAGCCTCTGCGCTGCTTCAGGTGCTTCGGCATAGGACACACCCGGGCCCTCTGTCCGTCCAACGTAGACAGGACGGACAGCTGTTACCGCTGCGGCAAGGAGGGGCACAAAGCCGCCTCCTGCAAGGCCGCCACGCCGCACTGCGCGGTATGTGCCGCCAGTGGCCGCCCTGCGGGTCACATCATGAAGGGGAGGAACTGTAGTCCTCCCCTCAAGAGGGGCAAAGCGCAGGCGCCGACCCGGCCTGTCGCTGCCACCGCCGTCCCAGACGCTGGGATCACGGCGGCTGTTGAGGAGGGGGGTGCGATGTCCGATTAATGCATAGAGTCGAACATCGCATCCTCCAGGCGAACACCAACCACTGCAGAGCGGCTCAGGATCTGCTGATGCAGACCGTGGCTGAGTGGTTGGTGGACGTGGCGGTGGTCGCCGAGCCGTACTCGATACCTGGCCATTGGCTGGGTGATCGGGACGGCTTGGTGGCGTTGGTGTCGCGGCCCGCCACGGACTCCCCTCCCCTCTCGTTTTTAGAGAGGGGACCGGGATACGTGGCCGCCGCGTGGGGAGACATAGCCCTGGTGGGGGTCTATTTCTCCCCAAACCGCCCTCTAAGGGACTTCGAGAGTTTTCTCGAGGTCCTTACGGCAGTCGTCGGGAGGGCGGCACCACGCCAGGTCGCCGTGTTAGGCGACCTGAACGCAAAGTCGGCGGCCTGGGGCAACCCAGCCGCCTGTTGCAACGTCCGGGGACGCGCCGCCGAATTTTGGGCGGCTTCGTGCGGCGTCTCCCTCCTAAACAGGGGGAATGTTCACACGTGTGTGCGGCAGCGGGGAGGGTCTGTGGTTGACGTCTCGTTTGCCACCCCCGTGCTAGCCGCCCGCGTTGTGAACTGGCGGGTGGAAATGGTGGAGACTCTGTCGGACCACCGCTACGTGCGGTTCGACATCTCCACCCAGGGCCCGCGGGGAGGAATGGCCCGCTCTGGCCAATCTCCGTTCCCGCGGTGGGCTCTCACCCGCCTGGACCGGGAGGCAGCTCAGGAGGCGGCGTTCCTCCAGGACTGGCTCTCGCCCCCTGTGGAGGCCCTGGACGTTGACGCCGCAGCGGTCCGGCTCCGCGGCTCTCTGACCGAGGTGTGCAACGCCAGCATGCCTCGGTCTCGCCGTCCGCCTCCCCGTCGCGCCGTTTATTGGTGGACGGAGGAGCTGGCGGGGCTCCGGGCCGCTTGCGTGGCGGCCAGAAGGGCCTTTATGCGGAGCCGGCGGCGCACTACCCGATCTCAGGCCGGGGAGGATCGCCTCTACGCCTCTTACCTAGAGGCAAAGGCGGTCTTCAAGTCGGCGATGTGCGCCGCCAAGGACTCGGCGAGGGCCGAGATGCTGGAGGGCCTCGATAGGGATCCGTTTGGGAGGCCATATAAGGCGGCGCGTAACCAACTGCGCCCCTTCGGCCCCCCACTAACGGAGACCCTGGAGCCGGCGTTGCTGGATGGGGTGGTCCGGTCCCTGTTTCCGCGCAGGGCCGACTTCACCCCACCAACCATGAACCCCCCACGGGGGGTGGTAGCTTCGCCGGAGGAGGAGGTCCCTCCAGTATCGGCGGAGGAACTTCGCGCGGGGGTTCTGTCCCTCCGCGCGAAGAAGACGGCCCCTGGGCCAGATGGCGTCCCCGCACGGGTGGTGGCCATCGCGGCGTCCCTCATGGAGGACAGGTTTCGGGACCTCTTCAGCGCGTGCCTGACGTCTGGGAGGTTCCCGAAACAGTGGAAGGAGGGGCAGTTGTGCCTCCTCCGGAAGGAGGGACGCCCGGTGGACTCCCCCTCGGCATACCGACCCATCGTTCTGCTCGATGAGGTCGGTAAATTGTTCGAGGGGATCATCGCCACCCGGCTAAACAGCCTTTTGCGGGAGGTAGGGCCGGACCTGTCGGACGCCCAGTTCGGTTTTCGACGGGGGCGTTCGACGGTCGACGCGTTGGCCCTACTCAGGGGCCAGGTGCAGGAGGCGGTGGAGTCGGGGGGCGGAGTGTTGGCGGTGTCATTCGACATAGCCAACGCCTTCAACTCCGTTCCCCACTCGACGATATTGGAGGCACTCCGATACCACGGAGTGCCCCAATATCTGCGGGCGATCCTGGCCAGCTACTTGGAGGACCGAGAGGTCCTCCTCGTGGACAAGACGGCCAGGATCAGGCGCTACGGCGCGGAGTGCGGAGTTCCACAGGGGTCGGTTCTAGGCCCTCCCCTGTGGAACATTGGGTTTGATTGGCTCCTGCGGGGAGCCCTCCTCCAGGGCACGAGTGTCATCTGCTACGCGGATGACACTCTCCTCACTGCCCGGGGGAGGAGCTTTGGGGAGGCGGCCTGTTTGGCCTCGGCGGGCGGATCCTTGGTCGCAGAGAGGATCCGCCGCCTGGGATTGAGGGTGGCGCTGAACAAGACCGAGGCCGTGTTCTTCCACGGGCCTCGGCAGCGCTGCCCTCCAGATGCCCACATCGTCGTGGAGGGCGTCCGAATAGCGGTGAAGGCCCAGATGAAATATCTGGGCCTAGTGCTGGACAGCAGGTGGCGCTTCGGCCTGCATTTTAGCGGGCTGTCGACGCGCCTGCTGAAAGCCGCGGACGCCCTCTCATGGCTCCTCCCCAACCTCGGGGGGCCGAGTGCACGGTGCCGGCGCCTTTATGCCGGCATCCTGCGTAGTATGGCCCTGTATGGGGCACCCATCTGGGCGGACTCCCTCCAGAGGAGGGAGAATGCAACCGCCATCCGCAGGCCGCAAAGGGCCATTGCACAGCGGGTGGCGAGGGCCTACCGCTCAGTGGGCTTTTCGGCGGCGTGCGCTCTGGCCGGCACCCCTCCCTGGGAGTTGGAGGCATGGGTGCTCGCCAGAGTGTACGAGTGGACGGCGCGGCGTAGGGCGCTGGGTGAGCGCCCCGCCATGGAAGAGCGGGAGGCCGTGCGGCGGGAGGCGAGGGACGCCATCGTCCTCCATTGGGCGGAGGATCTCGCCACCGCCGCGTTTGGACGCCGGACGCTGGACGCGCTCGGGCCAGTCCTGCAGGGCTGGCTCGAGCGGCCACATGGTTTCCTCTCGTTCCGTTTGGTGCAGGTGTTGTCCGGACATGGTTGTTTCGGAACGCACCTGCACCGGACCCGGAGGGAGGAAACCCCGGCGTGCCATGACTGCGGCGCGGCGGAGGACACGGCGCAGCACACCTTGGAGGTGTGCCCAGCTTGGGCTGAGCTGCGCCGTGCCTTGACTGATGTGGTCGGGCAGGACCTCTCACTTCCCGGTGTGGTCAACTCCATGCTGGGGAGTGAGGAGGCCTGGGCGGCGGTTGCCTCCTTTTGCGAGGTCGTGATGTCGCAAAAGGAGGCGGCGGAGCGGGCGCGGGAGGACGATCCTCTCGCGCCGCCGCACCGCAGGCGAAGAAGGGGTGGGAGAAGGCGGTTGTACGATCGTCTCCTCCCACCTCCTGGTGGTGACTAGCGGGCGACAGGCGCGGGGGCGCCTTCGCTCGCATTGCACGAGTCACCACCCTCGTCGGGCGGGAACGGCCGAGCACTCGCGGTCGTTCCCGGGCCCCTCCACTGAGGGAGGGGCGTGAAGGCCCCGCTGTAAAGGCGGGCGGTCGTCGGCGGGGGACTGGACGTAAAGGCTCTGCCAGTTTCCCAGTCCTCCTCCAATTCAAGACGATGCGGGAGTGCCGCTGGGTTATTTTAGTGGGTATACCGGATTCATTCCGGGGAGTCCCACATACCCCCCCCATTCCCCCAATGGGTGGGTATGCGTAATGCATTTTTTCCCAGCGAGATCAAAAAAAAAAAAAAAAAAAAAAAGGTTAGGTTAGGTGCAACCCCACAGTGCATACGTCCTCGTTCGTGTTCCCTGGAAACGTCCCAGTTCTGACCACCGTAACGGAGTGGCAGACTGGGTACGGCCAAAGTGCGCTGTGCGTCGTAGACTATTTTATTATTTCACTTGCGGTATCTGCGACACCTGCGGAGGCTACCATGCCTAAGCCTGCGCGGGACGCCCTCGGGCATTTTATTAAAAAAGGCCCTTCTCAGGGCCAACCCAAAGGCCCTTCTCAGGGCCAACCCAAAGGCCCTTCTCAGGGCCAACCAAAAGGCCCTTCTCAGGGCCACCCAAAAGGCCCTTCTAAGGGCCAACGCGACGCTTCAGCGTCGGAGGAAGGCCGGACCTTCTATGGAGAAGGGGCGGACGATTTGTCGGACTCCGACAACGAGTCCGTTGTATCGGTGGCGAGCTCGATGGAGGTCGAGCAAGGTGGGCGATCGCAATCGCGGAAGCGGGCCTTCCTTAAGGAAGGGTCCGACGGCTCCTCGGCGTCGAGTTCGGCGAAGGAGCCGAAAAAGAAGGCTAAGGCCAAGAAGGCAACGATGGCGGCGGATACCCACGACGTGGGTCTGGCAGACGCCCAACGCCAGTTGGACCTGGCTCGGCGGGCGCAGCTCCAGCAAGAACTGGAGGAGCGGGTAGTTGCTAAGGAGCAACAGGTGCAAGCCGCCAGGGCCAAGACCGGGTACGGTGCGTCCCGTGTCGTTTACGCGGACCACTCACTGGCCGAGCTGGAGCGGATGGCCGAAGAGGACGAGGAGGGGATCGTGGAGGTCGCCTCCAAGTCCTCGAATTTAAAGGGCACGTTCCAGAAGTCCCTCAAGTGCCGGGCCGCGAGCATGCGCGGCATTATTAGGGAGTTGGTGCAGCGGAAGGCTTCAGAAGAAACGCGGCAACTGCAGGCGAGGGTCGATCGCCTGCAGGCGGAGGTGAGCCAGCTGCACCAGAAGCTGGCAGAAGCCACGGCACGGCCAAGCCAAGCCGAGTCGAGACCAGCGGCAGAGGGCCCGTCCTCCAACCTTGAGGATATCATCCGCAGGGTTGTGATGGAAGAGAGGGCCTTTACGAGGGCCTGCTTCGCGGGGATCGAGGATCGCCTCATGCCCGAGAAGAACCTACGACCGCCGCTCGCCGCGGACAAGAGAAAGGGTGAGCTGGGGCCGGGCTCACAGAGGGAGGAGGACCCTCTCTTGCCTGCCACCACCCCGTCTAACCAGCAGGGGTGGACGAAGGTCGTTGGGAAGGGGAAGGGCAAGGGTAAAGGCCCCGTCACCACCACCCCTTCCAGCCAGTCGCAGGCGACTGGTAAGGGAAAAGGGAAGGGGAAGAGCTCCACCCCAGCCGTCCCAGCCACCACCCCTCCCTCCCAGTCGCAGTCGCAGACGACCAGCAAAGGGAAGGGCAGGGGAAAGGGAAAAGGGCCGCCCGTCAAGGCCGCCAGCGCTGCTCCCACAGCCAAATCCGCCGGCACCAGGAGGAACCTCGTTCCTCCCAAGACCGCAGCCGTCGTGGTGACTCTCACCGCGGAGGCTGCGGAGCGCGGGGAGACGTACGCGTCCGTATTGCTGCGGGCGCGTGCTAATGCCGATCCCACCCAACTGGGGATCGGCAAGGTCTCTTGCCGGCGGACCCAAGCCGGGGCTCGAATCTTCGAGTTCCCGGGGGCACAGGGCAGTGCCAACGCGGACCTCTTCGCAACGAAGTTGCAGGAGGTCATCGCGGACGCGGCCAAGGTGGCCAGACCCGTTAAGACGGTGGCCATTGAGGTGACAGACCTCGATGACACCGTCACCAAGGAGGAGGTGGTGGCGGCGGTCGCAGCTATCGGGGGCTGCGACGCCGCAGCGGTGCGAGGCCGGGACATCAGGCCCGGCCGCGGCGGCATGGGCACCACTCGTCTGGAGTGCCCAGTCGCCGCTGCCAAAGCCGTCCTTGACAAAGGACGGCTGAATGTCGGCTTCAGCTCGGGTGCGGTCCGGGCACTTGTGGCACAGCCCTTGCGGTGCTACAGGTGCTTCGGAGTCGGGCACACCCGAGCCCTCTGTCCGTCACCGGTGGACCGGACAGAGAGCTGCTACCGCTGCGGCAAGGAGGGCCACAAATCCGCGGCGTGCAAGGCCGCCGCGCCGCATTGCGCTGTGTGTGCCGCCAGTGGCCGCCCGGCAGGCCACGTCATGAAGGGGAGGATGTGCAATCCTCCCCCTAAGAGGGGAAAAGCGCAGGCGCCGAGCACGCCTGTCGCTACCACCGCCGTGCCCGAGAATGGGCACTCGGTTGCTGCGGCTGAGGAGGGGGGTGCGATGTCCGACTGATGGATAGGGTCGAACATCGCATCCTCCAGGCGAACACCAACCACTGCGGGGCGGCCCAGGATCTGCTGATGCAGATCATGGCCGAGTGGTTGGTGGACGTGGCGGTGGTCGCCGAGCCTTACTCGGTCCCCAGTACCTGGCTGGGCGATCGAGACGGCTTGGTGGCGTTGGTGGCGCGGTCTTCTACGGACTCCCCTCCCCTCTCGCTCTTAGAGAGGGGACCGGGATACGTGGCCGCCGCGTGGGGGGACATAGCCCTCGTTGGGGTGTATTTCTCCCCAAACCGCCCTCTCTCGGACTTTGAGGACTTCCTCGAGGTCCTCACCGCAGTCATAGGGAGGGCGGCGCCGCGCCAGGTCGCCGTATTGGGCGACCTGAACGCCAAGTCGGAGGCTTGGGGCAACCCGGCTGCCTCCTGCAACGTCCGGGGACGCGCCGCAGAATTCTGGGCGGCCTCATGCGGTGTGTCCCTCCTCAACAGGGGGGCGGTCCACACGTGTGTGCGGCGACGGGGAGGGTCGGTGGTAGACGTGTCGTTTGCCACCCCTGCCCTGGCCGCCCGCGTCGTGAACTGGCGGGTGGAGACGGTGGAGACTTTGTCGGACCACCGATATGTGCGGTTCGACATCTCCACCGGCCCCCGGGGGGGGACGGCCCGCTCTGGCCAATCTCCCTTCCCGCGGTGGGCTCTCACCCGTCTGGACCGGGAGGCAGCCAAGGAGGCGGCCTTTCTCCAGGACTGGCTGTCGCCCCCTGTCGAGCCTGTCCTGGACGTGGACGCCGCAGCGGTCCAGCTCCGCGGCTCTCTGACCGAGGTGTGCAACGCCAGCATGCCTCGGTCTCGCCGTCCGCCTCCCCGTCGCGCCGTTTATTGGTGGACGGAGGAGCTGGCGGGGCTCCGGGCCGCGTGCGTGGCGGCCAGAAGGGCCTTTATGCGGAGCCGGCGGCGCACTACCCGATCTCAGGCCGGGGGGGACCGCCTCTACGCCTCTTACGTAGAGGCAAAGGCGGTCTTCAAGTCGGCGATGTGCGCCGCCAAGGACTCGGCGAGGGCCGAGATGCTGGAGGGCCTCGATAGGGATCCGTTTGGGAGGCCATATAAGGCGGCGCGTAACCAACTGCGCCCCTTCGGCCCCCCACTAACGGAGACCCTGGAGCCGGCGTTGCTGGATGGGGTGGTCCGGTCCCTGTTTCCACGCAGGGCCGACTTCACCCCGCCAACCATGAACCCCCCACGGGGGGTGGTAGCTTCGCCGGAGGAGGAGGTCCCTCCAGTATCGGCGGAGGAACTTCGCGCGGGGGTTCTGTCCCTCCGCGCGAAGAAGACGGCCCCTGGGCCAGATGGCGTCCCCGCACGGGTGGTGGCCATCGCGGCGTCCCTCATGGAGGACAGGTTTCGGGACCTCTTCAGCGCGTGCCTGACGGCTGGGAGGTTCCCGAAACAGTGGAAGGAGGGGCAGCTGTGCCTCCTCCGGAAGGAGGGACGCCCGGTGGACTCCCCCTCGGCATACCGACCCATCGTTCTGCTCGATGAGGTCGGTAAATTGTTCGAGGGGATCATCGCCACCCGGCTAAACAGCCTTTTGCGGGAGGTAGGGCCGGACCTGTCGGACGCCCAGTTCGGTTTTCGACGGGGGCGTTCGACGGTCGACGCGTTGGCCCTACTCAGGGGCCAGGTGCAGGAGGCGGTGGAGTCGGGGGGCGGAGTGTTGGCGGTGTCATTCGACATAGCCAACGCCTTCAACTCCGTTCCCCACTCGACGATATTGGAGGCACTCCGATACCACGGAGTGCCCCAATATCTGCGGGCGATCCTGGCCAGCTACCTGGAGGACCGAGAGGTCCTCCTCGTGGACAAGACGGCCAGGATCAGGCGCTACGGCGCGGAGTGCGGTGTTCCACAGGGGTCGGTTCTAGGCCCTCCCCTGTGGAACATTGGGTTCGATTGGCTCCTGCGGGGAGCCCTCCTCCAGGGCACGAGTGTCATCTGCTACGCGGATGACACTCTCCTCACTGCCCGGGGGAGGAGCTTTGGGGAGGCGGCCTGTTTGGCCTCGGCGGGCGGATCCTTGGTCGCGGAGAGGATCCGCCGCCTGGGATTGAGGGTGGCGCTGAACAAGACCGAGGCCGTGTTCTTCCACGGGCCTCGGCAGCGCTGCCCTCCAGATGCCCACATAGTCGTGGAGGGCGTCCGAATTGAGGTGAAGGCCCAGATGAAATATCTGGGTGAAGGCCCAGATGAAATATCTGGGCCTAGTGCTGGACAGCAGGTGGCGCTTCGGCCCGCACTTTAGCGGGCTGTCGACGCGCCTGCTGAAAGCCGCGGACGCCCTCTCATGGCTCCTCCCCAACCTCGGGGGGCCCAAGGAGCGATGCCGGCGATTGTATGCCGGCATTCTTAAGAGCATGGCCCTGTATGGGGCACCCATCTGGGCGGACTCCCTCCAGAGGAGGGAGAATGCAACCGCCATCCGCAGGCCGCAAAGGGCCATTGCACAGCGGGTGGCGAGGGCCTACCGCTCAGTGGGTTTCTCGGCGGCGTGCGCTCTGGCGGGCACCCCTCCCTGGGAGTTGGAGGCATGGGTGCTCGCCAGAGTGTACGAGTGGACGGCGCGGCGTAGGGCGCTGGGTGAGCGCCCCGCCATGGAGGAGCGGGAGGCCGTGCGGCGGGAGGCGAGGGACGCCATCGTCCTCCATTGGGCGGAGGACCTCGCCACCGCCGCCTTTGGACGCCGGACGCTGGACGCGCTCGGGCCAGTCCTGCAGGGCTGGCTCGAGCGGCCACATGGTTTCCTCTCGTTCCGTTTGGTGCAGGTGTTGTCCGGACATGGTTGTTTCGGAACGCACCTGCACCGGATCCGGAGGGAGGAAACCCCGGCGTGCCATGACTGCGGCGTGGCGGAGGACACGGCGCAGCACACCTTGGAGGTGTGCCCAGCTTGGGCTGAGCTGCGCCGTGCCCTGACAGATGTGATCGGGCGGGACCTCTCACTTCCCAGCGTGGTCTACTCCATGCTGGGGAGTGAGGAGGCCTGGGCGGCGGTTGCCTCCTTTTGCGAGGTCGTGATGTCGCAAAAGGAGGCGGCGGAGCGGGCGCGGGAGGACGATCCTCTCGCGCCGCCGCACCGCAGACGAAGAAGGGGTGGGAGAAGGCGGTTGTACGATCGTCTCCTCCCACCTCCTGGTGGTGATTAGCGGGCGACAGGCGCGGGGGCGCCTTCGCTCGCATTGCACGAGTCACCACCCTCGTCGGTCGGGAACGGCCGAGCACTCGCGGTCGTTCCCGGGCCCCTCCACTGAGGGAGGGGCGTGAAGGCCCCGCTGTAAAGGCGGGCGGTCGTCGGCGGGGGACTGGACGTAAAGGCTCTGCCAGTTTCCCAGTCCTCCTCCAATTAAAGACGATGCGGGAGTGCCGCTGGGTTATTTTAGTGGGTATACCGGATTCATTCCGGGGAGTCCCACATACCCCCCCCATTCCCCCAATGGGTGGGTATGCGTAATGCATTTTTTCCCAGCGAGATCAAAAAAAAAAAAAAAAAAAAAAAAAAAAAAAAAAAAAAAAAAAAAAAAAAGGTTAGGTTAGGTGCAACCCCACAGTGCATACGTCCTCGTTCGTGTTCCCTGGAAACGTCCCAGTTCTGACCACCGTAACGGAGTGGCAGACTGGGTACGGCCAAAGTGCGCTGTGCGTCGTAGACTATTTTATTATTTCACTTGCGGTATCTGCGACACCTGCGGAGGCTACCATGCCTAAGCCTGCGCGGGACGCCCTCGGGCATTTTATTAAAAAAGGCCCTTCTCAGGGCCAACCCAAAGGCCCTTCTCAGGGCCAACCCAAAGGCCCTTCTCAGGGCCAACCAAAAGGCCCTTCTCAGGGCCACCCAAAAGGCCCTTCTAAGGGCCAACGCGACGCTTCAGCGTCGGAGGAAGGCCGGACCTTCTATGGAGAAGGGGCGGACGATTTGTCGGACTCCGACAACGAGTCCGTTGTATCGGTGGCGAGCTCGATGGAGGTCGAGCAAGGTGGGCGATCGCAATCGCGGAAGCGGGCCTTCCTTAAGGAAGGGTCCGACGGCTCCTCGGCGTCGAGTTCGGCGAAGGAGCCGAAAAAGAAGGCTAAGGCCAAGAAGGCAACGATGGCGGCGGATACCCACGACGTGGGTCTGGCAGACGCCCAACGCCAGTTGGACCTGGCTCGGCGGGCGCAGCTCCAGCAAGAACTGGAGGAGCGGGTAGTTGCTAAGGAGCAACAGGTGCAAGCCGCCAGGGCCAAGACCGGGTACGGTGCGTCCCGTGTCGTTTAGGCTTGGGGCAACCCGGCTGCCTCCTGCAACGTCCGGGGACGCGCCGCAGAATTCTGGGCGGCCTCATGCGGTGTGTCCCTCCTCAACAGGGGGGCGGTCCACACGTGTGTGCGGCGACGGGGAGGGTCGGTGGTAGACGTGTCGTTTGCCACCCCTGCCCTGGCCGCCCGCGTCGTGAACTGGCGGGTGGAGACGGTGGAGACTTTGTCGGACCACCGATATGTGCGGTTCGACATCTCCACCGGCCCCCGGGGGGGGACGGCCCGCTCTGGCCAATCTCCCTTCCCGCGGTGGGCTCTCACCCGTCTGGACCGGGAGGCAGCCAAGGAGGCGGCCTTTCTCCAGGACTGGCTGTCGCCCCCTGTCGAGCCTGTCCTGGACGTGGACGCCGCAGCGGTCCAGCTCCGCGGCTCTCTGACCGAGGTGTGCAACGCCAGCATGCCTCGGTCTCGCCGTCCGCCTCCCCGTCGCGCCGTTTATTGGTGGACGGAGGAGCTGGCGGGGCTCCGGGCCGCGTGCGTGGCGGCCAGAAGGGCCTTTATGCGGAGCCGGCGGCGCACTACCCGATCTCAGGCCGGGGGGGACCGCCTCTACGCCTCTTACGTAGAGGCAAAGGCGGTCTTCAAGTCGGCGATGTGCGCCGCCAAGGACTCGGCGAGGGCCGAGATGCTGGAGGGCCTCGATAGGGATCCGTTTGGGAGGCCATATAAGGCGGCGCGTAACCAACTGCGCCCCTTCGGCCCCCCACTAACGGAGACCCTGGAGCCGGCGTTGCTGGATGGGGTGGTCCGGTCCCTGTTTCCACGCAGGGCCGACTTCACCCCGCCAACCATGAACCCCCCACGGGGGGTGGTAGCTTCGCCGGAGGAGGAGGTCCCTCCAGTATCGGCGGAGGAACTTCGCGCGGGGGTTCTGTCCCTCCGCGCGAAGAAGACGGCCCCTGGGCCAGATGGCGTCCCCGCACGGGTGGTGGCCATCGCGGCGTCCCTCATGGAGGACAGGTTTCGGGACCTCTTCAGCGCGTGCCTGACGGCTGGGAGGTTCCCGAAACAGTGGAAGGAGGGGCAGCTGTGCCTCCTCCGGAAGGAGGGACGCCCGGTGGACTCCCCCTCGGCATACCGACCCATCGTTCTGCTCGATGAGGTCGGTAAATTGTTCGAGGGGATCATCGCCACCCGGCTAAACAGCCTTTTGCGGGAGGTAGGGCCGGACCTGTCGGACGCCCAGTTCGGTTTTCGACGGGGGCGTTCGACGGTCGACGCGTTGGCCCTACTCAGGGGCCAGGTGCAGGAGGCGGTGGAGTCGGGGGGCGGAGTGTTGGCGGTGTCATTCGACATAGCCAACGCCTTCAACTCCGTTCCCCACTCGACGATATTGGAGGCACTCCGATACCACGGAGTGCCCCAATATCTGCGGGCGATCCTGGCCAGCTACCTGGAGGACCGAGAGGTCCTCCTCGTGGACAAGACGGCCAGGATCAGGCGCTACGGCGCGGAGTGCGGTGTTCCACAGGGGTCGGTTCTAGGCCCTCCCCTGTGGAACATTGGGTTCGATTGGCTCCTGCGGGGAGCCCTCCTCCAGGGCACGAGTGTCATCTGCTACGCGGATGACACTCTCCTCACTGCCCGGGGGAGGAGCTTTGGGGAGGCGGCCTGTTTGGCCTCGGCGGGCGGATCCTTGGTCGCGGAGAGGATCCGCCGCCTGGGATTGAGGGTGGCGCTGAACAAGACCGAGGCCGTGTTCTTCCACGGGCCTCGGCAGCGCTGCCCTCCAGATGCCCACATAGTCGTGGAGGGCGTCCGAATTGAGGTGAAGGCCCAGATGAAATATCTGGGCCTAGTGCTGGACAGCAGGTGGCGCTTCGGCCCGCACTTTAGCGGGCTGTCGACGCGCCTGCTGAAAGCCGCGGACGCCCTCTCATGGCTCCTCCCCAACCTCGGGGGGCCCAAGGAGCGATGCCGGCGATTGTATGCCGGCATTCTTAAGAGCATGGCCCTGTATGGGGCACCCATCTGGGCGGACTCCCTCCAGAGGAGGGAGAATGCAACCGCCATCCGCAGGCCGCAAAGGGCCATTGCACAGCGGGTGGCGAGGGCCTACCGCTCAGTGGGTTTCTCGGCGGCGTGCGCTCTGGCGGGCACCCCTCCCTGGGAGTTGGAGGCATGGGTGCTCGCCAGAGTGTACGAGTGGACGGCGCGGCGTAGGGCGCTGGGTGAGCGCCCCGCCATGGAGGAGCGGGAGGCCGTGCGGCGGGAGGCGAGGGACGCCATCGTCCTCCATTGGGCGGAGGACCTCGCCACCGCCGCCTTTGGACGCCGGACGCTGGACGCGCTCGGGCCAGTCCTGCAGGGCTGGCTCGAGCGGCCACATGGTTTCCTCTCGTTCCGTTTGGTGCAGGTGTTGTCCGGACATGGTTGTTTCGGAACGCACCTGCACCGGATCCGGAGGGAGGAAACCCCGGCGTGCCATGACTGCGGCGCGGCGGAGGACACGGCGCAGCACACCTTGGAGGTGTGCCCAGCTTGGGCTGAGCTGCGCCGTGCCCTGACAGATGTGATCGGGCGGGACCTCTCACTTCCCAGCGTGGTCTACTCCATGCTGGGGAGTGAGGAGGCCTGGGCGGCGGTTGCCTCCTTTTGCGAGGTCGTGATGTCGCAAAAGGAGGCGGCGGAGCGGGCGCGGGAGGACGATCCTCTCGCGCCGCCGCACCGCAGACGAAGAAGGGGTGGGAGAAGGCGGTTGTACGATCGTCTCCTCCCACCTCCTGGTGGTGACTAGCGGGCGACAGGCGCGGGGGCGCCTTCGCTCGCATTGCACATGTCACCACCCCCGTCGGGCGGGAACGGCCGAGCACTCGCGGTCGTTCCCGGGCCCCTCCACTGAGGGAGGGGCGTGAAGGCCCCGCTGTAAAGGCGGGCGGTCGTCGGCGGGGGACTGGACGTAAAGGCTCTGCCAGTTTCCCAGTCCTCCTCCAATTAAAGACGATGCGGGAGTGCCGCTGGGTTATTTTAGTGGGTATACCGGACTCATTCCGGGGAGTCCCACATACCCCCCCCATTCCCCCAATGGGTGGGTATGCGTAATGCATTTTTTCCCAGCGAGATCAAAAAAAAAAAAAAAAAAAAAGGTTGCCGCGTGGGGGGACATAGCCCTCGTTGGGGTGTATTTCTCCCCAAACCGCCCTCTCTCGGACTTTGAGGACTTCCTCGAGGTCCTCACCGCAGTCATAGGGAGGGCGGCGCCGCGCCAGGTCGCCGTATTGGGCGACCTGAACGCCAAGTCGGAGGCTTGGGGCAACCCGGCTGCCTCCTGCAACGTCCGGGGACGCGCCGCAGAATTCTGGGCGGCCTCATGCGGTGTGTCCCTCCTCAACAGGGGGGCGGTCCACACGTGTGTGCGGCGACGGGGAGGGTCGGTGGTAGACGTGTCGTTTGCCACCCCTGCCCTGGCCGCCCGCGTCGTGAACTGGCGGGTGGAGACGGTGGAGACTTTGTCGGACCACCGATATGTGCGGTTCGACATCTCCACCGGCCCCCGGGGGGGGACGGCCCGCTCTGGCCAATCTCCCTTCCCGCGGTGGGCTCTCACCCGTCTGGACCGGGAGGCAGCCAAGGAGGCGGCCTTTCTCCAGGACTGGCTGTCGCCCCCTGTCGAGCCTGTCCTGGACGTGGACGCCGCAGCGGTCCAGCTCCGCGGCTCTCTGACCGAGGTGTGCAACGCCAGCATGCCTCGGTCTCGCCGTCCGCCTCCCCGTCGCGCCGTTTATTGGTGGACGGAGGAGCTGGCGGGGCTCCGGGCCGCGTGCGTGGCGGCCAGAAGGGCCTTTATGCGGAGCCGGCGGCGCACTACCCGATCTCAGGCCGGGGGGGACCGCCTCTACGCCTCTTACGTAGAGGCAAAGGCGGTCTTCAAGTCGGCGATGTGCGCCGCCAAGGACTCGGCGAGGGCCGAGATGCTGGAGGGCCTCGATAGGGATCCGTTTGGGAGGCCATATAAGGCGGCGCGTAACCAACTGCGCCCCTTCGGCCCCCCACTAACGGAGACCCTGGAGCCGGCGTTGCTGGATGGGGTGGTCCGGTCCCTGTTTCCACGCAGGGCCGACTTCACCCCGCCAACCATGAACCCCCCACGGGGGGTGGTAGCTTCGCCGGAGGAGGAGGTCCCTCCAGTATCGGCGGAGGAACTTCGCGCGGGGGTTCTGTCCCTCCGCGCGAAGAAGACGGCCCCTGGGCCAGATGGCGTCCCCGCACGGGTGGTGGCCATCGCGGCGTCCCTCATGGAGGACAGGTTTCGGGACCTCTTCAGCGCGTGCCTGACGGCTGGGAGGTTCCCGAAACAGTGGAAGGAGGGTTAGGTTAGGTTAGGTTAGGTTAGGTTAGGTTAGGTTAGGTTAGGTTAGGTTAGGTTAGGTTAGGTTAGGTTAGGTTAGGTTAGGTTAGGTTAGGTTAGGTTAGGTTAGGTTAGGTTAGGTTAGGTTAGGTTAGGTTAGGTTAGGTTAGGTTAGGTTAGGTTAGGTTAGGTTAGGTTAGGTTAGGTTAGGTTAGGTTAGGTTAGGTTAGGTTAGGTTAGGTTAGGTTAGGTTAGGTTAGGTTAGGTTAGGTTAGGTTAGGTTAGGTTAGGTTAGGTTAGGTTAGGTTAGGTTAGGTTAGGTTAGGTTAGGTTAGGTTAGGTTAGGTTAGGTTAGGTTAGGTTAGGTTAGGTTAGGTTAGGTTAGGTTAGGTTAGGTTAGGTTAGGTTAGGTTAGGTTAGGTTAGGTTAGGTTAGGTTAGGTTAGGTTAGGTTAGGTTAGGTTAGGTTAGGTTAGGTTAGGTTAGGTTAGGTTAGGTTAGGTTAGGTTAGGTTAGGTTAGGTTAGGTTAGGTTAGGTTAGGTTAGGTTAGGTTAGGTTAGGTTAGGTTAGGTTAGGTTAGGTTAGGTTAGGTTAGGTTAGGTTAGGTTAGGTTAGGTTAGGTTAGGTTAGGTTAGGTTAGGTTAGGTTAGGTTAGGTTAGGTTAGGTTAGGTTAGGTTAGGTTAGGTTAGGTTAGGTTAGGTTAGGTTAGGTTAGGTTAGGTTAGGTTAGGTTAGGTTAGGTTAGGTTAGGTTAGGTTAGGTTAGGTTAGGTTAGGTTAGGTTAGGTTAGGTTAGGTTAGGTTAGGTTAGGTTAGGTTAGGTTAGGTTAGGTTAGGTTAGGTTAGGTTAGGTTAGGTTAGGTTAGGTTAGGTTAGGTTAGGTTAGGTTAGGTTAGGTTAGGTTAGGTTAGGTTAGGTTAGGTTAGGTTAGGTTAGGTTAGGTTAGGTTAGGTTAGGTTAGGTTAGGTTAGGTTAGGTTAGGTTAGGTTAGGTTAGGTTAGGTTAGGTTAGGTTAGGTTAGGTTAGGTTAGGTTAGGTTAGGTTAGGTTAGGTTAGGTTAGGTTAGGTTAGGTTAGGTTAGGTTAGGTTAGGTTAGGTTAGGTTAGGTTAGGTTAGGTTAGGTTAGGTTAGGTTAGGTTAGGTTAGGTTAGGTTAGGTTAGGTTAGGTTAGGTTAGGTTAGGTTAGGTTAGGTTAGGTTAGGTTAGGTTAGGTTAGGTTAGGTTAGGTTAGGTTAGGTTAGGTTAGGTTAGGTTAGGTTAGGTTAGGTTAGGTTAGGTTAGGTTAGGTTAGGTTAGGTTAGGTTAGGTTAGGTTAGGTTAGGTTAGGTTAGGTTAGGTTAGGTTAGGTTAGGTTAGGTTAGGTTAGGTTAGGTTAGGTTAGGTTAGGTTAGGTTAGGTTAGGTTAGGTTAGGTTAGGTTAGGTTAGGTTAGGTTAGGTTAGGTTAGGTTAGGTTAGGTTAGGTTAGGTTAGGTTAGGTTAGGTTAGGTTAGGTTAGGTTAGGTTAGGTTAGGTTAGGTTAGGTTAGGTTAGGTTAGGTTAGGTTAGGTTAGGTTAGGTTAGGTTAGGTTAGGTTAGGTTAGGTTAGGTTAGGTTAGGTTAGGTTAGGTTAGGTTAGGTTAGGTTAGGTTAGGTTAGGTTAGGTTA